>CANJKZ010000804.1:4807500-5400000 GCA_947471745.1 Closterium sp. Naga37s-1
GGGGACACCCGACCGTTGACCACTCGCGGTCGCACATGTGGCAGCAGCCGCAGCACCAGGCTGCGCCGTCTCCTTATCCTCCTCCCGCGTGGTTCGCTCCCGACGGCTCAGTCTGGCACTACGCTGGGGTGAGCTTACGTCATAATAGTCCTTCCCGTTCGCTCGTCGTCGTGCGTTAGCTCAGTCCTGCGTTAGTTCTTTCCGTCTTCCCCGTCATTAATTTCTCTCTCTCGTCCATTGTCTTCCTTTCTTGCTTGGCGTTCAGGTGCAGGCTCCGTCGCCTGCGATGGACGCGTGGGGACATCCCACCATGATGGTTTCGGGAACGCCCTGCTACCCCCACCAGCAAGCGCCCGCGCTCAGCTACCCTGTGGTGCGTGTTGCTTGCCTCGCCATCGCCGATGCCTAAAGGCCCGCGTTTTCATGTCCCAGTGTTGCCCTGCATTCTCGCGAAGTTGCCTCTGTTTTTTGGTTAATCACGTTCGTCCATCGTCTTGTTCTCCCGTTCCTCGTCGTCCTCATCCGATGCGACTTCGTTGCCTCTATCATGCTCACCTTCTCCTTTATCCGCCTCTCTCGTCCGTCCCCCTCGCGTACCTGCAGGCACAGGGTGTGGTGTGCGGAGCGCCTGTGTGCGGGCCAGGGGGAATGACCCACGGCACCATGCAAGGCATGCCCTCGTCCATGGGTGTTCCCGCTCAGGGCTCGGTCGCCATGGGCGCCGCTCCCGCCGGTGCCATGCCCGGGACCATGACCATGGTGGGAACCGTGAACGGGGCTGTGAACGGGACCATGGGAGGAACGATGGGGGGGGCTATGGGAGGGGCTGTGGGAGGCATGGCGCCGGCGCCGGCGTGTGAGACACTAGACATTGCGGACGAGGCGATGCCGAACCCCATGTTCCCCCTCCCGGACGACATCTCTCTGGACTTCGCGGCCATCACCGCCAGCCTTGGGGAGGACCTCATTGAGGTATGCTCGCTCCCTTGCTTGCGCACTCCCGCTCTCCCTCTTGCTCACGCATGTTTCCGCCTTGTATATGCGTTAGAACACAAAGTATGCTCGCGTTTTACAACACAAGAAGGTACACCGTAGTTTGACTAAGCAGCATTATTTCACGCTGTGGTTGTGCAGGCCAATGACATTCTTGATGCGGCGATCAGCGAAGCCCTAACCAATCCGTCGACACCACTGCCTCTGGGCCTGAAGCCGCCATCAGTGGATGGCGTGCTGGAGGAGCTCAACAAGCAGGGCATCACCATGCCGCCCGCCACCCCTGAGGCTCTAGATGCCCTCCCTGCTGCCGAAGTCGCGGCTGTTGCTTCCGAGCTGGAAGCCATTCTGGAGCCGTAGATGCCACTTTCGGTGATGCAGACAGCAGTTTGGAGGCGCGCGGAGCAGTTTTCTAGTTTAGCAGGTGGCAGGTAGATTGGAGAGTTGAACTTTGATGTGGAAGCATGGCCTTGAGACGTGTCTCTCTCAAGGCCCGCAGATGAGATCTTCTCTACATCAACCGACAGTTGTCCCAATCCATCGATACCTCCGTCAGTTTTGATCAACTGACCAATTTGCCGATATATCAGCCGAGGGGTTCCGAGCAATGCTGCTGCTTGGTGTGTTCCCCCTTTGAACTGCAAGGCGTGGAGCGACTTGAGTTGGAAGGAGAGCGAGTTGGAATGGTGGTGGAGCTGTGATGCGACTCCAGCAAGATGCTGAGCGAAAGTGAAGGTGCTTCAAGTGGGCCTTCAGAAGAAATAGTTGGTCTTGGTGGCATGAAGGCCAGTTTTGTTGGCATCTTTCATCTGCTTCCTCCATTTTTCACTTCGTTGGGGGTGGGTTGCTTGGGATGCTTTTTTCCTTTCTTGTTCGCTGACTATCTTGCTGGGGAAATATGGGGTTAATGTTATGAGACATGACTTCTGGGTGGATGTGGGCGGGTTTTATCTGGATGGTTGGATTGCTTTATCTATCTTATCTGGTGGCTCTGCTTTGTATGGTCTGGGGGGTCAGGTGCTTCATTTGTCCCTCTTTCCAAATTTGTACACAGAAATGTAGTTTTATTTCAAGTACTCATAATTGCGTGATGTACCAGCCATTAGCTAATCACAATGTCTCCCGCACCGTGTAATATCCTCTCACGCTGATACTGATGAAAGTGGAAAGGAGGGCTACGTGAGTTCGCACATATCTCACACATTTACAGTTCTAACGTGTGGACCGTTGTCGAGGTTCACCGTTTTTCACCGTGACGAAACGAAGTTGACCGCAGTGAGTGTACAGAAGTTGTGCAACCTGACGTCGCCCTGAAAGCCTCGTTATTTCAAAAACGCCAGGCCAGCGTTACCAGAGAAACGTGGATCACGTCTACTGCCAGCACGCTACAGCAGCTTGCTGGGGCTCTGCGGCACCTTTTCCCTACGCATATCGTCAAGAAGTCTAACAGCATCGGGATCGCCGATAGGAGCGAGTCCTTTCCTGTCTGAGTCGTCGACATCGGCTTAGCAGTCGCCGGCATGGCCGCGTATCAGCCGCTGCAGCTCGCCGCCGAGCAAGACGATCGTCCGGAATTCGTTCGCCTAGGGTAAGAATGCGAAGAATGCAAGTTAATTGCGGAAAGAACGCGCGCAATTCAATGGGCCAGCTCGTTGCGACTTATCGACTCTAGTGGCCTTTCATGTAGTGATTTTCCGTGGGTGTTCGACTTCTTGTTACACTTAACTCACCGCAAATCTGTTTTCAAACCCTAATCCTGTCAGGAGACGAAAGTCCGACATACGCCAACGGCTAACTCCTGGACCCACCCCGGCCCCGAGCCACGCCTCCCCGCTCGTCACCTTCCCTGACTCCACCCCCCGACCGTCTGGCCGAAGCTTGGGCCAAGCCTCTGGTGCAGGCTCGGGGCCCGGGTTCGGCATCAACATAGGGGATTATTCTGGCGGTCTGGGGAGAGCTGATCAGGGGTATAGATCTCCTAAAGAGGTTCACGTCTCCCCATTTATTGTCACTCCCGGTTCTGGGCGTAGTGGGGGAGTCGGAAGGGACATTGGCGGAGATTTTCCGCTTTTCGGGGGAGAAATGAGCCCAGAATTGGCGTCAGTCGGGGGAACGGGGAAAGGGAGGGGGAGAGCGGAAGTGAACTCTGAGAGCCAGCCGCAGGTGCAACAAGAGCAGCAGCAGCATAGGCAGCGAACAGACAAGAAGAGGAGGGCTCGGCTGAAGATGCGAGCTGTGAGTCGTTTGATGCGAGCCGCGTGTGTCACACACTGCGCTGCACCCTGAAGCACCATATGCTGCACCCTATCGCACCGCTTTAGTCGCAGTCGCGTCTCAGTTCTGTCACATCACCACCAGCACCAACGAAACCACCACCACCTGCGGCTCACATGGTCACACCCACCACCCACCACCATCATCATCACTGTGATTGCCTCAGCTCAGTTCCGTCACAACGTTGCTACTATCACCGTGCTTGAAGTAGTGTTTTGAGACGTCTCAACTCAAAACACTACTTCAAACACGTGGTCACCACCTACGGCTCACATGGTCACCACACCACCACCCACCACCATCACCGTGATTGCGTCAGCTCAGTTCCGTCACACCGCCGCTATCACCGTGTCACGCGTGCAGGAGGCCCCAGTGGAATTTGAGGACCGTGGAGAGGAGGTGTACGAGCGCTTTGAAGGCGTGCTGGCCGCTGCTGTGCGAGGTGAGAGGGGCGCTGGAGTGGTAAGTCAGGCGCTTGGCGTAGCTTCTTATCCTGGCCCTGCAGGCTCAGGCTAGCATCTCACCCTAACGGCCCCAGTGGACGCGTGGAGAGGAGGTGTATGAGCCCTTTGAGGGCGTGCTGGCCGCTGCTGTGCGAGGTGAGAGGGGCGCTGGAGTGGTATGTCACGGAGAGGGGCAGTTGGAGTAGCTAGCTTCTTATCCTGGCCTTGCAGGCTCAGGCTAGCGTCCCTCTCTAGCATCATCCCCCAGTGGACTTTGAGGATGGCGGAGAGGAGGTGTACGAGCGGTTTGAAGGAGTGCTGGCCGCTGCTGTGCGCGGTGAGTCAAGCACTTGGAGTAGCTAGCTTCTTATCCTGGCCTTGCTGTTGCAAGAGGGTGTGCAATTGCGAGAGGTGAGTGGACACGGGTGAGAGAGTGCGCAGTGCAACTTACACAGGAGCATAGCTGTGCTGCTGTCCCTTTCCACAAGCTCTATCCACACATTGCTGCTCACCTGCTCGTCTCTGCAGGTGTGGTGGGCTACAGGGACTCTCTTCGGCAGTTGGAGCAGTGCTGCAGGGAGCTGGCGGTGGGGTTCCAGGCTGATGCAGGGGAGAGCGTGCAGTGCAGTGCAGCCCGCACAGGAGCACAGTGCACACAGCACACAGCAAGACTATGCTGTTTCTCCGTACAAAAACTTGACCCACTGCCATGCTCCCCCTTCCCAGGCGTGGTGGGCTACAGGGACTCTCTTGCAGGGGAGAGTGTGCAGTCGCCCAGGAGCACGTGCTCAGCGGTTGAGCTCTCCTGAATCTATTGCTTAGTCTTGACTCCTCTCTCTTCCCTGCAGGTGTGGTGGGCTACAGGGAGTCTCTTCGGCAGTTGGAGCAGTGCTGCAGGGAGCTGGCGGTGGGGTTCCAGGCTGATGCAGGGGAGAGTGTGCAGTGCAGTGCAGCCCGCACAGGAGCACAGTGCACACAGCACACAGCAAGACTATGCTGTTTCTCCGTACAAAAACTTGACCCACACGTTGCCAAGCTCCCCCTTCCCAGGCGTGGTGGGCTACAGGGACTCTCTTCGGCAGTTGGAGCAGTGCTGCAGGGAGCTGGCGGTGGGGCTAAGGGTTGATGCAGGGGAGAGCGTGCAGCCCGCCCAGGAGCACACACCACGGCTATTGTCGCTTTATACAACCTGTTGCCACACATTGCGACTCTCCTCTCCCTTCCCCAGGTGTGGTGGGCTATCGAGAATCCCTCAGGCAGTTGGAGCAGTGCTGCAGGGAGCTGGCGGTGGGGTTGCGGGCGGACGCGGGGGAGAGCGTGCAGCCAGCCCAGGAGCACGTGCTCAGCAGGAAGAGCCAGGCGCTCCAATCAGAGGCTGCCACGTGGGCGCTCATGCACCACCTGTTTGGATACGGTGAGGAGCAGCGTTGCTGGTGCGCTTTTTGCCGGCTCCCTGCTTGCCTTCCTCTTTTGCCTGTGCTGCCCTCCATCTTGTTCCAGATCTTGTTCAAAAACCAACCTAACTGTGCAGCCTACTGGTTAGGTTCCTAACATTTAGTTGGAACCTAACCTACTCCTTTGCCAATGCCAATCAGTGCCCTTCTTCCTTTTGAGACGTCTCAAAAGTGCATTGTATTCCATGGATCGAACCTCACGGTCCTCACCTACTCCCTTTGCCAAGGCCAATCAGTGCCTTTCTTCCTTCCGTTTCCTCCTCATGTGCTTTCTTGCATGGCATGGCATGGCATGGCATGGCATGGCATGGCATGGCATGGCATGGCATGGCATGGCAAGAGCAGACACGGACCACCTGACGGAAGATGTGCGACTGGTGAGACTCTCTCTTCCCTCCACACGTATTCTCCACGTTGTTTGCTTCATGTCACCAATAAAATGTATGCCTCGAATTCTTCACCTTACCGCTTCTTTTTCCCTTCACACCACCAGTCACCCTTCTCGGTGTTTTCCGTTTTCTGCATGATTCCCTCCCTCTGCAACGTCAGCACCCGTCCCCGTCAGCACAGGACACGTGCGACTTTCTGTCGACCAATGAGAACGCGCAGCACAGCTGGCGGGTGCTGAGGTGGCTGGAGGGGCTGGCAGAGTCGGACCTCATGCTGCTGCAGGCAGTAGGTTGACCTGCGTTGACCTGCGTTGACCAGTGTTGACCTGAGTTGGCTAGACCTGAGGTGGAACCTGCAAGGCTTGACCATAGCCGTAGAACACTTGGCTTAACCTGGCTGTCATCTCGATTTACCTGGCTTGATTTGGATTAAACTCCTCTGCACCTTGCTCTTCACCCGCACCAGTCGCCCCCACCCTACTACCCACCCGGCCCACCTTCCTGTCCTTCCGTTCGCCTTCTCCTCCACACTCTCTCCTCCCCCAGGAGCGTGGCACCTGCCTGGGAAGCTACACAGAAGCTTCTGGCCTGCGTGTGCACACGCAGAGGGCGATTCGCGAGGGGCAGGGGGGGCTGGGCGGGATAGTGGGGCTGGGCGGCAGGAGGAGCAACGCGCTGGCGTTTGGTGGGCTGGAGGGGCGGTACGGGCGGGGTGGGGGAGAGGAGATGGTGACTGCTGTGGATGCTGATGCTGTTACTCGCGAGGGGGGGCGACTGCATGCAGAGGACGAGGTGAGCTCACTCGCATGCTCTCTCTCTCTCGTCCTTTGCTTGAGAGAGCTTGTCCTTGTCCTTGTCCTTACTTTCTCCATCCCCATCCTCTGCCTCCTGCTTCAACCTCACTTTCCCCAACGAGTGCAGGAGGAGTTGCTATCAGACGTCTTCACACTCGTCACCGCCAGTTCTTCTCCCCACCCTTTCCCACTTCCCCATCCCCCTCCTCATGTTCCGTACCTCACCCCTCGTCCTCTCCTCCATAGCTCTCTCACTTTCCCCAGCGAGTGGAGGAGGAGTAGCTATCGGACATATTCACGCTCCGCTCACCACTGCCACCATATGGGCCCTTGTTTCCCCCCACCTTCCCCTCCTCTCATCTTTTACCCCTCCCACTTCTCACAGCGAGTGGAGGAGGAGTTGCTATCGGACATATTCACGCTCACCACTGCCACCCCTCTAAACCCACCCACCATCTTCTCCACGCCTCACTCCATGCACGCTCCTTCCCCCAGCGAGTGGAGGAGGAGTTGCTATCAGACATCTTCACGCTCATCACTGCTGCTTCATGGCATCACCCCTCCCTTCCTCCCCTTCCTTCTTACCCTCTCTTTATTTCCCACTCTCATTCCCCTCTTCCCCTCCTCCTCCTTCCCCCAGCGAGTGGAGGAGGAGTTGCTATCAGACGTCTTCACGCTCATCACCGCTGGCCGGATTCAAGATGCCCTCAACCTCTGCCGGGCGGCGGGGCAGACCTGGCGGGCGGCGGTTCTCGGCGGGACATGGGCCGCGCCGCCCAGCGCTGGGGCGGCAGGGGAGAGCTTCCCCACAGCCGCCACGTGGCGGGAGATGAGTGGAAGGGCGAGGCGGGCGGCACAGGCGGGGGAGGTGGAGGGGGGGAAGGGGCGGGGAAGGCGGCTGTGGAAATGGTCTCTGCTGGTGGCGTCTGAGGCTTCGAGCAGTCGGTTTGAGGCGGCTGTGCTGGGAGCGCTGTGTGGCAATGTGAAGAGGATACTGCCTGTCTGCACGTCATGGCAGGTGCGCGTGTGTGTGTGTCCTTCAGAGGTGCCTTGCGGTGGCTGAACATGCCTGGGTTACATGGGGGATTAAGACGGGTGGAGGGGGGGGAGGGGCGGGGAAGGCGGCTGTGGAAATGGTCTCTGCTGGTGGCTTCTGAAGCTTCAACCAGTCGGTTTGAGGCGGCTGTGCTGGGAGCGCTGTGTGGCAATGTGAAGAGGATACTGCCCGTTTGCACCTCGTGGCAGGTGAGTGTGTGTGCTTAGGTTTGCACCTCGTGGCAGGTGAGTGTGTGTGCTTAGGTTTGCACCTCGTGGCAGGTTAGTGTGTGTGCTTAGGTTTGCACCTCGTGGCAGGTGAGTGTGTGTGCTTAGGTTTGCACCTCGTGGCAGGTGGGTGCGTGCGTCTGTTTTTCAGAGGTGCCTTACGGTGACTGAGCATGTCCGGGCTACACGGGGGGCGAAGATGGGTCGAGGGAAGGGGCGGGGCAGGAGGCTGTGGAAGTGCTCTCTGCTGGTGGCAGACGCGGGGTGACTTTTGAGTCGACTTAAAAGCCAAATACAGGCTGGACGCGGTGTACATGTGATGTGGTTGCCGTGGAGCTTGTGGCTTGCATCTACTTCAATCCTTTTGGTAAACGTTGAGTTTCTATCGCGCGGCGTGTACGTGTGATGTGGTTGTTGTGGAGTATGTGGCTTGCATCTACTTCAGTCTTCTGGTTTGTCTTTCTCCCCCACACTCCCCCCCGCCCTGCTTTTGAAACACTGCTCTCTCAGACGGCCTGCTGGGCACTGCTGCGTTGTTGGCTCGACTTCCAGGTGAGCACCCATGGTGTCATCAGAGTGGTTGCTGCATCCCATGGTGTCATCAGAGTGGTTGCTGCATCCCATGGTGTCATCAGAGTGGTTGCTGCATCCCATGGTGTCATCAGAGTGGTTGCTGCATCCCATGGTGTCATCAGAGTGGTTGCTGCATCCCATGGTGTCATCAGAGTGGTTGCTGCATCCCATGGTGTCATCAGAGTGGTTGCTGCATCCCATGGTGTCATCAGAGTGGTTGCTGCATCCCATGGTGTCATCAGAGTGGTTGCTGCATCCCATGGTGTCATCAGAGTGGTTGCTGCATCCCATGGTGTCATCAGAGTGGTTGCTGCATCCCATGGTGTCATCAGAGTGGTTGCTGCATCCCATGGTGTCATCAGAGTGGTTGCTGCATCCCATGGTGTCATCAGAGTGGTTGCTGCATCCCATGGTGTCATCAGAGTGGTTGCTGCATCCCATGGTGTCATCAGAGTGGTTGCTGCATCCCATGGTGTCATCAGAGTGGTTGCTGCATCCCATGGTGTCATCAGAGTGGTTGCTGCATCCCATGGTGTCATCAGAGTGGTTGCTGCATCCCATGGTGTCATCAGAGTGGTTGCTGCATCCCATGGTGTCATCAGAGTGGTTGCTGCATCCCATGGTGTCATCAGAGTGGTTGCTGCATCCCATGGTGTCATCAGAGTGGTTGCTGCATCCCATGGTGTCATCAGAGTGGTTGCTGCATCCCATGGTGTCATCAGAGTGGTTGCTGCATCCCATGGTGTCATCAGAGTGGTTGCTGCATCCCATGGTGTCATCAGAGTGGTTGCTGCATCCCATGGTGTCATCAGAGTGGTTGCTGCATCCCATGGTGTCATCAGAGTGGTTGCTGCATCCCATGGTGTCATCAGAGTGGTTGCTGCATCCCATGGTGTCATCAGAGTGGTTGCTGCATCCCATGGTGTCATCAGAGTGGTTGCTGCATCCCATGGTGTCATCAGAGTGGTTGCTGCATCCCATGGTGTCATCAGAGTGGTTGCTGCATCCCATGGTGTCATCAGAGTGGTTGCTGCATCCCATGGTGTCATCAGAGTGGTTGCTGCATCCCATGGTGTCATCAGAGTGGTTGCTGCATCCCATGGTGTCATCAGAGTGGTTGCTGCATCCCATGGTGTCATCAGAGTGGTTGCTGCATCCCATGGTGTCATCAGAGTGGTTGCTGCATCCCATGGTGTCATCAGAGTGGTTGCTGCATCCCATGGTGTCATCAGAGTGGTTGCTGCATCCCATGGTGTCATCAGAGTGGTTGCTGCATCCCATGGTGTCATCAGAGTGGTTGCTGCATCCCATGGTGTCATCAGAGTGGTTGCTGCATCCCATGGTGTCATCAGAGTGGTTGCTTCCCATGGTGTCATCAGAGTGGTTGCTGCATCCCATGGTGTCATCAGAGTGGTTGCTGCATCCCATGGTGTCATCAGAGTGGTTGCTGCATCCCATGGTGTCATCAGAGTGGTTGCTGCATCCCATGGTGTCATCAGAGTGGTTGCTGCATCCCATGGTGTCATCAGAGTGGTTGCTGCATCCCATTCCGTTCCCATGGGGTTCGTCCATTCCTGTGTATCTAACTGCTTGTGACACGTCATAAGAACCCCCTATGAGTGCCTGCAGCCACTCCACATTCGCGTGCATGGATCCGCACGCTTTCCCTGCACGGTTGCACATGCGTGCCTTTCACTCTGACTGTGAGCACGTGCTCTGCACTTGTCCCGCAACAGTCACAGGCACTGGTAGCCGCACATACACTCGTTTTCCAACCCTTTACACCTGTCCTCTTCCTGCACCCACCACCTCACACCTCTCACTCCTCTTCTTCCCGCCCCTCCCCTCTCGCTGCTCCCTTCGCAGGTCGAAGCCCACCTCTCCGCTGCCTCCTCCCCACCCCTCCCTCGCGCCCTCCCGTCCGTCTCCGCCGCTGCCGCTCGTGCTCTCGCCTCCATCTCCCCCGCTCCCTTCCTCTCCTCCTCCTCCGCCTCTTCCCTCGCCGCTACAGCCATCTCCCTTGCACCATCTTCCTCATCATCAGCAGCAGCAGCAGTGGCAGCGTCAGCAGCAGCAGCGGTGTCAACAGCAACGGGAGCGGCAGTGTGGCCGGCACCAGTGGCGGCACAGCAACCAGCTGACTTTGACGATCTCTTTCAGAAGCTCAGAACCAGGTCTGTGGCCTGCTGTGGCCTGCTGTGGCCTGCTGTGGCCTGCTGTGCTGCCAGTAGTAAACAGGTGGGCTGCGGAGGTCTGTGGCCTGCTGTGGCCTGCTGTGCTGCCAGTAGTAAACAGGTGGGCTGCGGAGGTCTGTGGCCTGCTGTGGCCTGCTGTGCTGCCAGTAGTAAACAGGTGGGCTGCGGAGGTCTGTGGCCTGCTGTGGCCTGCTGTGCTGCCAGTAGTAAACAGGTGGGCTGCGGAGGTCTGTGGCCTGCTGTGGCCTGCTGTGGCCTGCTGTGGGTTTCTCATGGGCTGCGGTTGTTTCTCCAGTATAACAGCCAGCAGATTATGCCTCCTGTTGTTCTCTCAACCTACCCGTTCCTTTTTCCATCCTATCCCCTCCCCCTCCACCCGTTCCCCCTGGATTTCCCATGCAGCCCCTCACTCCCCGACGGTGTCAAGCGCAGCAGCACCGAGCAGCACCACATGCTGCACACCAAGCCCACTGTCTCCTCCCCTTCTTCCCCCTTCCTTCCCACTCCTCGCCCCATTTCCCTCCCATGCAGCCCCTCTCTCCCAGACGCTGTCAAGCGCAGCAGCACGGAGCCACACCACGTGCTGCAGACGCACCTCATTCTCAGGAACGTTCCAGGAACCATCCAGGCGCTGCGGTCGTGGATCATCCCCTCGGTGGCTCCGTCGGGATTGGCTGCTTCTCTGGGCGGCAATGTGGAGAGCGAGTAGGTGCCCTTTCCCTCTCTGCTGGAGTTGCTTCTGAGAGTTTTCAAAAACATTATCCCGTCGATGGCTCCCTCAGGAGTGGCTGCTTCTCTGGGCGGCACTCTCGAGAGCGAGTAGGTGCTCCTCTCTGTTTCTCTTGCTCTTCCTCTGAACGAGTACAAGGCTGGCTCCTGCTCTGCCCGACAGTTTGGAGAGCGAGTAGGTTTTTTCTAGTTGCACATGCATTCACCCCTGCTCAAATCAGCCCAGCTCAAATCAGCCCAGCTCAAATCAGCCCAGCTCAAATCAGCCCAGCTCAAGTGTGCTCGCATATGCACCCGCCACTCGGCATCAGCACCCGCCGCATGTGTCATAATGCGCTTGACCCACCGGCTGCTGCTGCTGCTGCCCCTGCCCCATGCACCCATCCCCGTTTGCCACAATGCTGCGTTCACACTCCCCTGCTTGCCCCGTTTTCGGGCCTCAACCCCCTGCTCCACCTGCCCCGTTTACTACCTCATCTCCTCTTTCCACCCCCTTGCTTTCCACTCGCACAATCCCCTGTCCTCCTCCTTCCACCCATTATGCCCCCTTCTTTCTCCCCTCCCAGCTCCGACCCTGCCCTGGTGCGGTGTGGCGCCCACCTGGTGGTGCTTCTGCGCTCCGTGCTCCCCGCTGCTGCTCGCCAGCAGTACAGGGACTGGCTCAACACGTCAGGCGATGTCATTCTGTACACGTGAGTGTGGCTGGCAGCATTTTGCTTTGCAGGTACATCAGGTAGATCTGGTGCACTAGGCGCATCATCAGCTGCCCGCCAGCAGTACCGCGACTGGATCAACACATCGGGAGATGTCATCCTGTACACGTGAGCATAGTTGGCAGGCAGCAGCATGCATGTGTGTCTGTCAGGTGCATCTGGTGTATCATCACATGCACCTACCACCAGTACAGGGACTGGCTCAACACATCAGGGGACGTCATCCTCTAAACGTGAGTGGGCCTGGTGCAGGTGATAGGTGGTGCAGGAGATACCTGGTGCAGGTGATAGCTGGTGCAGGTGATAGCTGGTGCAGGTGATACCTGGTGCAGGTGATACCTGGTGCAGGTGATACCTGGTGCAGGTGATAGCTGGTGCAGGTGATACCTGGTGCAGGTGATACCTGGTGCATGGTGGCCCTTTTTTCCGATTCTCTTCCTTATTCCTTCAGTCTCTCCCCCTCTCGCTCTTGCATAGTCTGTATGCTCCCAAATCGTCTCCCCATCCCATCAGCTACTGTGTGCTGCTGCTGTCAGCACACCGCAGGGACCATCTCACACCGCTCCATGCCTCTCTGCTCCTCGCGCCCTCGCTTGCTTCCTCATTGCCCTATTCTCTCCCCACTCCCATCCCCCTCATCCCATCAGCTACTGTGTGCTGCTGGCAGCGCAGCGCAGGGACCATCTCACGCCCTCTGCGCCTCTCTGCTGCTCACGCCCTCGCTTCTTTCCCCGTTCCCCAATGCTCTCCCCACTCCCTGCCCCCTCTCATCCCATCAGCTACTGTGTGTTGCTGGCAGCGCAGCGCAGGGACCATCTCACACCGCTCTACGCCTCACTGCTGCTCACGCCCTCCCTCACCTCTGACTTCTTCCTTCAGCTATTCGAGCAGCGCAAGACAGACAGGTGCGTGCATTGAGTGATGGGGATGGTGTTTGTGCTGGTTGTTGTCATGGTAGTGGCAGGTGGTGGTACCATTGGCGCTGCTGCTGCTCACACCCTCCCTCGCCTCTGACTTCTTCCTTGAACAGCGCAAGACAGACAGGTTCGTTCCTGTGGTGGTGGCTGTGTGTGTAGTGGTGGTGTTTCTGCTGCTGCTGCTGCAGCTGCTGCGAACGAATCTTGGGTCCCCTTTCGTTTCAGCCCCCTTCCATGAAAGGGGGCTGTTGGATGTTGCTGCTGCTGCTGCGAGCTCAGCATCCAACAGCCCCCTTTCATTCCATCCCCCTTTTCACTAGCCTCGTCGCGTTACTCTCACGCTTCGGTGCGTTGCCGTGGTGGTGGGGATGGTGGGTAGTAGTGGTGGTGGGGATGGTGGGTAGTAGTGGTGGTGGGGATGGTGGGTAGTAGTGGTGGTGGGGATGGTGGGTAGTATTGGTGGTGGGGATGGTGGGTAGTAGTGGTGGTGCTCCTGCGGCAGCTGCTGCTGGCTAATTCAGTGCTATGGTGACTCAAGTGCTCCCTATTTAAAATGCCTTTTCAGATTTTATGAGGCCTTCACAAATCACTTAACCATTCCCAACGCACTCTTAATACGAGCCTCTGCTGCACACCGACCATTCCTTTCAACTCCCCATTCAACCACCTCTTATCTGAAATTCCCAGAAATCATTTTTTTTTCGATTCCTCACTCTCGCTTTCCTGCTCCCTTCCTGTTCATTCCTTTCATTTAACCACTTGCCGCCTTCTGTCCCGCGTGTCACCAGTGTTGAGGCCAAGAGGCGAACAGTGGAGGCGCTGTGTCTGCACCTCCCTCTCTCCGGCCCTGACTCTGTCCCCACAATGCTCAACAGGTGTGCCCCTCTTTTCTCCTCACCCATTACATGCCAAACATCCTGAACAGATGCACAGGCACACTTACCCCTCTTTCCCCATCTTTTCTCTCTTGCCATAAGTCTACTTACCACCTGACATTTCCCACCCTTCTCCATCGGTTCTTTTTTAGACGTCTCGAAAACACCCTCATTTCACGTTTCTCTTCCCGCAACTCATTTCTCCTGCCATAAGTCGTCTTATCACCTGACAGTCCCCAACCTTCTCCATCGGTTCCCCTCTCTCGCTCCCCTGTTGTTCCTCTCCTCTTCTCCATGCCCATCAACCATTTTTCCAAACCCCTTTGTTTCCCACATGGACACCATCTCCCCTTCTCATCCCCTTCCCCCTCTCCCTTCCCCTCTCCCTCCCCCTCCCCCTCCCCCTCCCCCTCCCCCTCCCCCTCCCCATCCCCCCCCCTCCTCCCCCTCTCCCTCCCTCTCCCACCCCACCAGGTTCCTCTCCAAGTGCTCCCATTGGTCGGATCCCGGGGTCCTGCCCGCCTCTGATTGGCCGAGAGCAGTGCTGGCGGATCTGAGGGGACAGGTGGCAGCGTTTGAGTGGGCGGTGACGGACCCCACTGCCCCGGGGACAGTGGGCAGTGCAGAGTGGGGCAGTGAGAGGAGGAAGATGCAGCGACTGGCTCTGCAGCATGGGTGAGCTGGATGCGGAAAGAGAGAGGGGTTGCGGCAGTTGGCCCTGCAGCACCGGTGAGTTGTTGCAGGGAGAGGGAGATGAGGAGAGGAGGAAGATGCAGCGACTGTCCCTGCAGCATGGGTGAGTTGCAAGGGGGGGGGGAGAGGGCAGTGTGTGTTTGAGAGTTCTCAAACGCACCGTGCAGAGGGCAGTGTCTGTTTGAGTGGGTGGTCACGGACCCCACACTGCCCCGGCAACAGTGGGCAGTGCGGAGCGGGGCAGGGAGAGGAGGAAGATGCAGCGACTGGCCCTGCAGCACGGGTGAGAGAGTGAGAGGCAGAGGAGCAGCTAGAGGACAGGGAGGAGGGTGATGGAGAGGGTTGTGAGGGGTGGGAATCTAAAAAATGGGTGATTTGTAAGAAACTGTTTGGATGGCATGGTGTGAGCAACAGTGCCTCTGAAATGGAATAACCTCACTCTAAATCCTCTTGCTTTCTCCTCTCCCTGCTCTGCCCTTTTCTCGCACGCCCTCTTTCCAGGAACCTTCTGCTGCGCGCCATGCTCCTGGCGGCACACGCGGAGGGCGGCAGCAGCAGCGGCAGCCCGTCCAGCCAATCAGGGCGCTCCCTTGCCGCCCTGCTGGCAGATACAGTGGCGGGCATTCACGCAGAGATGGAGGCGAGGCGAAGCCAGGAGGGGGCAGAGCGAGAGGAGCAAGAGGAAGAGGGAGATGAGGAGGAGGAAGAGGAGAGTGTGGAGCTCAGCGAGTTTGACTTCTGGGTACGTTGTGTGTTGTCCTCCTTTCCCCCTTCACCTCCACCTCCCGCCATCGTCTCCCCTTTTCCCCTTCTCTCCCCCTTCCCTCTTCCCGCTTAACCTCCACCTCCCCCCATCGTTTCCTCTTTCCCTCATCCTCTCCCCCTTCCCCCTTCGCCTCCTCCACCCCCCATCGTTTCCCCTTTCCCCTGTCATCTTCCACTCTCCCCCATCCCGCCCTCCACACTCCCTCCCATTGGTCCAGGTGGATTACATCGCTGCTGATGTGGCGTACCGTGGTTGGGCCACGGCAGCAGCAGCAGCAACGGAGCGAAGGGAAGAGCGGGAGAGGAGGGATCAGGAGCAGCAGGGAGCGGGTCAAATGGGGGGTGCAGGGCAGGAGGAAGGGGAGGCGGAGAGGGAGAAGGAGCGAGCAGACCTGTTATCGCTGGCCAGTCGGGCTGTCTCTATTGGCATGCAGCTGCTGCAGAGTACGTCTTTCTCTGCTCCCTCTCCATTCCATCTTCCTCGTTCCCTTCTTCTTGCAACGACCTCTTATCTCTAGCTAGTCGGGCTGTCTTTATTGACATGCAGTGCTGCAAAGTATGTCAAAACTGTTGATGTGCCTCACAACCTGTGCTGGCAAAGTATGCCTTTTTCTTGGTTTTCAAAGCAACCCAAACCACACAATCTCACTCAAAATCCGTGTCAACTTCATTCCCTCACAGCTGCTTCAAAGTATGTTTCCCTACGTGCTCTCTCTTGAGAATTCTCAAAAGCTCTCTTCTCCTTCCTGCTGTGCTGTCACCCGCTCTCCCCTTCCACCCAACCTCTTCCTCTCTTACTTCCTCCCACCCACCATCCCCAGGGGAAGCCTCATCAACCATGCGGCTTCAGGTCACCCCACAGCAGCAACCGCAGCAATCACACCAGAACCAGCAGCAGCAGGGCGGCAGAGAGCATGTGGTGGTGGCGTGTGTGGCGGTGCTGGCCCCCTCAGGGGCTCTCGTGCCCGGCGATGCCTCCATGTGTGCCGCCATGCACTCAGCGCTCATGGCGTGCGTGGGGGAGCGAGAGGCAGAGGCGCGGCAAGTCAGGGTGAGTACGGTGGTTTGGAAACCAGTGCTGAGCAGCAGTCTCCTGTGATGCTCAGTGCTCTCGCTCACAGTGATGCCTCTCTGTGTGCTGCCATGCACTCGGCACTCATGGCATGTGGGGATGAGAGAGGCAGAGGCGCGACAAGTCAGGGTGAGTACTCAGCACTTGGCACTCATGGCATGTGGGGATGAGAGAGGCGGACGCGGACGCACGGCCAGGTCGACGTGGCAGCACAGCGCACCGCTCTGACCCCCTTCCATCATATCCTCTGCATTCTCTGCTGTCCCCCCTTTTCCTGCCCCCCCCCCTCCCCCCCACTCCCCCATCTCCACCTCGTAAACTTCTCTCAGGTGGACGTGGCAGCGCGCCTTCTCACGCTCGCCTTCGCTGGTCCCCCCTGCTCACTCCCAACTCGTCCCCACCCTCCCCCCCCGTGCTCCCCCACTCTCGCGCTGCTCCCCCTCTTCGTCCCACAGGTCGACGTGGCAGCGCACCCCTCTGACTCGCGCCTGCTCACACTCGCTACCACCCCTATCTCCCCCTTACTCTCCACCTCTCCCTCCGTCTCTCAGGTTGACGTGGCAGCGCACCCCTTAGACGCGCGCCTGCTCACACTCGCCATTCGCTGTCTGGGGACCGGAGGAGAGGAGGGGGCGAGTGAGGCAGCGAGTGTGGATGTGGAGAGCCTTGCTGTGCGCATCATGGCTCGTGTTGTCAAAGGTGCGTTTCTTCCATCTCGCTCGTCTTTCCCCTAACCCCTCCCCCCCCCCCCTTCGCGACTTCCGCCACACTGACCCTGCTGCTCTCGTGCCATGCACTCACTCTCTCCCCTTTTTCCACCACCCCCGGTCATTTCTCTGCTCCCTCTCCCTCGCTCCATTCCTGCCTACCAGCGGAAATTCCTCTCACAGACCCTGCTGCTTGCATGTTTTTGAGTCGACTCAAAAACATTTCTCTGCTCCCTCTCCCTCGCTCCATTCCTGCCTACCAGCGGAAATTCCTCTCACAGACCCTGCTGCTTGCATGTTTTTGAGTCGACTCAAAAACATTTCTCTGCTCCCTCTCCCTCGCTCCATTCCTGCCTACCAGCGGAAATTCCTCTCACAGACCCTGCTGCTTGCATGTTTTTGAGTCGACTCAAAAACATTTCTCTGCTCCCTCTCCCTCGCTCCATTCCTGCCTACCAGCGGAAATGCCTCTAATGGACCCTGCTGCTTGCATGCACGTGATGCGCTGTGCACTGCTCATGCACTCATCCCCTCTACCCCCTCTCCCCCCCCCCCCTCTCTCTCCCTCTCCCTGTATCCCACCCAGCGGAACTACCTCACATGGACCCTGGTGCTCGCATGCATCACTACTGCTCGCATGCATCACTACTGCTCGCATGCATCACTACTGCTCGCATGCATCACTACTGCTCGCATTCCCTTTTTTGTTCTTTTGCTTTAAGCCTAGCTTCACTACTGCTGCTCCCTGAGAATTATGTCTGAAGATCTGCTCGCATGCACGTGGTGCGCTGTGCTGCGATTAAGCACTCACTCCCTCCCTCTTCCCCCCCCACCCCCCCCTCCTCCTTTTTTTCTTCTTTCCTTGCTCTCAAATGGTCCTTTGTATTAATTCAGCAGGGGGTACAGACATGCAGTTTGACTCGTGGTACCTTTATACCTTCCGATCCATCAACCCATCCCTCTGACCCTCCCCCCCCCCCCCTCAGTGCCCCTCAACCCCTCCAGCGTGTGGAGGATGTCCCCTAGGTGCAGCGGCCAGGGGTCCGCCGCCATCTGGGGGTGCGCTGCCTCGATCCCCGCCCTGGCCTTGGTGTGCAGGGCATTCGCCTGGGAACGCTGTAGGGCCACTGACCAGCGCTGGCTGAAGTGGCAGGCCATTTTCTTGGCCGATTTAGCCAGGGGGTTGGCCCTGAAGCGGTTCCTAGCTGCTGCTGTGGCCAGCAGCTTCAGGAACGCCGTCGTGGGGGGCGCGTTTGCCCAATAGGTCTCGACGGCCAGGGCGCAAAACGCGGAAGGATCCGCACATGTGCAGGAAGTGCAGCGGACGCTCTTCATTCGGGAGCTCCGATGACCCGTGATGCTTGCAACCCTCCCACGCCCTTGCTGGCTTGGTAATAGGCCCAGACAAGCGCAGCCACGTGACCCGGCGGAAGAAAAACACTCGGAACGAGCGCTTCCACCCCCAAAACACAGAAGGATCCACACATGTGCGGTAGTAATCCCTTTCCTTCCGCTTCTGAGCCTCCCTTGCAGCCCAGCCTGGGGGTTTGCGGGCTGTGGGGTCCCGGTTCTGTAGCACAGGGTCGGTGATAGTCGTGTCTGTGATCCAGTTTGTTTGAGATTAGTTTTGAGAATTCTCAAAACTAATCTCAAACAAAATGATCCAGGTCTCTCCACTGTCTGGGTCGCGTACGATCACATCGGCCTTCTTTGGGTCATCCGGTGGTGAGTACATTGCATTCTCCAGGTATACCACCAGCTGCGCCTCCCTCGCCATTTTTGCCACGGCGAAGGCCAGCTGGTTGTGTGTGCGCGTTCTGTCCGGGCCTGTGCTGCAGCGGAGTAGGTGGTTGGGTAGGCTGCAGTCGGCCACGAGCTCTCCACACTCGCACACAGTAGGTACGTTCTGTCGGATGCCCATGCGGAAGGCCAGGGCTGTTCGGAATTGCCCTGGTGAGAATCAGAGGTCTGGAGTCAGGGGTAGGGCTTGCAGCCATGCTCCCGCTCCCTCGCCTCTCAGGCTGACGAGGCGGAGCGTGTGGCCCATCTCGGGGGCTGACCTGATTGTGCGTGATTCCTCTGTCAGGGCGTCGGCCTTTGCCGCGTGCACTTCCTGCGAGAGGGCCCGCTGCAGCTGGTCTTGGGACGAGGTTTCTTGCTCCTCCCGGAGGTGTTGCAGCGCCAACGGCGGCAGTCGTCCCTCCATGTCTCGGATGGTGACCGAGTGTGCCGCCGTCGGCTGCAGGGCGTTGCTGTTGCTCCCCAGCGCCGCGGTTGCTGGCAGGTCGAGTGAGCGGAGCAGGCGTAGTGCCTCTGTCGTTGAGGCCAGGTAGGCTGGTGCTGCTTCTGTTGTGGGATCCGTGAGGCCCAGTCCACCTAGGGCCACTGGGAGGGTTGCTTGGCGGATGAGAAAATTGAACTCGGCTTCGCGGCGGGGTGGTTGGATGCTGGCGGCAGTCAGGGCGGTGTTGAGCAGTTCGGCGCACCACGTGTGCCATTCCGAGAGGGGAAGGACATCCGCTGGGGTGGTGCGCAGCAAGTAGCCGATTCTGCGGCTGATGCAGCGGGACAGGAGCAGGAGGGCATGCTGTGGATGAATGGATGCTAGGGAGCCCAGGGGTGCCGCCGCGTCTGTCAGAGTACTGCGGACTAGGTCAGAGCAGAAGCGCTGTGACCCCACGGGACTTCCCAACACCCGTACCCCCTCGTGGGTGAGTGGGAGGCCCTCGGGGAGCTCGTCACCCTCGAGCGGCGTCGTGGACCACGCCGACGATTTTCTGAGGTTGCAGGTGAGGCCATCCTGGGCGAGCAGCGGCGTCAGCAACTTAAGCGCGCCGAGCGTTGCTGTCGCCGGTCCGATCATGGTGATGTCATCTGCGTATGCTAGGATCGTGACTTCTGGGTGCTCTGCTGCTGTGCGTCTGAGGTGCTGCTGGATTGATGCCGCGAACAGCAGGGGTCCGAGGGGGTCCCCCTGCCTAACTCCCCTTCCGCTGGTAAGTGCCGTCGTGCTCAAGCGGGGATCGGTCAGCAGCTGAGAAGGCGTTGCGTAGAAGGAGCGGGTGAAAGGTATGAGCGGTGCTAGCGGGGTGTTGGTGAGTGCGTTGAAGAACGCTTTCCTCTCTACGGAGTTGAAAGCGTTTTCAATGTCGAGTTGGAGGACTAGGCTGGAAGGTTGTGAAGTGGTGAGGTCTCTGACTGCATGTATAACGAACTCAGCTCCGCCAGGGACTGCCACACCGAATTGTTGGGGTAAGAAAAATCGCCTTATTTCTCCCTGCAGTTCCGAGAGTGCCACCTTTGCTGCCAACCGGAGTAGGGATTCCCCTATCGCGATCCCCCTGGTTTCGCGAAGGCGATGAGGCGGGATGGCGAGAGTAGTGCTGCAACCTCGGTGGAAAGATTCGTGGAGAGAAGATGTGTTACGGCGGAGTGCAGGTGCCCCAGCACTTCGATGTTGCTTAGGGCTGGGTCGCGGTAGTGTTCAAATGTTGACCCTGATGGACCAGCCCCAACTCCGCTGGGGCAATCCCCAAGGACGTCTGAGAAACTTTCCGCGGTGCACGAAAATTGCGTGGGTGTTGTGTAGGTGTGGACCCAGTCGGGCAGCTCAACTTGGGGTTGGGGATGCTTCAATTCCAACTGCTGCAGTGTTGCGATCGTCGCAGGGGCCGCTGGCGAGGGTGAAAGGGCTGCCAACGCTTTTCGCAGGTTACCCCGTGTCCCTCTCTCTCCCTTTCCCTGTGTCCCTCTCAGCGGAACTACCTCACATGGACCCTGCGGCTCGCATGCACGTGGTGCGCTGTGCTGCCTTCACCAACCCACCCACCCACCGCCCAAGCCTCTCCCGAACCACTGCGGACAGCTTTGGCACCATAGCAGCAGCGGAGGCTCGGGGTGCTGAGCCTGCGCCGTGGCTCATGCGCCGGCTGTGCCGTGTGTGCTGCCTTCCCACCCTTGCCTTGCGCTGCCAGGAGGTGAGTGTAGCTGTGTGTCTCTCTTATCTAGTATGAATTGTATGGGTTGGTGTCTCCCTATGTCTATGTGTATGGGGGTTGGGGTTGGTCTGCAACTCGTTATGTTAAGTTGGTCTGCAACTCGTTATGTTAAGTTGGTCTGCAACTCTTTTATGTTTACATGCATGGGTTGCATTCGGCGTATCGATGCGAGTGTCTAGTACATGCATCTGTTCCCGTCATAACTCAAGTCTGTATCCAATCTCCACCCACGTTCCATTATTGTCACAATCGTTTACTGCAGGTGCGGGTGTTTATGGCGCAGCAGCTGGAGCCATCAGTGCATGTGGATCCAGCAGCAGCAGCAGAGGTCATGGAAGCAACTGATGTGGCGGCTCTGGTGGCCCAGGGCACGCTGATTCAAATCTTCACACCCCAGCAGCTCCAGGTGGGTCTCGTCTGTGGAAAATACTATTTGTACCACATTCTCTGGCAGTTTTCTTTTCACTTGGTTTTTCTCCGCTGTTTGTGTGACATTTGTTGTGCCTGGCTCCTCTGTGATTTTTCTCTCTTCAGAAATTATTACTTATGGAAAGGGAGGTGGTTCTCAGCTCCATCAACCAAGGGTAGTAGTCTGTATTGCCAAGTTCTGAGACATGACTACTGCTTTTATATATTCTTATAGGCTGGGTTTGATTACATCTGTAACTTTCTTAGTGTATGAACTTTTTTTGCGTTCTCTCTCCAAGCTAAACAAAAGAAAGTCCTTCGAAGCTTCTCTAATTTTTGTTGGTGTTTTCTATTGGCTGGCGTGCGGCCATATGCATCTGCGACAGAGTCTGTCACCATCACGCGCCGTTATAGTATCCTATTGGTTACGCGTTTCTTGCAGAAGTGTGCGACGCTGGTTACTGAAATCGCACGCGACCCGTTCACCTGAAATGACTGGAAGAACCAGTTGACTGCTCAGAGCGCGATGACGGAACCGCACTCTGCGAAGCGCTAATTCATTCGCATTCGCGAGACGGGAGGAACAGAACAGAACAGATGCCACCTCCTCACAGCCTCTCCTTCGCTTGTTGTCTGTGATCAGGGACAGGGAGTCACCACGACTCGCGATACCACTACATGACCGTCCAGCATCACCACCACACCACTTGTCAGATAAACTGAGAGTGCTGTTCGTCACTCACTATGCTTCCACTGAAAACACTCGACGAGGTTGTTCAATCTAACTGGTCTTTGGCATGTCGAAAGGCGGGACACAATTCCTCCGCTTATTCTTCGACGAAAGTTCCTCGCAACTTAAGCCAGATTTGCACTATCAGCGAAACCTCACCTCACTTGTTAAAGATAGGCATTGTCGTTCACATAAAAGCTCTGTGCTCAGATACGGCAGTAACCCCAGTGGAACAGATTAACAGTGGCTCTGTCGAAATTTAATCCATACCTCGGATACAGCGGTATTTCTATTTCTTGCGGTTCAGGACTTCGTCGTCCATCATTCTGTTTCCATTCTATTTCGTCCTTGACTATCACGCTCAACTCCTAGACTGCAGCCATGGGAGAATCCGCATTATCGCCTCCATTAACACGCCGCTTGTTTACGCATCGCGCAGTTGCTCTCCTTTGCCTCGCGTCCCTTCCACTGCTCTCTCTCGGTAAGACCCGATATGCCTATCCCTGCTTCGTGAAGCTCGAGCCTTGTGAGACAGGTTGTTTGTGTATTTTTTGAAAAACTCGGCCTTTGTCTTGCTGCCTTTCCACTGCTCGCTCTCGGTAAAGCCCGATGCGGGGATCACTGTTTCACTCTAGCACTACCTTCTTCCGCCCATTGCTTTCCGCAATTCGCGTACTCCCTCGGGCTGACGGAACCGAACGCGTCTCAACTTCCGCGCAATCTTGCCACGCCCTTCACCCGTCCTTCTCCGCTCGCTCTCAACCAGATTCCCACCCTCCCTTAGTTGAAATTCCCGTCCATTTATATTCAGACCCCGCCGCCTTCCACCCACCAATACACCTGCAGAACCACGTCGCCTTCCATCAAATTATACTGTTCTCACGTTTCCCCCGTCTGTCGTTCTACCCCTGTTACAGCGAAGAGCTCGTCGTCGTCCGATTTCCTCCCTCCGCCGCCCTCCTGGCCCGAGGAGTACGCGGGAGTTGCGCCGCTTCCGCGAGACGACTCCGCCGCCACCTTCCACGTGGCGGACTATGGTGCGCAGCCCGACGGCCGCGGGGATAGCTGGGGCGCCTTCCGCCGCGCCTTCGACGCCGCCTGCAAGCTCGCGGAGGCGGAAAGCGTGCGCGTCCGCGTGCTCGTCGCTCCGCCGTCCGCGGAAGGATCTTCCGGGGGGAGCTCTTCCGCGGGGGGATCATCCATGGATGGCGGTAGGAAGGATTCTGGCCGAATCGCTAGTACGAAAAGCACCAACGGCAGTGCCGCTGGCAACGGAATTGACACTACACTCGGGAACGACTCGTCCGCGAATAGCGATCCCAACAATACCGCGGATAACATGCCTCATCTGCCGACGGTCGCGGACGTCACAATGCCGGACGTTAACGTTAACGTCAACGTCGACAATTCGATTGCTAACGTGGACGCGTTGAAGGGTTCCAGCGGCGGAGGCGGCAACGGCAACGGCGGGGGGGGAAACGGAAGCGGGGGAAGCGGAGCAAGCGGCGCGCACGTGGTTAGCGATACGATGCAGTGGCTGCTCAACCATCGCGGATTGGCGCAAAAGAACCACGGACTGACGGAGAGGAGGTTGGGGGAGCAGAGGCGCGGATTGGCGGAGCGGAACCGTGTGCTGGCGGAGCGGAGCCGAGAGGCGGACGGGAACAGCGTCAAGTACTATCTCAGCCGTTCGATCACGGTGAACGGATCGTGCGGCGCTGGTTTGACGCTGCAAATCGACGACGCGACGATCTACGGCCCAAAAACCGCAGAGGGTTATCCCAAACCGTCGCTGTACATTAACGAGGACAAGATCGGCGTGGCGAGTAACGGCATGTTCCGGTTCGTAGGGGTGACGGGGCTGGTCATACGCGGTAGTGGCAGCCTCGACGGCAACGGCGAGGGGTACTGGGATACCGAGGCGCACGACCGGCCGCACCTGCTGTCGCTGATCAACTGCCGCGAGGTCATTCTCGACAGCGTAGCGCTGCGGTGAGTAGCGTATCCCGACCACCTGTTGAGTGGCATAGCTGGGTGGAATAGCGCTGCGGTGAGTGGCATCCTGTTGATCCTGTCACCTGGGTGGAATAGCGCTGCGGTGAGTGGCATCCTGTTGATCCTGTCACCTGGGTGGAATAGCGCTGCGGTGAGTGGCATCCTGTTGATCCTGTCACCTGGGTGGAATAGCGCTGCGGTGAGTGGCATCCTGTTGATCCTGTCACCTGGGTGGAATAGCGCTGCGGTGAGTGGCATCCTGTTGATCCTGTCACCTGGGTGGAATAGCGCTGCGGTGAGTGGCATCCTGTTGATCCTGTCACCTGGGTGGAATAGCGCTGCGGTGAGTGGCATCCTGTTGATCCTGTCACCTGGGTGGAATAGCGCTGCGGTGAGTGGCATCCTGTTGATCCTGTCACCTGGGTGGAATAGCGCTGCGGTGAGTGGCATCCTGTTGATCCTGTCACCTGGGTGGAATAGCGCTGCGGTGAGTAGCGTCCTGGTGCTGATCGTTGTAGCTGATTAGCATTAGGACGCTGCGGTGAGTAGCGTGAGGAAGAATCTTTTCCAAGGACCTCTCGTCCAAGGATTGCAGATTTTCTTTCGTCGCCCCTCTGGTCTCTCTCCTTTTCCCACCCCGACCCAACCCAATCCCCCGCAACCCTCCATGTGCTACAGTTATCCCGACCATATCCCCTCTCCCTAGCACTTCCTCCCGCCCTCCTCCCACTGCTCGCCTCACACCCCCGCTGCCCAACCACACGAAGCCCCCCATGCCTTCTAATACGGCACCTCCCCCCCCCTCTCCCCGCTTCCTCTGCGCCTCCACCCATCCCCCCGCAACGTCCCTATGTGCCACGTCTTCTCTTCTCCTGTGCCATCCCCTCGCCCTTCGCCCCTGCTCCCCCGTTCTCGCCCACTCTTCGTCCTCATTCCGATTCCCCCCTCCCCTTTCTCGGCCCTCCTCCACCCATCCCCCCGCAACGTCCCTATGGACCATGTCTTCTCCTATGGCATCTCCTCGCCCTTCTACCCCTGCTCCCCCCTTCCTCATTCCCCCCTCGCCTCCCCCTCTTCCCCCTCCCCCCTCTCTCTTCCCCATCCCCCAGCAACCCCCCGATGTACCACGTCTTCTCCTGTGTCGCCGTCTCCCCCTCCTCACCCCCTTCTCACCCCTCCTCTCCCTTCCTCTGCCCGCTCCCCTCCCTCCTCCTCCCCCATCCCCCATCCCCCAGCAACCCCCCCATGTACCACGTCTTCTCCTACGGGATCGACTGGCTGTGGGTGAGGAGATTAACTACCAACGCGCCAGACGAGTCGCCCAACACAGACAGCCTGAAACTGCTCGGCGTGCGCCACGCGCTCATTGAGAATTGCACCTTCCACGGAGGCGATGATGACGTGTCACTGGTGGCACGTGGCAGCCAGGCAGTGGCCAACGTGACGGTCCGGAATCTGATTGCCACGTCAGGGCACGGGATCAGCATTGGGAGTTTGGGAGCAGGGGGGGCGGTGGCGTGTGTGTCGGATGTGAGCTTCAAGGATTTGATTCTATCGGATTTGTCGAATGGGTTGAGGATCAAGACGTGGCAGGGCGGCTTGGGAATGGTGCGGAATGTACAGTACGAGAACGTGTACATGACAAACATAGAACGAGCGATTACACTAGATCAGGTAAGACCGACTCTGCACCTCCTTTCTCAACCCGCACTACTCTGCGCCGCTTTCTTTCGAAATCCTTGATTCCTGCTCATGCTTTGCTGTGTGTCTCACTCTCTTTCGCACTCTCAAATCTCCGCAACACTACTCTGATGGCAAGTCCACAAACAAATCGGCAAGTTCCATAGTGGTCCTCAAACCCCCGTATGTGTCTTTTCCCCTCATCCCCATTCACACCTGGCAGTTCTACTGTGACGACAATCAGGACTTCCCCTGCGACCCATCGCCCCACAGCGTGGCTGGCTCTGCTGTGATGGCAAGCCTGCAAAAAGTTCAGCAAGTGCCATAATGGTCCTCAAACCCCCCCTCGTGCCCTTTTTCCTCTCATCCCCATCAACACTTTGCAGTTCTATTGTGACGACAATCAGGACTTCCCCTGCAACCCATCACCCCACAACGTGGCGCTGGTGAACATTTCGTACACCCATGTGTACGGCACCGCCTCCAAGTGAGTGCCTTTTCGGTCATTGAAAAACACGTCGTTCCAGTCAACTCATAACACACCGTATGAGTCCAAAGCCATCGCCCAACAATGTGACACTGGTGAACATCTCGTACACCGATGTGTTCGGCACCGCCTCCAAGTGAGTGGCTCCTTACTCCACCAAATACATATCTTTCCAGTCGACTCAAAAGGCGCCGTATGAGTCATCCGCAGCATTTATTCGCCAACGATGGCACTTCCAAGTGGGTGGCTTTGCAGCACCTTCTCTCTTCGTGCCTCCCCCAAGCCATCGTGCTGCTGTGATCCACTCGTCCATAGTCACATGCCAAGCAAGCTTGTGCTGACCTGGTACAGTGCTCTGCCGCATTCTCTTCTCCATTCCGTTACTGCAGGTATGCGATGGATATGGAGTGTAGCGATACGGTGCCCTGCACTGGGATCTCCCTCAACAATGTCAAGCTGGGGGGGACAAGCTCAAGCACCAAGGAGCCTGTTTTCAAGAACATTCTGTCAAGCCATGCTGTGGGTGACGTGGTTCCCTTGGCAGAGGACATGACATCTTATGAGGAGTGGGGTGTGGGTACACCTACTGACGAGCAAGTAGCGAGCATAGAAGAGATGATGGCAAAATGCACGTGATCATGGTCTACGGCTAGAACCGTTGCCATGCTGTACCATAATTTGGGGTTAGGATTGAATATGGTAGACCAGCCATCATCACATTCTGATATGATGCAGGAACTTTTAGACAAAGTGGAGCCTGCAGTTTGAGTTGCAGGCCCATTCGTATACTCTATTATTATTATCTTACTGTATGTCTGATTTGTGTTGGTCACTCACACACATGCAAAAGTTTTGGCCTGTATAAATGGGAGACATGGCACACGGGAGGGGACTTTCTAGGGCAAAATTAATCAACGTCCATGATGTGGCCCATTGAATTGCGATCACACTAGCTACCAGCGTTAAATTTATTTATCTGGGAGCATAACAGAAGGTATTTTACCAGCACCGCACATTGGCAATGGTCTTTGCATGAAAAGGGTGTAATTTAGACATTCAATCAGTTCGTGCACGTGCTCAAAGAGAGTCCGCCTATAACGAGATTGATCTCATCGGGCTGCAAGGTCGAACACGAAGCCCAAAAGCTCTGTCCCCAAAAACCCCAACACCTCGCCCTCACCCTGACAAACAACTCCCCCCCCCCTTCCCCTCCACGTGATTTTCCCCTGCATTGGTCGCACTTTCCGCATGCTCCGCGCAAACTCCCTACCCGCCAGCTCCCCCATTTCTCCCCCCCGTAGTAATTCCCCCCTCGCCTGCTACACATACCTCTTGCCGCATATTCGAGGATCCTTTCGGACCTTTTTCTTCCTCTCGGGTCTCCGTATCTCCCGCACGCGCTGGCGCTGCTGCAGCACTTTAAGTACCACTCGTAGCCTTTCCCTTTCCCAGTTTAAGGAGAATTTAAGAGCCGCAGCCATGGCGGAAGCAAAGGCCTGCACCGTGCGGACGCGCAAGTTCATGACCAACCGTCTGCTGCAGCGGAAGCAGTTTGTGAGCGTCCTCCCTGGCCCTGTTCCTTCCTTATTAACGCGTTTACTCCGGGTTAGGTTAATCGTAGTAAGCTTGGTTTAGCCTGTAGGCGAATCATGAGCACAGCCGACCATACCGTGGCGCGAGCACAGTCAAGCATAGTTCGTGGCGCGCCTTGCCCGTTAGCCTTGGCCCTGCGACGTTGTGTCGTTTGAAGCTTAGGTGCGCTAGCCACGGAGCCATCAGTGTGCGCATAGCTCAATGGGAGAGCGCATTATTCTCCCTGCCTGTGTGATCGATCAGTCGGCTGTAGTCTAGACTCGGGAGTGCAGGCTTGGAGTAGTTTCGATAACAAATTCGATTCTTGTTCTGACCGTTTTTGCACACGGGTGTGGCGCGAGTGACGCGCCGTCGCGTAATTTGATGAAAAATATCGCAGAGCCTCACGGTCGCATCTTTTAGGGTTCGTCGTAGTCGCAGGAGCGTTCGTTTTGAGGTCGATCGTAGACAGCGGCGTGTTGGCGTCTGAAGGCATGTAGTCCTCGGTGTGATTCGTCACGTTCAAGGTTGGGGCGTGGCGTTTCGAACCCTAGTAATGCTAGGGCTCTGCACAAAGGAGTGTATTAGTGTTAGCGCCCACAATGGAGTAGGCGGCGGCTGGTTCAGATGGGCAGTGCAGCTCTGCATTCGAAGATCTGTTAGGTTACAGATTTACGGACCGCATAGTGGAATTGTCATTTAGGGCAGCTGGGGATGTAGCGTCGATGCGAGGGTGAGCGTACGAGACGAGCACCAGTTTCGTCAATTTTAGCCGAAATATATTATTTTAGGGTTCCGTTGTCACGCGGCTAATGAGTACCGGAAGCGATCAGGGCTCACCTGTCGTTCCCTTTCCACACTCCTCTTACCCCGTGTGACATGCGTTGTGGCGACGTTCTCAAGTCGGCTGTATAAACCCCTGCCCGTTTTTAGGTTGCCTCATGCCTATTTACTCTCGAAAAAAAACTCATCAGAAGCTGGGGCATGCCTAGGTTTCCGGGAAGGCCAGATTTACCCTTCGCAACTTGACCCTCCCTTTCCGTTGCCTTTATCGTTCCAATCGCTGCACCCACCGCTTTTGCGTTATACTCGCTTAGCAGACACTTTTTACCCCCTACCCTACCCCCACTCCCATTTCCTCCTTCCATTTTCCCCCTTCCCTCTTCGCACTCTCTCCCTCCGTTTGCTGAGCATTCGCCTCTTCTCCCTTGTGTCGGGCCATCCCTTCTCACGCCGCTCTCCCTGTCTTTCGTGCGCCCCCTCCCGTGCGTCCGCCGTGGCAGATCATCGACGTGTTGCACCCCGGCAAGGCCAACGTGTCCAAGGTTCACTCCTCCCCCGCTCCCCGCGTTTCTCTGTGTGTCTCCTCTGCAGCGCGATTTACTCTCCCCTGCTGCGTGCTCCTTTCTCAGCTAGGGCCGTTCCCGCTTTGCAGTCCTCACCCCTTCCTGCCATTTATACCGCGTCCCTACTTGCGCAGTTTGTCATTCTGTTTCCTGCGTTTCATCCGTCCCTATCCCCTCCTGTCTCACTTGCCTATCTCTACTTTTCAAAATTCCTTCGCTCCCCCGCTTTCCTTGCGCCCCTGTTTCTCCGCGCATCTTCTCTCCACAGCCCCGTCCCGTTATAATGTCCGCCCCTGCCCCAGTTCCCCCTCCCGTCTCCCTTGCCCCTCTCCACACTTCTCAACCCCTTCACTACCCCTCGCTTTTGCGCTTCTGCTTCTCCCCGCACCTTCTCTCCACTGCCCGTCCCCTTTGAATGTCCGTGCCCCACTCTATCCCCCCATTTCCCGCCCCACACCTCCCCTCTCCCCTTCTCCTCTTGTCCTCCCTGGAGTCGTAGTTGATCAAAATCACATCCCTCTGTTCCGGTTCCCCATCCCTCCCCCCTCTTTCCCCTTCCTCTCCCCTTTTCTTTCTCCCTCCCCTCCCTCCCATTTCCCCATCCCTTTCCCCGCCCCTTCCTCCTCTCTCCCCCCCGCCCCTTCCCGCTACTCCCCCCCCGCCGCTCCCTCCTGCGCTTCCGCCTCCCCTTCCGCGCGTCTCCGCGCGCCAGTCGGAGCTGAAGGAGAAGCTGGGCGCCATCTACGAGAAGAGCGACCTGTCGTGCATCTTCGTGTTCGGCTTCCGCACGCAGTTCGGTGGCGGCAAGTCCACGGGCTTCGGGCTCATCTATGACAACCTCGAGGCCGCCAAGAAGTTCGAGCCCAAATACCGCCTCGTCAGGGTGAGCAACCTAAAGGTCGTGGGTTCAATTCCGGTAGGAAACAGTGTTTTTTGGTAAATCTGTTTGGTGGTAGCAAGTCCACGGGCTTCGGGCTCATCTACGACAACCTCGAGGCCGCCAAGAAGTTCGAGCGCAAATACCGCCTCGTCAGGGTGAGCACTGAGCAGCTGAGAGGTCGTGGGTTCGAGTCCGGTAGGAGAGGGTGTTCTTTAGGTGAATCTACTGGCAGCAGCAAGTCCACGGGCTTGGGTTCATTTACGACCAGCTCGAGGCCGGCAAGAAGTTTGAGCCCAAATACCGCCTCGTCAGGGTGAGCAGCTGAGAGGTCGCGGGTTCGAATCCTGTAGGAGTGAGTGTTTCTTGATGTTTATGCGAACGGGTAAGTTGAACGTGATGTAGACTTGAGATGTGCAAATGAGGTAATGGCGTCGTTTCCATTTCCACTGTACAGTGGAGTGCCCACTCATGTTTATGAGGTATGAGTTGTCATTATGCAGGAATTACTAGTGCTCACTTATTTGCGAGCAGCAAAATCAATGTGGGCTCGCAAGTTGTCCTCCCCATGTTGAAGCTCACAATTCTTTGTAATGCTAAGTAACAACCTGGTGCTTTTTTCCCCCCTCGGCGTACCTCTTCCCTCTCTTCCCCCCCCCCTTTCATGTGTGTATGCTTCTTCGGTGGTTGTTGCTGTGGTGGCCTTGTATTGATTGGAACAGAATGGCTTGGAGGAGAAGAGGAACAAGGAGAGCCGCAAGCTGATGAAGGAGAGGAGGACAAGAGCCAAGAAGGTCCGCGGTGTCAAGAAGGTGAGTGCAGCAGCAACATCCCCCCCTTTTTTTGCTGTTTTATGCGTGTTCGTGTTTTTTTTTATTGGGTTTGTTGAGTTTAAAACTTGCTGTCTACTAACATCCATAGTCGTGCTAATTATGTTCGTTGATGCAGACCAAGGCTGCTGCTGCTGAGAAAAAGAAGTAAGATAGTCGATACTTGTCCAGGACGAGCCACACTTAGGGCAATCAAGGACTGGAGGATATATCATGGGGTGACACAAAAGATATGCAGGCTGATCCTAGCATGGTGGCTGAATTGGCTTTCTTCCATATTGCTAGTTCTAAATTTCTTTGCCAGTGCTTCCCTCTGTAATCCCGTGATAACGTAAATTGAGCCGTCATTTACGGAAATCCGTTTAATTCTGAAATATACATGCAAATTTCTGCTGCGTATATTTTTACTTACATGGTTATCGTCAACTATAGTGTACGCGTGACGTGTTAGAAGTGAAAAGATCATGACGAAGCTTCCTAGGAGGTTTCAAAAAGGGTTCGAGCTGATTTGTAGGATTAAAGAACGGTTTAGTACGGTTTACCCTCGAATCCCAATCTTGCCATGGCTGAACCGCGTCTATGCCACAGAGCGGTGGTGTGTGTGTGTGTGGTGTGGTCATGTCGAGGCAGAAAACGACGCGCAGAACCACCATGCTGGGCACGAACCGCCAGAAGTCAGGGCAAGGGGCAGTCAAGCTAGGGTGATCAAAGTACAGTGTACAGTTGTGCACCAGCTCGATGTCGAGGAACGTCGATGATTTTCAACCCTCGGATCAACGGTTCCAACCGTCAGGATTCACCGACTTCCCTCGACGTGGATCTGGTGCAGTACTTTGATCACCCCTAGGCTCGGCGATGAATCAACAGGCAGAATGACAGGCGGAAGACACGGCCTCGCAAATTGCTCGAGCAATTCGGGTTCGTAGCTTCCCACAATCGAATGTTCTGACAAACAGTACGGTTCTCCGCTTCCAATTTCGAAGCCACTCGCAACACCTCAGCAAAATGAAGAGATGAGAAAAAGCTCGACAGGTCACCTTTGAGGCGAAGGGAAAAGGTGAACTGTAGAGCTTTCACGCGCTGAACCGTCACATGTGGCCGTCACGAAAGCTGGCTCTGGGGACTGATGACGACAAGGGCGTAACCATTCCAACCGCACTTCAGGAACTCACACACCCTGAATAATTCTGAGCATCGAAATATCCCTAGATCACGGCTTCTGTGACGCAGTGTAGGCTGTGTGCTATTTGAAATGCCCTAAAAAGCAGAAGGGAAGTTCTTTCGATGGCAAGCAGCCCTACAAGGACAGTGTACAGTGATAAATGGAATCCGATTTGAAACGCATTCGCGGATCTGCAACATTCAAACGTGAGTGAGCAAGGGTCAGCACTAACCAAACCGAACTTTCTATAAAATCGCAGTTCCAGACTGTGGGAGGGAAACCAGATGATGTGCTGCACTACAGTCCAGTATACTGTATTGAAAGAATACGGGATGCAGATTCTCACGTTGTGTTGCATCATTGGTCTTGCTGTCGTTGCACTATGCACAGACCTACGCCCGAAAGTCAGGGCACGCTTTTTAGGCGTGTACAAAGTGCTGCAAAAACTCGACGTCGAGGGTTGTCGGTGAATCCTGACGTTTGGAACCTTTGATCCGAGAAATTCACCGACGTTACTTCTGTGATGGTCTGTGGCCAGCATCACGACGAAAGAACTCGGTGCACAGTTCGGTTCAAGGACGGGGTGACGCACTCCTGCGAGCCACCACTGCATTCGGCGCATCAGTCGTCACATCACGAAGGAATTTCGCAGGTGAATTTGGAGCGAAGAGGCAGTCCCTCTCAATTCCAGTCCCTCTCCGTTCCCTACCTCGCAAAAGCTGTACAGTATTTAGTGAGGTGAAGACATAGCATCAGTTGTTTCTAACTGAACTGTCGTGTTTATAACTTACAACAATCTTCAACCTGTTAGTCGATGAACATTTTTATCTTTCACGTGCTGCTACCCTCTTCTACTTATTAAGCCATGTCTGCCGCTGTCTGCCTTCCAGCGTCCACGGAATCGCAGCTGTATCGACGTCGCAAGCGCACACACAGCCTTTCCGTGGACCTCTCGCGATTTCCAGGCATTGACCACCGACAATCATCCATGTCGCACTTAATGCTCGCAAGACCCGCAACCGTCCTCGAAGCTCCCGAGACCTCGTCTCGCCACGAACATGAGCAGCGCAACTCCCGCCGCATCCCTTCTAGCGGTTCGTCCGCTTCAAATCCGCGCGGTTTGAACGGAGCTTGCGACTCGCCGTTGTCCACGTCACCAACATCGTGGCGCCCACGCTCCCCCACCGTCGTCCGCAGCCCGCACGCGGAGATCATCCGCCAGCAGGCGGAATCGGCGCAGGAGCGCGAGGCGGAGATGGACCGCGCGTGGGAGAGCGCGGAGCGCGCATCGGAGAGCGCCTCCGCCGCAGAGCTCGCCGCAACCAGCTTTACAGAGAAAGGGCGCCACGGCGGTCAGCCTAACGTGAGCGTCTGCGACCGCGGCGATAACTATGGCGATGTCGAAGATTCTCTGAGCACTTCGCCGCTAAGGCGGCTCTACGGCTCTAAGTTTGCTGCGTGGCGCTCTCTTCTCCCCCCTGCTGCATCCCGTGTCCTGACGCAGCCGTTGAATCTGAGCCGTTCAAATCAAAGACCTGGCAGTGCTCTTGAGCGACGCGGTTCTGGACTCAAGGATTATTCACGAAGCTTCCACGCAATGTTGTTGGATCTCCATCGAGGCATCGAGTCAGGCGCGCAGGAGGGAGCCTCGTCGACCAGCACCGGCGCGGCGCGCTCACCCTCAGGGACGAACGCGCCTCACAACGCGCACCCGCGTCGCCTTCATCGACGCGCCCGGTCGCTCACCAGCATTACTACCTCCCAGGAGTTTTCCCTACTCGAGGACTCCGCAGGTGTTCTTCCCCAGCCGTCCGATCTTCAAAAGTGTTCCAGCAATGGCGAGGATGCGGCGCGCCGCGAGGGACATGTGACGGAGAGCGCCGCAGCGGGAGCGGGCAGCGGAGCGTCGGAAAAGGTCCCATCCGCCGTCGTCCCGTCGTCGAACGGCACTACTCAGTTCATCGCCCCACGTGATCGTAGGTTGGTCAAGCGGTGGGGAAGCGCTGGCTCGATTCCTAGGTCTTCTGCCACACAATTGGCCGGCCGTTGCAATACATGCTCGAGCCCTACCAGCCTAAACCCTCCTAATCTGAGCCCTAATAACCTTTCCACAGGCGGCTCCACGTCTCCCCCATCACCCGTCCCCTGCCTTGTGCGGCGACACACCAGCGCTTCCCCCTTTCATGGGAGTGGCGCAAGCGCTGATCTTTCTGCCCCAGTCCACAGGCGGAAGGTGTCGTTCAATTCTGTTGTGCAAGTTAGAGTCTACATGTGTGCAGATTCATAGTTTTTTAAGTTAGGCTGCAGTATCATTAGTTCTTGAAATGCATTTTGAAAGGTTTTTCATTCGTTTCAAGTCCTATAATGAGGAAGTGAACATGTTTGTACCGATACATGAACCCAATCCCCTCTATTAGTCCAGCTATCTCCTCCCTCTCTCGGATGACCAGCGACCACATCAAAAGTCGGCCTTCAGAAGCCATTCGCCACACAGGTGGCTGGCAGCGAGACCACTGGGTAGATTGAAAAGTCGGCCTGCAAAAGCAAAGGCAGGATTCACCAATGGTGTCCCATCCCATCCTCATGGAAAACCATTACACCACGTGGAATGCTGTCTGTTCCGACGAAGCATGGGCCCGCTTGATTGGACAGCCTGCTTTACCTGCCAGTGAAATAGGCAGAGTACAGTTGTGGCTTCTGTAAGATGTAAAAACTCCACTGCGTGCGACCGTTCAAATCGATACAGAACGTCACTCGCAATTTCGTAGACCGCATTTTCGTGTACACGGGCACAGGCCTGGACGAGACAAGGCTCACAACTGGCTCCTCGGCGAACTGTACAAGATAAAATGGGTGAGTTGACGGTTATATACTATTGTACGAGGAACGGAAGGGCCGTTGAGAGGAGGGGAGAATTGTAGAACGACCAATGAAGCATGCCAAGCATAAAATTTGGGTTGCGGCCTAGATTGGAAAAGGCGGCAAGGCCAGTGAGGCCATTGGCAGAGAAGGAAGAGGGGGGGAGGGAGTGGGGGCGGGTTGTGGGAGAGGAGCTTGGTTTTCCTCCGCATTAAATGCACGGACCTAGTCCTTCCGCGTAGCTTCTAGCGGCACCAAATGTAGAATCTCTCAATTTGCTGGGCAGAAGTTGCCATGAAATCTCGCTCAAACTCTCAAATCTCTCAAATTGCTGCCCCGCATAACTAGTGCGCTGGCTGATTTCCTCTCGAGGCCGGATTTGGTCCGTACAAGTTGTGCGGACATTTGCCTGGCGATGCACGATCTTGGAACCTTCACCACGTTAAATTAGTGCGCCACATCAGTAGTGGTCTGCAGATAGAAGCGTTAAATTTGGCGCGAACAGGTTTGCCAGGAACGCGCTTATCACCAAACCTTGATAGGCAGAAGCCCACTTATCGGGGAAGATTCTGCGGACCCAGTTTCTGGCAATTTAACGCCTGCAGAACAGCGCCACCGTGTCCAAGCGTGTTCAGGTCACCTGTAAACAAAAGGTATGGAGGAAAACCAAGCTCTAAGCAATAAGGGCTGGCCAAATAATTTCTGTCAGGTTTGTGTAAACATCGATGTCCACCAGGGCCCAGTTTGGCAGGCATTGTGTGCATTATGGGCATTATGGCCACTTTTAACGGGCCCACAAGAAATGGGGCCTCGAAACTGCCGCGAAATCAAACTGTAGTTGCATTCAACCTTCGAATAACGGCCCGGAGTGTTTGGCTGGCATTGCATCGCTCAAAATTGAAGGCATCAACCGAAAATCCAACTTCGTTGAAACCGCAGTGCACCTCCGCGCCAGGATCGCAAAACACTGTGCTGGCAGGTCGGGCCTGCCCTGCAAACAAGTGGTCCCCTGGAAAAAAAAACCAACGGGGAAACTGTGGTTGAAGGTGGCTTGATAAGGTCGATGTACAGAGGGAAGAGAGTGGAGTTCAAACCCTAACGAATGCGTATCTCTGTCGAGTCGTTAGTGATGGTGGGTTGGGGGAGTTTTTTTGCTTCCTGCTGGCAGGAAGAGGGGTCAAAAAGGGGAGGGATATGTTTTTTTCTGGGCAAGCAATGATTGCCCCGAACCACTGATCCCCCGCACCATGCGGGACCTCGAGGCCGCATGGTGCGGGGTGTCCGAAAATGGGCTCTTTGCTAGGGAAAATGGGGTCGTTGAAGAAACGGTGGGTTGGAAATGCCATCGGATAATGGGGTGTTTGGTTGGCATTCCATTATTGTCAGGTTCGGCATAGTCCGCTTATATAGAACCTTGATAATATTTCACACGCTTATCAGGGAAGGTTCCAGGGTGGTCGGTTCACTGTAGCCCATCCCCCTCCTTCGGTTTTTTTATGCCTGCCAAACTGGGCCCAGGTTCGGGAATATTTATGACAGGTCATATTTCTCCTCACAAAACCCAAAAACGACTCACGCTCACCTCAAATCATCCCTCCACCTTGTATTCCGTTTCAGAGCACTTCTCATCTCACAAGTCCGCAAGAACACCTGATGCCCGTTTGAGTCCCCCCTACTTGGGTTGTGCTCTGGGCTTATAAACGTTTTGGGCATTTCGCCCAGTTCGTTCCGTTTCGCCAGGGTGTTGAGGTGCTTCTAAAAAACACAGGTTGTAACTCATTTGTTTTTTCCAAAACCGTTCTGGTGGGCCTGTGTTGTTAGTTCAGGGTTTAGGGTTTATGCTTGTTTCTGGCCAAGAAACAAGAACAAACCGGGTCAGCCTGGTTTGTTTTGCGCCTAAGATTCATACTTCGGCGTTTTCTCGCCCAAATGCAAGTTGATCCGCGTGCCTATAACCTGGGTGCAACTGACTGGGAAAAAAAACTCGGGTGCAGAGTTTCTGAAACGGGCAAGGCAAATTCGCGCGCAGTGGTTGGGCATCATGTGAATCTGAATGTCACCACTGGCCTCGTCTGCCAGGACAGAGTGCTTGACTTCTGATTCTTGTACAGACGATTTTGGGGGAGTCCTACCTGCACGTCTCACGCACGATTCGTCAGTCGTCACTCGCGCGGCGCCATTTACAATTCGGCAGCCCGGTCAGGACTGCACTCAACTCAACTCGCTTCCGCCACACGGCTAAGATGTTAACGGCCGGGTGGTACTGTACCACTGTTGTAGCTCACCATAGGAAAGTTGTGTACGCGACACTTACGCACAACCGACAGCACGGCCCTCCGCAAATTACAGTAATACAACCACTTGTCCGTCAATGACTGACATGACATTCCATTCGACTTTCCGTCAGACGGACTCCGGAAGAGGAGTCAAGCCAAACCCTCTCTCAAGCTCGCAGCAACCATCCAACCCACGCCTGTCTACTTTAGTGAAGTCGTTCGCGGCGGTAGTACATTGTCGACAATACTACCATGTGCTGTCAGTAAAAGTTGTGTGTCTTTTAAAGGAGAAGGGACGCCACACCCGGATTCAAACACTATAGCATCATGTCGCTGTCGTACCAAACCCGGCGCGGCTCGTCACGAAGACCTAATCTCTCCCTGAACCTTTCGACCGTCCCAAGTTTTGACGCCGCGTCGGCCGGGCCGCCGGCCCCTTGGCGGGACGTACGAGACCCCGATTCGTCCCCGCGGAGTGCGCGGCTCACGGCAGATCGGCGGCGTCGCGACGAAGCATTGAACATGCCGGCCGGCGGCGCGGCCTCACTTCACCCTACTACCGGCACCACCGCCAATGGTAGCGCCGCAATCTGTGACGCCGCTCAGCTCGAGTCGTCGGCAAACGGAGTTTTGCCGCGTTCGTTCGCCGGATCGGCGGGCAGTCCAGGGCCCTCTGGGGAAGAAACAACGAACTTAGGGCCTGACAGGACCTTACCCGCACTAACTTCAAGTTTCTCTCGTTCCTGGTCGTCTTCCGCTCTGGAAGAATCTGCTCGAGGCCTCTCCCCTCGCTCTCCCTACTCTCTCTCCTCCGCGCAAAGCTTGGGTAGATCGTCGTCATCGTCCTCGTTATTGTCACCTCCGATACCGTCACCCTTCAATGGAGGCAAACAACGCAAACCCCAATCGACGCAATCGTCTACAATACGCGGCAGCATGAGTGCTTCCCGACTGCCTGCCTGGTACGTTCCTCACTCTCTCCGCTCTCCTACACCTCATACACCTCTTGTCCTGGTAGTACCCTATATATTGTTATACAGCACGCGTTTCTCTACCAGATATTTTTAACTTTGCAGCAAAAATAATCCTCTGCTGGTTCTTTCCCTGTTGCGCACGACAATCTACTTGTGATCTGCCGCACGAGTGGTCCTATTTGCCTTACCCCATCTTCTTGCTTCCATTTTCCCTCCTTGCTTCCATTTTTCCTCCTTGCTTCCAATTCTATCCAACCCCTTCCCTTCTCGTACTGTCCCACTCCCTCCTGCGTTTCTCAGCTCTTCACTCCCTCTCCAACTCACCGTTTCTCCATCTGCTTTTCACCCCGTTTTGCACCGAATCCAGCATTGCGCGAGTGAGAACAGCACCTGCTGCGGTCGGCGCGACCGCTGCGCACAGCAGCATTCAAGGCAGCATTCAAGGCAGCACCCAAGGCAGCACCATTCAAGGCAGCACCCAAGGCAGCACCCAAGGCAGCACCATTCAAGGCAGTACCCAAGGCAGCACCCAAGGCAGCACCCACGGCAGCACCAGCACCATGCAGAAGAGCCAAGCACCAAGTCACGCCCCGGCTGCTACCAGTGATACCAGCGCTGCCGTTCCCAGCCCAAGCACCCGGCCTTCCCTTCGCCCTCCGCTCTCCCCTCAACCTCCGCCCTCCGCTCATCCTCTGCCCTCCCCTCACTCTCCGCTCTCCCCTCCCACTTCGCACTCTCCTCACCCTCCGCCCTCTCCCCGCCCCCCGCTCTCCCTTCGCCCGCCGCTCTCACGTGCTTCCGCAATTGCACCAAGTGTGGACCAGCGCACCGCTAAACTCCTTGCAACAAGCAGCGACTCTGCAGCAAGCTTTGCGGCACCTCAGAAAGCATTTGCACCAGGACTCGATCACCGTGCCTCTAAGACCCTCGCAGCCACCGGCGAAGCTGCAGCACCCATGCCTCGTCTGCGCCCAGCCTCCCTTACAACCGTTCCCACGTGGCAGCCGCCGTCGCCCACGCCTGTGTCCACGTGGCAGCCGCCGTCGCCCACGCCTGTGTCCACGTGGCAGCCGCCGTCGCCCACGCCTGTGTCCACGTGGCAGCCGCCGTCGCCCACGCCTATCACGTCCGCATGGCAGCCGCCGTCGCCCACGCCTATCACGTCCGCATGGCAGCCGCCGTCGCCCACTCCTGTGCGCAGCCCGCACGGGGAGCGCATTCAGCGGCGCGCGGCGGAGGCCAAGGTGCGGCAGGCTCAGATGGACGAGGCGTGGGGGGCGCTCATGCTTCAGGACGACCACCAATATGATAATCATCAGCTTGCTGGTGCTTCTACTGTTGCTGCTGCTGCTGCTGCTGCTGCTGCTGCTGCTGCTGCTGCTGCTGCTGCTGCTGCTGCTGCTGCTGCTGCTGCTGCTGCTGCTGCTGCTGCTGCTGCTGCTGCTGCTGTTAGTCCTGCCACCGCTGCTACTCCTGCTTCTGGCGCTGCTACAGCTGCTGAGACCCAGCCCAGCCTTTCAACCAATGGCCCCTCTTCACCCAGTGGTACTGCTCCAACCGAGGCTGCTATAACGAGTACAAGCATTCGAACATCGCTGTCTGCTCCAACCAAGAGTACAGCACCAGGCGAATCTGCTGCTGGTGGTGCTGCACGGCCGTCCTGGGGTGCTTCCTGGAGGCTTCTAATGGCTTCAGGGCGAAGCCTCAAGGGGAGGAACAATAGCTTCACGGCACTTAGGGAGGGTGACAGTAACAAGTATGCTGCTGGCCGGGATGAGTCAGGGAGCCTGAGTGACGCTGCAGGTGCCACTGCCAGGCCATCAGGAGGGGCGGCTCGTGGCGTGGTGGCGTCGTTGGGAGGGAGGAGAAGGATGTGCCGGTCCTTGTCTCTCAGCGATGGCTTGCTGGCTGCTGTTGCTGCTGCTGCTGCTGATGGTGATGGCACTGGCTGTGGTGGTGGTGGTGCTGCTGCTGCTGCTGTTGTTGTTGCTTCTGGTGGTCACAGCATTGTGGGAACCCAGACAATAGGAGCAGATGCAACTCGCAAGGCACGTCATGACTCTTTGGAGCGGCCGGATCCTCTATCGCTCTTCGGCAGCAGCGACTCGTCTCATCTCTCGACATGCACAACTCGTGCCTCCGACCACCCCGCCTTCCAGCCGTTGCTTTCGCTGGACGCCGCACTTGGACCCTTAGCTATGACCAAGACGCTGAGCGACAGCAACATCAAGGTTCTGACCGACAGCCAAGACCCGTTTCCTGCTTCTCCCTTCGGACACAGCGCACTTCAGGGCAGTTCGCCTGAGTGCTCTGTAATTTACTCGTGTGCCATTCCCAGTCCCAGTCCCGAGGCGTCAGCCTCCACCAGCCAATCAGCTCGTCTGGAAAGAAACCATGCTAGGACTTTTGAGGCGCCTCAAAAGAGGACCACCGCCGCTGCCCGGGGTTTGTACAGGAAAGGCACACCGCGGATGCCCTCCGCCTCCTGCTCGGACCTACAGCATCTGCAAGCGACGCAGGCTCTCCACTCACCAGCTCTCCACTCACCAGCGCTTTTTGAGCCGACTCAAAAGTCAGCTTTCCACACAGCAGCAAGGCCTCCCTGCACACCTGATTCGTCGGCCGCAAAGAACCCCACTGGTAGTAGAGCCACGAGTAGCAAGGGTAGCGCGCTGCGGGTGAGCTCATCCTCCTGCTCAACCCTGCAGGATCTGCATGTTCTCCCTCCAGCAGCCACTCTCCTGTGCATCGCTTCCGCGTCGCAGCTTATCGTCGTCCTCAGTGCTCTCCTCCTCGGCTCCCCTGCTGGCCGTCTCGCCGCTCGCCATCATGGGGGAGAATGGAACGAGGCCGCGACAGCTGCGAAAGAAGGTGTCTTTCAACTCCATTGTTAGGGTTAGAACCTTCATTTCCACGCTTGACATCGAGCCTGAGGCAGCGCCTGTAGCATGCTAAGATGGGTGAGAAGGGAATGAGGCCGTGGCTCCGAGAGAAGGTGTCGTTCAACTCCATTGTTAGGGTTAGGACGTTCATTTCCACGCATGACGTTGAGCCTGCGTATGAGGCAGCACCTGAGCATGCTAGGATCATGCTAAAATCATGGTGCTCCGGTAGGGATCCTGTGAGACAGTTGTTGCTGCCCGGATATGGATAGCGTGAGAGGGACGCAAAACGTCGCACAGCTGAGGAGCCTCTATTGAGAGTTGGCGACGTGTAAAGAATAATTAAAAGTTATAATACCGTCATGACCTCTGTCCTTCCGCAGTTCCTCTTTCATGACACTATCTGTTTGTAATAATGTACTTTCACCAGAAATCGATGATGCTGTCCAATCTTCACACTCGCTTACGGTACTAGGTCGGGATGCCAGCTGATCGAACCGAATCTCGATACTAGTCTACTGGCAATCGTCGTGAGACTTCGCAAACGGCATGCAGGCAGTTCCCCGACATCTGATGCTACCTAGAGCAATGACGAGCGACGTCGCGGCGGTGTCATAGCTAGTCGAACCTACTACTGATCCGATGTGAATGAGGTGGCAAAAATGTGTGGCATCTTCATACGGGTTTGGTAGTACCAAGTGCACCATTTAGGGAAATAATTCTGTAACGGAACATCAGACTGTTTCATGCAGACACCTGCAATCGGAACTTACAATGTCGCGGTTTGCAGCTCCAGTGACCAGGTTCCTCCCCCTGAATCCGAACCTAGTTGTTGGCCCACCAGCACGTTTTCAAATCCGGCCATTTATCTCCGATCCTCAGATTTTCCCTGAGCGCGTTCTCAGGTGTAATCACCAACAGAAACACAGTTTTGCGATATAATGTGAAGCTATTCTGGCTCTTGTTCATATACAGTCACTAAAAAAAAAATCCAGCACTTGCAAAATATATATATATATATATATATATACCCGTAGCGAACCTATATGATTTCCGGGAAGGATCAACCCTAAATACCGAAAGCCGCCCCAATATTTTGGAAAACATATTACAACCCACTTGACAAAAAAAATAAAACCCGCCTCGGAAAGGGATGCGACTCGGGAGGCGTCAACCCTAAAAACAATGCCCATTCCCGTGTTTAGGGTTGACCCCTCTCGAAAATGCATCCAGGTTCCCTAGGGGTTTTATTTGTTTCTGCCATGCCCGAACAGGTCTCGGTAGCGTCGTCTAGTGCTTTCGGTAGCGTTGTTTAGCGGTCGGTTGCGCTACTGAGCACTACAAAGTGAATTATACGGGCTTCATTCTCTTACTACCCTAATTTCCGTATATATATCCAAGTCGGGACGGTAAACTGGATGGTTCTGTTTTTGTCACTTCCTAATGAGTTCGACCAGTGTGAGAAATGTTACTAAAAAGCTACGACCAATCAACGTTGAGAAAGTCTAGGTTGATTACACCTGAGAGCGCGCTTAGGCAAAATCTGAGTATCGAAGACAATGGCCGTTTTAAATCAGACCTGCACTGTCTCCACAAACCGCGCCAGCTTCGGGCCCATACGTGGCACACTGCTGGCTTCCGAGCGACCATTTCAGACCCAGCATAAATTCGATCAACCACAGTACTTGTATGTCAAATGTACAGCTTTTTGAGCTGTCAAATGTCCCTCATTGAGTTCAGCTGCACTGACGTGGAAGTGTCCAGCCTGATCCTGCCGTCAGCAGCACCCACAGCCTTCCATCTCCCTTCTTTCCACTCGGCTACTCGTCATCGACATCGACGCGGTACGATGGCGTGGCAGATTGAGCCAACCCCCACCCCAAACAGCGCATCAACTCGCGGAGATTCCGCATGGTCCCATCGGCGGTGGTCCCCACACACCCCACCGTTTACACGTTACCTTCCCCTTCGTTCTCCGCCAAACCTCACCCCTCACGACGAGTCTCGAACACGCACGAACACCCCTGTTGTTCAACCAAAGCACCTGAAAATCTTGTACCTACCGTTCTGTGCACGCTCCACTCCATTACATATTGAACCTAGACTGAGGTGAAGTATAGCTCATTGATCATCTAACTTCTCATTTCTTCGTCCGCTCGGAAGCCGTCACCTTTTGCTGCTCACCGTCTTCAACGTCGTCTTGCTCGATTCGCCCGTTTTGCGAGGTCATCCTTCCTAAGCGTAACCCTTTTTCCACGCTAACTTCACTATCATGGCGGAGACACAAGACGTCACCATGATCTTTGTTCATATGAGCAACCGCAGTCTTTCGGAATCGACGGCTTCATCGCAGCAGGTGTCGTCCTTGATGAGACGGAGTCTCGCTGACGGATCATCTCCGTTATCCAACGAGGGCCACGGGTTTCAATCCACCGTGAAATCTATGTCCTGCCGCATTGATACTGCTCGGCGTAACATGCTTGGCGACTCGTGGTGGGTTTCAGCTTGAAGTGCTCTCGTATCTTGTCTCACCTCGTACGCGATCCTGCATCCAAAGATGGTTGGCTTCCGGCCTTAATTTCCAGGAGTTGGTGGATCGCGTATGGGCTCACGCGAAGGCGGTTGGTGCCCAATGTTAATAGAGATTGTTGTGGATACGTTGCGGATGGTCTCACTATGCTGGACACTACCCACCTCGTGGGTTGTACATGTCGTACTGTGCTTCCAGCCACCATTTAGATGGAGCAGTGTATAGGCAATGGCCTGAAAGGCCTTGCGGTCCATTTTTGTGTCTTCCAAGTTGTACATGAACTGTGTATATCCCCATTTATTTAACAGTATTGTCCCTGTGAATCAACTGCAAAACTGTTGCTGGTTGCACAGCACGAATAAGAAGAAATGTTAGGTCAGAGGGGTACTTTCTGAGAACTGCCAACGCTGCATCCTTGTCTGACCAGTGAGCTGAGTAGGCACAAACAATTGGATAACTGCATGTATGTACATATGTTAGTTCACATACTAGTAACCGTGGTAACGTTACTTGTTATCCACCTGAAACAAGTGTGTTCTGGATGGCTATGGTTGTCACTGGTGCACACATGGAGTGGAGTACATCACAAATTGTCAGAGTCGGTCTCGTCTTCAAATGGGACCTCATGACGAGGGGCATTGTACTTGTCCCGAAGAGGCTTGCAAGGAATGAAGTCACCTCGAGAGTCAGCTCCATAAAATAAAAGATACAGGTATGGGTGGATCATTTGCTCCTGCAGGGAGAAGGGATGGCATGAGGATGTTAGCAGAGAGATCAGAACAAAGCATGGAATGACGACAGACCCGAGGTTAACAGGGAGAGGGAGTGGGTGGAACAAAGTACCTTATCGGGCTCCTCAGGAACTTCAAGCAGGTCCTCTGCAACTGCCAGCCAAACAGCCCAACAAAGGTATTTTGTTATGTGATGCGCCTGTTAGAGCACAGAATATTGAGGCTGCAATCACGAGTTGGCCAAGAACCAAAGAACCCACGCACCATATGCAACCGGAAACCTAGCTCCATTGCCCAAGTCAAGTAAGATCTGCAAAATGGGGATAAAATAGGGCAATGAGTTTAATAGCCATTCTGCTGACATAAACAACACACAGATCGATTCAAGCCATATAAAGCTGGAGCGAGGTGGCAGTTGCATCACTACACATGACCGTCCAGACGAACCTGGTAGAAGGGCTGGTTCGGACCCCGCGCAAGTCGGCTAATCTTAGCTCCCGACATCCACTCCTCCGTCTCACAGCACATGGGGTCCATCCCCGCCACGATGCCTCGATAGCCTGGGAGAACAGTTAAGGACGCGGAAACAACATAATGGGCTAACAGAGCAGGGACTGGATCCAGGCACAACAGAGCAGAAAGCACTGGGAGCAATTTGGCCAGGGATTCACAGTCGAGATAATGACACAAACCAAACACTTTTCTTAACGAAGACTCACCAAATTCTTTGTGAGTAACTTTCTGCCCTAGCCGGAGCTTGTAAGTGACATTGCCCATAGCCAACGCTGCAGCAGAAGCTGCCAGAGTGTCACCCTGGAAAATAGCGAGCACAACAAAATCAGAAGTTTGATAGTTTGGCGTATCTAGTGCTAAATAATGAAACAGTGACCTTTCCTGACACCCCAATTGGTCCATTGCTGCGAAGACACTACTTTTGCAACCAAAGGACACACCTCTAGTTGGCTCATTTTCTTTCTGATCTCAGCTGCTTCCTCGTACAGCTCCTGCTCCACTGCTCGCTGCAGCCCTGCCCTGTCAGTAGCATCCAGGATCCAGATCCACATAATCTATTAAATTAGACAACAATCAGAGAAATCATGGAGCAGACATAGTCATCTACGCACAAGATAATGTTACAGATGAATCGGTGTACGAAGTTCGTGATAAATGTTCTTACTTGAGACGTAACAAGGCTAAGCCCTTGTCTTGAGCTGCTTCTTTGGATGAGGTGCCCATCTTTGCTTCTCTCTGTCGAGCGATTTCACGATCAAGCTGCCACAGCAAGATAATCAGAGTAAAGGCGGCCGAGAGTAAGAGTCGGATTCGGTGAGAACGATACGCGACCTTCAGCAGCACTAGTCAGAAGTCGAACCACATCATTTGTCTTACCTCCGCAATCTTTTCCCGGAGTAGTTGAGCAGGTTCGTACTGGTCCAAGTTGAGCGCTTTCTGCGGAACGAGTAAGGAGGATCGAAAAATCTCTTTCCAGGTGAAAAAATGACATTGGTCTAGCGGAATCGACATTGCAGACTGCTTTTCTGGCGTGATGCTGCTAGCAAGTGAGAACTCTATTGATGAAATTAAACAACGAAAATTCCCCTCACCTGAAGCCTGGTATTCAGATCGAGTTGGTAGAAGAAGAGCAGCAGCTCCTCATTCACCAAGGTGCTGTGCTCAACGGATGGATCTAGACCAGTATTCCCGCTGGTAGACGACGCTCGTGTAGCCGTCTGATGACGGTGTGATTCAGGACGCATCGAACGGTGTGACTGTGAGCGCTGTGACAATGCACTAGAGGGACTTCGACGTCCATGAAATAGATTGTTCGTATGACTTGAGAACGAATGGCTGAGACACTGGCGTAGCGATCCTGACGGGGAATGAGGTCGTCGACAAGGAATTCGTGGGTCGAAGGAATTAATCGCTTGAAATGTAGGACGCCTGCGACTATGATAAGAGGTCGTATGCTTAAAAAATGTACCAGGTTGGACATGGGATATGATGCAAGATTGCGACATTTCGCTAGCTGCTGACTGTCTTGTGGAGTGGTTGTCGATCAAAGAACGCCAATCACGGCGTTGCACACAAGGAATGCGGGCCCTAAAGAGCGCCTTACAAGTAACAAAACTACGGGTCCCCCGAACTTCAAGTGTGGTGGGTCTAGGCTGGTATACTTTCTCGTTCCTGCTACTAAGTAATCTCCATTCTGGTCATGACTTCCGTCGGGATTTGGGCTGGAACAATCAGCTAGGGAGAATGCTGGGAGATTGTACCGGAGGCATCACTAAAGTCACCCAAGTTCCAGGGGAGGGACACTTGGCAGTCAGAGATGGGACTTTCGCCCGACACCCACGTGTTTTCGGCAATTTTCAGGTGCATGCGAATTAGTCTAGGAACTGAATTCAAGTGCAATGCCCTGTTATTGGGCAGGTGTGTACACTTTACGCATCTTAGAAATGTGTTATCTTAAAATCAAGCAGGGGAGGTGGCGGCGATGGAGAAGCTGTGTGTGGACGAGGAGCTGCTGACGTGGAGCGAAGAGTTCAAGTCTATCTGGGCGAGGCCTAGCACTTTCTTCAAACCACCATAGAGTGGTTCAGGGGGGCCACGGTGGGCCACTGTATGCCCGCCTATGCTCTCCTTCTTTACAGTTACGACTGTGGGTGTATACATTGTATAGTGTAATGCATCCCAAAAAAAAATCTTAAAATCAAGCACTTCGTTTCAAATTAGCACAAACAGTTGAGAATAGATGCGATTTTGGATAACGCAAAGCAAAATCGAAATGGCGGGCTCTCGATTCTGCATTTTCTGACGTCACCAGAAGCAGTCATTGCATGTTTGCCCAATTTCAACGCAAATTTCTGCACGCCCAAGAAGAATTTGTTGATTTGTCATGCGCAACGTCCTTCACCCGCGTCAGCAGTTCAACCGATCTAAGCATTTAAGTCAGGGCTGATTTTATCAAAGTAATTACCCTGATTTCAGGGTGATTTCAGACTTTTCACTTTGTGGTCCCTGCAATTTCAGAATTTACGACTTGTGAAAACTGATCTATTCATAATAATGCTTTAGCGGACCCTGAAATTTTGTGTAGATGCTCAGAGTAGTGTTCTTAAGGACCCTGTCAATACAGAGTACGCGTCTTGTGGACAATGAATGAGATGTTATCGGGGCGAATTTTCCTAGAAATTTCGTCCCGATAACCCCCCAGGTACGTAATCATGATTTCTCTCGTGCGTAATCATGCTGCGGAGATTTTCGGCAGAACAACTCTGACACAGCAAATATGCTGTGTCTCGTATGAATTTCTGTTGCTGGTGTCAAAATATACTAAGTAGTAGGGCCTAGGCTTAGGAGCCTAGGGCACAGGAAGACTAGGACGAGGCGCCAAGTACGAGCGAGAGTTGAACTGAAACAAGAATTGAGAAAAAAATGATTGGACTAGCAAGCAGATTGGTATAAATAGCAAACCCTAAAGGGCTGTACTCACTATTGAGTACCCCACTGCAGGCTAGACAAATAACATACCCTGACACACCCCCATAGTCAAAGTGGGGTATAATCAGCAGAGCAAGCAGTCATAGAGCAGGTTCACATGCACAAGTAAAGCTAGAGGCAGTCGCAGAGGGCAAGTGAGGAGGAGGAGTGACTGTTAGAGGAGAGGAGATGGGAGGCGACAGTGGAAGCTGCAGACACACAGGAGCGGCTGGCTCAGTGGCTACCGAAGCAATGGCCCGGACTAGCGGAGTAACCGGCTCCGCGGAGATTGTAGCCTCCTGACAGGAGCAACTGACCCACAGGCGACTGGCGACTACCGGAGATTGTAGCCTCCGGACTACTGGCGCTGCTGGCGACACGACGGCTGCCTCCACTCAACCTCCCCCAGCTGCCCCACGCCCCTATCACACACCCCCTGCTGCACCCCCTAGCTCCACTCCCACGTCACCCCCCTAGCACCATTCCTTCGGCTCCCACACACCCACCCCCCTGAGCGGCAGCTGCAGCACCGGGAGACGGAGGAGGAGGAGGAGTAGGGGACGGCGCACACAACCGGCACCCCCACAACCGCCACCCCCACACTCCCCACCCCCAAACCCTAACACGGGTGGCATGGGGTAGGAGCGCGGGGGACGGCGAGGGGGACGGCGCGCGGCCCCCAAGGCGCCACCACGGGGCAACAAGGGGTCGCGCGAGGCTCCCCACGGCGCCGCGACGAGGCAGCGGGGGGGTCGCGCACGGCTCCAGGGGTGGCGCGCAGGTCCCCGGGGGCGACGCGAGGGTCGACGGCAAGGGGGACGGCGCGCGGCCACCAGGGCGCCACCACGGGGCAGCGGGGGGCCGCGCGCGACTCCCCAGGGCGCCGCGACGAGGCAGCGGGGGGGTCGCGCACGGCTCCAGGGGTGGCGCGCGGGTCCCCGGGGGCGACGCGAGGGTCGACGGGGGTGGCGTGCGGGTCCCCTGAGGCGACGCGAGGGTCGACGGGGGTGACGCGCAGGTCCAGCAGGGCCGGCGCGCCAGGAAGAAAAGGGGTCGCGCGCCTCGGGGCGCGCGCCAGAGAGTAAACCGCCGCGCGCTACGTCGCACGCCACGGGGCGTGCGACAGATCGAGTAGCAGCGGAAGCAGGTTGGTGGGCCCACAGGCCAAGGAAGGACAGGCTCTGATACCATGTCAAAATATACTAAGTAGTAGGGCCTAGGCTTAGGAGCCTAGGCCACATGAAGACTAGGACGAGGCGCCAAGTACGAGCGAGAGTTGAACTGAAACAAGAATTGAGAAAAAAATGATTGGACTAGCAAGCAGGTTGGTACAAATAGCAAACCCTAAAGGGCTGTACTCACTATTGAGTACCCCACTGCAGGCTAGACAAATAACATACTATGACAGCTGGCATTGACAGAAATCTCGCTGAGTCAGTTTACCCGCGAGGAACAGGTATCCTAACATCGTAGCGAAAGAATCGAGGAATATATTTTCTTGTACATGGTTGGGAGCGACCCATGTTTCACACGCTGATTAAGGAAATCGTGGGGGGAAACCGCAGCTGGAAAAAGTCCTTGGTGAGGGTCCTGAACGCTTGCCTACTCGATTTTTTTGTGCCGGCCAGAATCTGACAATAATGACACTTAATATTGTCGCTTTGTGTGCGACAATCCCAACTTCTGTCTGTTCCCTGATGACTGGGAAGCGCTGCGAGCCAACGCTGCCAACTGTGCAATCCAGATTTGTAGGATTTCAGCTGATTACAGCTTTGCTGTACCGGTGCGACTGTGTGGTGCCGCGTGGGGGGGAATTGTGTGTTAGTAGAATTGACTGCAACACTGATTTATTGCTCTGAACCTTGACGAATCAGAGTGAGACGACGTTGGACACTGACCAATCAGAGTAGCCAACTTCTGAAAAAATGTGCACCCATAATCCAAGGGGAAATTTTTTTCCGGATTCAGGGAGGCCGAAAATGAAACGTTAGCCCTGATTTAAGTTCGTTCAAGAAGAGTTGGGGCAAATCAGAAATTCGTGTCGAAATTGGGCAAACATGCAATGATTGCTTCTGGTGACGTTAGAAAATGCAGAATCGAAAGCCAACCATTCCGATTTCGATTTGCGTAATCCGAAATCACATATATTCTCGACTGTTTGTGCTAATTCAAAATGAATCTTGGGAAGCGCGTAGTTTTAAGATAAAAAATTCATAAGCTGCGTAAAGTGTACACATCTACCCAATAACATGGTATGCACTTGAATAAAGTTCCTAGACTAAGCTCCATGCACCTGAAAATGGCCGATGATTTTTTGTTGTTCTAGAGTTTCGAAACACCTTCCAGGTTTTTCAACTGCAAGTCGAGGTTGAGAATGACGGAGATGGAGAATGTTCTCTCCCTGGAACTTTGCGTGGCGCGACAAACATGATTGGCCGCCTGCCTTGCGAAAACAGAGAGACACCAGTTCGCGAATGTGTATCTTCTCAAACGGAGAGCTTAGATCCATCGAGGTGCAGTCAACCAAACTTGTCGCCAACTGACCTGATGGTCCGAAGGTTTCGTCAGTCATCGATCAATCAGTGAGCGAGTCCGTCAGACACAACCTCCCCCTTCGATTGATCTGCTGGCATTTCCTTACCTGAGAGGTTTCTGGCTGATTTTGCTGCTGTTCGCCTTAGCAAGCAGTGTTTTTTCAGTGGCTCTAAAATTGCAGCCATAGCTGGAACTCCTGCTGGGAAAGGCACCATGAAGTGGGCGATCAAGGCAGCAGATGCTGTTCCAGCCTCGGAAGGGGTGCTTTCCAAAGGTGAATCCCTTGGACTTGCAACTTGTGCACAGAGTGTCCCCGCCAGTCTGAGTGTGGAAACGTCAATCTTGATTAGCAGACTGAAGGACCTGGTTTCTTATTCTGATGCAGGACCAACGTATAAAAGTTTCTACGCCAAGGATGGGTATGCCAAGCTGGAAGGCATCAATACCGTCTGGGAGCTTTTCGAGTACGTCTCAACCATCCAAATGTTGTGTTTTATCATCTGAATACCCCTAATCTTGTTACCGCATTCCGCGCGTACAGCATCTCAGTCTCTGGGGCCATCTTATTTTCGACTTGGATCTCTTTCTTGTCAGTCGTCTTGCACAATTTGCTAACCTTGAATGTTTGACGATCTCAGCAATTCCGTCAAGAAATTCGCGAAGAACAAGTTCCTAGGAAAGCGATCAGTCGTCGACGGCGTGGTAAGCATTTACTCAGCTTAATTACTCGACAATTTTTATATCGCTGTTGCTAGTGTCTACAACAGGTAATTGTACTTCAATACCTGCGAAGTTGAGTCTCGTGTTATAAAACTCTGTTCGACGTGAATATCCGTTCAGGCGGGTCCATACGAATGGCAAACGTACGAGGAGGTTGGCTCTACGGTCAAGAAGATCGCGTCTGCACTTCGCTTCAACGGCCTTCAACCCGTAAGTTGATGCTTCTTTTCACCAAATGCCCATATTTTCCATGGAGACTCAACATTTCAATATAATCTTTCCTGTGTTTCGTTTGTTGTCACGATAGAATAGTAACAACGTCGTTATTCTCCAACTGATGTTGAAATTATCTCTCTTTTCTCCTTTTCTCTGGTGCAGCAAAGCCGCGTTGGCATATATGGGATCAACTCGCCTGAATGGTTCATGACCATGGAGGTGCGCCTGCTTCTCATACGCATTTAAAAAGCATTGTTCGTTCACATCACCGGGCTTCCGTTTCTTGATTACAGAGGCTGTAGCCCAATCAGCTGTGTTTTGGAGTCTCGCTGATATTGTGCTGGAGATGTTTGTAACTTTTGCAGGCATGCAACAGCCAATCGATTCACTGCGTGCCACTCTATGACACCCTCGGTACGTGTCCGCTTTAAGGTTCCTCTGCATCGCAGAAGGAAGGTTATCTGCTTCTCCTCAGCATCCTCCGTTCACATACTTCCGCATGTCTGCATCATTTCACTTCGATCCCCTCTATATCATATCCCCTCTGTGTCCCCGCTGTATTATCCGCAGGCCCTGAGGCAGTGGAGTTCATTTTGAACCACGCAGAAGTGTCTTCGGTCGCTGTCATGCCTGCCAATCTCCCTGCGGTGAGCTCTCAAGTCCAGTGCGAACCGACCAGCTGGAAAATCTATGCCTGTGACACTGCTTCCAAACTCTGTACACGTGACTAATCTTCACCTGTGAGCTGGTTTATTTTTCATCATTTGTGCATCTGTTCTGATTCGACCCCATGACTCTCTTCCTGTTTGCAGCTTCTCAAGAGTCTCCCCAAGTGCACAGAGCACGTAAAGAGTGAGTGTCGTTCTTATCCCGGTGTCGTCTTTTGACAAACTGATAGTTTGAGCCGCACTTTGCAGCGAACCGTCTCGAACATGCTCTTCCTTGAACGAACCTCCATAACCACTGAGTATGTGTGAATTCCGTTCTCCTTTGTTCCTTTCCTGGCAGCTGTTATAAGCATGGGAGCTGTGGATGAGGAGTCGAGCAAGGCACTGAAGGACCTTGGCATCAAGGCGCTTTCATGGGAGGACGCTCTTAAGGAGGTACTGCTCAGTGAGATTGTTTTATGGGTATTAAGGTTGTTACGGCCAGCTCAGCCAATTTTCCTTCAGTGAACACATGTGGACCAGCTAGGGGGTCTATCTAGTGATTCCTGAGAGCGCATTTAGGACAACAATTGCCGTCATTGCAGGAGAAACGATCATCTACGCTGGAACGGCAAATTCAGCGCACACCACTTGTCGCTTTCTTTTGGATGTTTTCAGGGCGAGTCGAACTCTGTGGAGCCCATCCCTCCAAAGCCAGAGGATATTTGCACGATCATGTACACTTCAGGTACTTCTTGATGCACCATCGGTTGTAGCATGCTCAGTTTCAGGCATGGCCGTTTGTGCCTGATTGTGTCAATACAGATACTACTACCACCGTTGCAACCAAATCATGTTGTTCAGGTTGCATTTTTTTTGGCCTAACATTTATCATCGCTGTGTACACTCCAGATTATTGTCCACAAGTTTCATGCTCTAATGCTTTGCAATACAATCTGTCATTACAATCTGTCATACCTGTGTGCCCTCCCTGATTCCCCCTCTTCCCACCCCAGGCACCACAGGCGAGCCCAAGGGAGTTCTCTTGACACACAGGGCATTGCTGGCTGCCATTGCCGGGAATAAGGATTTCGTTGCATACAATAACATCAACGTAAGACTCGGCTGCATACAGTCACAGGAGCACATGCGGTGTTTTTAACAGCAAAATGCGTTAGCCCAGATCTTCGAGCATCAGCCATTGTGCCTGTCTACATATCAGCCAATTCAACCTGCCAACACTAGTTGCGAGGTTGCAGCTTCTTGTTGCTGATATTGGGCTGCATTTTGCCCCCACCCTTCTCTCACCCGCCCTCCCTTTCACAGTTTGGCGAAGACGAGATGTATCTCTCCTACCTGCCCCTGGCGCACATCTTTGACCGCTCAGCGGAGGAGCTGATCACCTACTTTGGTGGCGCCATTGGCTTCTGGCGCGGGGTGAGTCACCATCTTAGCTTTGAAACGTCTCAAAACTCTTTGACCGCTCAGCTGAGGAGCTCATCACCTACTTCGGTGGCGCCATTGGCTTCTGGCGTGGGGTGAGCCCTCATCCACGCACGTGTAGGGGGATCCCCGCTTATATCCCGTAGCAAGAAATCCAGCAGTTACTGTGCTCGCAGTGTGTGCTCGCTGCTTGTATTGGAGGCTCTGTGTGTATGGTGGGTCCGTGTAAATCCACTAACAGGTTACATGTACTTCTGCCCCTCTCGCTATTCCGCTGAATTGTTTCCCCCGCCTCTCTTTCCCCTCCCCCCCTCCTCTCCCCCCACTCGCTCCCCCTCTCCCCGCACTCCCCTCCTCTCGCCAGGACGTCAAGTTGCTCACGGAGGACATTGCAGAGCTCAGGCCCACCTTTTTCTGTGGCGTCCCCCGCATCTTCGACCGCATTTACGCTGGTCAGCACCCCCCCTCCCCCCTCCTCCCCTCTCCTCTCTCCCCTCTCTCCTATCCTCTCTCCCTTTCCCTTCTTATGTGGCGTGCCTCGCGTCTTTGATTGCGTCCATGCTGGTCGCTCCCCTGCCACTCCCCGCTCCCTTCCCCTCCTCTCTGATCCCTCACCCCTCACAACTGCTGTCAAGCATATTCTTCCTCTACTGTCGCACTACTGCTGCTGGCTCGCCCCTCCTCGGCCTGACCCGCATCACACCTCCATCTCAGGGTTCCCGGTTTTGCATAGGCCCCGTTTTACCTGGTCTACATGTGCTAGCTGGTTAACGTCCCTTCCTCTCTGTTCATCCGTCCGCTCTAACACTTTTTGCCCTGCTCCGGCCATCCTCTGCATCTCCCTCCTTGCCTGCCAGGTGTGAAGGCGAAGGTAGAAGCAGCAGGGGGCATTAGCAAGTTCCTGTTTGACCTGGCATACAGCCGCAAGCAGGCTCGCATCCGGGCTGGCGTGGCCGTGCAGTTTGCAGCTCCGATCTCAGATGCGATTGTCTTCAACAAGGTAGGCAGTCGCCTTTGAGAACATGCCTGCCTGAGGCCGTACGCTTTTGAGTCGACTCAAATGCAGTTTGCCGCTCCGATCTCAGATGCGATTGTCTTCAACAAGGTAAATGGTCGCTAATGAGAACATTAACAGTTTAACAGGAGTCTCTGAGCTTCTGTCCCATGCCTTGGTTGTTTATCAGAATCCTCAAAGCATCTCTCACTCCCTGCGTTCTCTTGTTCCCTGCTCCCCACCTGTCTCGCTCCTCTCTCCCTCGCGTGTCCTGTGTACAGATCAAGGCGCGCCTCGGAGGGCGGGTGAAGGCCATCTGCTCCGGTGCTGCACCTCTCGCCCCCCACGTGGAGGAGTTCCTAAAGATCACCATGTGCTGCCCCGTGGTGCAAGGATATGGTGAGTTTCTTTACTGGCTTACAGAGTGGTGCCATGCGGTGCTGCACCTCTCGCCCCCCCCCCCCCCCCCCGTGGAGGAGTTCCTAAAGATCACCATGTGCTGCCCCGTGGTGCAAGGATATGGTGAGTTACTGTCAAGCCAGATATGGTGACAGGTTAAGGGAAGAGAAGGGCTATGGTGAGCTTGCTGCTCCTTTACTGGCTTTTAGAGTGGTGCAGTGCGGTGTTGCCCCCTTCGCCCCCCACTAGGAGTTCCTTAAAGCGACGGGCAACTTTTGGCAGTGTTGGGTTCAGAAGTTTTTTTTTTGAACCAGGCTTGCCAGCGCGAAAGTGCTGGCTGGCGAAAACCAGGATTTCGTGCGGACACTTTCCATCCGCAGTAACAGTTCGCCAGGGTTTCGGGTTTTGGGTGGCAAATGTGCACCGTCGCTTTAAGATGACCATGTGCTGCCCCGTGGTCCAAGGAAATGGTGAGCCGCTTTTAGATATGACACAGAAGTCAACTCAACAGTAAAAACGAATCTCACCTCAAGATTACTATGAGCAGGTGACTGCCACCATTGGGTTCACAATACGGGCGCTGGATACACCGCGCATCTTTTGCCGGGATGAACTGCGAACCACACTTCACTCAAACCAAACCATGCCCCTAAGTGGGCATGCCCACGCCCACTCTGGAGACGCGCCTCGAGTCAGTCCCTGACATGAACTATGATGCCCTCGCCACTCCCATTCATGCCCCCTCACCTCATTCCCTTTCTTTCCCCACCTTTTCATGCCCCCTCCCACTCCCTCAATCCCTCTCTCCCCTTCTCTCAATACCCTCTTAATGCCATCAGGTCTCACCGAAACCAACGCCAGTGGGTTCATCTCGTACACAGAGGGCATCGAGCAGGCAGGCACGGTGGGCCCGCCCATGCCCACTCTGGAAACACGCCTCGAGTCAGTCCCTGACATGAACTATGATGCTCTTGCCACTCCCGCCCGCGGGGAGATCTGCCTCCGCGGCCCGATTCTGTTCTCGGGGTACTACAAGCGGGATGATTTGACCAAGGAGGCGATTGATGATGAAGGATGGTTCCATACAGGTGTGTGCGCGATAGAGAGGGTGGGAGGAGGTAAGAGGGGGGCGTTGGGGTGTGTGTGGGTGGAATCTACGGAAGATATTTCTCGGCCTGATTCTGTTCTCGGGGTACTACAAGCGAGATGATCTGACCAAGGAGGCGATTGATGATGAGGGCTGGTTCCATACAGGTGCGAGTTTGAGAGAGATTGTGGTAGAGAGGGTAGTGGGAGGAAGAGGAGGGGCTTTGGGGTGTGGGTGGTGAAAGAAAGTGGGGAGAGATCTGTATCCGCGACCCAGTGCTGTTCTCGGGGTACTACAAGCTGGATGATCTAACCAAAGGGGGGGATCGACGATGGGGTATGGTTCCATACAGGTGCTTCAAAGAGGGTGGGAAGAGAGAGGAGTGTGGGAGGAAGAGGAGGGGACATTGGGCTGTGGGTGGTGGAAGGGGGGAGTTAGACTGTGGTGGTGCAACAGGGGAAAGATATGTCGTTGCGACTGAGTGCTGTTCCCTGGAAGTATCTGTGCTTGGGGTCCAATAAGGGAGAGGATGAGTGAAGCTGGGAGGGATGTTCCGCATCAAAGGAAGGAGGTGCCCATGGGCTATGTTGTAATAAACTCGCATCGCGTGCATGGATGTGTGCATGTGTGCGTCTGTGTATGTGTGCATGTGTGCATCTGTGCATGTGTGCGTGTGCGTATGTGTGCATGTGTGCATGTGTGTGCATGAGTGCATGTGTGCATGTGTGTGCATGTGTGCATGTGTGCATGTGTGCGTCTGCGTATGTGTGCATGTGTGCATGTGTGTGCATGTGTGCATGTGTGCATGTGTGCATCTGCGTATGTGTGCATGTGTGCGTCTGCGTATGTGTGCACGTGTGTGTGCATGTGTGCACGTGTTTGTGCATGTGTACACGTGTGCATGGATTTCTCATGAGCAGGAGACGTGGGCGAGTGGCAGCCGGACGGGTCAATGAAGATAGTGGATCGCAAGAAGAACATTTTCAAGCTCGCTCAGGGCGAGTATGTGGCTGTCGAGAACCTCGAGAACGTCTATGGCAACTGCTCCGCTATAGACATGGTGAGTTACTCATTATGGTGTGCGTATAAATGAATTTACAGGTTCAGTTATGATTTGGCTTTCACATGTGGCTGTGGAGGTCCTGGAGAACGAGTATGGGAAGGAACCTGGCGCAATAGTATGAACTGCTCCACTATGGTCATGGTGGGTTGCTTGCTTACTATTGAACTGTAATTAATTTCTGTGTGGTTCCCTTCTCTAAGTCCTGTTTTACCCCACCCACATCGGCTCACCCCGTTGTAACCCACTCTGCCCCTTTCCACCTCACTGCACCACCCCCACCCCAATATCAGGTGTGGGTGTACGGGAACAGCTTCGAGGCGGTGCTGGTGGCGGTGGTGGTGCCGAACCAGTTGACACTAGAGGCGTGGGCCAAGGGCGCTGGGGTGGAGGGCGACTATGCTGCCCACTGTAACTCACCGTACCCCTTTTCACCGCATTGTACCCCGCTTTACCCCACTTACAGGTGTGGGTGTACGGGAACAGCTTCGAGGCGGTGCTGGTGGCGGTGGTGGTGCCGAACCAGCCAGCTCTTGAGGCGTGGGCCAAGGGCGCTGGAGTGGAGGGCGACTATGCTGCCCTGTGCCAGACACCGGAGGCCAAGAGCTTCATCCTGGAGAAGCTTGTAGAGACTGGGAAGAAGGGCCAGGTGAGATAAAGGGCAGAGAGAGGGGAAAGGCAGGGGGAGAGCGGGTGTGGGTGTTATGGGAGCAGCTTTGAAAGACACCCGAGGCCAAGAGCTTCATCCTGGAGAAGCTTGTAGAGACGGGGAAGAAGGGCCAGGTGAGGGAAGGGGGATGGGGCAATGGGAGAAGGGGGGGATGGGCAAGTGGCGCGAGGAGGGAAAAGGAGGGAGGAATGAGGGGGGAAGAAAGGAAGGGAGACTGGCACGGGAAGGCCTCGTCATTTTCACACCCTTCGCCTCCTCATACCCTACCCCACTCCCCTCTTGATTTATGCCATCTGCTGGTCTTGATATTGTACAGGCCGTGTCTGTGGACATCCTTCCACGTTGAGTGGAGCGAGAGGTCCCCACACCAACCCTTAACTCACTCATTCCCTCACTCCCTCCCTCATTTTGTTCGCTCTGAGCAGCTCAAGGGCTCTGAGATGGTGAAGGGAGTGCATCTGGACAGTGTGCCCTTCGATGCAGCAAGAGACCTTCTCACACACCCGCCTTCGCTCTGTCCTCTCTCCATCGCTCCCTCCCCCTCTTCCCTTCCTCCATTTGCTCTGAGCAGCTCAAGGGCTTTGAGATGGTGAAGGGAGTGCATCTGGACAGTGTGCCCTTCGATGCAGAGAGGGACCTCCTCACACCCACCTTCAAGAAGAAACGGCCCCAGCTGCTCAAATACTACCAGGTGGGTTTCTTGCTGTCGCCGCCCTGCCTTTCCCCGTGTTCTTTCCATTCCTGTGTGATGCCTGGAAAATAAAATACATTTTTCAGACAGTGACCAAGTATTCCCAGTGCATACCCAGCCCAGTCACTAACAGTCGTTGCCCATCCTCTGAGTTGCGTTGCGACTGCTGGGTGTGCATGGCATGCTGCTTTGAATCAGTTCTGAGACATCTCAGAACTTGTTCACAATGCTTCTCATGCTGTTTCGAATGTGTCGCATGGACGTGGCACTTAGCCTGTCTTTCCCTGCTGCTTTTCACATTGATAAATCTTTGCAGGAGCCCATTGATGCCATGTACGGTACATGCTGTTCTCAAACATGAGTTCTGTTACTGGCTGGCTAGTGCATTCTGCTTCATCCAACCTTTCTCTGCTGCTTTTCTCCCTGTTGCCATGTTTGCAGGAGCCTATTGATGCCATGTATGCTAAGCTCAAAGCATGACCATGACCTCTGCTCAGAGCTCAAATGTTCATCACATCTGGCTTCATCTAACGTTAGGGCTTCATTCTCCATTTCAGCATTGCGTCAGTTCAGTACTGTTTTTTTTTGCTGGAATGTGCTCATGATATAGTGTAGATATTTGCAGGATAGAGTACGATGTTCAGGAAGCGTGAAGTCAAATAGGACTACAGCATACCAGAATCAGTGGATATCATAGCCTAACGAACTGCAAGAACAATGACAAGTAAAGCAACCTGTATTAACTTTCCCACTAAAGCCATGACAACTCGAGAAGACTTATCCTGCTTGGACTCATACGAATATCTGCCATCTGTGCACACAGCGCAGCAACTAGGAGATGGCCCACCAGTCAGCCTCCCAGAACCTGCCCCAGACCCGGCCTTACATTTGAGTCGACTCAAAAGCATGCAGACAAAACGGCCCTACTTGGACTCATCCGAAGAAAACCCGCCATCAGAACAAGCAGGGGAGCGACTGGGGGAACCGCCAGAGAAGACGATCCCCCAGAACCTACCCAAGACCTGCCCTTACTTTTGAGTGGACTCAAAAGACAAGCAACCAAAATAGCCCTACTTGGACTCGTCTGACGAGGACCCGCCATCGGAGCGAGCAGGGGAGCGACTGCGAGAACGACTGCCAAACGGACCCCCCGAACCTGCTCCAGAACCCCCCTTAAAGCCCCCTCTGGACCCTTTAAACTCTCCTTTGGATTCTTCCTTCGAGTCCCCTCTTGATGCTGCGGGGGACCCTCTGCTTGTGCCCTCATCCCTGTCTATATCAACTTCGTCCTCCTCATCTTCCCCCCCTCCCGACCTCCCTCCACTAGCTTCGGACCGTGCCTTCTTCTCTCCACCCCTCGCCCCACCTTCCCTGTTCGCTGCTGCACTCCTGTCCTGATCGGTCCCCCTATCTCCTCCGGATCTGGCTCGTTTCGGGCTGCCGCTGTTGCTGCTCACACTCCCGCCTCTCTCTCCTCTCTTCCTTTCGCTGCTCTCTCTACTGTCACCCCTTGTTGCAGCCCCACCTGCTGCTGCCTTCCTTCCGCCCTCCTCGCCTTCTCCCTTCACCTCCCTCCTGCCCCTCCCCTTCTCGTCATCATCACTCCTATCCCCTCGCCCCCCACTCCTCCCACTATCCACACTCCGCCTCTCCCCACTCTTCCCACTATCAACACTCCTTTCCCTGCTCCTTCCTCTCGGCCTCTCACTCCCTTCACTATTCTCCCCGCTCCTCCCACTCCCATCACTCTCCTGCCTCCCTCTTGGGCTTTTTCTGCCCCTCGGGCTGCCCGGCCCACCTCTCAGGCTATTTACTTTCCTGCCCGGGCTTCCCCTGCCACTTGCACCGCTGCGCCGGCCTTTGCTGACGTCATCATCGTCGTCACTGCGCCCCTTGCTGACATCATCATCCTCATCAGAGGACTGGCTGCTAGAAGACAATTGAGACCGCCCACCTCCCTCTTCCCCTGCTCCTGTTCCCCTCTTACCTCCTGCTTCTTCCCCTCCCCTTCCTCCTCCACTACCTCCCCCTCTTCCCTCTCCTCCTCCCCCTCCCCTTGCTGCCCCCTCTCTGCCCTGGCCACTGGCTGTGGAGGGTTCAGAAGCAGAAGGGGAGACTGGGGTGGGAGAAACAAAGGGGGGGGGTGGAGGGCGGGACAAAAGAAAGGGAGAGGTTGGTGGGTTGGGCAGAAAAATCGGGAAAATATGGTGGTGAGTGAAGCAGAAAAAAGGGGAGAAGAAGAGACAATAGGAGCCTCCGCAGGTGAGTGGAAGGACCATAATTTGCTTGCAGTGCATGTTTTTTGAGAATTCTCAAACGAATTGCTTGCAAAGGAGGGGAAAAACATACACAACATCATGGTTTGCTTTCAAAGGAGAGGGGAAAAACATACACAGCATCATGGTTTGCTTTCAAAGGAGAGAGGAAAAACATACACAGCATCATGGTTTGCTTTCAAAGGAGAGGGGAAAAACATACACAGCATCATGGTTTGCTTGCTAAGGAGAGGGGGGAACGAGGGGGATTTGTTTGGGGCACGCAAACGAATTGGAATGCAGCACTGGAAGAGGAAAGAAAGAAATAGATAAAACGAAGAAAAACAAACAAACAAACCTCCTCACACCCCTCTCTCATTCTCTCCACCCATCTCCCACCCTCTCCATCCTTCCCCATCCGTCTCCACCCCTCGCACCTGACTGCTTGAAAGAGCCTCGTGTGACAGTGCCAGTCTCCCTTCCCTCTCTTTACTTCCCCCCCTCCTCCTCATCCTCCTCACTGTCCTCTCCTATGAATGCCAGTGCCCTTCGCAGCTCCCTCTCTCACTCACTCCCGCTCTCACAACCCTGGGACGCACCTGACTGCTTGGAAGAGCCTCGTTTGATAATGCCACCCTTCTCCTCCCTCACCCCTCCTCCCCTCTCTTTCCCCTCCTCCTCCTCGTCCTCCTCACTGTCCTCTCCTAGTATCGCCAGTGCCCTTCGCAGCTCATTCTCCCGCTCCTGAAACACAGAATTGGAATAAAGAAGGGATGGATCAACGGTAGAGATGGGTTGACGGCGGAGATGGATTGATGGTAGGGACGAATCGACGGCATAGATTGAATGATGGAAAAGATGGTTTGACGACAGAAACAGATAGACGGCAGGGATCGCTCGACAGCAGAGGTGGATTGACGGCAAAGATGAATCGACGACAAATGGGTTGAAAGAATGAAACGACGGATCATACCAGATAGGACACTGAGCACTGACACATGCAGGGTCATATACAGGAGCATTATAAGAGACATAATAAGAAGCAGAGCTATATCCAGGGAGCAGCATGTTAAAAACACTTTTGAGAATTCTCAGAAGTGATTTCACTATGCCTAGGGAGCAGCATACCTTGATCAGCCTCTTGGCATCTGCAAGCTTGGCTAGATTATCCTCGTCTTCCACATTCCCCAGCTGACGTGGATGCAGGGGTGACGTGGATGCAGGGATGACGTGGATGCAGGGGTGACGTGGATGCATTGGAGAACATGGGCCGTGAGGGAGGGGAGCAAGGAGGGAAACAAATGGGAGGAAGAATCTTGAATTGTAAACAAACAGATGTGTGGTTCACTGCAACGCGTGACATGACTCAACAACTTACCTTCAGGCAGTAAGCTTCTCAGATGCAGCATTCGGAATGGTCACACTCAGCAATTGAAACCCACGATTGAAAGAAAGAAAGAAAGAAAAACCAAATCTCCAAACTAGCAACTTCCAGACTCGAACCCTGACCTTTAAATCTCCACAAGGGGAGGCAGGCTCGCCACTCGCCTCAACCACCCTGCCACCCCCTCTCCTCCCTCCCCTTCCAATTTAACTGCCACCGTCCAGATTCGAACCCTCACCTTTAAGCTCAAAACGCTCACCTTGAGTATCTCCACTAGGGGCGGCAGGCTCGCCACTCGCCTCAACCACCCCGCCACCCCCTCTCCTCCCTCCCCTTCCCCCCCCTTTCCAGGCCCACCTCCTGCCGTCACCCCCACAACATTCCCATAGTAGCTCGCGCCAGCCCCTCCCCCTGCTCCCACCCCCGCCCCCCCTCCTGCCCCTGCCCCTCCTGCAGCGCCGGCAGCGGCAGCAGCAGGTCCAGTTTTCCCCAGTGCACGTGGTGCAGCGGCAGGAGGGACAGCCATGGCCATTCGTGCTGCGGCTGCTGCCGCTGTTGCTGCCGCTGCTGCTGCTGCTGCCTTCTTGCCGTCTTTATCCACCCCAGCAGCCATAAGAGCAGCGGGGGCAGCAGCAGGGGCGGTAGCAGCAGCGGCGGTGGCGGCTAGGGGGAGGGCGGGTGGGCGGATAAAATCGAGTACTGGGGGGCCCTCGACCCATATGATGTCTTCTTTCGGGATCTGAAGGGGTGAGAAGAGGTGCAGGGCAGGTGGGGAGAGGGGGGGCAGGAGTGCAGTTAAGTCGGGTACTGGGGGGCCCTCGACCCATATGATGTCCTCCTTTGGAATCTAAAGGGGGTGAAAGGAGATGTTGGAGCGAGGGAAGAGATGGGAAAGTGGGTGGTGGGCAGATGAAATCAAGTCAAGCACAAGGTGGGGGCCCTCCACCCATATGATGTCCTCCTTTGGAATCTGAAGGGGTGAGGCGGGGAGAGGGAAGAGAGATGAGAGAAAGAACGAATGAGGAAAAGGGAGGGCGGGTGGGCAGATGAAAGTCGAGCACTGGGGGGCCCTCCACCCATATGATGTCCTCTTTTGGAATCTGGGGGGTGGTGGGGGTGGGGTGGGAGCAGGGGGAAGAGAGGGGAAAGTGGGTGGTGGGCAGATGAAATAAAGTCAAGCACAAAGTGGGGGGCCTCCACCCATATGATGTCCTCCTTTGGAATCTGAAGGGGGGTGAGAGGAGAAGTGGGAGAGGCAGAGAGTCGGTTTTGAATCTGGCGAGTAAACACAGATGTGGGAGCGGGGGAAGAGGGGTGAACGTGGGTGGGCAGATGAAATCAAGACAATCACAGACGGGGGCCTTGCACACAAACTATGTCTTCCTTTGGTTCTGGGGGAATGAGATTATGAGAGGAGTACACCGGTGAATACATCCCATCTTCTGACTTATGAGTCAACTCAAAAGTCACCTTGTGATGTCTTCCTTTGAGTCTGGGGGAATGAGAGGAGTACACCAGCGAATACATCCCATCTTCCGGCCTCACGTCTGTTATCACTGCCTCATAGAACCCCCTGTAACTCACAACCCAACCCAACCCATCCCAACCGAACCGTACTGAACTCAACCCACCATATTCAGGTCGACCCATTCGAAGCTCTCATTTGGCGTGTTGAGCTCATACACCAGCGAGTACATACCATCTTCCAGGCGGCCTTAAGAGCACTCAAAAACAACCTGCAACTTACAACCCAACCCGTTCCCTATGTGGACATGGACGCGTCCAGCGTCCTATACGCCAGCGTCCAGACGCTGGCGTATATACGCTGGACGCTCGGATGTCAGGACCTGGACGCTTGGGCCGGGCAGGGGAAAAAAATTTCCGGGCAGGGGGGAAAAAAAGAGGGGGGAGAGGGGGAAAAGGGGGGTACCCGCCACAACACCATACAGAACCGGCACTCCACTTGCTTTCCCTTCACGCCCGCCTTCGTACATGTGCGATAGTGTTTAAACGTAGGGTGCTTAACTTCATCATCTTCGTACACACGACCAGCGCTAAACGAGCCCTGCACGGACTGTGAGTTGGGAGCGCCAGCAGCATTCGAGGTACTAGGTTCCGCCATGGAAGCCTGCTGGAGAAGTTGAGAAATGCTAGAAATGAACGCGATTGTGAGGAAGGAATTGAGTCTGCAAGTGATGCTCGACTATTTAGGAACGTGACGGGGGGGTTGGGTTGGCTAGATAAGAAGGGGTGAAGTGCGGTGGCCTCTGAAATTGTGATGGATCTGGTTCTGTTTTGGCGCTGAGATCCAGCTCCGAAATCGCGATTTCAAATTTCGATTTGAAATCGCGATTTCAAATTTCGACGGTCAATTTTTTTTCCCCGGGCTGCCCGAAATTTTTTTGGCCGAGCGTCCAGCGTCCGACAAGCGTCTAGCGTCCAGCGTACGGACGCTAGCGCATATACGCTGGACGCTCGCTGTCCAGAGCGTATATGCCCACATAGCCCGTTCCAACCCAACCCTACCCAACTGTACCGAACTCAACCCACCATATTCAGGTCGACCCATTCGAAGCTCTCATTGGGCGTGTTGAGCTCATACACCAGCGAATACATGCCATCCTCCGGCCTCACGTCCGTGATCACCGCCTCATAGACCCGCAACCCTTCCCACAGCCAGCAGTGAAGCAGTTCTCACCCGCCTTAGTCCATTCCATTCCCACCCACCCCACTCCCCTCCTCAGTACAGCAGCAGTACAGCCAGCAGTGAAGCAGTTCTCACCCGCCTTAGTCCATTCCATTCCCACCCACCCCACTCCCCTCCTCAGTACAGCAGCAGTACAGCCAGCAGTGAAGCAGTTCTCACCCGCCTTAGTCCATTCCATTCCCACCCACCCCACTCCCCTCCTCAGTACAGCAGCAGTACAGCCAGCAGTGAAGCAGTTCTCACCCGCCTTAGTCCATTCCATTCCCACCCACCCCACTCCCCTCCTCAGTACAGCAGCAGTACAGCCAGCAGTGAAGCAGTTCTCACCCGCCTTAGTCCATTCCATTCCCACCCACCCCCCCCTACTCCTCACCATATTCAGGTCGACCCATTCGAAGCTCTCGTTCGGTGTGTTCAATTCGTACACCAGCGAGTACATGCCATCCTCTGGCCGCACGTCCGTGATCACCGCCTCATAGAATCGCGACCCGCCTCCCTCCTCGACCCACCGCGTCTTCACCCGCCGGCCTATGAGCGGGTCTATGGCTATCCCCCCCAGTGCCCCTGGTGCTGCTGCCAATCCTCCCGCCCCTGCCCCCCGCCCTGCTCCCCCCGGCGCACCCGCGGACTGAAGGGGCGGAGGGGGGAGCGGGAGTCGATGGGAAATGACGGGGGGGGGGAAGGGAGGAAGGGTGATGAAGGATGGGGGGATGGCGGCGGGGGAAGGAGGAGTGATGGAGCGAGAACGGAGAGAGATGGAAGAGGGGAGCGGGAAGGGGGCGGACAGCAGGGTAACTGGAAGACGGTTTGAGGGAAAAAGGGAAGCGGAAGTTGGGAAAGAGTGGGGAGACGGATAAGTTGAGTGGATGGAAGTATTCTTTTGAGTCGACTCAAAAGACGGATAAGTTGGGTGGCTGTAAGTATTGTGGGTGGCTGTAAGTATTGTGGGTGGATGTAAGTATTGTGGGTGGATATTGACGTTGGCAATGCAGTTATCATTCCCCCCATACTCATCGCCCACTCACTCACCCATCTTCCGCGTCGCCCCTTGCCCTTCTCCCCTCTCCGCCCTACCCCACAGCCTCCACAGGCGCCACTGCAAACGGCGCACCCACGCCCGCCCCCTCACTCACCCACCCACTCACTCAACTATCCTCACAGAAGAGCATCGCAGAACTAAAAGCTACTCACCCATCGTCCGCGTCGGCCCTTCCCCTTCCCCCCTCTCCGCCCCGACCCAACAGCTTCAACAGATGTCACTGCAAACGGGGCGCCCACGCCCGCCCCCACTCCCCCAACCCCCCCCACCGCCCCCACGCCCTTCCCCAACGGCGCGCCAGAAAGGGCGGCCATTTTTGGCCGCTTGCGGGAGGAGGCTGGGGGGATGAGCTCGGGGGCGGGCGCAACTGGGGGAGGCGCGGGCGCGGGGGGAGGGGGAGGCGGGTGGTGCACATATGCCCCCGCGTCCCTCGCCGTCTTCCAATTGCTGTGCGGATGGGGGGAACGTGGGGGGAGTGGGGAAGAGGGGACGGATGGGAAGGGGGTGGAGGGTTAGAGGGGGACGGGAAGAAGGGACGGGAGGGGAGAGGGGTAGGGGGGAAAGAGGGGGTGGGGGGTGAACATGTGAGAGAAAAAGCGCGGAAAGGGGCGGAGGGTGCAATGAGGGGTGAGTGAGAGAAAAAGGGCGGAATATTTTCGTCATCGCACACGCGTGCGAGCAAGCAGCAGGCAGGCAGTGCACGGTTTCCTGAATGTGCCTTTTTTAAAAGCCTCAGTAACCAAGCAGCCAAGCCAACCAACCAAACCAAACCCATTAACGACCAACCCAGCCGAGCTGACCCCAACAACTCACCAGATGAGGCGAATATTCTTGTCATCATGCACGCGCGCGAGCAGCAGGCGGTGCACGTCGTCTGAAATGTTGAGCTCCTTGCGCAGATCCGACATCAGCGCCTCCTTCGCCTGCCATGCCAACATGCATGGGCATGTGCCATGCGATTATGCCATGCAATCATCGGGACACATGCGTGCATCACAGGGCGAGTGGCAGAGGGGGGAAGGGGATTAGAAGGTGCACGTCGTCTGAGATGTTGAGCTCCTTGCGCAGATCCGACATCAGCGCCTCCTTCGCCTGCCACGCCATGCCATATCACGCCACCATGCCATTCCGTGCCATGCCATGCCATGCCATATCACGTCACCATGCCATTCCGTGCCATGCCATATCACGCCACCAAGCCATGCCGTGCCATGTCACGCCACCATGCGCCATGCCGCCATGCCACCAAGCCACCATGCATGCACCAAGGGACGGCTCAGCTAGAGCGGCAGAGGGGCAATGGAAGTGGAAGATGTGCGTCGATGTACTGGCATCCGCCTACGCGGGTGATCGCCCCTACCCACGTGATCGCACCTACCCACGTGAACGCACCCACCCACGTGATCGCGCTATCCAAATGATCCCCCTACCCTCATGGTGCGCCACCCACGTGATCGCCACGTGATCGACCCTATCCAGGAGGTCGTCCTACCCATGTGATCGACCCTACCCACTTGGTCACCCTACCCACGTGGTAGCCCTACCCAGGTGGTCACCCTACCCACGTGGTCACCCTACCCACGTGGTAGCCCTACCCAGGTGATCGCTTCGGACTGCGCGCCGAACGCGCGGAGCACGGCGAGATACGAGTCGCGCTCCAGCTGCTGCAGCATGGCCTCCCACCCGCCGCCCCCCGCGCCCCCCTCCTCCACGCCCTCCATCCCCGCGGGGCCCCCTCCGCCGCCCCCCACCATCCCCGCGCCCGCGCCCGCCGCCGCCGCTACCGCTGCGACCGCAGCTGCGGCGGCTGTTGTGGAGAGGTTGGAGCCTCGGACGCTGCTGCCTCGGCCGAGCCTCTTGGGCGGGGATGGGTACGCGTCGTCGTCCGAACCTGCGGGGCAGGCGCGGAAGGCGTGAAGAAGAACGTCGACAGGAGCGTTAGGGTTAAAGCCGACCGTGAAACGCAGCAACGGCGAACCGAAAGGCGGAAAAGGTCATCCAATAAATATGAATTATAGGAAAGGACCGGCTGAAAGAGAAGAAAAACGTCAATTATGGAAGGGCAAATGGCTGAGGTCTAGCACGCGAGAGTAGGGATACCAATAAGGCGGATTACAAGCCCGATTAACGGAAGCGGATCAGGTTGCGGGTGAGGTGACGAGGTACCAGGGACGAGGGTATTATTAACGACTGCTTTGGCAGGTACGAATGGAAGGTGAAGATGGTAATACGGACCGTCATGACCTGCGGCCGGCACAGGCTTGCTGGCCCCTCGCTGCTTTGCCTGCATACATCAGCGTGATGCAACACGAACATTGTAGGATATCGAAAAGAAGAAGGGTTAGGTCGTCGATAGGTGGGGGAGAGACCAAGAACGGGACAGCGTAGAGACGACCACGGCAAACTCACCATCGATGAAGAATGGGCCTAACTAAGCTAACAGAAGCGATAAGGGAGGTGGAAAGCCTAACCCTAACCCTAAACTGGCTTCAAACTATTTGTAGAATATCCAGCAAAGAGCAGTACGTGCACAGCCTGTTTGCTCATGTGTGTTATGATTTTCCACAACGAAAACAGATCTACAGTTATCGCGGATGAAATCGCACGGACCGAGCTGTGATCGGCGTGCGACGGACGGTTCGGAACCAAAGTTCGGTTCACCTGCCTGCCTGGGATTCTCCCCATCTTCGTGCGGGTCGCGCTGTCAGGGCTGCTTGATTTCTGCGATAGCGTGCCCTCGTTTCGTTTCGCCTGTGGGTTCCTGACGAGTCGTTGGCCAACCAGAGTCGCCGTAAATTGACAGGCTGTAATCAAAGCTCGTCAGGAGTGGTGGACGACTTTCGATGAAGGTCACGGACACCATTCTGACTTACCTCCCACGCACCTGTTCCTCGTTGTTGCCCCTCGGTTTTCACGAACTGTTCCGCCGGCTACCTCCCCTCCCGCGTGCCATTCCTTGGAGTTTTGCTTCACCGCCGCCCCCGCGCCCCCCGCCTTTACCCCGTCCGCCCTCCCCAAACCAATCAATCCCCTTCAGCATTTCTGCCGTGCCGTTTGTTCTTGTGTCACCCCCATTTCTTCACTAGGAGAAAGGAGTCTCTATTCCTACTCACTCACCGACCTTTCACATACCTCTGTCCCCCTTGTGGTCTGCTTCAGCACAACTTCTCGCAGACTTCAGTTCCCTTTTAGCTTCTCGCCTGGGACATCGAGTGTCGTATGTGTTATGGCTAACATCGTCTCTCGCTAGCGTTTGAAAGCAAGCGTGACTGCTATCTCGCTACCGCCGATAGCGGACCTTCGCCGCGTCCTGGTCTCATCGAATAATTGAGAAGTCGAATAAGTGAAGCCATGGGCCCGGTTCGATTAAGTCGAATAAGCGATGGGTCCTGCTCTCCGTCATCCACAACGTCATGTTGTAGAGTTTCCTCTACTCCAGCTCGACACAATCCGACCCTCAACATCCCACCTCGCCAACACCGACACCACCGACCGCACCATCCGCAACCGCGCGTCCTCCTCCTCCTCCCGCTGCTTCTCTTTATCGCCAGTTCACCCTCCTACTGCTCCGCCGCAAAGCCCGCTCCCTCCACCGCGAAACCTCCCCGCGCAGTGCTCTCCTCCCATTCCGTGGATTCCGCTCCGGACCCGTTTGGTAATGCCGAGGTGCTCGGATTTCCCAAGCCCCCCAATCTCATTTCCGACAGCACACCCGCTGCCACCGTACGTCAACGCTCCACTGACGATAACGATGACGGATTCCGTCAAGAGTTGCTTTCCGTCAACCCGCCTAAATCACCTGTTTCCGTACTGACCGTCAGTATCCTAACGGTGCTAATGGCGGCAGCGACAGGCCTCGGGTCGCTGCCGTTTTTCTTCATGGAGATGGAGGAGGAGTGGGCTGGCGTGTGTAACGGCGTGGCTTGCGGCGTGATGATGGCAGCTAGTTTCGACTTAGTCTCCGAGGGAAGGTTGCACGACAGCGGATCAGGCGGCGCGTGCGTTGTGGTAGGGATTATTCTAGGCGGGCTGTTCATTGTTTTAAGTCAGCGGGTATTGGAGCAGTTCGGGGACGTTAAAATGATGGATTTAAAAGGCGCATCGGCCAACCGCGTGGTTCTCATCCTCGTTATCATGACCCTCCACTCCTTCGGCGAAGGCTCGGGAGTCGGCGTCTCCTTCGCCGGCCCTCGCGGGCTGTCGCAGGGGCTGCTGGTTACCATCGCCATCGCCGTGCACAACGTACCGGAGGGCCTCGCGATGACTCTCGTCATGGTCGCGCGCGGTGTGCGGCCGCGCAACGCCATGCTCTGGAGCGTCTTCACGAGCCTCCCACAACCACTCGTCGCTGTTCCCGCGTTTCTCGGCGCCAACACCTTCACGGAGTTCCTCCCGCTCTGCATGGGCTTCGCAGCGGGCTGCATGATCTGGATCGTTTTCGGCGAGGTTCTCCCGGAGTGCATTAAAGAGGGCGCCAACTCCTCCCACGTCGCCTCTGCCGCGACGCTCTCCGTCGCGTTTATGGAGGCGCTCGGAGCTTTCCTCGAAGGCGCGGACGCGCCTGAGAGCTGGCACCGATTGGTACCGATTGCTTGGGCGCTTCTGTTTTTCCTCGGGCCGCTCCTAGGGTCCGTACTCCCGCTCATCCTGTCCCAATCGCTCCCTGCCCCTGTGTCGCCGCCTCTGCTATCCGGGCTAGCGGGAGGGGCGCTGCTCGGTTTGGCGCTGTGGCAGCCGGTGCAGCTGCTGGTAACCGGGCAGATGGAGGTGCTGCCGCTGCTATCAGTGTTCTACGTGGGCTGTGTGCTGCATTATTTCTGTGCCAGTATGGGGCGGGGCCTGGGGGGTGGGTGTGTGGGCAACGCGCAGCAGAAATTGCAGGGCGGTTTTGGTGACGTTCAGTATAGTCACGGGCTGCAGCAGTGGGTTGGGGACGGCGATGAGGAGGTGCTCCGGGCGTGCAAGCCGAGCCTGCAGCTTAGCTACGGAATCCGAGCCTCCATTCTGGTCTGTATTGCTGTCTCAGGCCATGCTTTCGCGGAGGGGCTTCTGTTGGGGCAGAAAGCAGCGCCTGGAGGGGACCTAGGAGGCGATTTAGGAGCAAGAGGAACAGGAGGGGGGGGAGTAGGAGAGATAGGGATGCGCATGCTGCTTCCAGCAGCCATTCACGGCGTGCCACGTGGCATTGCTGCAGCAGCCGCTGCGCTAGGTGCCTTCTCCATTACTCGGTCCACCCCGGAGCTTCCCTTAGCCGCAGTTCCCTTGGCACTCGCATCTGCGGCTGTAGCGGGGCTGGCGGGGCCTATCGGGGCTGTAGCGTCTTTCTTTTTTCTCCATAGCTTTGGAGCCGGGCTGCTGAACTGGCTTGTGCTAGCCTGTGGCTTGCTGGCCCCTGCAGGACTGGATCAGCTGCTTCCTGGAGGGTTGTGGGTGGCTGGTGGAAGAGGAGTTGTGGGTGGGAAAGGAGATTGGGGATGGAGTGTTTTGGACAGGAGACGAGTGGTTGTGGGGGCGGTCTTGGGAATCATGCTTGTGGTGGTGAGTTTCATGGGGAAGAGGTCGATATGTGCGCACTCTAGTTACTGTAATGCGGCTCCGGTGGCGCTGACATGAGTTGGTGTGTACATTGAAGTGGCATTGCAGCATATGGGTCTGTGTTATTGATGCTCAAATTCTGCTAGGTGTACATTGTCTTCATGCCCTAAAAATCCATGTTTTTGTAACTCTGTAGGTTCTTTGCGAATTGTACATGTTGAGTTGAATTGTACATTTCTTGCTATGCTATGTAATAGCGACACAACTACTGTCTACTGTAGCCTTGCCAGGTCAATTATGTTGCCTAATCGCTGATGTCAGGGCATCCATTTCAGCAGGCGACATTCCCTGACATGCCGCCGCCTTTCTCCAGTCTCCCTGCAAGTCCTCACCTTCAAGTTCGAAATTCTATGCCCATTTCCTTCTGGCCTTGGGATCTGATGTAGGGAGGATTCTGAATGGTGCTTCGAGAATCTAGACCCCGCGTCGCCCTTGCTCCAGAACTTTCGAGACGCTTCGCTGACCCGCCGCCAGGGCAGCAGGATGGCTCGAATCTTGTGTCTGCTTGCTGCGGTAGGAGAGCGTGCATGGAGAACGCTCACCATGAGAGGCACCTTTGGAACGCATCATTCTTGCTATACTAGGAAGCGAGTGATTCAAGCTCTCTTTTGCCTGCATCATCGCTGTAGTACAGACCTTTTTCAACGGGGGATACTAAAACGTTCAGACTACTTTCGGCTAGCGCTCACACATTTTAGTCAATCAGGCTTCTGAGTCGATTCAGAGAACCTTTTCAGAAGCCCAGCTTCGAGCTGTAGTTGACGTTAGTTGCTTGCAGAAGAAGCATAAGTCATGGCTTCCGCTTCTTCTCAGGCTGGATTCTTAGCGAAGCAGGGTCTGAGCTTCTTGTACAGCGCCACTGTAACGGGGGTGAACGCAGTGTCGACAGGAATCAGCAAGGCATATAAGCACTACGCGGATTTGCACGAACGGGAGAAGATCGAATCGATGCGCAAGGCAGGGAAACGCCCAGAAGACGTCATCTTTGCAGGTGCGACATGGTATCCCATCAGCAGATCCGCTTCATCCATTAATCACTCTAGTCCGTTCAGTCGTTTATGAATTCCTGACTTCACGTCTTACGGACCTCTGACTGCTTTCTCCTCTCTTGCAGCCCTTCAGCGGCTGCTTCACCTGGAAATGGCGGGTTACCACCACGAAGTGGCTGCAGTTTCGCAAAAGATCGCCACTAAGCTGGTATAGTATTTGTAAATCGGCCTAGCCCGATAGCCATATTGAACGCTTGACGGCTTGTAGCCGATATGCTAAACTATTTGTAGCCGACAATGTAACTCTCCACATGATCTGAAGCTCTCGCGTCACTTCCTGTATAATTTGATTATCTCAGTGCTCGTGTAATATATGGCACAGTGGGCGACTATTGAGATTTCTTTTTGTCTTTCGCTGGATGTGTGTTTCAGGGCACAGCAGACGACAGGAGCAGCGTGGAGCATCAGACGCTGCAGGCACTCAGCCGGACCCTTGTGGAAGCATGTCGTCAGCATGGCATGGACGTGACGCCATCAGTGAGGGGCGGGAGGCTGGGGTTTCAAGGCCTCGAGGACTTTCTGAACTCGTCGCGAATGGGAACTGACCACTATGATCGTGACAAGCTGGTTACTGACCTGTATTTCGCATTCCTGTTCGCTCAAGATGTACGTGACCTACTATAATTCGCCCACTACTTGCAGCGTTGTATGTATGTTTCCTTAGGCATGCGAGAGTGCACCTGCTTTGTTGCAAGAATAATTACAAATTTCCTTCCAATGTATCTATTTTGTCTATTCTTCTTTCTCTGATCCTCTCTCAGGTCGCTCAAGGCAACACTCAACGCATTGAAGCAGCACTTAACGAAGCAGTGGAGAGGCTTATATCAGGACCAGCTCGAGACTGTCTGTCGCCTGTATCCCCCCTGAGCCCAGCATCCAGCGGGGGTGCACCTTCTCCTGGCAAAACCGTTGGAGGCTTCACCTCTGGCTGTGTCCGTGCTGCTTCTGGCAACGACCTCCCTGCTTACGCTCGTCCAGACGCTCTCAAACTGCCCCAGGCCCCTCCGACATCTGCGTCCTTCGCTTCCACCACGACTTCTACCAGTAGCAGCAGCAGCAGTGGGGGCAGATGGGGTTCGTCACCTTCATCAGCGAGCAAGCAGGCAGGGAACAAGCCGGCACCTCTTTCGGGCGTTGGAGCAGAAGATGACAAGATGTGAGTAGCCCATGAGCTCATCCTACCTCGCAACTGATTTGCATGGGTATCATGCCACCATTCCGCATGGAATCACTCACTCCTTGTCTGACACGTGTCTGCATGTGATTGGCAGGTCGGGCGGGCTTCTGGTGCTCAAGCGGCTGGCGTGCTGTGTGGCTAGGGCGGCAGCAGAGGCAGAGGCGCGCAGGCAGAGAGGGCTGCTGGACGCACAGGAGGTGGTGAGGAGGGAGCAGGAGAAGTCCAGCCGAGCAGCAGCCCTGGCTGGTGGCGGATCAAGTGGGGGAGGCGGAGTGGGGGCGGGAGTGGGTGGGGCGGGAGTGGCTCGGGGTATGCCCATGGGTGGGGGAAGGCCGATTCCTGCTGCATCTGGTGGTGCTTCTGGTGCGTGGGAATGTGTGTCTCCCCTCAGTGCAGGGAGCGTGGGCGGGCCCCCTGCTGCCAGGGTTGCTGCTGCGTCCAACTGGAAGGGGGGTAGTTGCATTGCTGTACCTGGGGATGCTTCGGTTGGGGTTTATGGTGGGGGGGTGGGGGGATTTGCTGGGGGAGTGGGTGGGGCGGTGGGTGGTTATGGGACGTCTGCTGGAAGTGGAAAGGTGGCAGGTGGGAAGGGCGGTGTAGGGGGGTGGGGAGGTGGGAAGAGTGGTGGAGGGTGGTAAGTTGGTAAGCAATATGGGCAGTGGCAGTGGCAGGGCGTGGGTTTGGGGATGGGAGGGATGGAGGAAGGCGGGAGGGAGGGCAGGTGAAGGAGAGTGCTACTGGGGTTAGAGTGGCACAGCTGGTTGGGGTATGGGAATGGTGGAGTGAATACCATACCGGTACGGTAGAATTGTCTCAGGTGGACCCACAGCAGAGATGTACTGGTACTGTATTGCTGTAGAGTAGAAAGCCCACACCGATTTCGCACTTCGTCTGACAGGCACCTAGCCTCTGTCTGACAGTTACCTAGCCATCGTCTGACAGGCACCTAGCCTTCAGGATGAGACCATCAGGCATCTCGTAACTAGTAAGCAGTACAAATCCTTCTACCATGCCATCAAGTGTAGGAATCGTATACATGTCAGGTTATGAGCACACATTGTATGTATACATTATCAATGTGATACGGCCATTTATACATTCGACACCTGATGCATGATCTAGTACATACATACTGATCCTAAGCAACATAGCCAAACAGCATTTGCACCACCCTGCTCCGCACCTTGCAACAGCATTTGAAAGTCCTGCAGGCAAACGAGTTCCATGGTAGGCCCTTGGTACTCAGTTTGACACAGCAGGCCCACCATATGACCGCCCAGTGCCCAACCATCAGGGGCACAGGTGACAGCGATGGAAACGAAGCCCTGTTACCATGTGGTTGGCTCTAACAGATAAGAAGTGTACCGCTACCCTCCGCTCCCCGTGTGCCACACAAGTTCTAGTGGCAAGGGCTGTAGGCGCGGGAGGAAACTCGCCTGTTCCTGCAACCTACAACCCCTTCCACATTTATTTTGCTCAATGCTACGCATCAGGGTAACGGGTCTCCTTGTGTAGGGTCTCAGAACCCGTTACTACCGCGCTGTGATCGGCCAGATCAGCATATGGCCTGCGGAATCCAGCGGCGGAAGATCTGGCCGCGAAGGGCACCGTTGGGAAACGCCTGAGTGTTGATCTGCACGTAGTAACGCCCCGGGCTCGCGTCGATCTTCCTGATCAGATCGTAGATAGACGTGCCGTCTTGCATCGGCTTAACGCTCGTCGTCGTGCTGAATCCACCGCCGCTGCTCGCGCTCGACGTGTTAGCGGGTTTGATGACGTTCGCCTTCCCGTCAGACGGAGCGCGAGTGAACGCCGAATCCGGCGGGGTGACGCCGCTGTTGCTCGCAGTGGATCCGCCCCCGCCCCCGCTCCCGTTATTGTCAACGACACCCAGACTGATGTACTTGTTGTCGGCATCCGTAATCCACGTGTCGACCTTCAATTCGTTGATATCGTCGAGGGTCCAGGGGTTAGGTAGGCGCCAGACGAGCGAGCCGGTGCTGCCGCGGCGGCCGTCGTAGAGAGTTTGGCCGGTCGGCGGCAGCGGCGCAGTGAGCGACTCGATGTCGAAATGAAGCTTTATGTTGATCTTGCTGCCTTGCCTGCAAACGTCGGCGGGATGCGGCAGGAATTGGAGAGACATTGCATGTCAGAGACGGTTGCACACTTGAGAGGGAAGAGAAAGGAGGACGGCCATTGCAAGAGGATTCGATACAAAGCCCGGGACACTCACTGCAAGACGATTCGATAACAGCCCGGGACACTCACTGGAAGACGAGGATGCGGAAGTAGCCATACGCGCCGGAGTCGCCGCCAAGATTCGAGCTGAGAACCTTGTTGGGCTTGAGGTTCGAGATCAGCGTGCCTGCGGGGGGGGTTCACAGGGGTGAAGTGAGGTGAGGTAAGGTGAAGCGAGGTGAGGTGAGGTGAGGGGAGGGCATGTGAAGGGTCAAATGAGGGCATGAGGATTCTCCGAGGTAGGGGTATGGACAAGAGGGCATGGAAAACACGTCGACTTCACGATAGCCTTAGAAAGGTGGCGACCTCGGAGCCTTGGAAAGCCTTGGAATGCAAGTCTAGCGGCGCGGGCAGATGGCATGGTGGTGTGACGAGTTTGGGCAACCACGCCACAGAGAGCAGACGATTGGACGATAGTTTGTGCCAGATGGGGCTCGGGGCTATAACGCGAGTAGATACACACGAGAGGGGCGACTAGAGGGCAATCGAACGACATATGGCGGACCACAAGAGGTGTGCGACAAGGCGTGCGAGAGGCGAGTAAGACTCACATTTAGGAATTCCAGGGAAGGGAATTGATTGCGCGTCAGCTGTTAGCGAGGGTACTAGTACGAGCAGGGCCGATAGCAGCACCGCAGACACCATGGCGGACGGCGATTGCGGCATTACTACGAGGGACTGAGATACGCGAGATGAAGTGGGATGGAAGAAACTAGCAGAGTTTCGAAGAGTTTGGAGCTACGCTACGCGGAGTGGAAGCTGAGCGATGTGTTCGTTGTACATGCGGAGGTTTAAAACCAGAACAGGCCTAGCGGATTTAGAGCACTGTTGTCTAGAGTTTGTGTGTAGGATGCTTTGGAATAGGAACTATGCTGAGTCTAGCTTACGACCACCGACGTTTTTTTTCCTGGTGACGCATACACGCCTCTGCCAACGAGTCTGCCGACGAAGATTGGAAGAAGCGGCTACACACTAGGGGGTTGACCGACACGGCGATGCTGGGATGATAGTAGCTGCCATGGGCAAGACTAGGTGATGAATGTGGACCGTTATGGAGGAAGGGAGTGGGAGGGAACCTCCACGTCAGGTACAAGCAAAAAGAGTCTAGTCCCCCCTAGGCACTGATGAAGCGAGCAAGGGGTGGTGTGTGAAGCCTTGATGACAATGGAAATGCCGGAGTGGTTGGGAGAGGATGAAATTCTTCGAGTCAAAGCGCGGAAATTCGCGCTCCATCAAGTCGCTCGTGCGAGTCGCGCCATCAATTTCTTGCACGACGAGGCTTCCTCAAGCCCCAAGCTTGAATCCGCCGTCAATAATTCGTTCGATATTACCATCCACATTTCCAGAAGAACGCCGAAGCCCCAGCAAAAAAGCGCAGACCCGCAGCAACAGTCAAATAACACACTTCCAGGTTATGCGAGATTTTAATGCATTATCCAATGAAATTCGAAAAAATGTAATGAAATGCAACCAGTAAGAGTTCCAGAATACCCGGTGTAATTAAATGAGGTCAATTATACTTAATCAGCGTTGTAATATCTTCCATTTGCAACACTGTTCATGCCATCTTTCGACCATTCGTAGCATCGCCAATCTTGGCTGTTTGCCCATCCATTACTAGTATTCGCTCCATCTGGCCCTTGCCACACGCCTCTGCTGGTGCTCAGTTCTGCTGCCTGTGTGCTCTCTGACGAGCGCACCAAGCAGCATCGACTGGGACTTCACGCTAAGGTTAACCGAGAGAGCCTCCGCTCCGCAAGCACATTACTCTCTGCACAAAAAGCTCCCAGGCATGTATCTCTACAGTGCTCGATGGAACAAGCACCACCAGCACCTGCCGTGACAAGAAACCATAGCTTTGGGCTACCCTTTGTTGCAGCCAGAGATGGTGGTGGTGCACATCCCACTAGGCTAGAGCAAGATCACAACTAGGTAGGAATCTACGTTAGCTGTGCTCTTTGAATGCGAATATTGTGACAATTACGGTATCGGTTGTCCATCTAGTGGATGCAGGGGCGTCAACACGCGCGATTGCTGTTTAGGCTTAGGAGGTTACTACCTACCTACGTGTGCAGTCCTCACGTGAACCAAACCATATGCCCATACCTTCCCGAAGATGCCTGCTCCCAGCCGGGATACTACGGTACGGTATATTCAAACATTTTGTGCTCCTCATGTATGCATCCCAAACAGTGCTTCTGCTGGGCTGGGTGACCAAGTAGTACTTGAGAACTTCAGCCTCTGCAGTACCTGAGAAAGCCGTAAGTCTTGTTGACTAACTTCAAGGTCTCAAGGCCCCGTATTCAATGTATTGAATCTAGCTCCCTTCTACGGGCTTGAAAACGTGCTTTGATCGATCAGCTACCCCGTGTGAATTGAATCCCAATTGAGCTTCTGATTACCAGTGTGCAAGTCACTCATTTTGATAACAAGGAATTCTACAAACGAGCATTGCCGTGATGTGATGGGTCCTCCCCCATAACAAGGAATCACAAAGCAGAGCCATCGAGTCGATATGGCATGTGCTATTCACAGAAGGACGCCTAGTGCGGAAGGAAACATCACATCAGCACTGCTTTTAGCCCGCAGTATAACATGCATTCGTATAAAAGGCCTTGAGAGTTTCACAAGCGGACCCCTCTCCCATGCCCCCTTTAGCAAGCGGGCAGCTTTGGTGCCCGTTCTCCTATTTGCCTTGCGCGGGGAGCTTGGTGCCCACGGGGAACTGCGGGTTGTCAACTCCGTGCGCGACGAAATACGGTCCAACGTACATCTCCGGATCCATCACAGTGCTCCACGTCGCCTTCGCCAGCCCCTGCTGCCCCAGGACCACGCTCGGGCCCGCCTTCGACATTTTCACGAGGTTTACTCCGTTGAGCTGCGTCGGCAGCAGCTGGCCCTTTTTGACCGCCTGCAGATGCGGCAGCGTGAGGCGCGTCGCGACGATCTGCACGGCCGTGAGGTTGTACGCCGCGTCGTTGGAAATCTTCTTTCCCTTGAAGCGCAGCGCCAGGCTGTCCGCCACCGCGTCGCTCATCAGCAGAATCGTGGCGCTCTGCAGCGCCGTCAGATTGTACTTGGAGTTCACTGTATCGGGGATGGGGAGGCGAGGAGGGGGAGTAGGGGGAGGGGAAGGAAGGATGCTCGGAAAAAGCTCAGGCAAATCTCGATTACTTCTTGAAAAAAAAGCTTTGAAACTCAAAATTGGGTGCTTTGGGTTCTTCCTGGCATTTTCTGACGGGACTCACGGGCGATGTTGATGGCCTTGTTGACTTGCGTCGAGTAATTGGCGTATTTGGGGTACTTCGCCGTGATCGCCGCCGACAGCTTCTTCAGCTCGGCGCGCAGCTGCGCCTTCGTCGGAGGCGGCGCTGGCTTTGGCGCTGCTCCGCCCGCTGCTGGCTTCGGCGCTGTTCCGCTCGCCGCTGGCTTCGGCGCTGCTCCGCCCGCTGCTGGGGGAACGGGCGCGCCCTTGGCGGACGGGGCTGGTACTGTTGCGGGCGCGGGGGTTAACGCGCTGACGGATGACGCGGCGCAGATGACAGCGGCCAGCGCGGCTAAAACGACGGCGATGGCGACTGAACGAGCCATGGCTCCTATCGAATGGCGTCGAGTCTAGCAGTGGATGGAAAGGTCTAGGCAACGGGTAGAAGTGGATTGGATACCGTTGATTCGGATCCCTCCTAGAGCGGCTCTATCGGTGGCTGGTTGGAAAGGCCGATGGATTGAGAACGATCGCTCTCGTGACAATTCTAGATGGTGCTGTATTCTCAGTCGCGGTTTTACGACGTCGAATGAAGTCGTCAGGAGACACGATCGTCTGGAGACACGACAGATCTTGGTTGAAGTGAGAAAATTGAGTTGCTGAAGAGGACTGTGATGTGCACTTGGCTGGTTCGCAAATGATATCACAAAGCTCAATATATGGAGCACAAATTGGCAAAGACGGCCCAAGCGACTGCTTTGCTTTCGTCGGTGGTATGTTTTTCGAACGATTCGGCAACCTCGCCACGCCACCGAAGGAGCATGCAAGTACTAGCCGTTTCAGCACGACTCAGCGGTGCATTACCATGATTCACCTGTAATTGTGCGCTCGGCACATTGACGGTTCCTTCCCTCTTGGAACTTTTTGTGGGGGGTTTAGTGGTAGGGACTGGCGGTGACTGGGTTTCCATTTTTTCGCGCCCCTCCATTTTTTCCTGGCGGTGCATTCAATTCCGCGTGGCTTTCGGTGTTCAGGGGAGTTGTGTCCGCCCGCGGTCTGGGTTCGCGTTGGACTGGATGTGGAAATTGGAAAAGTCAAGGGACGAGATGAGAGAGAACAGGCGAGGGGAGCCCAGCTGTGTCTTCGACGCGCCTTGCTTTTGTATAGCGCCACTTGCGGTGCGGGGAGATGACGAATTTTGGAGAATTGTGCGGCTCGACGACTCATGAAAGTTGTCTTCCCTAAAGGCTTTTTGATACACCCAGTAGCATTGTCGCGGAAAGCGATTATGTTCCAAGTAAATAAGCCAACAAATGAATGTTAATGAATGTAATTTCTTAAGGTGCGAATGTCCAGTTCAAAAAGAGTGCTAATCTCATGTCGTGTACATCATAGTACATCAACAAACAATGCTGGAAGAAAGTAGTTATTGAGAAGGCTTTCATCCGAAGCATTGGGCTTCCAAGTAAGTGGGCCTACCACACACCCTTCACTTCCTAACGTTATCACTAGAGAGGATCGGGTAGGACCCCACCCGAGACCCCAAGGAGTTTCGCGACTCCCGACCCGAGTGCAGGTCTCTCCAGAGTCCCACCCGTCCTGCCCTTCTGTATCTGTCACGTCAACTCACAAGGCCAACAAAGGCCTCAAGAATCCCCTGGCCTCAAGGTCAACTGAACCTGTCGTTAGCATATATGCTTTCCCTTCACTAGCACAATGGCTTGGACGCCCAGCGCACAAGCGAAGGCCGTCCCATCTGCCCGCGAATCGCGCCGTCGGGGAAAGCCTCCGTCCGGATCACAATGTAGAAATTCCGCGGCGTCGCGTCGATCTTCTGAAACAAGCTGTAAAACGTCATCGTTGTCCCTGGAACGAGCTTGCGCGTCGCGTCCGTGATCCACGTGTCCATTTTCAACTCGTCGGGAGCGCCCCCAACAGTCCACGCGTTGGGGAGCTCCCAAATCGGCGTGCCGTTGCTGCCGCGGCGGCCGTCATAGAGCGTTTGGTTGGTGGGCGGCAGCGGGAGCGTGAGACCCTCAACATCGAAGTGAATCTTGATGTTCATCGTGCGGTTGCCCTGCCTGCTCGCATACACAAACGCAACGAATGCACGCATGTCAGTGACAAGTTCGGGGGATGGTGCCTGCTTCTTTCCAATCCCGTGCATTAGTGAGACGCGCACGATTCCACGAGTCGGAGGGAGCAGGAGGCGCGGAAGCTGCAACATCGCTTAGATTGAGACGACACTTACTGGTAGATTGTAGAGCGAAAGCTGCCGGTGGCGAGCGAATCTCCTCCCAAGCTCGCACTGAGCACCTTCTTGGAGCTGAGGCTGGACGTGAGCAGACCTGATAGGTCAGCAGGGCGCGCATGAGAGTGAAGAATGTTTGAGCTTGATTTTACTCTCACAACCACTCAATAACCGCTGAGGCTGGACGTGAGGTCGGACAGGGCAATCCGGACAAGGTGAACAGGAGAGACGAAAGATTGAGATGGGACACGAGGTGCAGGGACGATTGGGGATGCCGTCGAAGCAAGTATAACGAGACGGGATGTGACTAGAACGAAGGGTAGACTTTTTATTTATTGGGAGAGGTGCGGGCAAATGGAGTAGGTAAGGGAAGGTGAGGAAGAGCGAGAGGAGGGAAGGCACGTTCCACTCACATCTTCGGATGCCGGGAAACGGAATGCCGGTGATTTTGGGCATGGGCGGGAGACTGGGGGGTTTGGATTTCGGGGGGGCGGCGAAAGCGCATGATGCAGCGGCGGCGAGAAGAACGCAGGAAAGAAGAGCTGCTGCAGGGGACGAGGTAAGAAGGGCAGGGAAGCCAGGAAGGTAGGAATGGAATGAGTGAGAGGGATGGGAGGAATGGGAGACATGGCAGGATGCGGTACAGGATAAACGACCATCAGCTTATGGTTCTGTACATTACGCTTTAACCTGCTTAAAAGGGTAACTATTGTTACTAAAGACATCCCGTATTTCTAGACTTGGCAGACAGCAAAGTGATGCTGTGATGTGATGCTGGATGCTATCGGCAAACCAGAGAAAACAGTGGCTTAGCTGAGTCAGGAAGAAATCGTAGGTACTAGTAGGTACTTTTCTTGATAGAGCGCACCTGTTGCGGATGAGCGGTTTACGCGAGCCATGGTGGTGGGTTCAATATATTGGGCTTCGAAGCTTCTGGCTTGGAAGGGGCACGCGTCTGGATCAAACTGGCAGTCACACGACTCTAGTGGTTATACGGAAAATAATTTCAAGGATGGTGTTAATCGGGAATCTCTTTGGCGGCTTGCCAACGCTTTCTATCTCGTGTCGGCCACCGGCGAGGGCCATTTTCCGAAATAGCAGCCGACGCTGCAGATACAGGGCGACAGTCATGGGGTGTGGTGTGGAACCACATTGTTCCGCGTTGTTCGATGTTGCACTGCGAAAGAGCCGTTGTTGCGAGTGATTCACCGCCGCCCACACCACGCAACAAAGGCCCAAGCTTGGGGGTGTTGGTTGGAGGATGTTGGTTGGAGGATTGAAGGTTCGCTTGGACTGATTGGTGGGGGGCTAGCTTTGGGATGAAAATGAGGCTGGTTGGAGTCAGGCGGGCAAACAACCACAATCAGCGCCCTGCAAAATCGAATTGTCTGTCGGTCGCCCCGCCAAACGCGAAAATTGCAAGAATGTCGAATTTGGCGAAGCGAACGAAGCGCGGCATAAACTCCCCCGCATTCCACGCAGGCGTCCCAACGCAACAACCCCTCCATCAGGGTTCATTTCCTTCCGCATGCACAATGAAAGTGCATGAGATTTTCTTCCCTAATATACGAAACTCTCTGTAAGATTTATATCCTGTAAGGAATTTTGTCGGCATTCCTTACGGAGCCCGACTACATCGCGTACAGCAACAGCCGTTGTTCGCCCGTTACTGCTAACGGAACTTCGCCGACTTCGCGCGCACTGTTTCACCAAACCTCGCACTGCTGGCCCGGCCGTGTCGGCCTACGCTTCGGGACTAGCCCGAGCCTCGCTGCCAGCATAGCACTAGCTAGCTCGCACGCACCGCGTTACCGTTTGCATGCTTCGCATATAAATGTTCGCTCATGCCTTCGCTCACATCTTTGTACTCGTTTGACACCTTAGTGCAATTCTCGCTACTTCGATTCATTGCACCCGTAACACTTGGTATTCAGAGCCCCTTTCTTTCGGACCGCGCATCTCCGCACCCCAGGAAATCAACTTTTGATTTTTCACTCGAAGGGACTTACGTACCTTAGCACCTAGGAGCCGCTGTCCTCGCGTTCTCTCGTAAACGCGTGCAGCCACGACTGCGCCTAGACTAAGACGAGCCGACGTCCTTCGAAATGGCCGAACACATCGACGTCACGACTCTCACGCAGGAGCATTTGAACGATCTGCTGCGACAAATCCGCGAGAGCGCCGAGGAAATTGCGACGCTGACGGCAGAACGCTCGTCCCTGCAAAACGACCTCACAAGGGCACAATCCCAAGCACCTGGCACTCCGATTCAGCCCGCACCACAGACATCACAGCACGGAAGTGTGGGGCAACCCGCGAGCGCGGCCAGTGATGGCGTCGTCCGCCCCGACGGAGACGACGACCACGGCACGACACACCCCGGAGCGACGAATGCGGCCCCAAGTCAACCTCGCGTCACGATTTCGGCACCGACCCACGATTCGGGACTGCCGTCACCGATGCCGCTGAAGCCGCAGCGTCCGCCATGCTTTGACCCGAGTCAACGGGGTGGTCCTACCGTTCAGGCGTGGTTGTTCACGATGAACGCGTTTTTCGACGCCAACTACGTCTCGGAGGATTCGGCGAAAATTCGCTACGCCGTGTCGCTGCTGCGAGGACCCGCCATGGACTGGTGGCGCGTCATCGTCACGAAGCCGAATGACTACGCGACTCTACCGACACGGGAAGGACAAACCGGACCCTGGGCGCCGTCGTATTTCGTGGAGGTGCCCCAATATCGCACGTGGGACGCGTGGTGCGCAGGTCTGCGCGCTCGATTTGAGCCAATTGCGGCTTCGATCGCGGCGCGACAGAAGCTCCGCACTTGGCGCCAACTCGGTTCCGTCCAGGACTACAGCAGCGGGTTTCTGGCGCTATGCGAGCAAGTGGGCTACATGCATGAGAGCGAGCGCATCGACCGCTACATCGGCGGCCTGAAGCACGACATCGCTCAAGAAATTCAGCTTCGCGGCGTCACCGATTTTCAGGAGATTCTCGCTATGGCGGAGAAGCTCGACTTCTTCCGCCGACCGAGACCGGGGTCCTACGGCAGTAGCAGCAACTGGGGACATCGGTCTCGTGGGACGAACGAGGGCGCTACGATACGTGCCGTCGCCGCGAATGCCGCTGCCGCACCGTTCAAAGGGCGCTGCTTCGCGTGTAATCGGCCGGGACACCGCACGAGCGAATGCCCGGAAAACGCTAAGGGAAAGGGGGAAGCTGAGCAGCAGAAACAGACCAAGCAGCAGGGAAACGCTGGGAGTCAGTAGCAGACGGGCCCTCTACTGACAGGTCACGCCGCTCGCCCGACCCAAACGACCCTCACCGAGTGATTGTGCCGGTTCACGCAATCGACCACACCCGGCCGAATAAGGAGGGTACTACGGTAGACAGCCCTATACTGCTTAGTGGGAAAATCGGGACGGACTTAGTTAAAATCTTCGTAGACGGGGGAGCCAGCCACAGCCTCATCAACACTGCTACAGCACGAAAACTGCGACTGCCACTGGACAGATGTTTACCTGAGATCGACGCACGACTGGTAGACGGCACGCCGCTGGCGATACGGGAACGCGTAGACCGGGTTCGGATTCGATGCGGGGGTAACTTCACATTTAGCCAAGAAATGCTCGCAACGACCCTCGACGGAACCGATACTTTACTCGGGCGTGATTGGTTGCGACGACACAATCCGCGAATCGACTGGACGACGGGTGACTGCACCGTGCGAGTGAACGGTAACCACATCGCCCTACCTCGCTGGGGCTCGCCTGAGTCTTCGTCGGTGCGTGTCAACGCGATCACGATGAAACGCGCCGTAGCGGCGGGAGCTGACGTGTACGCGGTCGACATTCGGGAAGCCGAGGCAGCAGACAAGGGAGGGGATTTGCAGAAACTGCTGACCGACGTACCGAGTGACCTGGCAGCACTGTTGAAGAAGTACAGCGACAGTTCCGACTGACCCAGCCCGAACTGGACGAACTGAGGAAGCAGCTCGATTACCTGCTCGAGAAGGAGTTCATTCGCCCTAGTTCGTCGCCTTTCGCAGCACCGATACTGTTTACACCGAAAAAAGACGGGGGATTTCGCATGTGCATCGATTACAGAGCACTGAACAGGGTTACCATCAAATCCCGTTACCCCATCCCACGAGCCGACGAACTGATCGACCAACTGCGCACAGCCCGGGTTTTCTCGAAAATCGACCTCCGGGGGGGTTACCATCAGATTCGTGTCAATCCGCCCGACTGCCCTAAAACCGCATTCCGAACACGCTACGGATCCTTCGAATACACCGTCATGCCCTTCGGACTGACCAACGCCCCCGCCACTTTCCAAATGACCATGAACGAAGCTTTCCGCCCACTCTTAGATAAGTGCGTCATAGTATACCTGGACGACATACTGATTTACAGCCCTGACAGAGCACAGCACTTACAGGACATCGAAGCAGTTTTTAAAATACTGAGTGAGAACCGCCTACTGACAAAAGCGTCTAAGTGTGAATTTTTACAGGACCGTCTAGAGTTTTTGGGACACGTTATTTCAGCCGCAGGAGTGGAAATAGAACCGAAGAAAATTGCGACGATTCAGGCTTGGCACGCGCCGACCAACTTGACAGCGTTGCAGAGTTTTCTGGGGTTCGTCAACTACGTGCGCCGGTTCGTCCCCGACATGGCGAAGCTGACTGCCCCGTTGACTGACCTGCTGAGGAAGGGGGTTGAGTACACGTGGGGGGAGAAAGAGCAAGCTGCCTTCTCGGCCCTCAAAAACATTTTGTGCTCACCGCCCGTGCTTCACATCGCAGATCCACACCGTCCGTTCGAGCTCGTCACTGACGCAAGTGACATCGCTGTGGGAGCAGTACTGTTGCAGGATTTCGAGAACGGCCTCCAGCCAATCGCGTACGAGTCCCGCAAACTGCACCCGCCCGAACGCAACTACCCGATACACGACCGCGAAATGTTGGCGATCGTGCACGCGTTCAAGGTTTGGCGGTGTTACCTGACTGGCGCCGACGTGACAGTACGGACAGACCACCGATCACTACAGTACTTACGCGCCCAACCAAATCTCAATCCGTGACAAATTTGCTGGCTGGACTACCTCGAGTCCAACTTCCACTACACGGTTACGTACAAGAAAGGCGCATCCAACATCGCCGACGCACTCACCCGCCCTACCGCCCAACTCCACGCCATCCTACTCGCCCAGACCAACCCGCTGTTAACAGGCCTATTCACCCACGGATACCGCACCGACCCATTTTTCACGACTGGAAACTCACAGCAACTGGCAGAAGCTAAAGGAGTTTATTACGTAAAAACAGGCACCAACCGCATCTGGGTACATGCGTACTCACTACTGAGGGAGCTGCTACTGCAGGAGGCACACGACGGAATTACCTCGGGACACTTTGGGGTAGAAAAAACGCGACAGCAACTGCAGCGATATTATTACTGGCCGGAGCTGTTGACCGACGTACAGTAGCACGTGGGCTCGTGCCCCACGTGTCAGGTGATGAAGAGCTCGAGGAAGCGGAAGGCGGGTCAATTGCAGCCGATACCACCGCCCGAGCGCGCCTGGCAGCAGGTTACCATGGACTTCGTCACAGGGTTACCTTCGAACCCTGGGGGTAACGACGCGGTGATGGTCGTCGTTGACAGGCTGACGAAGATGGCACACTTCGGTGCGTGCAAAAAGTCGATCTCAGCCGAGGAGACCGCTCGTCTGTTCATCGCAGCCGTTGTTCGCTTGCACGGGATACCAGCAGCGATTATCAGCGACAGGGACACGAAGTTTACCAGCAACTTCTGGAAAAACCTCTGGGAGCAGTTCGGGACCAGGCTACAGTTCAGTTCGTCGTACCACCCCGAGACCGACGGCCAAACGGAGCGGACGAATCAGACGATGGAGCAGTTGATTCGTGCCACGTGCGACGACCCCACGACTTGGGAACAGCAGCTGCCGCTGATCGAGTTCGCGTACAACAATGCCACGTCAGCGACGACGCAGCAGTCCCCCTTCTACCTGAACTACGGGCAAAATCCTACAGTGCCCATGACGCCGAGTCCGGACAATCCGACACCACGTGCACAACAATTCGCCGAAATTCTGCAAGCTGCCCGCACCAGAGCTGCAGAAGCAATTAAAAAAGCAAATATCATCGCTAAGCGCAACGCTGACCGCCACCGCCGACCCGTCACCTACCAGTCAGGGGATTACGTACTGCTCGACACGCAAAACCTGCGACTGCCCGACGTACCAAAACTGCGACCGCGCTACTGTGGCCCATTCCAAATCAGCCACATGATCACGCCAGTAACCGCGCACCTACTGTTACCGACCGACTGGTACATCAGCCCTTCGTTCCACGTCAGCTTGCTTCGCCCATACATCCCAACCACAAGCCAATTGCCTCGCCACCGCCCGCCATCCATGACTCGCCCTGCATCGGAGTCGATCATCGAGCCCGAAAAAATCCTGAGCCATCGGATTCGACACCCCACGGGAATCAGGAGGATAGAATTCCTCGTTCGCTGGAAGGATCGCACGCCAACTGAGGATAGCTGGGTGCCCCTGGCCAACATTGAAAACCACCCTGCCTTGCAAGTGTACCTGAGGAGCCGGGGATTCCGCGACATACACGCACTCGCGTAGCGGAGGGGGCTTCTTGAGGGGGGGGGGGTAGTGTAAGGAATTTTCTCGGCATTCCTTACGGAGCCCGACTACATCGCGTACAGCAACAGCCGTTGTTCGCCCGTTACTGCTAACGGAACTTCGCCAACTTCGCGCGCACTGTTTCACCAAACCTCGCACTGCTGGCCCGGCCGTGCCGGCCTACGCTTCGGGACTAGCCCGAGCCTCGCTGCCAGCATAGCACTAGCTAGCTCGCACGCACCGCGTTACCGTTTGCATGCTTCGCATATAAATGTTCGCTCATGCCTTCGCTCACATCTTTGTACTCGTTTGACACCTTAATGCAATTCTCGCTACTTCGATTCATTGCACCCGTAACACTTGGTATTCAGAGCCCCTTTCTTTCGGACCGCGCATCTCCGCACCCCAGGAAATCAACTTTTGATTTTTCACTCGAAGGGACTTACGTACCTTAGCACCTAGGAGCCGCTGTCCTCGCGTTCTCTCGTAAACGCGTGCAGCCACGACTGCGCCTAGACTAAGACGAGCCGACGTCCTTCGAAATGGCCGAACACATCGACGTCACGACTCTCACGCAGGAGCATTTGAACGATCTGCTGCGACAAATCCGCGAGAGCGCCGAGGAAATTGCGACGCTGACGGCAGAACGCTCGTCCCTGCAAAACGGCCTCACAAGGGCACAATCCCAAGCACCTGGCACTCCGATTCAGCCCGCACCACAGACATCACAGCACGAAAGTGTGGGGCAACCCGCGAGCGCGGCCAGTGATGGCGTCGTCCGCCCCGACGGAGACGACGACCACGGCACGACACACCCCGGAGCGACGAATGCGGCCCCAAGTCAACCTCGCGTCACGATTTCGGCACCGACCCACGATTCGGGACTGCCGTCACCGATGCCGCTGAAGCCGCAGCGTCCGCCATGCTTTGACCCGAGTCAACGGGGTGGTCCTACCGTTCAGGCGTGGTTGTTCACGATGAACGCGTTTTTCGATGCCAACTACGTCTCGGAGGATTCGGCGAAAATTCGCTACGCCGTGTCGCTGCTGCGAGGACCCGCCATGGACTGGTGGCGCGTCATCGTCACGAAGCCGAATGACTACGCGACTCTACCGACACGGGAAGGACAAACCGGACCCTAGGCGCCGTCGTATTTCGTGGAGGTGCCCCAATATCGCACGTGGGACGCGTGGTGCGCAGGTCTGCGCGCTCGATTTGAGCCAATTGCGGCTTCGATCGCGGCGCGACAGAAGCTCCGCACTTGGCGCCAACTCGGTTCCGTCCAGGACTACAGCAGCGGGTTTCTGGCGCTATGCGAGCAAGTGGGCTACATGCATGAGAGCGAGCGCATCGACCGCTACATCGGCGGCCTGAAGCACGACATCGCTCAAGAAATTCAGCTTCGCGGCGTCACCGATTTTCAGGAGATTCTCGCTATGGCGGAGAAGCTCGACTTCTTCCGCCGACCGAGACCGGGGTCCTACGGCAGTAGCAGCAACTGGGGACATCGGTCTCGTGGGACGAATGAGGGCGCTACGATACGTGCCGTCGCCGCGAATGCCGCTGCCGCACCGTTCAAAGGGCGCTGCTTCGCGTGTAATCGGCCGGGACACCGCAAGAGCGAATGCCCGGAAAACGCTAAGGGAAAGGGGGAAGCTGAGCAGCAGAAACAGACCAAGCAGCAGGGAAACGCTAGGAGTCAGTAGCAGACGGGCCCTCTACTGACAGGTCACGCCGCTCGCCCGACCCAAACGACCCTCACCGAGTGATTGTGCCGGTTCACGCAATCGACCACACCCGGCCGAATAAGGAGGGTACTACGGTAGACAGCCCTATACTGCTTAGTGGGAAAATCGGGACGGACTTAGTTAAAATCTTCGTAGACGGGGGAGCCAGCCACAGCCTCATCAACACCGCTACAGCACGAAAACTGCGACTGCCACTGGACAGATGTTTACCTGAGATCGACGCACGACTGGTAGACGGCACGCCGCTGGCGATACGGGAACGCGTAGACCGGGTTCGGATTCGATGCGGGGGTAACTTCACATTTAGCCAAGAAATGCTCGCAACGACCCTCGACGGAACCGATACTTTACTCGGGCGTGATTGGTTGCGACGACACAATCCGCGAATCGACTGGACGACGGGTGACTGCACCGTGCGAGTGAACGGTAACCACATCGCCCTACCTCGCTGGGGCTCGCCTGAGTCTTCGTCGGTGCGTGTCAACGCGATCACGATGAAACGCGCCGTAGCGGCGGGAGCTGACGTGTACGCGGTCGACATTCGGGAAGCCGAGGCAACAGACAAGGGAGGGGATTTGCAGAAACTGCTGACCGACGTACCGAGTGACCTGGCAGCACTGTTGAAGCAGTACAGCGACATTTTCCCGGACGACTTACCGACGGGACTGCCACCTCAGCGACCGCACGATCACAGAATAGAATTGGAGCCGGGGGCACAGCCAACAGTACAGCGACAGTTCCGACTGACCCAGCCCGAACTGGACGAACTGAGGAAGCAGCTCGATTACCTGCTCGAGAAGGAGTTCATTCGCCCTAGTTCGTCGCCTTTCGCAGCACCGATACTGTTTACACCGAAAAAAGACGGGGGATTTCGCATGTGCATCGATTACAGAGCACTGAACAGGGTTACCATCAAATCCCGTTACCCCATCCCACGAGCCGACGAACTGATCGACCAACTGCGCACAGCCCGGGTTTTCTCGAAAATCGACCTCCGGGGGGGTTACCATCAGATTCGTGTCAATCCGCCCGACTGCCCTAAAACCGCATTCCGAACACGCTACGGATCCTTCGAATACACCGTCATGCCCTTCGGACTGACCAACGCCCCCGCCACTTTCCAAATGACCATGAACGAAGCTTTCCGCCCACTCTTAGATAAGTGCGTCATAGTATACCTGGACGACATACTGATTTACAGCCCTGACAGAGCACAGCACTTACAGGACATCGAAGCAGTTTTTAAAATACTGAGTGAGAACCGCCTACTGACAAAAGCGTCTAAGTGTGAATTTTTACAGGACCGTCTAGAGTTTTTGGGACACGTTATTTCAGCCGCAGGAGTGGAAATAGACCCGAAGAAAATTGCGACGATTCAGGCTTGGCACGCGCCGACCAACTTGACAGCGTTGCAGAGTTTTCTGGGGTTCGTCAACTACGTGCGCCGGTTCGTCCCCGACATGGCGAAGCTGACTGCCCCGTTGACTGACCTGCTGAGGAAGGGGGTTGAGTACACGTGGGGGGAGAAAGAGCAAGCTGCCTTCTCGGCCCTCAAAAACATTTTGTGCTCACCGCCCGTGCTTCACATCGCAGATCCACACCGTCCGTTCGAGCTCGTCACTGACGCAAGTGACATCGCTGTGGGAGCAGTACTGTTGCATGATTTCGGGAACGGCCTCCAGCCAATCGCGTACGAGTCCCGCAAACTGCACCCGCCCGAACGCAACTACCCGATACACGACCGCGAAATGTTGGCGATCGTGCACGCGTTCAAGGTTTGGCGGTGTTACCTGACTGGCGCCGACGTGACAGTACGGACAGACCACCGATCACTACAGTACTTACGCGCCCAACCGAATCTCAATCCGCGACAAATTCGCTGGCTGGACTACCTCGAGTCCAACTTCCACTACACGGTTACGTACAAGAAAGGCGCATCCAACATCGCCGACGCACTCACCCGCCCTACCGCCCAACTCCACGCCATCCTACTCGCCCAGACCAACCCGCTGTTAACAGGCCTATTCACCCACGGATACCGCACCGACCCATTTTTCACTACTGGAAACTCACAGCAACTGGCAGAAGCTAAAGGAGTTTATTACGTAAAAACAGGCACCAACCGCATCTGGGTACCTGCGTACTCACTACTGAGGGAGCTGCTACTGCAGGAGGCACACGACGGAATTACCTCGGGACACTTTGGGGTAGAAAAAACGCGACAGCAACTGCAGCGATATTATTACTGGCCGGAGCTGTTGACCGACGTACAGTAGCACGTGGGCTCGTGCCCCACGTGTCAGGTGATGAAGAGCTCGAGGAAGCGGAAGGCGGGTCAATTGCAGCCGATACCACCGCCCGAGCACGCCTGGCAGCAGGTTACCATGGACTTCGTCACAGGGTTACCTTCGAACCCTGGGGGTAACGACGCGGTGATGGTCGTCGTTGACAGGCTGACGAAGATGGCACACTTCGGTGCGTGCAAAAAGTCGATCTCAGCCGAGGAGACCGCTCGTCTGTTCATCGCAGCCGTTGTTCGCTTGCACTGGATACCAGCAGCGATTATCAGCGACAGGGACACGAAGTTTACCAGCAACTTCTGGAAAAACCTCTGGGAGCAGTTCGGGACCAGGCTACAGTTCAGTTCGTCGTACCACCCCGAGACCGACGGCCAAACGGAGCGGACGAATCAGACGATGGAGCAGTTGATTCGTGCCACGTGCGACGACCCCACGACTTGGGAACAGCAGCTGCCGCTGATCGAGTTCGCGTACAACAACGCCACGTCAGCGACGACGCAGCAGTCCCCCTTCTACCTGAACTACGGGCAAAATCCTACAGTGCCCATGACGCCGAGTCCGGACAATCCGACACCACGTGCACAACAATTCGCCGAAATTCTGCAAGCTGCCCGCACCAGAGCTGCAGAAGCAATTAAAAAAGCAAATATCATCGCTAAGCGCAACGCTGACCGCCACCGCCGACCCGTCACCTACCAGTCAGGGGATTACGTACTGCTCGACACGCAAAACCTGCGACTGCCCGACGTACCAAAACTGCGACCGCGCTACTGTGGCCCATTCCAAATCAGCCATATGATCACGCCAGTAACCGCGCACCTACTGTTACCGACCGACTGGTACATCAGCCCTTCGTTCCACGTCAGCTTGCTTCGCCCATACATCCCAACCACAAGCCAATTGCCTCGCCACCGCCCGCCATCCATGACTCGCCCTGCATCGGAGCCGATCATCGAGCCCGAAAAAATCCTGAGCCATCGGATTCGACACCCCACGGGAATCAGGAGGATAGAATTCCTCGTTCGCTGGAAGGATCGCACGCCAACTGAGGATAGCTGGGTGCCCCTGGCCAACATTGAAAACCACCCTGCCCTGCAAGTGTACCTGAGGAGCCGGGGATTCCGCGACATACACGCACTCGCGTAGCGGAGGGGGCTTCTTGAGGGGGGGGGGGGTAGTGTAAGGAATTTTCTCGGCATTCCTTACGGAGCCCGACTACATCGCGTACAGCAACAGCCGTTGTTCGCCCGTTACTGCTAACGGAACTTCGCCGACTTCGCGCGCACTGTTTCACCAAACCTCGCGCTGCTGGCCCGGCCGTGTCGGCCTACGCTTCGGGACTAGCCCGAGCCTCGCTGCCAGCATAGCACTAGCTAGCTCGTACGCACCGCGTTACCGTTTGCATGCTTCGCATATAAATGTTCGCTCATGCCTTCGCTCACATCTTTGTACTCGTTTGACACCTTAATGCAATTCTCGCTACTTCGATTCATTGCACCCGTAACACTTGGTATTCAGAGCCCCTTTCTTTCGGACCGCGCATCTCCGCACCCCAGGAAATCAAATTTTGATTTTTCACTCGAAGGGACTTACGTACCTTAGCACCTAGGAGCCGCTGTCCTCGCGTTCTCTCGTAAACGCGTGCAGCCACGACTGCGCCTAGACTAAGACGAGCCGACGTCCTTCGAAATGGCCGAACACATCGACGTCACGACTCTCACGCAGGAGCATTTGAACGATCTGCTGCGACAAATCCGCGAGAGCGCCGAGGAAATTGCGACGCTGACGGCAGAACGCTCGTCCCTGCAAAACGGCCTCACAAGGGCACAATCCCAAGCACCTGGCACTCCGATTCAGCCCGCACCACAGACATCACAGCACGAAAGTGTGGGGCAACCCGCGAGCGCGGCCAGTGATGGCGTCGTCCGCCCCGACGGAGACGACGACCACGGCACGACACACCCCGGAGCGACGAATGCGGCCCCAAGTCAACCTCGCGTCACGATTTCGGCACCGACCCACGATTCGGGACTGCCGTCACCGATGCCGCTGAAGCCGCAGCGTCCGCCATGCTTTGACCCGAGTCAACGGGGTGGTCCTACCGTTCAGGCGTGGTTGTTCACGATGAACGCGTTTTTCGATGCCAACTACGTCTCGGAGGATTCGGCGAAAATTCGCTACGCCGTGTCGCTGCTGCGAGGACCCGCCATGGACTGGTGGCGCGTCATCGTCACGAAGCCGAATGACTACGCGACTCTACCGACACGGGAAGGACAAACCGGACCCTAGGCGCCGTCGTATTTCGTGGAGGTGCCCCAATATCGCACGTGGGACGCGTGGTGCGCAGGTCTGCGCGCTCGATTTGAGCCAATTGCGGCTTCGATCGCGGCGCGACAGAAGCTCCGCACTTGGCGCCAACTCGGTTCCGTCCAGGACTACAGCAGCGGGTTTCTGGCGCTATGCGAGCAAGTGGGCTACATGCATGAGAGCGAGCGCATCGACCGCTACATCGGCGGCCTGAAGCACGACATCGCTCAAGAAATTCAGCTTCGCGGCGTCACCGATTTTCAGGAGATTCTCGCTATGGCGGAGAAGCTCGACTTCTTCCGCCGACCGAGACCGGGGTCCTACGGCAGTAGCAGCAACTGGGGACATCGGTCTCGTGGGACGAACGAGGGCGCTACGATACGTGCCGTCGCCGCGAATGCCGCTGCCGCACCGTTCAAAGGGCGCTGCTTCGCGTGTAATCGGCCGGGACACCGCAAGAGCGAATGCCCGAAAAACGCTAAGGGAAAGGGGGAAGCTGAGCAGCAGAAACAGACCAAGCAGCAGGGAAACGCTGGGAGTCAGTAGCAGACGGGCCCTCTACTGACAGGTCACGCCGCTCGCCCGACCCAAACGACCCTCACCGAGTGATTGTGCCGGTTCACGCAATCGACCACACCCGGCCGAATAAGGAGGGTACTACGGTAGACAGCCCTATACTGCTTAGTGGGAAAATCGGGACGGACTTAGTTAAAATCTTCGTAGACGGGGGAGCCAGCCACAGCCTCATCAACACCGCTACAGCACGAAAACTGCGACTGCCACTGGACAGATGTTTACCTGAGATCGACGCACGACTGGTAGACGGCACGCCGCTGGCGATACGGGAACGCGTAGACCGGGTTCGGATTCGATGCGGGGGTAACTTCACATTTAGCCAAGAAATGCTCGCAACGACCCTCGACGGAACCGATACTTTACTCGGGCGTGATTGGTTGCGACGACACAATCCGCGAATCGACTGGACGACGGGTGACTGCACCGTGCGAGTGAACGGTAACCACATCGCCCTACCTCGCTGGGGCTCGCCTGAGTCTTCGTCGGTGCGTGTCAACGCGATCACGATGAAACGCGCCGTAGCGGCGGGAGCTGACGTGTACGCGGTCGACATTCGGGAAGCCGAGGCAACAGACAAGGGAGGGGATTTGCAGAAACTGCTGACCGACGTACCGAGTGACCTGGCAGCACTGTTGAAGCAGTACAGCGACATTTTCCCGGACGACTTACCGACGGGACTGCCACCTCAGCGACCGCACGATCACAGAATAGAATTGGAGCCGGGGGCACAGCCAACAGTACAGCGACAGTTCCGACTGACCCAGCCCGAACTGGACGAACTGAGGAAGCAGCTCGATTACCTGCTCGAGAAGGAGTTCATTCGCCCTAGTTCGTCGCCTTTCGCAGCACCGATACTGTTTACACCGAAAAAAGACGGGGGATTTCGCATGTGCATCGATTACAGAGCACTGAACAGGGTTACCATCAAATCCCGTTACCCCATCCCACGAGCCGACGAACTGATCGACCAACTGCGCACAGCCCGGGTTTTCTCGAAAATCGACCTCCGGGGGGGTTACCATCAGATTCGTGTCAATCCGCCCGACTGCCCTAAAACCGCATTCCGAACACGCTACGGATCCTTCGAATACACCGTCATGCCCTTCGGACTGACCAACGCCCCCGCCACTTTCCAAATGACCATGAACGAAGCTTTCCGCCCACTCTTAGATAAGTGCGTCATAGTATACCTGGACGACATACTGATTTACAGCCCTGACAGAGCACAGCACTTACAGGACATCGAAGCAGTTTTTAAAATACTGAGTGAGAACCGCCTACTGACAAAAGCGTCTAAGTGTGAATTTTTACAGGACCGTCTAGAGTTTTTGGGACACGTTATTTCAGCCGCAGGAGTGGAAATAGACCCGAAGAAAATTGCGACGATTCAGGCTTGGCACGCGCCGACCAACTTGACAGCGTTGCAGAGTTTTCTGGGGTTCGTCAACTACGTGCGCCGGTTCGTCCCCGACATGGCGAAGCTGACTGCCCCGTTGACTGACCTGCTGAGGAAGGGGGTTGAGTACACGTGGGGGGAGAAAGAGCAAGCTGCCTTCTCGGCCCTCAAAAACATTTTGTGCTCACCGCCCGTGCTTCACATCGCAGATCCACACCGTCCGTTCGAGCTCGTCACTGACGCAAGTGACATCGCTGTGGGAGCAGTACTGTTGCATGATTTTGGGAACGGCCTCCAGCCAATCGCGTACGAGTCCCGCAAACTGCACCCGCCCGAACGCAACTACCCGATACACGACCGCGAAATGTTGGCGATCGTGCACGCGTTCAAGGTTTGGCGGTGTTACCTGACTGGCGCCGACGTGACAGTACGGACAGACCACCGATCACTACAGTACTTACGCGCCCAACCGAATCTCAATCCGCGACAAATTCGCTGGCTGGACTACCTCGAGTCCAACTTCCACTACACGGTTACGTACAAGAAAGGCGCATCCAACATCGCCGACGCACTCACCCGCCCTACCGCCCAACTCCACGCCATCCTACTCGCCCAGACCAACCCGCTGTTAACAGGCCTATTCACCCACGGATACCGCACCGACCCATTTTTCACTACTGGAAACTCACAGCAACTGGCAGAAGCTAAAGGAGTTTATTACGTAAAAACAGGCACCAACCGCATCTGGGTACCTGCGTACTCACTACTGAGGGAGCTGCTACTGCAGGAGGCACACGACGGAATTACCTCGGGACACTTTGGGGTAGAAAAAACGCGACAGCAACTGCAGCGATATTATTACTGGCCGGAGCTGTTGACCGACGTACAGTAGCACGTGGGCTCGTGCCCCACGTGTCAGGTGATGAAGAGCTCGAGGAAGCGGAAGGCGGGTCAATTGCAGCCGATACCACCGCCCGAGCACGCCTGGCAGCAGGTTACCATGGACTTCGTCACAGGGTTACCTTCGAACCCTGGGGGTAACGACGCGGTGATGGTCGTCGTTGACAGGCTGACGAAGATGGCACACTTCGGTGCGTGCAAAAAGTCGATCTCAGCCGAGGAGACCGCTCGTCTGTTCATCGCAGCCGTTGTTCGCTTGCACTGGATACCAGCAGCGATTATCAGCGACAGGGACACGAAGTTTACCAGCAACTTCTGGAAAAACCTCTGGGAGCAGTTCGGGACCAGGCTACAGTTCAGTTCGTCGTACCACCCCGAGACCGACGGCCAAACGGAGCGGACGAATCAGACGATGGAGCAGTTGATTCGTGCCACGTGCGACGACCCCACGACTTGGGAACAGCAGCTGCCGCTGATCGAGTTCGCGTACAACAACGCCACGTCAGCGACGACGCAGCAGTCCCCCTTCTACCTGAACTACGGGCAAAATCCTACAGTGCCCATGACGCCGAGTCCGGACAATCCGACACCACGTGCACAACAATTCGCCGAAATTCTGCAAGCTGCCCGCACCAGAGCTGCAGAAGCAATTAAAAAAGCAAATATCATCGCTAAGCGCAACGCTGACCGCCACCGCCGACCCGTCACCTACCAGTCAGGGGATTACGTACTGCTCGACACGCAAAACCTGCGACTGCCCGACGTACCAAAACTGCGACCGCGCTACTGTGGCCCATTCCAAATCAGCCATATGATCACGCCAGTAACCGCGCACCTACTGTTACCGACCGACTGGTACATCAGCCCTTCGTTCCACGTCAGCTTGCTTCGCCCATACATCCCAACCACAAGCCAATTGCCTCGCCACCGCCCGCCATCCATGACTCGCCCTGCATCGGAGCCGATCATCGAGCCCGAAAAAATCCTGAGCCATCGGATTCGACACCCCACGGGAATCAGGAGGATAGAATTCCTCGTTCGCTGGAAGGATCGCACGCCAACTGAGGATAGCTGGGTGCCCCTGGCCAACATTGAAAACCACCCTGCCCTGCAAGTGTACCTGAGGAGCCGGGGATTCCGCGACATACACGCACTCGCGTAGCGGAGGGGGCTTCTTGAGGGGGGGGGGGGTAGTGTAAGGAATTTTCTCGGCATTCCTTACGGAGCCCGACTACATCGCGTACAGCAACAGCCGTTGTTCGCCCGTTACTGCTAACGGAACTTCGCCGACTTCGCGCGCACTGTTTCACCAAACCTCGCGCTGCTGGCCCGGCCGTGTCGGCCTACGCTTCGGGACTAGCCCGAGCCTCGCTGCCAGCATAGCACTAGCTAGCTCGCACGCACCGCGTTACCGTTTGCATGCTTCGCATATAAATGTTCGCTCATGCCTTCGCTCACATCTTTGTACTCGTTTGACACCTTAATGCAATTCTCGCTACTTCGATTCATTGCACCCGTAACACTTGGTATTCAGAGCCCCTTTCTTTCGGACCGCGCATCTCCGCACCCCAGGAAATCAAATTTTGATTTTTCACTCGAAGGGACTTACGTACCTTAGCACCTAGGAGCCGCTGTCCTCGCGTTCTCTCGTAAACGCGTGCAGCCACGACTGCGCCTAGACTAAGACGAGCCGACGTCCTTCGAAATGGCCGAACACATCGACGTCACGACTCTCACGCAGGAGCATTTGAACGATCTGCTGCGACAAATCCGCGAGAGCGCCGAGGAAATTGCGACGCTGACGGCAGAACGCTCGTCCCTGCAAAACGGCCTCACAAGGGCACAATCCCAAGCACCTGGCACTCCGATTCAGCCCGCACCACAGACATCACAGCACGAAAGTGTGGGGCAACCCGCGAGCGCGGCCAGTGATGGCGTCGTCCGCCCCGACGGAGACGACGACCACGGCACGACACACCCCGGAGCGACGAATGCGGCCCCAAGTCAACCTCGCGTCACGATTTCGGCACCGACCCACGATTCGGGACTGCCGTCACCGATGCCGCTGAAGCCGCAGCGTCCGCCATGCTTTGACCCGAGTCAACGGGGTGGTCCTACCGTTCAGGCGTGGTTGTTCACGATGAACGCGTTTTTCGATGCCAACTACGTCTCGGAGGATTCGGCGAAAATTCGCTACGCCGTGTCGCTGCTGCGAGGACCCGCCATGGACTGGTGGCGCGTCATCGTCACGAAGCCGAATGACTACGCGACTCTACCGACACGGGAAGGACAAACCGGACCCTAGGCGCCGTCGTATTTCGTGGAGGTGCCCCAATATCGCACGTGGGACGCGTGGTGCGCAGGTCTGCGCGCTCGATTTGAGCCAATTGCGGCTTCGATCGCGGCGCGACAGAAACTCCGCACTTGGCGCCAACTCGGTTCCGTCCAGGACTACAGCAGCGGGTTTCTGGCGCTATGCGAGCAAGTGGGCTACATGCATGAGAGCGAGCGCATCGACCGCTACATCGGCGGCCTGAAGCACGACATCGCTCAAGAAATTCAGCTTCGCGGCGTCACCGATTTTCAGGAGATTCTCGCTATGGCGGAGAAGCTCGACTTCTTCCGCCGACCGAGACCGGGGTCCTACGGCAGTAGCAGCAACTGGGGACATCGGTCTCGTGGGACGAACGAGGGTGCTACGATACGTGCCGTCGCCGCGAATGCCGCTGCCGCACCGTTCAAAGGGCGCTGCTTCGCGTGTAATCGGCCGGGACACCGCAAGAGCGAATGCCCGAAAAACGCTAAGGGAAAGGGGGAAGCTGAGCAGCAGAAACAGACCAAGCAGCAGGGAAACGCTGGGAGTCAGTAGCAGACGGGCCCTCTACTGACAGGTCACGCCGCTCGCCCGACCCAAACGACCCTCACCGAGTGATTGTGCCGGTTCACGCAATCGACCACACCCGGCCGAATAAGGAGGGTACTACGGTAGACAGCCCTATACTGCTTAGTGGGAAAATCGGGACGGACTTAGTTAAAATCTTCGTAGACGGGGGAGCCAGCCACAGCCTCATCAACACCGCTACAGCACGAAAACTGCGACTGCCACTGGACAGATGTTTACCTGAGATCGACGCACGACTGGTAGACGGCACGCCGCTGGCGATACGGGAACGCGTAGACCGGGTTCGGATTCGATGCGGGGGTAACTTCACATTTAGCCAAGAAATGCTCGCAACGACCCTCGACGGAACCGATACTTTACTCGGGCGTGATTGGTTGCGACGACACAATCCGCGAATCGACTGGACGACGGGTGACTGCACCGTGCGAGTGAACGGTAACCACATCGCCCTACCTCGCTGGGGCTCGCCTGAGTCTTCGTCGGTGCGTGTCAACGCGATCACGATGAAACGCGCCGTAGCGGCGGGAGCTGACGTGTACGCGGTCGACATTCGGGAAGCCGAGGCAACAGACAAGGGAGGGGATTTGCAGAAACTGCTGACCGACGTACCGAGTGACCTGGCAGCACTGTTGAAGCAGTACAGCGACATTTTCCCGGACGACTTACCGACGGGACTGCCACCTCAGCGACCGCACGATCACAGAATAGAATTGGAGCCGGGGGCACAGCCAACAGTACAGCGACAGTTCCGACTGACCCAGCCCGAACTGGACGAACTGAGGAAGCAGCTCGATTACCTGCTCGAGAAGGAGTTCATTCGCCCTAGTTCGTCGCCTTTCGCAGCACCGATACTGTTTACACCGAAAAAAGACGGGGGATTTCGCATGTGCATCGATTACAGAGCACTGAACAGGGTTACCATCAAATCCCGTTACCCCATCCCACGAGCCGACGAACTGATCGACCAACTGCGCACAGCCCGGGTTTTCTCGAAAATCGACCTCCGGGGGGGTTACCATCAGATTCGTGTCAATCCGCCCGACTGCCCTAAAACCGCATTCCGAACACGCTACGGATCCTTCGAATACACCGTCATGCCCTTCGGACTGACCAACGCCCCCGCCACTTTCCAAATGACCATGAACGAAGCTTTCCGCCCACTCTTAGATAAGTGCGTCATAGTATACCTGGACGACATACTGATTTACAGCCCTGACAGAGCACAGCACTTACAGGACATCGAAGCAGTTTTTAAAATACTGAGTGAGAACCGCCTACTGACAAAAGCGTCTAAGTGTGAATTTTTACAGGACCGTCTAGAGTTTTTGGGACACGTTATTTCAGCCGCAGGAGTGGAAATAGACCCGAAGAAAATTGCGACGATTCAGGCTTGGCACGCGCCGACCAACTTGACAGCGTTGCAGAGTTTTCTGGGGTTCGTCAACTACGTGCGCCGGTTCGTCCCCGACATGGCGAAGCTGACTGCCCCGTTGACTGACCTGCTGAGGAAGGGGGTTGAGTACACGTGGGGGGAGAAAGAGCAAGCTGCCTTCTCGGCCCTCAAAAACATTTTGTGCTCACCGCCCGTGCTTCACATCGCAGATCCACACCGTCCGTTCGAGCTCGTCACTGACGCAAGTGACATCGCTGTGGGAGCAGTACTGTTGCATGATTTCGGGAACGGCCTCCAGCCAATCGCGTACGAGTCCCGCAAACTGCACCCGCCCGAACGCAACTACCCGATACACGACCGCGAAATGTTGGCGATCGTGCACGCGTTCAAGGTTTGGCGGTGTTACCTGACTGGCGCCGACGTGACAGTACGGACAGACCACCGATCACTACAGTACTTACGCGCCCAACCGAATCTCAATCCGCGACAAATTCGCTGGCTGGACTACCTCGAGTCCAACTTCCACTACACGGTTACGTACAAGAAAGGCGCATCCAACATCGCCGACGCACTCACCCGCCCTACCGCCCAACTCCACGCCATCCTACTCGCCCAGACCAACCCGCTGTTAACAGGCCTATTCACCCACGGATACCGCACCGACCCATTTTTCACGACTGGAAACTCACAGCAACTGGCAGAAGCTAAAGGAGTTTATTACGTAAAAACAGGCACCAACCGCATCTGGGTACATGCGTACTCACTACTGAGGGAGCTGCTACTGCAGGAGGCACACGACGGAATTACCTCGGGACACTTTGGGGTAGAAAAAACGCGACAGCAACTGCAGCGATATTATTACTGGCCGGAGCTGTTGACCGACGTACAGTAGCACGTGGGCTCGTGCCCCACGTGTTAGGTGATGAAGAGCTCGAGGAAGCGGAAGGCGGGTCAATTGCAGCCGATACCACCGCCCGAGCACGCCTGGCAGCAGGTTACCATGGACTTCGTCACAGGGTTACCTTCGAACCCTGGGGGTAACGACGCGGTGATGGTCGTCGTTGACAGGCTGACGAAGATGGCACACTTCGGTGCGTGCAAAAAGTCGATCTCAGCCGAGGAGACCGCTCGTCTGTTCATCGCAGCCGTTGTTCGCTTGCACTGGATACCAGCAGCGATTATCAGCGACAGGGACACGAAGTTTACCAGCAACTTCTGGAAAAACCTCTGGGAGCAGTTCGGGACCAGGCTACAGTTCAGTTCGTCGTACCACCCCGAGACCGACGGCCAAACGGAGCGGACGAATCAGACGATGGAGCAGTTGATTCGTGCCACGTGCGACGACCCCACGACTTGGGAACAGCAGCTGCCGCTGATCGAGTTCGCGTACAACAACGCCACGTCAGCGACGACGCAGCAGTCCCCCTTCTACCTGAACTACGGGCAAAATCCTACAGTGCCCATGACGCCGAGTCCGGACAATCCGACACCACGTGCACAACAATTCGCCGAAATTCTGCAAGCTGCCCGCACCAGAGCTGCAGAAGCAATTAAAAAAGCAAATATCATCGCTAAGCGCAACGCTGACCGCCACCGCCGACCCGTCACCTACCAGTCAGGGGATTACGTACTGCTCGACACGCAAAACCTGCGACTGCCCGACGTACCAAAACTGCGACCGCGCTACTGTGGCCCATTCCAAATCAGCCACATGATCACGCCAGTAACCGCGCACCTACTGTTACCGACCGACTGGTACATCAGCCCTTCGTTCCACGTCAGCTTGCTTCGCCCATACATCCCAACCACAAGCCAATTGCCTCGCCACCGCCCGCCATCCATGACTCGCCCTGCATCGGAGCCGATCATCGAGCCCGAAAAAATCCTGAGCCATCGGATTCGACACCCCACGGGAATCAGGAGGATTGAATTCCTCGTTCGCTGGAAGGATCGCACGCCAACTGAGGATAGCTGGGTGCCCCTGGCCAACATTGAAAACCACCCTGCCTTGCAAGTGTACCTGAGGAGCCGGGGATTCCGCGACATACACGCACTCGCGTAGCGGAGGGGGCTTCTTGAGGGGGGGGGGGGGTAGTGTAAGGAATTTTCTCGGCATTCCTTACGGAGCCCGACTACATCGCGTACAGCAACAGCCGTTGTTCGCCCGTTACTGCTAACGGAACTTCGCCAACTTCGCGCGCACTGTTTCACCAAACCTCGCACTGCTGGCCCGGCCGTGCCGGCCTACGCTTCGGGACTAGCCCGAGCCTCGCTGCCAGCATAGCACTAGCTAGCTCGCACGCACCGCGTTACCGTTTGCATGCTTCGCATATAAATGTTCGCTCATGCCTTCGCTCACATCTTTGTGCTCGTTTGACACCTTAGTGCAATTCTCGCTACTTCGATTCATTGCACCCGTAACATATCCAAAGACTCCACTTTTGAAGGACTTCCCAGTTTCACAAGCATGTTGGCATACATACATAGGTTTCATATAACACTTCAGAACGCTACAATGAGCACAGAGGGAGTGCTCAATCATAGCACAGCACATACAAAATAAAGCCCTAGAACCAGCAACATAGTAAGAAACAGCAGCAAACGGCAGGCACAGAGGCAAGAGGAGCCCCCACCCTGCCCTACTCTTGACCCTGTGCTCAGCTTCAACCCCCCAGCTCCAAATTCCATACAAGAAAATAACCCACACCACCCATCTTCTACAAGCTTGATTGCCTTGCCATGCATTACTCCATGCACCCTCCTCACCCAAGATCAAAATCGGGGCTGTTGCATGTTTGAGATATTATCTTCCCACCTTTAAGCACGTATTTTACATAACAAGTGGTTCTGACCTGCAGGTGTTGAAACAGATAATAAGGTAAAGCAGGTGTTGGGGTGGGGAGTGGCGGGGAGGGAAGGGGGTAATCAAGGGTGCAGCAGAGGTGTGCAAAGAAACCCAAGGAGGAGAAGGGCAGTGGGAACAAGACTCTTCTGCGTGAGATGTGAAATTTGAGAGCAACGCATGGTGGTGCTAAGAGTTAAAATCCAGGTATGGAAGCAGGCTTCCTGTGAGTAGCTGGCAAATGCAAATGGCAGTCGATTCTGAAAATTGTACCTACATCATTTATAGTCACATGAAATGCTACATGAAAACAAGATCCGCAAAGATACCAGGCGAATGTGAGAGCAAGGGTACCTACCTGTCACCTGAGCATCATGGGAACAAGCGCACCTGCAATGTGTGGAACCCCAACTCACCTGCATCACAGGACTTTTGATTCCAAAGCCGGTGAATCTCCCAAACCCTTGGATGTCAATCTGGAAAGTGGCATGGCCATGGCAAAGGAGAGTAGAGGATGACACAAGGAGAATAAAATCTTGCAGTTGCAACAACAAGGGCTGATGGCAAAACAGGAGAACGTAAGGGACTTACGACATAGGCAGGGAATTGACAGCAGTGCAATTGCAATGGAGAATTAACACCCGCTTTTTACCGACAGCATTCATTGCAGATAGTGTAAGCAGTGCAGTATTAGGAAGGGAAGTGCATGAAAAAACGGAACAAGTGCAGGATAAAGCAAGGTGGAAGCACGGTTCTTCTCACAACACTCACCTTCGTTGCAAGCACATCCCCCTTCTGGTATATGCGCCATCCTTTCTTCATAGGGATATTCACCAGGTTGAAGGGTGCTTTTACCGGGGAGGACTTTAACGGGTACACGTTCATGGGGGGGAGCTGAGGGCATGGCGCAAGGGGAAAAGGAAGTGGGGAACAAAGTCAGGCACTGTTACAAAATAGAAGAGAAGGGGGTGAATGAGGACCTCACGCATATCCGCTACATCAAGGCACAAGCGCGTCTGTCACCTTGAAGCTGCTGAGGAAAGTGTGCCAGAATTGCACACCTGTGCATGGCGATTCACCTTGGAGTTGCCGAGAAACGTGTTGTTGTACTCCGCGTGCACGTATATAGCGTTGATCTTGAGCCCATACGCGTTGGGGTTGTAGATGAGCGCGTTGAACGTCAGCACGCCTGTGAGGAACACGTCGAAGCCATTCAGCGGGTCGCCGCCCAGCCGCGCGTGCTTCACGGTCCAGTCCATGGTGTCGATCTTCAGCTCCGGCTGCTGCTAGACGCGGAGGTTGGGAGGGAGGTGGGGAGGTGGGGAGGGGGGGTTTGTGGGGGGTGGGGGGGGGGGGGGGGGGGGGTAGACGGGTCAACGTGAGCGCTTCACGGTTCAGTCCATGGTGTCGATCTTCAGCTCCGTGCTTGACCACCCAATCCATGGCGTCGATCTTCAGCTCCGGTTGCTGCAAGGCGGGGGGTGGGGTGGGGTCGGGTGAGGGGGGGTTGAGGCAGTTAAGCGAGAGCTTGAGTTGAGCGCGCGTGCTTGACCACCTAATCCATGGCGTCGATCTTCAGCTCCGGCTGCTGCGGAGGGGAAGCAGGAGTTGGGAGTGGAGGAGGGAAGAAGTAAGAGCATGCATATTCTGTCGCAAGTGTGATTGCTTGTTGAAAGAGACGGACCACTCTGCTTTGGCTATCGCGAGTGAGGGAGTGGAGGAGAAGCGGGCGGGGAGGGTGGGGGAGAGAAAGGGCGCGGCGGGGGAGGGGGGGGGGGGGGGGGGGAGGCGGGGAGAGGGTACGAGGTGGGAAGGATAAGCAAAGAACTGGAGGGGTGTTCAAGGCACGGGTGCCGTGTGCAGGGGGGCGCACCTTGTATGTGAACGGGCTGCTGGTTTTGCGCTGCGCAGACGCCAGAACCCTCTTCGTCCACAGCACCCGTGCCGCGCCATCCCTGCCACGTCATGTCACATCAGAGTAAAGAGGACGTTACGGACGGAACCCGGAACACTTCACGTTTCTCCGTACGGACAGGCGATGCGAGACGGCGGAAGGGAACGATTGCTGACGAAACGTCGCAACATAACAGACCCTCCCCCTCCCCTTCCCCCCTCCCCCCTCTCCCCCAACGAATCATGAGTCCAGTCGTCAGCATCTCGTCCAAACCTCACCCGAACGTCGTTGGTCTCCGCAGTTGTCGCGACGTTTGTACAGTTCCAGCCGTAGCTGTAGCCGCAACCGTAGTCGTCGGCTTAGCCGTAACGGATATACTACTAGATGGACCGTGAGCCGATCTAAGACTCGAAGGAGCTGCTGCAGCCTGGCTTTTAAAGACTTGGTTCCTAATGACGTGGCTGCCTGTAGCGCCCTGGACTAGTGGGTTCACCGGAGCAGCGAAGGCAAGAAGCAGGAGGATCGAGAGAACTGTAGCTATTCGGGATAGCGATGCGCCGATCCCGGGGGAGGAACCTGCCATACGGAGCGGAGATTATAAGGTCTCTCCTAACTCGTCGCTGCTCAGAGCAGGCGAGGAGCCAATAGGAAGGAAAAGCGGATAATTCCTGTGTACAAGATCCCAGCTAGAGATTTCCTTACGGTGAATAGTGAATAGAAGCGACGGTGCTACCATCTAGCCTTGGTCTACTGGTTGAGATATTCTTATTGAGCGACGGTTGAGCGACTAGTGTGATCGGTTGTGAATTGACGGAGGGTGAATTGGCGGAGCAAAGATCGAGCGACGAGATGAAGATAAGTGCTGCCTGCCACTAATGGGGCGAGGGAGCGCTGCATATATTTACGCGTTCGAATCGCTTCGTTTAGAGTCACAGGTACTAAAGCCGAAACAGGGTTCCTAACGAAGGGGGTGCTGGTGAACTGACAACAGGCTCGCCTCGTCGCCACGTGTATCGCGTGCCTGCGTTTCAGTCACCAGCAGCGGCGACGACTGTCTACATTAGAGACGACAAACAAGAGGATGCTTTCATTGACAATTTGCATCACGGAGACGTTGGATGGTAGATAGGAAGATTAACTAGGTATGTGGACCAGAAATCACGAACATATGCATTTCGTGGAGATATCTAGGAGGTACTAGATATGACCGCTAGCTTCGTACAAAGACTGGTCAACTTGGCGTTTAGGAGGGAGAGAAAAAAAAGCGGTGAAGTACGATTTAGCCGAATAATTCACGGTATTCTGGTGTGATGCATTGTGCCGTCATGTTTCCTCTTGAATCTTGGGCCCTCGAAATTGGTTCCCCCTTTTCCAGAGCAACATCCGTCCGTCCGTTCGTCCGTGTGCCTGCTCCAAGGAAGGCGCGGAACAGTGTGCGGTACATATCGAATTTCGCGTCGCTCTTTGCATGCCTGGTAGAAAGGGTGCGCGGTTCGGTTTTGCCCGTCGCTGCGTGTCATTTCTAGAGACGCAACGCAACGGCCTCGAAGTCGAGTCCCCTCGTTAGAAGCGGTGAAATGATTACGTCACCCCACTAACCTCCTTCGTTACAAGCATGCGTTTATCCACTTCGAGTTTTAATATCGTTTGAAGGTAACCTGCTACACATTTTACCGATAATATTATTCAATGAAGGTGTTTCGAATTCTGTATCAAGGATTGGGAAATCTCTGCGCCCCTTCAAACAGAGGGCATCTGAGAGAAATGACTGCGGAACCTTGCGTTAAATATAGCCATCAGTTACAATTACTGCTTCACAAAATCCTGCTACTCCCTTTTTTTGTGTACCCCTGATTCCTCTACAGACGGAGCGCCAGAGCAGGGAGACGAGAGAGATGCATGGTTGGCAGGTGGGGGATCGGAAGCAGAAGAGGGGGATGCTGGCAGAGCGGAGAGAAGGGATTGAGGAGAGGAGGTGTGGGAGTGAGGCGAGGAGGGGTGGGAGTGCAGCCCTTTAACAAGGTGCGAGAGGGAGACCACCTGATAGCCCTGCCGTCTCAGCTCTGGCAGCATCATCCGCAGAATCTGCAAAGAAACGGGGGGAAGGAAGGACGCCTCAAAGTTTATATCACTTGATGTGCAACAAAAGCAGACACGAGCCATAAAAAGCAGTCACAAGAGGCCTGTGCACTTCACCTCTCAAGTTTGAAAGACTAGAAGCAAAGGGCCTGCGGTCTGAGCACGGTGCACCTCCAAAGTTTGAAAAACCATGAGTTTATAAGAATTCTCAAAAACACTGTGCACGGTGCACCTCCAAAGTTTGAAAAACCAGAAGCAGAAGGCCTGTGGCCTCACCTCAACGGTTTGTGTGCCCTGCTGGGGACGATCATGCAGGATAATAATAGCACCTGGGTACACCTGCGTGCAGACACGTGGAAGGGAAGGCAAGGGAAGTGAATTGAAGGGGTGCCTTGCTGTGGGCAGCCGTGCAGAATGATGTTGGCCCCAAGGGGAGGGATGAAACGATGGGGATGGTGGGGATGATGGGTCCATGAAAAACGCAGAGCAGAAAATCGCATCTCCAAAAGGCCCCATACCCGTAGCAGTACCATCCACAAGCAGTAACGAGAAACAGTGAGGCTGCTGTCGTTGAAAGGAAGTCCACAGGGAACACGGAGTGCAGAGTTACAGATAGATAGCTGCAACCTTGCTTTTCCACTGCACTCTACAGGCGCAGTCAGTACCATCCAGAGACAGTAGGCAGCAAGAGGGCGGGTGCTGTCCTTGAAGAGAGGGTCCACGGGGAACACAGAGCCCAGGGCCACATTGTACCCGTGCCTGCTAACCCCCCCCCCCCGATGCACCCAGTAAACATACCTTCCATAAACAGTAGGCAGCGAGAGGGCGGCTGCTGTCCTTGAAAAGCGGGTCCACGGGGAACACAGAGCCCAGAGCCACGTTGTACCCGTGCCGCTGTGCCTGCTGCCGCATTCGCTTGGTGTACCACCCATGGCCCTGGAGGTGGGGTAGGGAGAGAGAGGAGGAGGGTTGACAGAGTTGCCCCCTCAATCTCTTCGAAAGTAGCGGAGGAGCTTGGCGTCCAATTTTGAGATGTCTCGAAATTCGTCCACTGCCAGCAGAGACGACTCAAACAAGAAGGCGCCTAGCAGGGCAAAGCTGACAGCGAAACTAATCGGGCGGAACCATGTGACTGGGTTGCCTCCGGAGTCTGTACGGAAGTAGCGGAGCATCTTGGCATCCACACTAGGCTCAAAGCACACTGACCCACCGGTCAGAACCACTTGACTGGGCTGCCTCCCTGTGTTACTCTAGTCTAGAGGTAGTGGAGGAGCTTGGCATCCAGTGCCAGGAGCGACGACTCAAACAGGAAGGCATGCAATCCACACAAACCCACCTGTCTACTAAACCATGTGACCTACCGGTCAGAACCACTTGACAGGTTTTCCCGCAGCGTCTCGTCGGAAGTAGTGGTGAAGCTTGGCATCCACTTCCAGTAGTGACGATTCAAAGAGGATGTAAACACCAAGACAAGGCAAGGTTGACTGCCAGACTGACCGGTCGGAACCACTTGACAGGGTTGCCTCCGGCGTCTCGTCGGAAGTAGTGGAGGAGCTTGGCGTCCACTTCCAGCAGCGACGACTCAAACTCCCCGGCTGACAGGCGCCAGCTGGGCTCGTCTGCTGTCATGTGGTTGCCCACCTCGTGGCCTGGTGGGGAAGAAGTAAGGAGATGGAGAGGCATAGGGAAACAGATGAGCAGAGGTAGGGAGTGCAGACAGACGCCAGCTGGGTTCGTCCTCTGTCATGTGGTTGCCCACCTCGTGGCCTTGTGGATATCGGGAGGAGCAGGAGAAAGAGAGGCGCAGGGAAACAGATGGCAGGATGAACGTGGTCGAGGATGCGAACGAACAACTCAACACCCATCATTCAACACTTGCAAGCGGACAGGCGCCAGCTGGCTGGGTGTGTTGTCCGTCATGTGGGTGCCCACCACGTGGCCTGGTGGGGGGAGGGGGAGCCAGCTGGGTCCAATAATAAGGTGACCTTGTTTTAATAACGCCACACAACGGCACATTACCTTGAGCGTGCATACAACCCACTATGCCTGGGTACCTGCCCAGGACTCCAGTCACATGGCGGCACCTTACCTTCAGCATGCATGCGATCGACGATGCCGGGGTATCGGTCAATGTTGGATCCAATCAGGTGATCTCTGAGTCAACTGTACAGCCTCCTCGTTCCAGTAGTGCATGGCATGGCACATTACCTACCTTCAGCGTGCATGCGATCCACAATGCTGGGGTATCGATCAATGTTGGATCCAATCACGAAGAACGTGGCTGTGCACCCGTGTTCCTTGAGAATATCCAGCAGCTGAGAGAATCCGTGGCATGATCGGTTGGGGGAGAAAGGGATTGTGAGGATATGATCAAGAACGATGCGGTCCTGCAGTGCACCCGAGGTCCCTTGACCTATACAACTACCGAAAAATTTTGGTGTTAAGTTTTTTTTTTTTTTTTTTTTTTTTTTTTTTTTGGTATACGTATGCAGAACACGAAATACTTCTATTGTTTGTTATTGAGGTTCTTTCACAAGAACCTCCAGACGAATTCTGAAAAGTTTCAAGATGGGCACGCCAAGTATTGCAATGTGTTGTCATTCTAGTTGAGTAAAAATCGTACCTCGTGGGTCGTGTCTCCGTTCGGCCCATCATCGATCGTCAGAGCAACCAGGCGATCTGATTGGTCAACAGGATAGGGAGGGATCAGGAGGATGGGTGGATGGGTGGATGGAGTGATGGGGGGATGGGGTGCATCATGCATGGTAGTGGATGACAGGGAAGGTGAGCGAGAGGGAAGGAGGTTGAGAGAAGGTGGGTGAGAGGGAAGGAGGTTGAGAGAAGGTGGGTGAGAGGGAAGGAGGTTGAGAGAAGGTGGGTGAGAGGGAAGGAGGTTGAGAGAAGGTGGGTGAGAGGGAAGGAGGTTGAGAGAAGGTGGGTGAGAGGGAAGGAGGTTGAGAGAAGGTGGGTGAGAGGGAAGGAGGTTGAGAGAAGGTGGGTGAGAGGGAAGGAGGTTGAGAGAAGGTGGGTGAGAGGGAAGGAGGTTAAGAGAAGGTGGGTGAGAGGGAAGGAGGTTGAGAGAAGGTGGGTGAGGGAAGGAGGTTGAGAGAAGGTGGGTGAGAGGGAAGGAGGTTGAGAGAAGGTGGGTGAGAGGGAAGGAGGTTGAGAGAAGGTGGGTGAGAGGGAAGGAGGTTGAGAGAAGGTGGGTGAGAGGGAAGGAGGTTGAGAGAAGGTGGGTGAGAGGGAAGGAGGTTGAGAGAAGGTGGGTGAGAGGGAAGGAGGTTGAGAGAAGGTGGGTGAGAGGGAAGGAGGTTGAGAGAAGGTGGGTGAGAGGGAAGGAGGTTGAGAGAAGGTGGGTGAGAGGGAAGGAGGTTGAGAGAAGGTGGGTGAGAGGGAAGGAGGTCGAGAGAAGGTGGGTGAGAGGGAAGGAGGTTGAGAGAAGGTGGGTAAGAGGGAAGGAGGTTGAGAGAAGGTGGGTGAGAGGGAAGGAGGTTGAGAGAAGGTGGGTGAGAGGGAAGGAGGTTGAGAGAAGGTGGGTGAGAGGGAAGGAGGTTGAGAGAAGGTGGGTAAGAGGGAAGGAGGTTGAGAGAAGGTGGGTGAGAGGGAAGGAGGTTGAGAGAAGGTGGGTGAGAGGGAAGGAGGTTGAGAGAAGGTGGGTGAGAGGGAAGGAGGTTGAGAGAAGGTGGGTGAGAGGGAAGGAGGTTGAGAGAAGGTGGGTAAGAGGGAAGGAGGTTGAGAGAAGGTGGGTGAGAGGGAAGGAGGTTGAGAGAAGGTGGGTGAGAGGGAAGGAGGTTGAGAGAAGGTGGGTGAGAGGGAAGGAGGTTGAGAGAAGGTGGGTGAGAGGGAAGGAGGTTGAGAGAAGGTGGGTGAGAGGGAAGGAAGTTGAGAGGTGGGTGAGAGGGAAGGAGGTTGAGAGAAGGTGGGTGAGAGGGAAGGAGGTTGAGAGAAGGTGGGTGAGAGGGAAGGAGGTTGAGAGAAGGTGGGTGAGAGGGAAGGAGGTTGAGAGAAGGTGGGTAAGAGGGAAGGAGGTTGAGAAAAAAGGTGGGTGAGAGGGAAGGTTGGAACTTGGATGTGAGAGTGAGGGTGGAAAAACCTCTCAAACCAACCTCTCGTAACGCATGCCGTTGAGTGATGTGTACCCTTGATGACAAGTACTCCCGGTGACGTGTGCCCTCGGTGAAGTGTACCTTTGGTGACGTGTACCTTTGGTGACGTGTACCTTTGGTGACGTGTACCTTTGGTGACGTGTACCTTTGGTGACGTGTACCTTTAGTGACCTGTGCCTTTGGTGACGTGTACCTTTGGTGAATTGAACCTTGTGTCTGTACCTTTGGTGACGTGTACCTTTGGTGACGTGTATCTTTGGTGACGTGTACCTTTGGTGACGTGTTCGAACAGAATGTGCGGCTGGTTCTGCCGCACCCAGGTGATGATCCACCTTGGCTGAAACAGCACCCTGCACCCCACGCCACGCACACAGGCCGTGGAAGATTGCACAGGGACAGTTTTGAGAAATACCTTTTGAGTTTTTCAACAGTGACTCAGATATAGCCGTGGCTGGAACAGCACCCTGCATCCGGCGCACACGGGTCGTGGAAAATTGCACAGGGACAGGAGAGTTCGGTAAAGCATCCCATCCCTGTGCCATCCCAACGCCATGCCATCCCACTTGATGCCATGACATTCCATGACAGGTAATCCCGATAATTGGTTAAACCTACATGCATGAGAGCAACGTGACGAGTAACTACTAGTCTCGCCTCCCTTGTTTCACTTCCAACAAGCAACCTTCAAGCTCACCCCACAGCGAGGAACAGCACGAAGCCCAGCCCAAGCGCGCCTGCAGCGGCGGTGGCGGCGAGGAGGGCGCTAGCAGGCGTCACCCCCACCAGCGACGGCACCAGCACCTCCCACTCCACAAGTAGGGTTACCACACATGTGCAGTGCCCCTACAAACTCACCTTACGGCGATGAACAGCGCAAAGCCCAGTCCCAACGCGCCTGCAGCGGCAGTGGCGGCGAGGAGGGCGCTAGCGGGCGTGACCCCCACCAGCGACGGCACCACCACCTCCCACTCAACAAGTAGGGTTACCACACATGCGCCCCTACAAACTCACCCTACGGCGATGAACAGCGCGAAGCCCAGCCCAAGCGCGCCTGCAGCGGCGGTGGCGGCAATGAGGGCGCTAGCGGGCGTCACCCCCACCAGCGACGGCACCAGCACCTCCCACTCCACGCCGCTGCCGCTCATTGCCGACGCTGTAGCGAGCGGAGGAGCCTGGGTGACTGTAGTGAAAGGTATGGATGATACTGTGCCGAGGGGTATGGCCGAGGCTGTAGAGAGTGGATTTGGAAACGCTGTGGCGTAAGCAGGGATAATTTCCTGGGGAGACGCGGCGGGAGCGGCGAGCGCGGGTGAGGAGCAGACGACCAGAGCGAACGCTGCTGCTGCAGCGACAGCGGCGGCGGCAGTGGCGGCAGATGCACTGGTAGGGGCGACGGTAGTGGCGGCAGTGGCGGGGACGAATGGAATTGCGGGAGACGCGGATAGTGGTGCTGCTGAGCCAATCGCACCAGGAGGCGTTGCGACAGGGCGTGCTGGGGACGAGAATCTGGCGACGAATCGAGCGACGGATGCGACAGGAATAATTGCAGACTCTGCAGCAAATGAGCGGCAGAAATCGTCGCAGGCTTTGTAAAATTGAGCGGAGGGATCGGCAGGAGAGAATTCGCAGGGTGGGAAGAACTTTGGGAGGGGCAATGGCAAGGGCGGACTAGTCTTGATTATGGCGGGAGTGGGTTGCGAAGGCGAGCGAGCAGCGAAAGGGCGTCGGTTCACGCGAAGGGCTGCAGCGCAGGCGATAGACGGTGGGCGACAACGATGGTCTGCGAGTGCGACGGGTGCGACTGGCCGTGCGACGACACCGGCTGCTCGCATGAGGCCAGCGGCACGCACGCGTCGTGGAGAGCAAATGAACCACACAGCCGCGCAGGGGGTATCAGCCAGCAGCCATCCATCAGCCATCGGCCATCAGCAGAGCCCCAGCTTTTCTGATTTGACGGAATATGCCTTGCCAACCAATCAACGGAGGACAGCTTGAGAGCTATCGGTCGAGAAGGGTGAGCTTGGGTTGGGGGACGAATTTGAGGGGGAGGGCGTGAAGTAGTTGGTTTGGGGGTGCTGGCGGTGACGAAATGCTGACGAGAGGTATGGTGGCTGTGATGAAGCATGAGGCACAGCGGACAACGCGCCTTCGCCATTCTGCGAAGTAACATTGGTGTCAGCTGGGAGTTCATAATGTTACAACGTAGCCAATAAACCGCCAAGCCACCTACAAGTACGCAACCTTGGCCTTACCACCTCACATCCATGAAGGCAGGTTCCAGCCTACCATAATCTGCAATGCACCTGCTTGGTGTCAGTAAGAACAAAGCATGGCATTATGAAAAAAGGTACCTTGATGTTTCTACCTAGTTCCTGGACAGCGTTTATGCCGCCACTGGTTTCTAGCTGAGTTTGGCATGTGCCTCATGCAACTTCTCCAGGAGCACTTCACTCATCTTACTGCAACCCACCACCTCCTGCAAGTGAAAACACGCGAAGGACAGTGAGCGGCAACGTTGGACATGGGCAGTGATGCTCAGCTAAGAAAAAAACCTAACAGATGAAACTTCAACAAAAAATAAGCAGTTGAAATACAAAAAAAAAGGGATACACACACTTCAAGGAAGTTGTGAAAAAATAAGGTTACTGAAACTTACCATGCCGGGGGAAGCAATGTCACCAGTCCTGTATCCTGCCTCCAGGGTACTCATGACAGCAGCCTCCAATAGGTCAGCACCACGTGGCAGGTTGAGCCCGTATCGCAACATCATGGCGGCTGAGAGCACCTGAGCCATCGGGTTCGCCTTGTCCTGCCCCGCAATGTCCGGTGCCGAACCATGCACTGGCTCATAGATGCCCGGGCCCTGGGGGGTGGTGGAAGAGTGGGGAGAGGGGGGTCTATTTACATGGTGCCTCAGAAAAAGGTTTGCCTTGTCCTGCCCTGCAATGTCCGGGGAAGACCCATGCACTGGCTCATAGATGCCCGGGCCCTGGGGGGCGGTCGAAGAGTGGGGAGTGAGGAGTGAAGGAGTCCCATTGCAAGTAAGTACCGTGCCATGATATTCTGTCATGCCAGCAAACCCCCTCCCTCTTCGCCCCTCCTCCCCCCTCCTTCTCCGCTCAGCTGACTCACATCAGAGCCAATGCTGGCGGAGGGCAGCATACCGATCGACCCAGTGAGCATGGACGCCTCATCCGAGAGGATATCCCCAAAGATGTTCCCCGATCTTCGCCCCTCCTCCAAGTTTTCCCCTCCTCCAACCCCTTTCACTCTCCTCTCCCCTAAGGACACTCACGTCAGAGCCAATGCTGGCGGAGGGCAGCATGCCAATGGAGCCAGTGAGCATGGACGCCTCGTCGGAGAGGATATCCCCAAAGATGTTGCCGGTGACGATGGTGTCAAACTGGCGCGGGTTGCGGATGAGCTGCATGGCAGCGTTGTCCACATACATGTGCGACAGCTCCACATCCGGGTACTCCTCCGCCCCAATGGCCGTCACGCGCTCGCGCCACAGCTGCGACACCTCCAGCACGTTCGACTTCTCCACGGAGCACAGCCGCCCGCTGCGCTTGCGCGCCGCCTCAAAGCCCACTCGGGCGATGCGGTCAATCTGGCAGGCAAGAGGGGGGGAGCACGGGGGGGAATTGGCGGAAGGGGGTGGGGGAAGGGGGAAGGGGAAGGAGAGGGGAGGGGGAACGGAGAAGGGGAAGGGGAGGGAAAGGAATGGGTGGGAGTCATCTCAAGGTCTTGGAGTGAGCTTTACGTCCGGGTACTCCTCCGCCCCAATGGCCGTCACGCGCTCGCGCCACAGCTGCGACACCTCCAGCACGTTCGACTTCTCCACGGAGCACAGCCGCCCGCTGCGCTTGCGCGCCGCCTCAAAGCCCACTCGGGCGATGCGGTCAATCTGGCAGGCAAGAGGGGGGGAGCACGGGGGGGAATTGGCGGAAGGGGGTGGGGGAAGGGGGAAGGGGAAGGAGAGGGGAGGGGGAACGGAGAAGGGGAAGGGGAGGGAAAGGAATGGGTGGGAGTCATCTCAAGGTCTTGGAGTGAGCTTTACGTCCGGGTACTCCTCCGCCCCAATGGCCGTCACGCGCTCGCGCCACAGCTGCGACACCTCCAGCACGTTCCACTTCTCCACGGAGCACAGCCGCCCGCTGCGCTTGCGCGCCGCCTCAAAGCCCACTCGGGCGATGCGGTAGATCTGGGCGGAGAGGGAAAACCAGAAGCGAGAGGGGGAAAAGCGTGCACGGGAGACAATTCAGGTGTCCTTGAAGCCCAACTAGCCAATGCAGTAGATTCCAACAAATTTGTTCAGATGGTTAAGGTATGGGGGAGGAAGGGGAAAGGGGTATGGTGTGGAGTGAATGGAAGTGGAATGAATGGAAGAGTAAGACGGGTGCGTGCGTGGAGGAACGGGCTGGGGAGAAACTGGGACAGGTGGGAGGACAGGGTGTGGGGGGGGGACCTGAAGTAGTATCTTCACGGAACGTACCTCAGGGGCGGAGTAGATCATGGTGTTGAAGCCTGTCCTGTTGCCCTCTGCATCCTGTCCGAAGCCCTTGGGCTCTCCGAAGTAGATTCCTGCAGCATGTTACGAGCAGCACGCAAAGACGTGAAGGGAACGGGGGGGGAGGGTGGGGGAGGGGAAACATTAATTTCAGAAAATGAAACTCAAGCTCCACATATCGATGACTGCCTTACAGGCTCGCCTAGGATGATCGGCTTTCAATTCTGCTGCTCCTATAATCTCAGGCAAGATTGTTGTCCTCACATCCCCTTTGTTTGCTTCTCTTCCAAATCCTCGCCTTCAATCTCCTTCCATTTCCTTTGCCCCACCTCCATTTCATTCACCTCGTTTTCACTTCATTTGCCCCACACCACGTCAGTTCGCGCACCACCTCGACTCACCGCCCGTAAGTTCGCGCACCACCATGATGTCAACGCCCTCCACCACCTCGCGCTTCAACGACGACGCCTCGATCAGCTGTGTGGGGCGTGGAGAAGAGATGGCGGGAAAGTGGACGGGGTATGTGAACCAGGGGGGCGGATGCATGGGAACCAGGGGGATGGGGGATTTTAGGCTGCTTGGCATGCCATGATCCAGGAGAGCAGAGGGTGATTAAGAAAGACCCAGCCGATACACGTAGAGGTCTCGTCCACGTATTAACGAATCCATCATGATTCAAGCGCGCAACCCGAGCACCGTCTCATGACTAGGCCATTTTGCCCGTTTTTAGAATAAAGTGAGTATACAGTGAGTAAACCAGCTCAACATGCGCGCTGGAGCAATTCGTGCAACGCAACTGGCACAGACACCGCAACCACTCTGTTACTAAATGCAGCCGCACCTGGGTGACGACGGCGGCGACTCGACAGGTAACCCAACTGTGCGCGCTAGCGCAAAGCGTGCGACGCGACTAGCCCCGAAAAACTTCCAGTCTGTTCGACTTCTAAGGCGCCTCGAAGTGCAACTGTCCCGTAACCACTACCGCTAACGGTGTGTTCGGGAATGTCGCCGCACCTGGGGGAAGACGGTGGCGGGGCGCAGGTTAGCGAAAGCGCCGAGCCCCGCGCGCAGACCCAGCAGCCCGCGCTCAGGGCGGAGATCTGCGGGCAGGGTGTCCCACTTGTACCTGCGCAACGGGTGTGGGTAATGGGGGCAATGTGGGGGATATCAAGGACTTGGAAGGTAGTAGTGGTATTCTAACTGAAAAAGGAGGCGTGCACCAGTCGGGAGAGTGAGCATAGCAGAGCGAAAGCAAGCAACGCTTTTTTCATGGTCTTGTGTTACTGCATTGAAGAAATTTCTACCTCTACAAACAAACGGTTGGCGACTCCCACTCACCCTCCAATGGCAGCGAGCAGAACGGCATCGCTGTCGCGGCACGTGGCGAGGGTTGATTCGGGCAGAGGCACGCCGAATTCGTCGATCGCCGCACCTCCGACCAGCGCCTCCTGGAACTCAAAAGTGATGCCTTCCAGTTCGCCGAGAGCCTTGAGCAGCTTCACAGCCACTGCCATGATCTCAGGGCCGATTCCGTCGCCCGGCAGCAGCGTGATGCGACACTTCTTCGTCGCACCGTCGCCCGCCGCCGCCATCACTGGCTGTCTTCTGCGACTGCTGCTCCCATTCGCACAGGTCCTGCGACGGTTAGAGACAGACTTGCGGCTGAGGGGGACCGCAGAGAGACCGTTGGGCTTCACGGACTTGGCGAAAGCCTTCAAAGAGGACGACTCTCCCTCTGCAGGGGAGAGTTGCGCGGCGGTGAAATGCGCGCAGACCAACGAGCGAGCAGTCGCAGTCGCCATGAAGGAAAGGTCACAGCGATGCAGCAGATCACTCTGGTCAACGAAGTTGATGGCAGGGGAATGCACTAAGAGAAACCCTCAGCCCTGGGAAATTCAGCTCAAGGCAAAATGGGGGGTGGAGGGAGTTCAGATGCAATAGGCGAAGTGCAATAGTGGAGTGTGCAAAATCTGACCAGCATGGCACACTTCGGAGGGACGACGTTGACGTGACAATGTGCCAGCGTTGCGGGAGCCAATAACAGCCACGCTTTGATGAGATGTTGCTTGGTGGAACCACGTCAGCCAATGTAGAATTTACAGACTAATGCTACACTTTAGAATCATAAGGCTTTGGTAAGCTAAGCCTCATCCACTTCAAAATCCTCCTCCTGTGGAGCAACAAAAAACTCTACAAATGATGTCCTTGCACTCCTATTCTGCTGAGTTTGGCTCCTTGCCCCATCCTGAGTTGGCTGAGAAAAGGCAGGAAGACTGCCCACACCAAATGCATCTGGAGCATCATTAGCATTTCTTCCACCAGGCCCAGTGGCTCGCATGTTCACAACATGCTGCACTCTCAAGAGGCCATGATGGTCAATTGTCAGTTTACTCGCATGGTTTTCCTTCAGGACAGCAGCAGGGATGCTAGCAGTTGCTGCACTGAGATGCTTGTAGCGATACCTGCACAACGAAGCATGGGAGGTTCAACTATGGCTAATATTGAAAGGAAAAATCCAGAAAATAAGTCCTTACAAGAATGAAACGGGCCGGTGACATTTAAAGTCAACAAAAAGGTTGTTGCATCGCCCAACAAGGAGATCAACCTGAAAGGTAACAAGACGTTGTCATGCCAAAACGTTATGGCTTAATAAATAGCACAGCCTAAAAGACAAGTAGCTATGTCAAAGTGTGGCGTCCATCAATTACCCAACTTGCTGACCTGCAGGTCACCATGGCCTTGTGCCAGAAACGTCACTCCGGCTGGCTGAGGACTGATGGAGATTCGAACACTGGCACCAGGCCATTCCAAATCTTCAATCAACTCCTTGAGTACGCTAGACTGGATAACAAACAAGAAAACGGAAATGAATGAAAAATAATACCTGTCTGAAAAAGCGAAGACACATGGTCCATACTGCACAAATGAGGAGATGCATCGAAGAAAAGCTCACCCGAATTGCAAAGCTGACAGGCGCGTTTTGTGGAGTCGATGTGTCAACATCCAGCGCCCATTCAGGCGGGTTCATATCAGGAAGCAGAGTACGAATCTCCGCTCCAATGCTGCTGTTGCTGTTGGATGGATCCGAAAGTCTGAAAACGCCTGATCGCAAATCCCCCGCCACACAGGCAGAAGAAAGAACCTCACAATCACGATAAGAAACGTATCCCGCAGAATGCACGCACATCTGCTGCAACGTAACCCTTACTTGAGCAACAGCTGGTTATCCGGTCCAGGATACCGCAGGGTTAATACATGTCCTGTGGTAGCTGACGCAGAGAACGCCGACAAGCAGTCAATCAAAAGAGACAGATTGATGCCGAACCGATAACGGACGTCTGGTCGATAAACGTAGTCCACGAAGAGCTGCACAATAACATAAAAAAGATGAGAACATATCATAGAATAACCGCGATTGACCGTTCTGCGGAAGGGTATGAATTGGTTCAGGTGACAAATTCCGACCTCTTTCCTGAAAAACGCACGTGCGTGCAGGCAATTGAGCTCCTCAGCTACGACTACAAGACCGGTCTCGGACATCTCAACAACCGCTTCCTGCAATTAGATTTGATGAGAAAGCTATGTAAGTAACGTCGTCAGTGACCGCACAAAAAATGTATATGATGCTAAATTGGTTCTACTTCTTACTTGCTGACGTTTCCATTTGATCGTGGTAAGCTCGTCAACGAGACTGGACGTGCTCACAAGGGTACAAACTAGGTCGAAATCCATGGCCACGGCTCAAACAGAAGCCACTAGATTGCCAAGTCAACATGGAAAGGGACCAGACACTAGACATTTTCGGAGAGCAGGAATTGTGACTCTCGAGTTAGGAACAAAAGCGTCAACTTCACCCTTTCCCCCAATTGGGACTCGAGGATGGGAAATGGGTTTGTTGCGGTGGATAAGTGGAAAACTAGGCGGAAATATGGCGGAAACTGTTGCAGAGGTTGCTTGAAATCTCCCAGGTTCCACGCAAAGGGGTTGAGCTGTGCGGCTCTGTGCAGGGCGGAGTAGAGCGTTGTTGAAATTCGCGCGTAAATCTCTGGGCGCTCGCGCAAAAAGGCGGAGATTAGCCCCTGCTGATTGGAGGTTTGGTAGTAAGTTGGTCTGGAGACTCCAAGGTTTCGAGCAGATGGGGCCGAGTGAAGTTGGCTCGGAAGAGGGTGTTCCGCGGGAAAGCGGGCAGCAGCCAGCCACAGTGCGCTGTGATGGCTCTCCTCTCCGACCAATCCCAAGGCGAGGTCGAGGGAACACGTCAAACAATGGATGATCCCAAGGCGAGGTCTCTGCTCTGCACTTCAGGGTCTGGGTTCAGGGTGTCTCTGGTCTTGCAACTTTGATGAAAAATGTTATGCAGACAACCACCCAAGGTCATTATTGAGATATATGGAACAACAAATGTTATGGCAGGTAGTGTGATGAAATTCGGAGGCTAAATGTAATATCCATCCAGGGTAACTAACCACCGAAGATAACACAGCTGCCCGCTTTTCGCGATTTGCTCGGCTCCCATTTTGGCTTCCCTTCGGTCATCAACCATCCTTCCTTGCGTCCTCATATCCTCAAACCATTGCCTATTCCTTCATTTCTCCGTCTCTTGTTTGCTGGTCTTTCATCTATCCAGTGAACCTGCCTGACTTTATGTCATCCCCTTTACTTCGAAACCCTTCCGATAGTTGACATGGGGTGGACCTTTCTTCCTGATAGTCTTCCGGATCTTCATTACCGTCGACCGTGCCCTTGACTATTAGCTTAAGACTCACGGGATTGTAAGTTGCATGTCCTCAGCACCTCGTTAAGTGCATTCTTCTTACAGAAAAATAAGTGGTGGTCTTAGAGAACAAAGATATTCAATTAGTGTGACTACTCATCCTGCCGTTTTTCATCATGCATAGGTCGAAGGCCGTCCGTGAAAGGGACTGGTGGATTGTTCTCGAGATTCATAAGTAGCATTTGCCTTCTTTCGCGCGCAAACCTGATAGATCTTGTTTCTTTCTTTCTCACTCATGTAATTTTCCACCATTTTTATAGCAACGATGACATCGTTTGACTTGAGGTGCTGGGATCTGTGGTCTCCCCCCTATATTTTGCATCAGAGTATTTCAAGTGGTCATTTTGCTGTCTCTCTTGCCCGACCCTCCCTGTCTTCTCTTCTCAGGTCAGAGATCGTACTGGAGAAGTTCGGGGGAGTCCAGACTCCCAACGCCCCTCAACCTTCTAGTGAAAGGCAACAACGATGCAGAATCCAAACCAACACCTGCAGCCGGACCAGTCCCACCAGCAGCAGTACCCACCCCATCCCCAGCATCCCCAGGGTCCTCCCTTATCACAACCACCACCCACCCTGCTTTCAGGCCCGCAGCAGCCGAAGCACCTTGGCCCTTCCCAGCAGATCCCATTGACTCAAGCATTAGGCGCTCATCCCGGCCCAACTCCCCACGGAATCCCCCCTCATGTCCTGCAGCAGCGGCATCTGCAGCAGTCCGCGCAGCCTCCGGTGCAGGCGCAGCAGAGGGCGGTGCAACGACAGCAACAGACGCTGCTCACCCAGCCGCAGCAGCAGGGGCCTCTTTCGCAGCCTCAGCATATGCCGAAGCAGCAGCCGTTGTCGCAGCAGCAGCATAAGCAACTGAAGCATGAGCACGCAGCGCAGTCCATGCAGCCGAAGCAGCAGGGTCCGCCGCAGATGCAAGCCATGGCTCAGCAGATGCAGCCGCAGCTGCAGGCGCAGTTGCTGCAGCGGCAGCAGCAGCAGCAGCAGCAACAGCCGCAGGATCAAAGGCGGCAGCCGCCGTTACACCAGCAGGTTCCGCCTCATGCGCTCCAACAGCAAGGCATGCACCCAGGCCAGCCCATGCACCAGCAACAGCGGCAGGTGCAGCAGTCCCCAGCGTTGGCGCCACGGCAGCAGCTGATGATGGCCCAGCAGCAGCAACAGCAGCAGCAGCACGTGCCTTCAGGACTCATGCAGCCGCAGCAGCCGCCGCAGTTGCAGCAGCAGCATCAACAGCAGGCGGGAGTCGCAGCACAGAAGCATCAACAGCATCAGCAGCATCAGCAGCAGCATCCGAGGCCCTTAGGCCAGATTCCCGCTCAGCAGCAGGTACTGATGGGACAGCAGCAGGCAGCAGCGCACGGGCAGAAGCCGGTGCAGCAGCAGGGTGTGTTGATGCAGCAGCCGGGTATGGGGCAGCAGAGACAGCTGAAGCCACAGCAACCGGCAGTGCATGCAGTGCAGACTGGTGCACAGCATCCCGTGCCTGTAGCGCAGCAGCCGCAGCAGCATCATCCGCAGCAGCAGCAGCAGCAACAACATCATCAGCAGCAGCAGCCGCAGCAGCACCAGCAGCAACAACAGCAGCAGCAGCAACAACAGCAACAGCAACAGCAACAGCAACAACAGCAACAGCAACAGCAACAACAGCAGCAGCAGCAGCAACAGCAACAGCAACAGCAGCAGCAGCAGGGCGGTAAACTGACAACAAATGACGCGTTGGCGTATCTGAAGGCTGTGAAGGAACGGTTTCGAGACGAGAAGGACAAATACGATGAGTTCCTGGATGTCATGAAGAACTTCAAGGCACAGCTGTGAGTCCCGCACTTGCTAGTTTGCATGCCATTTATAAATCGCATGATTGCAATCACTCTTGCCTGCACCCTCACCTTCCCACTTCGCCTTTTCTTTCCCTCACTCTTCTCTCATTCCTGCTCTCGTAAGTCTTTGCTCCTCTCTCAACCCCCCCACAGGCTGTCCCTGTCCCCACTTTTTCACACCTTTTTGTTCTTTCCATCTACTGTTTTTCGTGTGCCAGGATCGACACAGCAGGAGTGATAGCGCGCGTGAAAGAGCTCTTTGTGGGGCACAGGCAGCTCATTCTCGGCTTCAACACCTTCCTGCCCAAGGGCTACGAAATCACCCTCCCCCCCGAACCCACAACTCCAGTCCCCGCCCCCGCGCCCGCACCTCCGCCTCAGCCTCGGTCCGCGCCTCCTGCGGTGGCTCGGCCGCCCATCACCCCATCCGGACCTGCAGGGCCCATGCCGGTTGCTCCTGCTGGTGGGATTCCCCTTGGGCCTGGAGCAACCAGTGCAGCACCTCCCCATGCAGCATTGGCAGTGCCGCATGGGGGTGCTGGGGGTGGGACTGTAGCAGCCACGCGCACCCCGCCCCTCCCTGTAGCGCCAGTGGGAGCAGGCACAGGCGCAGGAGCAGGAGCAGGAGCAGCAGCAGGAGTGGGAGGAGCAGGAGCAGCAGCGGTTGCTCCTGGTGCAGGTCACGCTGGGGGAGGTGCACCTGCCGCCGCTGCTGTGGCTGTGCCTGGTAGTGGTGCTGCTGCTGTTGCTCCTAGTGCGGCCGGTGCTCCTGGCGGTGCTGGTGCTGGCGGTGCTGGTGCTGGCGCTGGTGCTGGTGCGGGTGCTCCTGCTGGTGCTGCTGCGGCTGGGCCTGCAGCAGCAGCGGGAGGAGCAGGAGGAGCAGCGGGGGCGGCAGTGGCGCCAGCTGCTCGGAGCAAGATGGTGGAGTTTGACCAGGCTATCAGCTATGTCAATAAGATTAAGGTGGGTACAGTGCAACCCTTCCAAGACCAGTGTTTTGAGTCGACTTAAAACAAATGCACCAGTCACTCAGAGCAAGATGGTGGAGTTTGACCAGGCAATCAACTATGCCAACAAAATTAAGGTACGACAACTACGCCAACACCAATGTCAATGCCAACTCTAGTCACAGCTGATAGGAATACGTGGGCCTTCGCATAATTGCTGCCTTTTTATCTGCTGTGATTCCTCGTTTTGCATGTTGATGCCATGTCAGTCGGTCTTTAAGCCGATTGGATTACCCACGCTCGGATGTCGAGCTCTTTCTCTTGTCTTTACCGTGCGCTTCTCTCTCTGGCCCTCTCCTCTCTCTCTGGCTCTCTCCTCTCTCTCCTCTCTCTCTGGCTCTCTCCTCTCTCTCCTCTCTCTCTGGCCCTCTCCTCTCTCTCCTCTCTCTCTGGCTCTCTCCTCTCTCTCCTCTCTCTCTGCCTCTCTCCTCTCTCTCCTCTCTCTCCTCTCTCTGTGGCCCTCTCCTCTCTCTCTGGCTCTCTCCTCTCTCTCCTCTCTCTCTGGCTCTCTCTGGCTCTCTCCTCTCTCTCCTCTCTCTCTGGCTCTCTCTGGCTCTCTCCTCTCTCTCCTCCAGGCCCGCTTCGCGGACGACGAGTCGGTGTACAAGAGCTTTTTAGAGATCCTCAACATGTACCGCAAGGGTAACAACAACATCGGAGACGTCTATAAGGAGGTCAGTGGTGGTTGCGCTGTGTTGTCTCTGTGCAACGAGCTCACCTTCTTCCTGCCAGAGTGACTTTTGAGTCGCCTCAAAATTCACCTTGTCTACAAGGTCAGTGGTTGTTGCGCTGTGTTGTCTCTGTGCAACGAGCTCACCTTCTTCCTGCCGGACTCTGCTGCTGCTGGTCATACATCAATTGACTTGAACGAATTTCTTGCATCTTTCTTTCGTCCCTACCCCATGCGCACCCGCTCCCTTCAGGTGGCAACCCCATTCAAGGACCACTCGGACCTGCTGGAGGAGTTCACCTTCTTCCTGCCGGACTCTGCTGCTGCTCGTCATGCATCAATTGACTTGATCCAATTCCTTGCGTCTTTCGTCCCTTCCCCATGCGCACCCACTCCCTTCAGGTGGCCACGCTGTTCAAGGACCACTCGGACCTGCTAGAGGAGTTCACCTTCTTCCTGCCCGACTCTGCTGCCAGTCACTTACCCCAGTGGCGTGGGGTGGGCCCGCCCCCCCCTGGAACTGTTGCTGCTGGCGGTGGTGCTGCTGCAGGTGTTGCTGCTGCAGGGGCAGCAGCAGGCGCAGCAGGAGTGGCAGGGGCGGCAGTGGCAGCAGGAGCGCGGCCGGGTGCAGCAGCTGCTGGTACAGCTGGCGCTGCTCCTGGGGCTGCTGGTGCCGCTACAGCCGCTGCTGCCGCTGGTGGAGCTGCGGCTGGTGGCCGGGCAGAGAAGGCCAAGGTGTGTTTGGTTGCAGGCTGTAGCGTCTATTTTGTTTCTTGTTTACTCATGTGCGTGCCTTAAGATCTGCTCTGTTCTTCTGATCTTATCTTGAGGCCCTCAAGTTGAGGGTCTCAGAGCCTTCTCACCTTACGTCTTTAAGAGTCCCTACCTAGTCAATGATTCGATCCTGTGTTCCTCCTCTTGCTTGCAAGTTTTCTTGCTCTGCAGTGGCATCTCTGGCTGCTTCTGCTGTTGTGTGGTGGCGGTGATGGCTCACCGAGGTCCCTTCCAGCTAAATGCTATCCAGCCCTCCTGTCCTTACAAGACTGCCTCCTGCGTTTCTTGACTCTGATGTGCAGAGGGAGAAGGATGGGGACCATCCAGAGAGAAGGAGGAAGGGGGCAGAGGGGCGGGGCAAGGAGAAAGACGCCGAGGGCCGCGGGAAGGTGAAGGAGGAGGTAGAGGAAGACACATCAGCACACCATCCGAAGCGACTGCAGCAGCAGCAGCATGTGGACTCCTCTCATCCGCATGTGCACCCCGCACACCAAGCAGCGGGGCTAGGATTGGGAGGGGTGCAGCAGGCTGGGGAGGAGGGCTCTCACAGAAAGCAGCCTCTGCTGCTGGACCTGCAGAAACCCCCCCGAGACGCAGAGATGCAGGTGGAGGAGAAACGGGTTGGGCTGGTGCCGCCACAGCTGCACCCGCAGCCGATGCAGGTGGATGGGACTGGGAAGGAGGGGCATGGGGAGTGGGGGCAGCAGCAGCAGGAGGAGCGGGAGGGAGGGGCGCATCCTGTGGTGCAGCCGCCGCAGCAGGCGCAGCAGGGGCCGAAGCGGAAGGGGCGGAAGGGGGAGGAGGGAGGGAAGAAGAAGGAGCTTGCGGGAGCGGCAGGGGAGGGTGCAGGAGCGGACGAGAGGAAAGGGAGCAGGGGTGAGTGGGGCTAGTAGGATTTATGGGCAGGGATGTTAGTGCGGGGTCGAATTAAGGGGTTGGGCTGGTATGGTTTCACGAGTCTCTGTCAATGCCTAACTTTCTCTCTCCCTCCCACTTGCCTCCTTCTTCCTCCCTTCCTCTCGCTCCTCACTATCTTCCTCCGTTCCTTGTTTTTCTATCCCTCTCACTTTCTTCCCCTACCTCCCCTTCCTCCCCTTCCCCCCCCCCAGCCCTGGGCATGCACAGGGAGTTGGCGTTTTTCGAGAGGGTGAAGGCGAGGGTGCGCAGCAGGGAGGTGTATCAGGAGTTCCTCAAGTGCCTCAACATCTTCTCCCAGGAGATCATCGCCCGCGCCGAGCTGCAGAGCCTCGTGGGGGACATCCTCGCCAAACACCCCGACCTTGTCGAGGGCTTTAACGAGTTTCTGGCTCGATGCGAAAATCTAGGTGCGCCTTTGAATAGCATTTGGGAAGTGTTTTTTTAGGCGCGCCTAGTTGCTTACTCTTATGTAGCATACATATATCAGGGTTCTTACAGATGCGCGTGCAGATTCTTACATGACTGTCTGGTGTGCACGTGTGCCGGCTGGTGTTTTCACTCGCTTTCAGACTTTGAGACATTGGAGTCGGCAGGAGGAGGGCCAGGGGTGAAGGTGGAGGAGGAGGAGCGGAAGGACGGTGGGGAGAAGGATAGGGAGCATGAGAGAGCGGAGACTAAGGAGAGGGAGAGGAAAGAGGTGGGGGAGCGTGAGAAGGAGGGAGTGAGGAAGAAGGAGAGGGAGAGAGAGCGAGGGAAGGACCATGGGCATGTGGAGAAGGAGGTAGAGGAGCGAGAGAGGGAGGAGAGGGAGAGGGAAGAGAGAGAACGAGAGGAGAAGGAGCGGATTAAGGAGAGGGAGAGGGAGGAGCGGGAGAGGGAACGGGAGAGGGAGCGGGAGAGGGAGAAGGAGAGGGAGAGGGAGGCGAGAGAACGGGAGCGGGAAGCAAGGGCGAAGGAGAAGGAGAAAGAGCGAGCAGCGGCAGCAGCAGCGGCGGCGGCGGCGGCAGCGGCCAAGTCAGTTGTAGCGAGGAAGGAGCAAGTGCAGTATAAGTCCATCTGTGAAATGGATCTGTCGGCGGCAGAGCGCTGCTCCCCCAGCTACCGCCTCCTCCCTAAACCAGTGAGTTGCCTTTCACACAAATGCGATGGGCCCCGTGTCATGCCATCGCAAAGAGCTAGGGATGAAGGTGCTGAACGATGTGTGATGTCTCAACCAAAATGCACTTCCCCTCCCCCCCTCCCCCCCTCCTCCCCTCCCACTGCACGGAGCTGGATGAAGGTGCTGAACGATGTGTAATGTCTCACCCATTATGCACTTCCCCTCCCCCCCTCCCCCCCTCCCACCGCACGGAGCTGGGAATGAAGGTGCTCAACGACGTGTGGTGTCTCCCCCAACCACCACTTCCTCTCCCTGTCGCCCCATCCCTCCCCCTTGTCCCCCCCTTTTCCCCCCTATGCTGCAGCAAATGCGCCCCGTGTCGTGCCATCGCAAGGAGCTGGGAATGAAGGCGCTCATTCACGTGTGGGTGTCTTCCCCAATCTTCTCTTTCACCCCCCCTTCACCCCTCCTCTCGCCCCTTGATTGCAGCAAATGCGCCCCGTGTCGTGCCACCTCACGGAGTTGGGAATGAAGGTGCTCAACGACGTGTGGGTGTCAGTGACGTCAGGCAGTGAGGATTACTCCTTCACTCTCCCACCCTCTCTTCTGCCCTCCCCCCTCCCTCTCCTCTTGCAGCAAATGCGCCTTGTGTCGTGCCATCGCACGGAGCTGGGAATGAAGGTGCTCAACGACGTGTGGGTGTCCTCCACCTCTCTCCTCCCCTCTTACCCCTGCCTCCACCCCCCTTTCTTCCTCTTGCAGCAAATGCGTCCCGTATCGTGCCACCGCACGGAGCTGGGAATGAAGGTGCTGAACGACGTGTGGGTGTCGGTGACGTCAGGCAGTGAGGACTACTCGTTCACGCACATGCGCAAGAACCAGTACGAGGAGTCTCTCTTCCGCTGCGAGGACGACCGGTGAGTGCCACACCGATGCGCACCCAGCCCCACCCAGCTCCACCCCTGCACATCCAGCCCCGTCCAGCCCCACCCATGCCCACGCCTCCCTCCCGCCACCTGTCCGCACTACTCCTTCACGCACATGTGCAAGAACCAGAACGAGGAGTTGCTGTTTCGCTGCGAGGATGACCGGTGAGTTGCACCCATGCCCACGTGAGTGTTTCTTGAGTCTGTTTGACAGCAAAACTTGGGCATTTCTTGAATCAATTGCTCCTATCCCCCACCACACCACCCAGCACCCTCCCCCCCTTGTCCCTTACTCCTTATCATCCTCCCGCAGCTTCGAGCTGGACATGCTGCTGGAGTCCACGGCAGTGACAGCTGTACTTTACCCCTTCCCCCCCTCCCCCTCGTCCTCCCTGCCGTTTTCCGTGCTCTTCCCCCTTGCGTGCCCCCCCTGCCCTCTATCGCCCTCCCGCAGCTTCGAGCTGGACATGCTGGATTCTACAGCAGTGACAGCAATACTTGACTCATCTCCGCTCATCCCCACCGTCCCCCCCTTTTCCCCTGTCTCCCCTTGGTCTCCATCGCCCGCGCGCAGTTTCGAGCTGGACATGCTGCTGGAGTCCACGGCAGTGACAGCACGGCGAGTGCAGGAGGTGATCGACCGCATGCACGGCATGACTGACGCTGAGCGGAGTGGCTTCCGGGTGGAAGAGAGCCTCACAGGTGAACGAGATGGGGACTTTAACAAGTGACAGGGGACTCGTTGAAGGGCGAGTGCAGGAGGTGATTGATCACATGCACGGCATGACCGACGCTGAGCAGAGCGGCTTCAGGGTGGAGGACAAGTTGAGGGGTGAGAGGGGCAAGGAGGGGTGAAGTTTGATTGAAACGGGGTGGGGAGGGACCTTGTTCAAGGGCGAGTGCAGGAGGTGATTGACCGCATGCGCACGCCCACACTCCCACCCCCTAACCCCCACGCGCCCGACGCCTACCCCCTTATCCCGCCCAGCCATCAACATGAGGTGCATAGAGCGCATATACGGCGACCACAGGCTGGATATCCAAGAGCTGGTCAAAGGCACACCAGTGTGCATCTTGGTTCAACCGGGTCATTCCCTGACTCCCGCCCCTCTCTCTCTCCCCCATACCCCCCCAGCCATCAACATGCGGTGCATTGAGCGCATATACGGCGACCATGGGCTGGATATTCAAGAGCTAGTCAAGCGGACCCTGCTTCAACCGGATATTTTCCCCTTCTGCTCCCCTCCCCCCCACCCAGCCATCAACATGCGGTGCGTAGTGCGCATATACAGCGACCATGGGTTGGACATCCAACAGTTGGTCTAGTGCACCCTGCTTCACTCGCTCCCCTGTGTCCCCATTTCTCCCGTACCCACCCAGCCATCAACATGAGGTGCATAGAGCGCGTATACGGCGACTACGGGCTGGACATTCAAGAGCTGGTCCAGCGGACCCTGCTTCAACCGCTCCTCCATCCCACTCCCCCTGCACATTTGCCCACACCCCTCCCTCCCCCCAGCCATCAACATGAGGTGCATAGAGCGCATATACGGTGACCACGGGCTGGACATTCAAGAGCTGGTCAAGCACAACCTGGCTCAACCTGATTCTCCCCATGCCCCTTCTGCTCCCCTCTCCAACACCCCCTCCCCCATGCAGCCATCAACATGCGGTGCATCGAGCGCATATACGGCGACCACGGGCTGGACATTCAAGAGCTGGTCAAGCGCACGCCAGCGGTGGCGCTGCCGGTGGTGCTGCAGCGGCTGAAGCAGAAGCAGGAGGAGTGGGTGCGGTGCCGGGTGGAGATGAACCGCGTGTGGGCGGACGTGTATGCCAAGAACTACGCCAAGTCGCTGGACCACCGCAGCTTCTACTTCAAGCAGCAGGACAAGAAGAGCCTCAGCATGAAAGGTGCGTGTAAGGGGGGCGGAGGGGGCGTGGGTGGTGGGAGGATGGGCGTTTGGCTGACTCAGATGCAGGGAGAGAGTGCGGCAGCATGGAAAGTGAGAGGAGAAGCAGGTGAGAGGAGAAGCAGGTGAGATGGGAAGCAGGTGAGATGGGAAGCAGGTGAGATGGGAAGCAGGTGAGATGGGAAGCAGGTGAGATGGGAAGCAGGTGAGATGGGAAGCAGGTGAGTGGGTGGGAGGTGAAGCAGGAGGAGTGGGTGCGGTGCCGGGCGGAGATGAACCGCGTGTGGGCGGACGTGTATGCCAAGAACTACGCCAAGTCGCTGGACCACCGCAGCTTCTACTTCAAGCAGCAGGGCAAGAAGAGCCTCAGCATGAAAGGTGCGTGCGGGGGAGTGGGGTGAGAGGGGGGTGAGGGAGGGGCGTGGCTGGTGGGAGGATGGGCGTTTGGCTGACTCAGATGCGGGGAGAGAGTGCGGCAGAATGGCAGGTGAGAGAGAGGAGAAGCAGGTGAGTGGGTGGGAGCAGAAGCAGGAGGAGTGGGTGCGGTGCCGCGTGGAGATGAACCGCGTGTGGGCGGACGTGTATGCCAAGAACTACGCCAAGTCGCTGGACCACCGCAGCTTCTACTTTAAACAGCAGGACAAGAAGAGCCTCAGCATGAAAGGTGCGTGAGGGGGAGGAAGGAGGGGTCGTGCCTGGTGGAAGGGTGGCTGTTTAGCTGCTTTATATGCAGTGAGGGCGGGAGCATGGCAGGTCGGAAGCATGGAAGGTTTACACCCCCCCCTCTCCCCCTCTCCCCCCCCGCACACCCACAGGTCTACTGTCTGAAATTCGGGAGTTGAACGAGCAGAAGCGCAAGCAAGACGAGGTGGTGGCGGCAGTGGCACTAGCTGTTCCCACACGCCCCTTTCATTTATCTTCGCCCCCTTCCCCACCTCCCCCCCCTCCCCCCAACAGGTCTGTTGTCAGAGATTCGGGAGTCGAACGAGCAGAAGCACAAGCAGGACGAGGTGGTGGCGGCAGTGGCACTAGCTGTTCCCACACGCACCTTTCATTCACACCCCCCCCTCCTCTCCTCCCTCCTCCAACCCCCCCCCCCCACCACAGGTCTGCTGTCTGAAATTCGGGAGCTGAACGAGCAGAAGCACAAGCAGGACGAGGTGGTGGCGGCACTAGCTGTCCCCACACGCCGCCCGCTCATCCCGGATGTCCGGATGGCATACAACGACGCCGCCATCCACGAGGATCTCCACGAAATCATTAAATTCTCAACAGAGGAAGTGTGCAACTCGCCAGAGCAGTCTGCTAGGGTTATGAAGCTCTGGACGGGTTTTATTGAGATGTTTTTGAATGTGCCCGTGGTCTGGTCGAAAGTTGTTGCCGAGGAGAAAGCTGCCCGGGACGCGGAGATTGCTGCCCGAGAAGCTGCGAGGGCTGCCCGGGGGGGGCGTGAGGGGGAGTGGAATGGAGAGGCTGGTGGGGGAGAGGGGGAGGGGGAGGGGAGGGAGAGGAGTAGAGAGAAGGGCAGAGGAGGGGAGGAGAGGAAGCGGGAGAGGCAAAGTGGGGAGGCAGAGGGGCAGAGGAAGAGAGGGAGGCATGAGGGGGAGGGTGATGGGGCGGGGGGTATTAGTGAGGGGCAGAGATCAGGGGGTAGGGAGGCGGGGTGGGATGGGCTGGAAGAGGGCGAATTCAATCCTGGGGGAAAGGCGTCAGAGGGAGCAGGAGGGGGAGAGGAAGAAGAGCCTCATGTGGTGAGGAAGAGCAGAAGCAGCTTGGTGCACGTGGGTGGAGGGGGCGGGGGCGGAAATGGGGGAGGAGCAGGGGCGGGAGGGATGGTGAATGGGGCAGCACTGGGGGGAGCAGCAGGGAAAGGCAAGGATGCTAGTTCACGAGCTGCCGCTGCTGCTGCTGCTGCTGCTGCTTCGGCTGCTGCTGCTGCAGCAGCAGCAAAGAGGAGGAAGAGGGGGAGGAGGGAGAGGGAGGAGGGGGAGGATGAGAGTGTGAGGTCGGAGGGGTCTAGTGCGGGCGAGTCTGATAGTGGGGGCGATGAGAGGAGGAGGCAGAGGCGGAGGAGGAGAGAGAGTGAGGGGCGTGAGGATGAGGAGGGGAGAGGGGAGGAGGAGGAAGACGAGGAGGAGGCAGAGGATAGGGAAAGCGGGGGGGAGATGGGGGAGGAGGGTGGGGCGGGAGACGAGGAGGAGGAGGATGAAGAGGAGGAGGAAGGGGCGAGGGGGTGGATATCGGGGCTGGGACCCAAGGAGAGGCGGTACAGAGGGGGGAAGAAGTGGGGGAAGCATTGGTACAAGGCGTGTCGCCCTGTGGTGGCTCATAGGGATTCGTTTGAAGCAGCTCGTTTGGAGCTTCGTGGTATACTAGCTGGTGGTATACCACCCGCTGGTGTGCCTCTGCTGCTCCCTGCTGCTGCAGGAGAGGGTGTGGGGCGCAAAGGGGGGGATAGTGGGAATGGGAGGAGGGGAGAGAATGGTGCTGGTGGGATGGGAGAGGGCAGGAGGGTGAGGAAGGGGAAGGGGCGAGCAGAGGCAGGGGGAGACGAGGAGGGCAAGGAGGGGAGGGAGAGGGAGGAGAAGGAGGAGAGGGAGAAGGAGAGGGAGAGGGAACGAGAAAGATGGTTGTCTGAGGAGCTGTGGGGAAGAGCGCAGGCAGAGGCAGGGGCGAGCAGAGTGATGTATGGCAACGACAGCATGTACATGCTCTTCCGATTGCACCATGTGAGTAATCATCTGTTCCCGAGGCGGTTCTTGGAAGTGAGTGATCGTGAGTCCTTGAGGTGCTTCTTAGAAGGGGCGAGCAGAGTGATGTATGGCAACGACAGCATGTACATGCTCTTCAGGTTACACCATGTGAGTAACAGCGAGTCATGCCATGTTGAGTAGTATGTACAGTTGTGCTTCTTGCACGAGATGACTGTGTGGCTTGAAGGAAAGGTGTTAGTAAATTCCGTGGCTGCAATCGACCTGTCACATTCCGTCACATTCCGACTCGGAGACTTTGGCTGGGATTTCAGCGTCTCTTCGACCAGCTTTTGATCGAATGGAGTGGGTTAAGGCTGTGACCGCAGATTATAAGACATGGGTACCCTGCTGGGAGGTAGCACGGTAGCACTGTGACTTACCCATGTCTATTATTCTGCAGTCACAGCCTTAACCCACTCCGCTCGATCATAAGCTGGTCGAAGAGGCGCTGGAATCTTTCCAGCCACAGTCTCCCAGTCGAATTGTGGAGGCATTTATGGCAGTGTGGCAGCAATCGACCTATCACATTCCGTCTTTCATCATCTCACCACCTGTCTTTCATCATCTCACCACCTGTTCCCCTGCCTCTCTCCCTCACCTCCTTTCTGCGCCCCTCTCCACCACCAGACGCTGTACGAGCGCATTCTGAGTGCCAAGGTGAATGCGCGGGCATCAGAGGAGAAGTACCGTGCACTCAACCACTCCGACTCACCTCTCTCCCTCACCTCTGCACCCTTCTCTCTCCCCTCCCTTCCCCCCCTCCCCTTCCACCCCCCCTGTCACCAGACGCTGTACGAGCGCATTCTGAGTGCCAAGGTGAATGCGCGTGCATCAGAGGAGAAGTACCGTGCACTCAACCACTCCGACCCACCCGACCTCTACGCCAAGTGAGTGTCTCTGCACCAAGCAAGCGTCTCTGCACCACTCAAACCTTTGAGTTTCACACGTCACAAAGACTGGAGAAGTACCGTGCGCTCAACCACTCCGACCCGCCTGACCTCTACGCCAAGTGAGTTTCTGTCACTTGTACTGCTTTGGGGAGTTTGCGCAAGTTCCAGGTGCAAGTCTTGCAAGTACCAACTTTTCAACAGAAACTCTTCTTGGACGCCTCAGGAACAGACTTCGCAACCTGCTGGATGGGCAGAGAAGGGCACGTGGTGTGCTGCGCGTGCGCTAACTGTTGACTTTCTTGATTTCTTCCTTTGACCAAGCAGGTTCTTAGAGGTGCTATACAACCTGCTGGACGGGCAGAGAAGGGTACATTGTGTGGTGTTTGCTCTAACTGATGACTTTCCTGACTTTCTTGACTTCTCTCATCACCTGAGCAGGTTCCTGGAGGTGCTGTACAACCTGCAGAAGGGGCAGAGCTGGATGCAGTGGTTCTATTTAAAGACTGTGTTCTCAAGCCTGTGTTCCCCCATTTCTCTCATTCACTGGCCAGGTTCCTGGAGGTGCTGTACAACCTGCTGGACGGGCAGATCGACAACACGCGGTTTGAGGACGAGTGCCGTGCTGCCATCGGCACCCAGTCCTACGTGCTGTTCACCATTGATAAGCTCATCTACCGCCTCGTCAAGCAGGTGAGTTGCCGCACCTCATGTCACCCTCCCGTGCCACTCTCCCGTGCCACTCTCCCGTCACCATCTTCCCATCGGCACCCCGTGTGTGCATGATTTACTGGATCGTTCGCTCATGCCATCATCTCTCCCACCCCATTCTGCTCTCTCGACACCCCCCCTTTCCTCCTCTCTCTCATCAACAGCTGCAGACGTGTGCGGGGGACGAGGTGGGGGCGAAGCTGCAGCAGCTGCACGACTACGAGGTGGCCAAGGGGGCGCGCGGCTACGTGGACCTCGTTTACCAGGCCAACGCGTGTGCGCTCATGCATGACGACTCCCTCTATAGGATCGAGCTGGTGAGTGAAGGAGGGGCATCACTTTGCTGGTGAGTGAGGGATGGGTGTTAGAAGGCTGCCAAGGGGGGCACGCGGCTATGTGAACCTGGTCTATCAGGCCAACGCGTGTGCGCTCATGCACGACGACTCGCTGTACCGGATCGAGCTGGTGAGTGAAGGAGGGGCATCACTTTGCCGGTGAGTGAGGGATGGGTGTTAGAAGGCTGCCAAGGGGGGCACGCGGCTATGTGAACCTGGTCTATCAGGCCAATGCGTGTGCACTCATGCACGACGACTCGCTCTACAGGATCGAGCTGGTGAGTGCGGGAAGGGCAGCGGGAGGGGTGATGTAAGGCTATTTGAGGGGCGCGTGGCTATGTGGACCTCATGTATCAGGCGAACGCCTGTGCACTCATGCACGACGACTCTCCCCCTCTACTTCCCTCTCTGCAGCTAGAGCAGCAGCCACGCGAGGGGGAGATGATGGTGCAGCTGATGGAGAGCATAATTGACCCCACCAATCTCACCCACTGCATCCATCCACGAGCTAATAAGCCCGATTTCTTCCCCACTCCCTCTCTTCTCCCCCACTCCCCCCTTCCCTTCCAAACCGCAGCTGGCGCAAAAACCAGGCGAGGGGGAGATGACGGTGCAGCTGATGGAGGGCGGGCCGGAGAAGGTGGAGGTGCCGGCAGCACCACCCTCTCCTGTCTCGTGTTTCAAACCCCACCTCTCCACTCCCTTACTTCCTGCTTTTTCCCCCATCACAGTTAGCACAACAACCAGGCGAGGGCGAGATGACAGTGCAGCTGCTTCTTCCCCCATCACAGTTAGCACAACAACCAGGCGAGGACGAGATGACAGTGCAGCTGCTTCTTCCCCCATCACAGTTAGCACAACAACCAGGCGAGGGCGAGATGACAGTGCAGCTGCTTCTTCCCCCATCACAGTTAGCAACACTCTCTCCCTTACCCTCTCTCATCCTGCACCCTCCCTTCCCACTTCTTCCCCCCACTGCAGCTAGCGCAACAGCCAGGCGAGGGCGAGATGACGGTGCAGCTGATGGAGGGCGGGCCGGAGAAGGTGGAGGTGCCGACAGCAGCCATGGAGTCCGCCTTCCTGCACTACCTCTGGCACTTCCTGCACTCGCCTCCCTCCCACGCACCCGCGCGTGGTCATGTGTTCCTCGCCAGGTATGGGCTTGTCTCTCTCTCTTGTCTGCATGGGGTGGGTTCCATGAGTGTCCCATGTGGTGCCGGCAGCAGCCATGGAGGCTGCCTTCCCGCACTACCTCTGGCACTTCCTGCACTCGCCGCCCTCCCATTCCCCTGCTCGTGGTCAAGTGTTCCTCTCCAGGTATGCGCTGCACTCCTGCCCTCCTCTTTCGCCCTCCTTTCGTCCCGCCGCTCTACCTCTGGCACTTTCTGCATTCCCCGCCCTACCTTGCACCGAGCCGCATCCATGCCTTCCTTGCCAGGCATGCACTGCTGCCTTGCGCTGCATTCCTGCGCTTCTCTCTTGCCCCACACTCTCTTGCCACTGCTTCTTCAGATGTTGCCATGTCTTTTGAGGCGCCTCAAAAGCCAGGCTTGCACTACTGCTTGTGTGCCCTCCTCTCTTGCCCCACACTCTCTTGCCACTGCGTCCTCAGATGTTGCCAATGGCTGTGCGTGCGCTGTGATATGTGTGCACTTTCCAATGCGTGAGCATCACCAGGAACGTGAGAAAGGCATCATCGTCTTCATCCTCAGCAGCAGCAGCAGCAGCAGCAGCAGCAGCAGCAAAGAGGGGGCGCAGCAAGGAGGACGAGGAGAGGGCAGCGCTGGAGAGTGTGCTTATAGTGAACGGCCTCGAGTGCAAGCTCTCCTGTGTCACCTCCAAGGTAAACCCTAACACCTCCCCCCGTCTCCCCTCCTGGTGTGCTTTGAGTCGACTTAAAAGTGCGCTCTGAGTCAAAACACGCCTCGAGTGCAAGCTCTCCTGTGTCACCTCCAAGGTAACCCCGCATCACCCTTATCCTGTTCTCTCTCTCGCATCTGAACATCCTGCTTAGGTTGTTACCCTGGGCGAGCCCTTCTCACTCATTATTTCCATTACCGACCCTCAAGTTGCCTAAATAATCGTACGACTCCCCAACTCATCCGATCTTCATCCTACCAGGTGTCTTATGTCCCTGGTAGTGACACGGAGGACTACCTGTTCCGCCACAAGAAGCACCGCCGACCCAGGAGTGCATCCCAGGCACTGGCTCTTGCCTGCAATGCCCGACCTCTTTCGTAATCCCTTGCCTCCCCAACTCGCTATACTATTTACACCCCATCCAGGTGTCCTATGTACTAGACACGGAGGACTATCTGTTCCGCCACAAGAGGCACCGCCGGCCCAGGAGTGCTTCCCAGGCACCAGCGCTGCCGCACAAGGCCCAGGGGACAGCTGGCACGCAGGGATTGGCCGAGCACTCGCACCGAGCGGCAAGGCGGTTACGGCGTTACCAGCAGTGGATTTCGGCAGGCGTGCCCCCGCCCTCCTCATGAGGGGTTTTTTCCGATTAAGTTAAACGGGCAGCTCGAGCAAAGCTGTAAGTGCTGCTGCTGCTATTGTGTGATTTGATCATGTGTAGAACCCCCTTCGCTCCTCTCGAAAAAACTTTATTTGCGTAAGGGTATGGAGGTGAAAGTGCTGGTGCTGTTTCTTGCTGTGGTCTCGCTTTTAAGAATTTGCCAGCGGCTCTGTTTCCTTCTGTGTTGCCCGCGCTGTTTCCTTCTGTGCTGCCCGCTCTGTTTCCTTCTGTGCTGTTCACCTTGCTTGCACTCTGTGCTCTTCAGTATTTTCTTGAAACCATTTGATTTGACCCTTTTTCGTTCCCTGCCCTCCTTCCCTCCATCTTTGTGAACAGTGTGCCATGCAGAGCTCTCCTTGCTGCTGCTCTTAGGCGGGCATTAGGCTGCGTGGTGTTTAGATTCTAGAGTAATATGTGGATGTTCGTTATCCTGTATGTGGGATGAGCGCTAAGGAGGTCTCCCTCCCTTCATGGCCACAGCATTTTGTGGCCCCAAGTTACCGTTCCGCATGTCCCTGGCAGCACTATTTTTTTTTTAATGTTGAATGCTGACCTGCCCTTGTGAGAGTTTTATTGCATTGTGTTCCGCAGACAGAACCTGAATGCAGTGCGCTTAGGAAGGGAATGAATATGAAAAGAGAGGGGCGTCAGTTCACAATAAAGAATGGTGAAACTCGGCTGTACACGAATCAGCCAATATCGAACCCGCACAAAACTTCAGTTCTCCCGCAGTTGCACTTTGTTTACCCAGGGAGACGTCAACTGTCTCGTTTTCGGATAGTCTTTCGGGAGACTGCAGGCACACTTCCTCAACGTTCGCTGCTTACTGTCGCACGGAGCAGCAACGAAGAACCCCTTCCTTCTCGCCTCACTTCGTTCCCTCTCCCCCCCGGTTCTCGCGCCTCCTCTCCCCCGTCGTTCGCGCCAATGGCGGCGGCGGCGGCGTCCGCGGCGCTGGGCGATCTGCTGCTGCTGCAGGGGCAGGCGAAGCGCGACCCGGAGGGGTACCGCGAGGAGTTCGAGCGGCAGCACCGGCACTACCGCGCGCTGCTCGCCGTGTTCTCGTTAAAGCCCCACGCGGAGAGCAAGGAATTCGGCGACCTCGTCATGTTCCTCGCGCAGGTGGGCTTTAAGTCGCTCCTTCGAGCGGCTTAAAGGCTGCTACAGCCGATATAGCACTGGCGCTAGAGCACCGCTGCTGCTGCGCGCCGGTGGCCGTGTTGCTCTTTGACCCGGAAGCTGAAACAAGGAGTTATTCACTTTTGAGAATTTGAAGAGGGGATTTTGTAGTATTCTTTGCGCGCGGGGAAGGAGTGAGATTGAAGGTTAGGTTCAAAGAGCAGCTACGGTAGAGGTTTTTGGTTTCGGGTGAGGGTTTTCATCCTGTCTGCGAGGGTTAGGGTCGGGGTTAGGGTTAGTGTTTAGTTATTTACAAATTTAGGTTTTTCGTCTGCGAGGTATATGCTTGGTCCGCTCCGCATCAGTCCGTTTATGTTCTGAACCTTCAATCTCAAAACCTCTCCTTAAACCCTTAACCCTGAAGCCCTGTGGGTCCTTCCCCCTTTGCCCGCCTTGTCGTCTCCCCCAGCCCCTCTCACCACCCCCTTCCCAGCTCGCGCCCTTCTACCGCAGCACCATGGGCGGGTTCCCAGGCGAGGTGATGGGGCTGCTACAGTGCACACGCGCATGAAACCCCCATTTTCACCTGTTCTCCTCCCTTCTCCCCTTCTTTTTGTCCCCTCGATTTCCCCCCAGCTCGCCCCCTTCTACCGCAGCGCCATGGGAGGGTTCCCGGGGGAGGTGATGGGGCTGCTGCAGTCCCACGTGGACGTGCTTCACCCAATGCTACGCCGCCAGCTGGCACACGCGCTCATCCTCCTGCGCAACCGCCAGGTGCGTGCGTGCCTGCTTGCAAGGTGGAATATTTTGCACCCTGCCTGCTTGCTCCCCTTGCTCCCCTTGCTCCCCTTGCTCCCCTGGCTGTCTCGCTGGCTGGCTTGCCTTCTCACCTGCTTCCTCGCTTTCTTGCTTTGTCCGCCTCGCCCCCGCACTCGGCACGTTACACTTACAGAAGAGCGAGCCTGGCACTTAGAAGAGCGAGCCTGGCACTTAGACGAGTGAGCCTACACGTCTGCTTCCTCGCTTGTGAGAATTCCACAGATAGGCATCGAAGAGTGTGAGCCTTGAATCAAGTTCAGTGGGGAGATGAGTCTAGCTGCTTGATTCTGCGCCTCTGCTTGCCTCGTCCACCTCCTCCTCTCCCTTCCTTGCAATCCCTCTCACCGCCCAACAACCCACTCCCACCTGTTTTCCTGCAGCTATTGGGTCCCACGGACCTCATTCCGCACTTCTTCCGCCTCTTCCGCTGCCCCGACAAGGCCCTGCGCAAGCTGGTGTTCGCCCACATCGTGAACGATATCAGGCGCCTCAACCAGAAGCACAGGCACGAGGGGGTCAACCGGCCCATCCAGAACATGCTCTTTTCCCTTGTGCAGGTATGGATCCCCCTCTCCCCATGTGCGGTGGTGGTTGTGCAGGTGCGGTGGTGGTTGTGCAGGTGCGGTGGTGGTTGTGCAGGTGCGGTGGTGGTTGTGCAGGTGCGGTGGTGGTTGTGCAGGTGCGGTGGTGGTTGTGCAGGTGCGGTGGTGGTTGTGCAGGTGCGGTGGTGGTTGTGCAGGTGCGGTGGTGGTTGTGCAGGTGCGGTGGTGGTTGTGCAGGTGCGGTGGTGGTTGTGCAGGTACGGTGGTGGTTGTGCAGGTACGGTGGTGGTTGTGCAGGTACGGTGGTGGTTGTGCAGGTACGGTGGTGGTTGTCCAGGTACGGTGGTGATGGTGTGAACGGCAGGTGAGACATGTGGGTGGTCACGTGAAGCGAGGTTGTTTTTGAGACGTCTCAAAAACAACCTCGCCTCACATGGTGTGAACGGCAGGTGAGGCATGTGGGTGGTTGGGCACGGGTTGGTGGGACAGGGTGGGTGAGACAAAACCCTCCACAAGCTGGTGTTCTCATCTCACACATCGTGAACGATATCCGGCGCCTCAACCAGAAGCACCGCCACGAGGGCGTCAACAGGCCCATCCAGAGCGAGCATGGTGCCGCCGCTCTTCTCTCTCGTCCAGTCACGTGCGGCACCATGCTCGCTCTCGAGCGGTGTTGTCTCACCGCTCCTTGAGAACGGTGTTGTCTCACTCCGTGCTCCCGACCACGCGCTCCTTCCAATAGGAGGAGATCGAAATGGCAGCCAACAAGTCCCTGGCAGTACTAATCGAGCGAGCTACGCCAGCGCAAGGTGTGGACCGATGCCCGCACTGTCGTCTATATCACACCCTTTCCCCCCGACATCGCCCTCCTCCCTCTCTCCCCCCAAACAGGAGGAGAATGAAGTTGCAGCCAGGAAGTCCCTGGCAGTGCTGATAGAGCTCTACCGTCGCAAGGTGTGGACCGACGCGCGCATCTTGCTCTATCTCACACCCTTACCTCTCCTAACCATGCGTCCCCCCTCAAACAGGAGGAAAACGAGATGGCAGCCAAGAAGTCTCTCGCCGTTCTGATAGAGCTGTACCGGCGCAAGGTGTGGACCGACGCGCGCACCGTGAACGTGATCGCCACAGCCTGCCTGCACCCATGCACGCGCATCATGGTGGGCGCGCTCAAGTTCTTTATGGGGACTCTCTCTCTCTCTCTCAGCCTCTCGAGGCACTCTCTCTCCCTCCCCTCACCACCCCCTCACCAGGAGGAGAACGAAATGGCGGCAAAGAAGTCCTTGGCAGTGCTGATCGAACTCTATCGGCGCAAGGTGTGGACCGATGCCCGCACTGTCGTCTATATCACACCCTTCCCCCGACCTCGCCCTCCCTCCTCCCTCTCTCCCCCCAACCCAAACAGGAGGAGAACGAAATGGCAGCCAAGAAGTCTCTCGCAGTGCTGATTGAACTGTACCGCCGGAAAGTGTGGACGGATGCGCGCACCGTGAACGTGATCGCGACGGCCTGCCTGCACCCGTGCACGCGCATCATGGTGGGGGCTCTCAAGTTCTTCCTGGGGGCTCTCTCAACCTCTCGAGGCACTCTCTATCCCCTCACCCCCACACCAGGAGGAGAACGAGATGGCTGCAAAGAAGTCTCTCGCAGTGCTGATCGAACTGTACCGCCGGAAAGTGTGGACCGACGCGCGCACTGTGAACGTAATTGCGACAGCCTGCCTGCACCCGTGCACGCGCATCATGGTGGGCGCGCTCAAGTTCTTTATGGGGGCGGACCGGCAGGGCGAGGGGGAGGACGGGAGCAGTGATGAGGAGGAGGACGAAGAGGAGAAGAAGAACCGCAGCAAGGAGAACTCTGCTCTGGCTTTGGACAGGAAAACGGTTTACACGGTGAGTGTGTTGTCTGGTGGTGTCTTGGCTTGCCTGGTGGTCACTTTGTATGTATTGATTGCAAGGTGACTTCTGAGTCGTCTCAAAAGTCTTTGAGTCGACTCAAAAGTGTGTGTGCCGGTGTCTTGGCTTGCTTGGTGGTCACTTTGTATGTCGGCGACACTCACCGGTTGTATGTCACCAAGTGTCCGCCTATATGTGGTCACTTTGTATGTCGGCGGCGACACTCGCCGGTTGTATCACTCTCCCACCAAGTGTCCGCCTGTATGTGGTCACTTTGTATGTATTGGTTGTAGGCGGACTCAGGGAGTATCTCAAAGCCCGTGTTGCCTTCCTTTCCTCCACTGCCATGCCATTTCTTCCCTCGTCTCCTCTTCGTCTCCCTTACTCCTATCAGGCGTACCTCAAGGGAATTCCCGCCAGCAAGCGCAAGAAGCAGGTGAAGCTGAAGCGAGTGATGAAGGGGCTGCGGAAGCAGCAGCAGGGACTGCTGATCAGTTCCCCCCTGCCCTTCTGCCTGTATATTCCCCTTCTTCCACCCCGTTGCCCCTGCCTCTGCCTGCCTGTGTTCCGTTCTCCCATCTTCCCTCCAGGCATACCACAAGGGCACGCCAGCCAGCAAGCGCAAGAAGCAGGCGAAGCTGAAGCGAGTGATGAAGGGGCTGCGGAAGCAGCAGCGCGCCGTGATGGGCGGAGGGGGGGAAGGCACGGGGGAGGGCGAAGGGAACATGCACTTCGCTGCGCTGCACTTGCTGCACGACCCGCAGGTGGGTGATTGGTTGTTGTTACAGGGAAGGGTTGAGGAGGGGAGGTTGGGGGGAGAGAGAGAGAGAGGGAGAGGGCACAGGGGAGGGCGATGGGAACATGCATTTTGCTGCACTGCACCTGCTGCACGACCCGAAGGGGATAGTGTGGGGGGAGGAGGGGAGCAGGGAGAGGGGGGAGGAGCAGGAGCGCAGGGTAGGTGGTGGGTTTTCCACCTCCTTACACTTGCTGCACCCTCCTCTCCTTTTATGTAACGTGAATGCTCTGCTCCCTCCTATGTGGCAGGGCAGAGCCCCTCCTATGCTCAGCTGCAAAGCCTCCCATTCTCATTACGAAAGAAAGAAAGGTCCACCCAACTCATGTCGCCCCTGCTTCCTCCATCCCCTCCCCCTTTCCTCCTCTTCCCCCTTGTTTCTGACTCACTCCAGGGCTTTGCAGAGAAGCTCTTGAGCCGCATGTCCAAGTGCAATGAGAAGCCTGTAGTGCCGAATTCATGTTCACCCGGCTTTCCATTTCCCCTTCCCCTTTCTCTCTGCGTCACTGCAGGGCTTTGCAGAGAAGCTCTTCAGCCGCGTGTCCACGTGCAATGAGAAGTTTGAGGTGAGAGGGTGAGATCGACAATCTCTGAGAGTGCATGTGATGTGGGTGAGAGTGCATAGACCACGTCGCAACGTTTGAGGTTGGTGGGTGAGATAGATGATTGGATGGGAGCGACGAGAAACGAGTGGAGGGGAGTCGTGCGTTTCTCTACTCATTGAAGAGCATGGCGAGTTGCGTTCTCTCTATACCCATTCTCATGCACTTCAACACATGCCATCTCCTTTCCCACCTCCTGCCTGCCCCAGCTTTTTTTTTTTTTTGTTTTTTTTTTTGTTTTTTGTTTGTTTTTTTTTTGTGTGTGTGTTTTTTTTTTTTTTTTGTGTGTGTGTGTGTTTTTTTTTTTTTTTTTTTTTTTTTTTTTTTTAAATCAAAAATATTATCTCCCCGTACCACCATTCGTCATGCTTCCTGGCTCCCTGCAGGTGAAGCTGCTGATGCTGAACGTGGTATCGCGCGTCATAGGCACACACCGACTGCTCCTACTCAACTTCTACCCTTTCCTGCAGCGCTATCTCATGGTACATATCACTTGTACCTTTTTTCTCTGATGTTTACTTATTAATTTACACATTCATTCATTTAAGGTGCCTCTGCCCCTTCCCTTTTCAAGGTTGCATCTTATCCGTCGATTTCTGCCGTTGCATCCCATCTGTTGATTGCAGCCGCACCAGAGGGACGTGACGCACCTCCTTGCCATCGCCGTGCAAGCCTGTCACGATCTGGTGAGTGAGTCACAACCTGGTGGGTGGGTGGGTGGGTGTTGTGGTTGACCACGTGAAAGAAGATTGTTTTTGAGACGTTTCAAAAACAACCAGGTGGGTGGGTGGCTTTTATTGTTGGGCTGAACACCGTGGGGGAGGCGTGAGCGGGAGCTGGTCTCCCCATTTGCATACTTCCTCCTCTTGTCTCCCCATCCCCACCTCTCCTCCCTCGTCCTCCCTTCACCTCTCGCCCCTCCCCCAGGTCCCCCCAGACGCAGTGGAGAGCATGGTGAAGCAGACCGTGAACCTCTTCGTTCACGACAGGGCCCGTCCCGAGGTCATAGCAGTGGGGCTCAATGCAGTGAGGGAGGTGTGTGCGCGCATGCCAGTCTCCCTCTCGCCTTTCCGTCCCTCGCCTCGCCCCTCCCCCAGGTCCCCCCAGACGCAGTAGAGAGCATGGTGAAGCAGACCGTGAACCTCTTCGTTCACGACCGAGCAAGGCCCGAGGTCATAGCAGTGGGGCTGAACGCTGTGAGGGAGGTGTGTGCGCGCATGCCCCTGGTGATGGGGGAGGAGCTGCTGCAGGACCTGGCGATGTACAAGAAAGCCCGCGAGAAGGCCGTTGCAGCTGCTGCTAGATCGATCATTTCCCTGTTCCGAGAGGTATGTTGGGGGTGAAGAGCGGTACAGAGAGGTACAGAATGGTACGGGAGGTGTGTGCGCGCATGCCCCTGGTGATGGGCGAGGAGCTGCTGCAGGACCTGGCCATGTACAAGAAGGCTCGGGAAAAGGCCGTTGCTGCTGCTGCCAGGTCTATCATCTCACTCTTCAGAGAGGTATGGAGCAGTACAGAGAGGTGCATGAGGGTTGAGGAGCTCTGGTAGGGTTTGGGAGGGAAGGACAAGCCAGGGAGGTGTGTGCGCGCATGCCCCTGGTGATGCACGAGGACTTGCTGCAGGACCTGGCCATGTACAAGAAAGCACGGGAAAAGGCCGTTGCTGCTGCCGCGCGATCCATGTTCTCACTCTTCAGATAGGTACGGAGTGGTACAGAGACTTACAGAGAGGTACAGCAGAGAGGTACAGAGAGGTACAATGCGGTACAGATCCATTATCTCCCGCTGCACTCATCCCCCACCAATCCCCCGTGTCCCCATCCCCCATCACTTCCCCCCCTCCTCCTTCCCCCATCCCCCCCCTCAGGTGAATCCGTCTCTGCTGCAGCGGAAAGACCGGGGCAAGCCGGGGAAGGCAGGGGAAGTCAGTGCCTTCCCCCTACACCTCCGCCCCGCCCTTGCATCCCCCCACCTCCCCCCTGCCCACCCCCCCGCTCCCCCCTTTGCGCCCATCCAGGTTAACCCATCGCTGCTGCAGCGGAAGGACCGGGGCAAGCCGGGGCGGTTAGTGTGTCAGCATCCTCCCCTCTCCTTTGCATTTCCCTAACCACCCCCCCGCTCCCCCCTTTGCGCCCATCCAGGTTAACCCATCGCTGCTGCAGCGGAAGGACCGGGGCAAGCCGGGGAAGGCAGGGGAAGCTGTGCAGCCAGTGGCGTTTGGCCACGTGGCAGTGTCTGACCACGTGCCTGGGATTGAACTGCTGGGGATTCCGGAGGAGGAGGGCAATGGGGAGGAGGGGGAGAGTGAGGAGGGAAGTGAGGAGGGGAGTGAAGGGGAGAGTGAGGAGGAGGGAGGTGAGGAGAGTGAGGAGGAAGTGGAGGGGAGTGACGAGGAGATGGAGGAGGGAGAGGAGGGGGAGGAGGGGGAGGAGGTGGAAGGGGATAGTGATGAGGAGGGGAGTTCAGGGAGTGAGGAGGTGGAGAGTGAGGGAGAGGAGGAAGAGGGGGAGGAAGAGGAGGAGGAGATGGAGCAAGATAGGCCAGGAATTTCCAGAAAACGAAAGGCAGAGGGGGAAGCGAGTGGAGATGGAAAGCGGAAGCGAGAAGGACCGGTGAAAGTGGAGGGTGCGAGTCTGAGGCAGCTGAAACGACTGGCAGCACAAGGGGAAGAGAAAGCCGGAGAGGAAGCAGGTGGAGGGAAAGCAGGGGAGAAGGGGGAAGGGGAGGAGGAGGAGAAGGATGGGTTTCTGTCAACAGAGGATTTCAGGAAGATCAGGAGGATGCAGGCGAAGCAGGCTGCTGAATCCATGTTGAGGCGCAAGGGCATGAAGAAGGCGGCTAATGCGCTCGCTCACTCGCATCAAGCCCGCTCGCACTCTCTCAGTGACCGCCGCGTGGACGCGTCTGACCTGGAGGTGAGTTGTGCTGAAGAGAAAGAGGAAAGCAGAGGTGATGATGCACTCGCCCACATGCACTCGCCCACATGCACTCGCCCACATGCACTCGCCCACGTGCACTCGCCCACGTGCACTCTCCCACGTGCACTCGCATCAAGCACGCTCGCACTCCCTCAGAGTGAGTCGTGCTGCTTACAAAGTCTCAAAAAGTCATAGTCATGCTGACGTGGATAGGACTTATACTGTCTGTGGCATCGACATGTGGTCGCACATTTTCCACCACAGAACTTTTCTTTCTCTCTTTCCCTTTTGAGCCTTTACCAGCAATTCTTCCTCGGTTCTGTCTCCAAATGTGTAACGTGTCTCTGTATACGCAATTGTGTGAGTGCATCTCTGTCTTGGTCGCTGCATCTCCCCTCTCTTCTTCGTCCCCTCACCCAACCCCGCCCAAGGTACACATAAAGACACAGATGGGCAAGGAGGAGCGAATGGCAGCATTGATGGCGGGCAGAGAGCACCGCAGCTTCCCACTCACCCCTTCATTCCCCCTCACCCATTCTCCACGAATTCGCTCTCCTCCACTCCCCCCTCCCTGCCCTCCCCCCCCCCACAGGTGCACATAAAGGCACGGAGGGACAAGGAGGAGCGCATGGCAGCAGTGCTGGCGGGCAGAGAGGACCGCAGCTTCTTTGCCAAGTCGAAGATGAAGCAGCAGAAGGTACGCAGAAGCTTCTTAAACTGTAGGCAAGAACTTTTTTGCCAAGTCGAAGCTTGAGCAGCAGAGGGTAAGGCTGCCCCCATCACAGCACCGAACACTCCGCGATACACGGTGCCTTGATGCATCAAGGCATCCACAGTCCAGTGCATCATGCGACGCGTTCTGAAGACGTGACTTAGCGAATTTTCAAAATCAACTCTTTGCGATGCACGTCGCCTTGTGAATGCCTCAAGACATCAACTGCATCCTGCAACGCATTGTGAATGCCTCGATCAGTCTTTTTTAAAATTTAATGCGCCTCATGAGCACTTCGCGGTGCGCGTCACCATCAAGACACCCATCCCTTCCTCTCACCCCCTCCTTCCGCTCCTTCCATCCCTCTCAACCCCTCCTTCCGCTCCTTCCATCCCTTCCTCTCACCTCTCCTCTCACCCCTCGCCCTCTTCTCACAGGTGGGTGGAACATCCAACAGAGAGAAGGAGAAGCGCAAGGCAGCGCCAATGGCAGCACAGCGGGTGCATCCCCTCCTCTTGGGTCCTCCCTAACCCCTCTCCCTTCACTTCACCCTCTGTTCATACCCCCTCCTCTCATCCCCTCCTTGTAATCGGTGCGTGCCTGCAGGTGGGTGGAACGTCCAACAGAGAGAAGGAGAAGCGCAAGGCAGCGCCCATGGCAGCACAGCGGATGAAGCTCAAGAGGCGCACGCAGGGCAAGCGGCGCAGTAAGGGGAAGAATTTTCAGGGGAAGAAGGCCTGGAAGACATGAAGTCTGGGTCTCTCAATTCTGATATAAGCTATTGTTAGTTAGTTCTATTTGTTATGTTGGTATTTGTTCACGCATGCTCAAAATTGTATATTCGGCTTTCATTTCGACCAATTCCCGCAAAACTTCCCCTCAGCTGTATAATTGCCCTCGCATTTCTCAGGGATGAACAAATCTGATCTCGAGGAATGGCGCTGTTCAGTTCCCAGCGCAGGATTCACACTTGCAAGGCCTAGCCATGGCGTCCGTCAAGCGCACTGTCGCCGTCGCATTGGCTTTCGTCCTCGCGCTCGTCGCCGCGTACACCGCTGTTCACAGCGTCGCCCTCCTCGCACCCACGCGCGCGCGCAACTCTCGTCCCCTTTCTTCCCAGAACTCGCTGACTTCAGAGTCGACCCAAAAGAACTCTCCTCGCTCCCTCGCACCCACGCGCCCACGCGACTCTCGTTCTCTCTCCTCCAAGAATTCGTTTATAAGGCTGTTCGCATTCACCGCACCCGTCAGAAACCCACAGTCAAGCGTGAATGACGCCGCAATCCCCGCTGTGGTCCCCAGGCCCGCGCCGCCGCAGCTGCAGCAGCAGCCCGCGATTCACGCTCCCGCCGACAGCGCTCCGCTCGAGCGCGTGTGCGGCTCGCCAGCCGTCGACGGCTACGCGCACGTGAACGCCACGTGTCTAGAAGCGTCGCCCACGAATCGCATGTGGTGGTCCATGCATCCTCAGGTGAGTCCTCTCTCTGCTTCAGGTGAATCTCCAGGAAATCTTATGAACCTCCTGAGGAGTTGTTCCTGAAGCGCAAAACAGCACGTCTGTCGCTCCTTGCCACGTGACTATGATTGTACGCAGTGATTGAATGAGCTAATCAACTGTCATGTCGGAGTGTGAATGTGCGCGCGACTTACGGCATGTGACTGACGGCATGTGACTGACGGCATGTGACTGACGGCATGTGACTGACGGAATGTGACTGACGGCATGTGACTGACGGCATGTGACTGACGGCATGTGCCTGACGGAATGTGACTGACGGCATGTGACTGACGGAATGTGACTGACGGCATGTGACTGACGGCATGTGACTGACGGCATGTGACTGACGGCATGTGACTGACGGCATGTGCCTGACGGCATGTGCCTGACGGCATGTGACTGACGGAATGTGCCTGACGGCATGTGACTGACGGAATGTGCCTGTGCTTGTGTCGTTTGACATGGTTGTGTGTGTGGGCAGGGAGGGAGGAGCGGAGAGGGGTTGGATTGCCACATGGAGCGGGAAGTGAGCTTAGATGGGCTGGCCGTGCGGTGGGGCATCGGGCACAAGACCACCACTCCAGAGCAATGCTGCCAGGCCTGCAGGTAAATCTTACATGGACTGGACTCACATGCCTCCGAGGTGCCGTAATACTTAACTAAGTCACCATAGATGGGCTCGCCGTGTGGTGAGGCATCGGCCACAAGACTCACACTCCAGAGCAGTGCTGCCAGGCCTGCAGGATAAGGATGGCCCCTTATCCCGCTTGCCCTGAATCATCTGAGTCTACTGTCCTCCCATTATTCCAATTCCACTACTGATACCCTCTCCTCTCCGACCACCCTTTCTCCCTTGAGACCACGAACAGGACCTACACCACACCTGGGCGGGCCCTTCCCCCCCCCCTTACAACAGCTGGTTCTTTTGCGCCCTTCTTATTCCACCACCCCTCGCCTGTTCTCTTCCCACCCCTTTCCCCCCAGGGACCACAGACCGGACCCACAAGTTGCAGATCCCTTCGCGCACCTCCCCTGCAACGTCTGGGTATTCTGCTGCGCTCCGACCTGCTTTGAACCCGACGCGCACACGCACACCTTCGGTGACTGCTGGCTCAAATTCTCTGAAGCCCCGCAGAGCCCCGAGGTGAACGCGCGGGGGGAGTACCCTCGGGAACTCCGTGCGAGGCATGCCGAGGCGCCTGAGCGGTGCCAGTGGGTGGCGGGGGTGCTGCTGCCGCCCGGACAGACACTCACCAATGGCACATGGAGCCCAAGACATGAGTGGTAGAGAGGGCCTACCAATGCATGCACTAAGGCAGCGCCTTTCATGATGCAAAGAGGATCGACGACCAAGAGAGGATTGTGCGTTTACACACTGGTACGTGCATGCGGATTTATGCCTAGCAAGCCCTTTTTTTTGTGCTTTTTACTACTTTTAACAATCATGCTGCTGCCTACTGTGCGTGTGCAGGCTTCCTAGTTCCTCCAATGACTCGAGAACATGCAGACGAAATAGGAGTCGTCGCCAGAAGGCATTCAGCGAACCTCCCGCCAGCTCTTGTTAAGAGTGCATCATTTCACTTCCCATCCATGCCCTGTTTGTTGGGTTTGATTGACCAGACACCCTCTCAAAATGTTGCAGCTTCAAATTATTTTAGAAATGCCATCTCTTTTACGCGCTCCAATAGCATTCAATGCACTGTAGTATCAGTTGCTGCAATTGCCGCCATCTCCTGTCAGCTCTTTTGAACTATCGCCCTTGGTCTTGTCAACTGACAGATAACAGCGAGCCAAACCCTGTGATCAAGGCCTTGTGTACGGAATTCTTTGACACGGTCTGAATGAGTAGGCTTCAGGAATCCGGAGCCGCTGATCAGCGTCGTGTACGGTCAGATAAATCCGAACAAGCGACTACTCTTTTGTAAATCCACTAACCATTGTCGCTGTTGATTAGTCAGTCATGGCGGCGTTGCTGCACGCGATCTGGGTGAGGTATCTCGACTCGCTCAAGCATCGCCCGGTCCTCACCAAGGTGCAACGGCCGTGATTCCACCATTTCGATCATCACTCGCATCCTTCTCACTGTTCGGATTCACGCATCACTCCCACCTGCTCCCCCCGTACACGTTCCTCACCCGGAATATGTATCGTTTCGAATATATTGCCGTTTCTTTCGCCAAATTCCGCCTCTCCCGTTGTTCAGGCGCTAACGTCAGCGTCGCTAGCGGCCGTGAGCGACCTGATGGCGCAGCGACTGGCGTCCCGAAAGCCCGTGGAGCTCAGGCGAACGATTCTCATGTGGGTGCGTGTAGGAGGGTGCATGCAGGAGGGTGTGTGTAGGAGGGCGTATGCAGAGGAGATCGCTTGTTGAAAGGAGGGTGAAAGCGGACATGCCATGCAAAAAAAAAAAAAAAGGTGTCCAGTCGTGTTTTGCTTCCTCGTTTTGAACCACTCACAGTGCGGATATGGAATGTGTTAAGGCCGCGATCATACCCTGCTTCTCCTAATCGTTACCTCATTGGTTCGTTCTCCCTTATTAGTCCCTCCACAATCCTTCCAAATTATGGCTGGCTTCCATGATTGCTCCACCCCTCAATCCACCCCTCTCTGCACCTCTCAGCTGTTCGGGCTGCTCTACATGGGTCCATCGGCGCACATGGTGCATCGTGCGCTCGACGCCATTTTTGCAGCCAAGAGAGACACCAAAACTGCGTTAAAGAAGGTAAGCAAAACGAGCTGAGTGACTACTAGTGAGAGACGGGGGAATGGATTGGCGAACGAGAAGAAGAGGGGAGAGGCGGAACGGGCATGTAATCAGGGTGTTGAGAGTGTGTATGCATTGCAATGGCCTTGCAATCCTCCGCTGTATTGTAAATCGAAAGGCTCAAAATATCCAAATTTAGTTGGACGCCTTTATTTTCTTGTTTTCAGGTGGTGGTAGAGCAGTTGACATACGGCCCGTGCTGCAATGTGGTGGCCATTATGTGGATCGCCTATGTGGTGGAGCGACGCTCATGGATGGCATCCAAGAGACGGCTCTTTGCTGCATACCCAGGGATCCAGATCAATGGATGGAAGGTAAAGTATAATGTATTGCTCTGAGCTTTTTGTTTCATCTGGGTCCCACAGTTGTGGTCTCACTTGGCCATGTTCTTGTCATTATGTCTCTGCTTCAGGTGTGGCCGCTTGTAGCACTGATTAACTACAAGTTCATTCCATTCAACCTCCGTGTGCTCTTCTCCAATGTTATTGCCATCTTCTGGTGAGTCTTTCAAGTTGCATGTGATTGTGTTCTTTGCACAATCTGCATCTTTCTGAGTTGCTGAGGTATTTCATTGCGGCATCTTATCCCACCTTCCAGGTCTACGTTTCTCATTCTAAAAGCACGAGGGATCAAGGACAAGCAAAGCTTGGAATAACGCGTGGATGCGCCCTTTGCGACAATGTAAATACTGTAGGCTGTACAGACTCCTGATTTTAATCACCAAACACTGTTTTCCCACACTGGCCAGACCATGGACTACATGGCCAACAATGGCACTATGAGTTTGGCATAAATAAATATAGATTGACTATTGTGAAGAAGGCAAGTATGATTGAATTTTAATATCGAGTTTTCCTTTAGCAACACCATTCACGGAGCCGACAGGGCATGCGACTGTCTTGCTAGGAGGGGGTGTCGGTCGGCCTCTGACGAAAACACGCGCCGCTAGAATCTGCGTTGTGTCAGGAGGGGCTAACGAGCGGCGTTTGGCCAATCACGTCAAATGACGCCTCGTTCGCTGCCAGTCAGCCGGTGGGAGCGAATTTGTGGTGTGGAGGCAAACAAACCGCGTGCGACTGCTTCGCATTGCGTTCTGGAAAGCTTCGCTTCGCCTTCGTACGTACAGTGCACCACTTGCCGAGGCTGACAGATGGGCGTGGAGAAGGTGGGCGGACGCACCAGATTCAGGGGAGGTAAGCAGGGGAGGTCAGGAAATGAGGTACGCGCCCTAGACGACAGAACCCGAACCGGGAACAAGCTAGCAGAAAACCATCGGTTTGGGGAGAAGAGGGCACCAGAGTCTGCACTGCAGCAGCCAAACCTGCACCAGATTCCACTCTTCACAGTTCAGAAACAAGAACGGTCCCTCCATACCTACCCAGTTGTCCCTCCATACCTCATTCCGAAGTGCAGTTCCTTATCTCCCTCCCGCTCCATTCCCTTCCCTCCCTCCCGCCTGCTGCTCTGAGCGGTCCTTGGGGCCTGTGAGTCTTCTTGCTTGACCTTTTTTTCGCACTTGAAACTGTTCTTCGCCGTCCTTCTGGCATGCTTCTTGAGCTTTCTCCGTCCAAATATCCCGCGCTTGACTTCACTGCGGGTAGTCCCAGTTCCTTCCATCAGATTGCACCACCGCCATATCCGAACTGCATTTCAATTAGTCTGTCGCTTATGCGTAGCATGCCGTACTAGTCTGACTGAGTCCATCCCAAATATATTTAGGACTAGTGTTCTTTTTTAGTTTCCCTTAATTGTCGCCATTCGTTCTGAGGCCGCCATGAACCGTAAGCCGGTTCTCCTCTCGCCCGCCAAGGAATGGCGCGACCCAATATTCGCCGCGCCTTCACCATCTCGTAAAGACACTGGGCCACTCACCACCCCTCGGCACCGAGAGCCGCCGCTCTCGCCATTCCGCTCGCCATTGATGGGCTCCACAAACCCCGCAATCCCCGCGGGATCTCCGCTCGGGTCGCGCTCCCGCCGCGCCTTGGCCTCTCCGGTGCGTGACGTGCGCCAGGCGGACCGCGGGGACCACGGCGGCGGCGGGGGGAACAGCAAGCGGTTGGCGCAACTATGCATTCTCCGCACAGCGCAAGCGCAACTCAACTCCGCGAACCCCCTGCGCCCCCCGTCTTCCGCGCAGCCGTCCCCCATTTTCTCCGCCGAGTCCCCCAGCTCTCTGCTGTGTCAGGCGGGAAGCGCGCTATCGTCTTCCGCGCAGGCGCGCGCGTCCTTTGAGTCGGTTCATGCGCCGTGCAGCGCGCCGAGCGGCCCCATGTCCGCGCAAGACGGCGCAGCGGACATGTTCGACCCTTTTCTCCTCCCCGCGCCCGCCTTTCCGCTCCGCGACCAACCCTCCTCCCCTCCGCCCCTACCGGTGGCGCAACCCGCGCAAGCGCCGTCGGCGGAAGACACGGGCGCAACTTCCGCGGACCGCGGAGAGAGGTGTGAGATGGCGGTACATCTCCAGCATGCTGATGTCGATGCCACGGCAGCTGCTATGGCGGCGGAAATTGCGGAGAAGGATGTGACAATGGCGAGGGATGAACGGAATGGGGAGAATTCGGGAAAGCAGGAGGGAAACGGAGTCGGGCGGATTCGGATGGTGGGCGAAAATGGCGCGCAGATGGGCGTAATGCGGGCTGGGAAGGCGGCTCAGGCGGAGCCTTTCGGAACGCGCGCTGGCGCCGAGTGCGCAGATCGTGAGAATGTGGGGCGCATTGACAGTCGAGGGAACTTGGGGGGGAAGCGGGGCGAGAATTCGGGCGCGTGCAGCCGCGACGCGCAGAACGCGTCAGTTCGAAGCACGCTCATGGAGCTGGCAGCCAATAAGAAGCTGCCACATGGCCCGCGCAAGGGCGATCCAATGTACGAGTGCAAGCGCTGCCCCTTGGCTTTTCCCGCCCGCTCCCCCCTGTCCCACTCCGCCGCGCTGACTCCCCCCGTGCACCTCCCCTCCCGCCTGCACATCCCTGCTGCACTTACCGGTTTGACCCGCGGGGGGAATGGGGGGTTGGGCATGGGGAGGCTGGGGCTGGCGGCGCCTGGAAGCTGTGGTAGCAGCCCCCGAGGAGACTGTTCCTCCCTGTGGAGTCGGCAGCTTCAGCAGCAGTACGGGCAGCAGCAGCAGAACCAGCAGCAGCAGCAGCAGCAGCAGCATCATCATCAACTGTTGGTGCAGCAAGTAAAGCTGCTACAGCAGCACCAGCAGCAGCACCTGAGTGAGTCGCACTGCAAAGAAGATACTCATTGCTCTGGTGTGAGTCATCGTTCGCTGCATCCCAGTCATGCCAGCTCAGCGGCCACGTGTCCCAGTGGTTCCGTTGCTCCACTTGAAGCACAACTGGTGTCGGCCTCGGCTCGCAGGCTCGGCCGGAGAAGCAATGGAAGTACACCTACCGCACCCACTGGGATGGTTGGAATGGTTGGAATGGGAGGAATGGGGGGAATGAGTGGAATGGGAGGAATGGGAGGAATGGTTCCTGCTTCATCAAGAGAAGGAAGCCGTGCGGCCTCTCCTAACCGCTCTGCAAGGCGTGCCATTTTGTTCGGAGGAAATTGAAGCAGTTGGCTCTAATCCAAGGCAAGACCGTACATGCGAGTTCTCTTACGCGTTTCAGCAGCTATGTGAACCACATGCAAATGCCCTAGTGTGGCTTGTTCAGGCAGGGTTTTGATATAACCTAGATAGATTGACTAGTTTCCAATGTACAAAAGTTATTACCGCAATCAATACAATCGCTCAATCCTTCACTATCCGAACTTTTCGGGTAAATATGCCACACGTAACGAACATGGGACCCGATAACATGAATGGTACAAAAAAAACGTTTACGGTCACTGTATCGGGTTTCCTGACGGGTTTGGTAAGTGGGGTCACGGATTCAGTCACTAACAACAGCTAAAAAATCATGCGAATGGTCACACATGTAACTCCCGCCAAAACTTCTTGAAACTCTACAATGTTCCCGCTCGCGTCCAACCAATCAGCTAGCTTCTAAAAAAACTAAAACCCAATCGGAATTGGATGCGGTTTGGGAATGGATCAACACTAAACACCTGGCGAATTGCGTTTAGGGTTGATTCATCCGAAAATGCATCCAGGTTCGTTTTGGGTATTATATTTTTAAGGCGGGAGTTTCATCTGTGACCATTCGCGTTATTTTTTCCCAGTTGATTGTGACTGATTCCGTGAAACGTTTTATCAAACACGTGAATACACCCTTTCCAGTGACCGTACCCGGTTTTTTTTTACCAAACGAATTATCGAGACCCTTGTTGATTACGTGTGGCATATTTTCCCGAACTTTTCTGGCATCCTCGAGAATCTCGTATGATTTCTCTCATCCCGCCTCCCGCTCTTTCACCTCATTCATTTCTTCTTCACGTATCACGACGCCGTTTCACTTTTTTCCCAGCGCGTATGACGCTCGCTTCCATTGCACGGCTCTAGCTACGATGCCAGCCGCTTGCGCTTCGACCCTAAGCTGTCCCGCTAGCAACGCCAGATTCGCTACTGCTGCTTCCTCGATACCTTCGCATCACCGCCCAGCCATGCTTTCTCTCTCCCGTTCCGCGCAGCGCGTTCTGCGGGGCAGCGGAGCCAGCGTCGGCACCGCGATGCTTTTAACGAGAAACACAATACAGCGTATAATCCCGGCCGCGTCTTACTCGTCAGATCAGTTCGGCGAGAGAAAGGGGCCGTACCGGCCGCAATCGCAGGGCTACAAGGCGGGAAATCAGCAACGGTCATATGAGAAGCCGTCGTACGGCGGGCAAGAGTACCCGCAGGCGAGTCAGTATAAGCGGTCCGATCAGCAATCGCCGTCTCCGAGTCAGTTTTCCCAGTTCGACCAGCAGCCGTATCAGTCTAGATCGCCGGGCTCGTATCAACGACGGGGCGAGCAGCAGCAGCAACAGCAGTACGGGCAGGAGGAGCCGAGCGATGAGATTAAGACTATTGAATGGCAATCCGATCTGTCGAATTCCGTGAATCTGATTGGTCAGTGAATCTGTTCTGAAAATGCATCCTATCCATGCGCCTGTATGTGCCGCTCCTGTTTCACATGCACCCATGCATGCATGCCGTCTATGACCCATGCACAATCCATTCATGCCTTATCCAGATCCCATCCATGACCCATTCATGATCGATCCATACCATGCATATCCCATGCGCGCCCCATGCAGGCAACTTGGCAGCGGATCCAGAGTATCGGTTTTCCGACAGTGGCAAATCCGTGGCGAGTGTGAAGCTGGCGGTAGGGTGGAAGAAGGCGAATCCATGACCCGTGCATGCCATTCATGCCCCACGCCATCCATAACCCATCCATGGCCCATGCATATCCCATGCGCGCCCCATGCAGGCAACTTGGCAGCGGACCCAGAGTATCGGTTTCTCGACAGTGGCAAGTCCGTGGCGAGTGTGAAGCTGGCGGTGGGGTGGAAGAAGGCCAACGGGGAGAAGCACACTGACTGGTGAGGAGGACCATGCACCTAATTCTAGACCTTCTGGACCAACTACAAGACGTCTCAACACTCTTGAGGCGCCTCAAAAGTAATTCCAGACCTTCTGGACCTTCTGGACCGACTACAAGACGTCTCACAACTCGGCTTGTAGTGCTCAACACGTACGCTTGTCCGTGCGTGCGTGTGTGAATAATTGTATGCATGTGTGTGTGTATCCGCGCCTGCATGTGTGCCCACACAGGTACACAATACAGATGTGGAACGATGTGGCTACGCTTGCGCAGAACCTCAAAAAGTCTAGTTTGAGGCGCCTTAAAACCACACTGCTTGTGTGTGTTTCCATGTCTGCATGTGTGTGCATGTGGGTGCATGTGTGTGCATGTGTGTGCATGTGGGTGCATGTGGGTGCATGTGGGTGCATGTGTGTGCATTGGGTGCATGTGGGTGCATGTGTGTGCCCATGCTGGTACACAATACAGATGTGGAACGATGTGGCTACGCTTGCACAGAACCTCAAGAAGGGCACGCGCGTGTATGTGAAGGGGCGATTGCACATGGAGGAATACACAGACAGCAGGGGGGCGACGAGGCTGGATCCCAAGGTATGGCTACTTGTGCTGTTCACTCCATAGGGCGTCTGGGTGTGGGTGGGTGGCTTTTGGCTGGCTGGGTGGTTGAATGGCTGGGTACGCGCATGTATGTGAGCGAGCGGCTGCACATGGAGTAATTCACAGACAACAGGGGGGCGACGAGGCTGGACCCCAAGGTGTGGCTCGTGCATGGTATTATTGGGTGTCTGGGTGTTTGGTACGTGTGTGGGTGGGTGTGTGCGTGGGTGGGCTTACATGCACGGGGGATGTGAGCGGGCGAGTGCACATGGAAGAAGAGGAGTACTCGGACAGCAGTGGGGCGCCCCCTGTGTGGGTGGGTGGGTGGGCACCCATCCTGTAAGCACAGGATATGTGTTCAGGCACCCGCATGTGGATACGAGGAAATAGCCCTTGTAGCCAGCAAGTTTGGCGGCAGCAACAATGCTTTCTGAGGCGGTTAAGAGCTTCCTCCCTGAAACTTTTCCTTCCTTCTGCCTCCTCGCCCCCGCAGGTTGATGTGAAGCAGATAGCCCTCGTGGCCAGCAAATTCGGCAGCCGCAACAAGAACCAGGGCAGCAGCAACTGAGCCTTTCTTTCCTTCTGTCTTCTCTCTCCCCGCAGGTTGATGTGAAGCAGATAGCCCTCGTGGCCAGCAAATTCGGCAGCCGCAACAAGAACCAGGGCAGCAGCAACTGAGCCTTTCCTTCCTTCTGTCTTCTCTCTCCCCGCAGGTGGATGTGAAGCAGATAGCCCTCGTGGCCAGCAAATTCGGCACCAGCAGCAACAACAACCAGGGCAGCAGCAGCAGCAGGGGCCGTGAAACCAGTCCTGGGGGTTACAATAAGGGCAGTTACAATCAGGAGGGTTACAATCAGGGGGGTTACAACCAGGGGAGTTACAATCAGGGGGCTTACAGCCCACAAGAAACTGCATATCCTGAACAGAGCAGCTACAGCAGAAATCAAGGGAATTACAGTAACCAGAGTTATGATACCCAAGGCTTTGGTAACCAGGCGGGAAGCAGCGGGCAGGGGGGAGCGATGGATGGACCAGTGGTGGCTACAGATGACAAGGGGCTTCCTCGGATTCCACGATTTGATGGCAAACTGACTGGTGCGTGAATGGGGAGGGGTGGGGGGGTTGGTTTGAGCTGGATGGAGCAGCGGGCAGGGGGGAGCGATGGATGCACCGGTGGTGGGTACAGATGGTGAGGGCCTGCCTGGGATTCCACGATTTGATGGCAAACTGACTGGTGCGTTGTAGAGTGGGATTGAATGTGGGGGGTTGAGTGATGAGCAGGGGAAGAAGAGAGAAGGAGGAGTTGGAAAGGAGATTTTGGGGAGGGGGAGAAGGGAAAGAGAGACACTTAACACTCTGTCCCCCATATTCACGCCCATCCGTCACCATTCTGTCCCCCATATTCACGCCCATCCGTCACCATTCTGTCCCCCATATTCACGCCCATCCGTCACCATTCTGTCCCCCATATTCACGCCCATCCGTCACCATTCTGTCCCCCATATTCACGCCCATCCGTCACCATTCTGTCCCCCATATTCACGCCCATCCGTCATCATTCTGTCCCCCATATTCACGCCCATCCGTCACCATTCTGTCCCCCATATTCACGCCCATCCGTCACCATTCTGTCCCCCATATTCACGCCCATCCGTCACCATTCTGTCCCCCATATTCACGCCCATCCGTCACCATTCTGTCCCCCATATTCACGCCCATCCGTCACCATTCTGTCCCCCATATTCACGCCCATCCGTCACCATTCTGTCCCCCATATTCACGCCCATCCGTCACCATTCTGTCCCCCATATTCACGCCCATCCGTCACCATTCTGTCCCCCATATTCACGCCCATCCGTCACCATTCTGTCCCCCATATTCACGCCCATCCGTCACCATTCTGTCCCCCATATTCACGCCCATCCGTCACCATTCTGTCCCCCATATTCACGCCCATCCGTCACCATTCTGTCCCCCATATTCACGCCCATCCGTCACCATTCTGTCCCCCATATTCACGCCCATCCGTCACCATTCTGTCCCCCATATTCACGCCCATCCGTCACCATTCTGTCCCCCATATTCACGCCCATCCGTCACCATTCTGTCCCCCATATTCACGCCCATCCGTCACCATTCTGTCCCCCATATTCACGCCCATCCGTCACCATTCTGTCCCCCATATTCACGCCCATCCGTCACCATTCTGTCCCCCATATTCACGCCCATCCGCCACCATTCTGTCCCCCATATTCACGCCCATCCGTCACCATTCTGTCCCCCATATTCACGCCCATCCGTCATCATTCTGTCCCCCATATTCACGCCCATCCGTCACCATTCTGTCCCCCATATTCACGCCCATCCGTCACCATTCTGTCCCCCATATTCACGCCCATCCGTCACCATTCTGTCCCCCATATTCACGCCCATCCGTCACCATTCTGTCCCCCATATTCACGCCCATCCGTCACCATTCTGTCCCCCATATTCACGCCCATCCGTCACCATTCTGTCCCCCATATTCACGCCCATCCGTCACCATTCTGTCCCCCATATTCACGCCCATCCGTCACCATTCTGTCCCCCATATTCACGCCCATCCGTCACCATTCTGTCCCCCATATTCACGCCCATCCGTCACCATTCTGTCCCCCATATTCACGCCCATCCGTCACCATTCTGTCCCCCATATTCACGCCCATCCGTCACCATTCTGTCCCCCATATTCACGCCCATCCGTCACCATTCTGTCCCCCATATTCACGCCCATCCGTCACCATTCTGTCCCCCATATTCACGCCCATCCGTCACCATTCTGTCCCCCATATTCACGCCCATCCGTCACCATTCTGTCCCCCATATTCACGCCCATCCGTCATCATTCTGTCCCCCATATTCACGCCCATCCGTCACCATTCTGTCCCCCATATTCACGCCCATCCGTCACCATTCTGTCCCCCATATTCACGCCCATCCGTCACCATTCTGTCCCCCATATTCACGCCCATCCGTCACCATTCTGTCCCCCATATTCACGCCCATCCGTCACCATTCTGTCCCCCATATTCACGCCCATCCGTCACCATTCTGTCCCCCATATTCACGCCCATCCGTCACCATTCTGTCCCCCATATTCACGCCCATCCGTCACCATTCTGTCCCCCATATTCACGCCCATCCGTCACCATTCTTTCCCCCATATTCACGCCCATCCGTCACCATTCTGTCCCCCATATTCACGCCCATCCGTCACCATTCTGTCCCCCATATTCACGCCCATCCGTCACCATTCTGTCCCCCATATTCACGCCCATCCCTCCCCATTCTGTCCCCCATATTCACGCCCATCCCTCCCCATTCTGTCCCCCATATTCACGCCCATCTCTCCCCATTCTGTCCCCCATATTCACGCCCATCTCTCCCCATTCTGTCCCCCATACTCACCCACATGCATGCTCTGACAGCCGGGCAGGTGGAGGCATTGTGGCGGGATTTCTTTGACGATCCAGTGCAATTCTTTGACTACCGGGAGATGAAGGTACAGCGTGGGTTGAAGGGTGCAGTTTGTGGGCATGCTGTGTGTGGGGCTTGCTGTTGCACGCTTGCTGGTGGGGGTTGTCAAGGAGGGCAGGTGGAGACATTGTGGCGTGAGTTCTTTGACGACCCTGTGCAATTCTTTGAGTACCGGGAGATGAAGGTATGGCATGCATGGGTTCAAGCATGGGTCGTGAAATCATGCCCGTGCGTGGGGTTTCTGGCTGGTTCAGTTGCTGGTGAGGATTGTCAAGGAGAGCAGGTGGAGACATTGTGGCGTGAGTTCTTCCACGATCCAATGCAATTCTTTGAGTACTGGGAGATGAAGGTATTATGCCATGCATGGGTTCAGGGGAGGCCAAGCGGGGGTGTTGGAAGCATGCCATGCTGTGTGGGCCATGCTCGTGCAGGCTTGCTGGTTAGATTGTTTTGACCCTGCGGGTAGCCACGGGCGGCGAGCTACTGTGGGTGCACGGGCGAGCTACTGTGGGTGCACGGGCGAGCTACTGTGGGTGCAGAGCCATGGCACCCCTCCATGGGTGCACAACACGTTGCTTCAACATGGCAAAGGCTTCATGAACCCTCTTCCCTTCCTCTCTCCCGTCGCAGCAACACGGGGAGGTGGCTCTCAAGTATCCGGATTTCAAGAAGTCAGCCACAGGGGAGCCGCTGTGGGTGGATAGCCGGGGCACCCCTCCCTGAGTGCACAACAAGTTGCTGAAACGCAGCGAGTGGCTTATGAACCCTCTTCCCTTCCCCTGTCCTCCCTTCCCTTCCCTTCCCTCGCAGCAACACAATGAAGTACCACCCAAGTACCCGGATTTCAAGAAGATAGCTACAGGAGAGCCGCTGTGGGTGGAGAGCCGCGGCACCCCTCCCTGGGTGTACGATTCCTTGCAGAAATACGATGATGCCTTTGCTGCAGCACTGGCAGGCATGCCGCTTAACGGGCAGGGGGGCGAGGAGGGTGGTGCTGGTGGGGAGCAGTTTGGGGAGAATTACAAGGAAGAGTTTGGAGGAGGGGCGATGGACGCCCGTGGGTTTTAATCAGGAAGGGCTTCGGGTTTCAGGTTTATGATTTCTTGTGGGTGCAGAGTCGGGACAGTTCCCCCCTGGGTGCATGACTCCTTGCAAAAATACGATGATACCTTTGCTGCAGCACTGGCTGGGATGCCGCTTGACGGGCAGGGGGGCGAGGAGGGCGGTGCTGGTGGGGAGCAGTTTGGGGAGGAGTTTGGGGGAGGGGCGATGGACGCTCGTGGGTTCTGATAAAAGGAGGATTTTCACTCTTCCTTGCAGGTGGAAGGGTAGCGACCCCCTGGTGCTAGTAAGCTTGTGTTTTGGATAGTGCAAGGATCGCCATGCAACACTACCTTGTGATAGGCTCTAGCTTGTACCGTTGTGGTTGATTTGGTTGCTCTTCATCAGAAGCTTGTCTGCATAACCGCTTTCTTCTGTGGTATCGATGTGAGGCAGAGGTTCATAACAGCAATCACTGTACACTGTACCCGTGCACGGTAAATGTCTTATTCCAGATTGAAAACACTGCATCTCTCCCCATAAGCCATAAACTATGTAGCTTGTGCGCACCTACATCAATGTGGGGATGATTTTAAATAGAGCCAGCAGGCCCATGAGAGCAATTACCGCATACTGCGGCACAGTGTACAAATATATGTCGGTACCCAGCTTACGAGCACTGTAGCGCTCCCCGTATGCAGCACGAAAGACCACCCACACTGCACCCAGTGCTGCTGCTACTGTGCCGCCTTGGAACAGCGTGCAGAGGAACATGGACGTGATAAATGACGGCTGTGATTGTAACGAGCGGGTGGGGAAGTGAGAGGGTGGGAGAGAGAGGAAGAGAGGGGAAGGGAAGAGAAGGCGGGGGAAGGGAAAAAGATTTGGAGATATGGGAGAGGGGGTTGGAGGGGGTAAGAGAGAGTGGAAGAGGAGGGGGAATGTTTGAAAAGGGCGTGGTGGTGGGGGGCATGGGGATGGCAGAAGGGAGGAGACAAGGAGTGTGCAGGTGATTCAACGTCATTTTCATCTTCTTCTGTGCGACGTACGAACCGCTCGAAAAGACGCCTTAGAATAAGTATCAACCCCATTTCTGAGGGTCAATCATGTACAAATTACTCGACGAGGACGCCTGAGAAAGAGTATCAGCCGCACTTTTAACGGTCAATCACGTACGTATTGCTCGACGAAGTTGGCCTGCACGCGGATGACGCGGTCAAAGTCGGGATTGCCGGACATGGCGGGTGCGAAAATGCGGTGCTTGAGGCGCGCCGCGCGGATGCCGATAAGAGTCTGTGGAAGTAGAAAGGTGGGGGGAGGAGGAGGGGGGGTTGGTAAGGGAAATAGGGGGGAAACGGGGGGAGGGGAGAGGGGGGAGAGGAGGGGGAGGGGAAGGGGTGGGGAAGCGGAGGAAGATGGGGGAGGAAGGAAGAAGGAAAGATGCGGCTCGTGATGCGCGCTCCAGCTGCATGCGAACATGTAAGGTTGTCATGTGACGAACCCTCGGAGAAAAATACGGAGCATCGGAGAGAAATGCAGAGAAACGGAGGAAAATACGGAGGACCGGAGGGAAATACGGAGCATCGAAGAGAAATAAGAAGCGTCGGAGAGAAATACGGAGGTCGGAGAGAAATAAGGAGCGTCAGAGAGAAACACGGAGGACCGGAGGAGAAACGGAGCATCGGAGAGAAATGCGGAGCGTCGGAGAGAAACACGGAGGATCGGAGGGAAATACGGAGGATCAGAACAACTCGCTGATAGGTGAGGCATGGCGAGAGCTAGTACCCGCATGTAGACGAGGTGCGCCGCGAACGCGACGAGCGCTGGTAGCTTGAACTCCTCGCGCAGCGCAAACAATGCCGCCGTGTTTCCCGCCATTGTGGACTAGTGAGTGGTAACAAGTTTAAAACCGGGGTGCACATTCAGCTGAATGTGCATCAAAGGTTATCCCTTGACTGAGTGGGTTACGAGGTGTGCTTTCAACCCCTTCAAGTCGAAATTCGTTTCCCCCCTCCCCCGCAATTTCGTTTCCCCACGCCCCCGCAATTTCATTTCCCCCTCCCCGTCGAAATTCGTTTCCCCCCTCCCCCGCAATTTTGTTTCCCCCCTCCCCCGCAATTTCGTTTCCCCCCCCTCCCGCCAATCTGTTTCATCCCTCCCGCCATTCGGTTTCACCCACTCCCGCCATTTCACCCCCTCCCGCCACCTACAAAATGCCCGAAGCTCTAGCGGAATCATTTTTTTGTCGCCCCTCGTGAGCCAATCACTGTTTTTCTCCAAACCCCCTTCCCAACATCTCAAGCCGAACCGCGCTGAATGTGCACCCTGGTTTTAAGAACCACGGGACGACTAATGAACTGCGCTTCAAAGCTTCACGACCTGCTCCTGCGTGAAACGTAACATGTTAAATTAGGAAGGAGCAATAGGGGAGAATAACTGGTGATTGTGGCGGCGACCGTGTAGATCAATCCAGCATCAAGACACGCGCGACACGCCATTTCTGTTGCAGAAATGCGTTGGAAAGTACACCTGACCTGACCAGAGTTGCTGGAAGCTGGTGAGAGGGAAGGGCATGAGGATGGGGGATTAGCGGGGATAGGGAAGGAGGAGAGTACACCTGACCTGAAAGGTGAAGGCCTATTCAATGTGCAATGAAATGGTAAGCTATTATACGGAAAAAACATCATACAAATTAATGGCTACGCAATTTATTGTGAAGGACCCTAGCTGAGCAGGGGTTTGGCATATATTCATACTTCCCAATGCTGGTTGCACGCAGTTTAGCATAAATGTACAGTTTCCAAATAACATCAGTTTTTTTTCTACTTCCAAAGTACTAAGAATAGGGGGTAGAGTCATTATATTTATCATAATAAAAGTGGAAATTAATTTGCTATACCCGTTCACATGAAAATAAACCTGATTTCCTGAGAATCTTAAGAAACCGTTGCTCTAGCTGTTCCCATGTTGGGTCTTTTCCACAAATGATACATCACTTGAAAACAGACCCTTATAGCATAGTATGATAGAGATGTCTTTTAGAATGACTGTAAAAGAAGGAATTTCAGTTACACACCCTGCTAATACAACAAAAAGGCGGTCCAAACCAAGGCAGACTTGCACGTGCTTTAGAAAAGTGCACAGAACTGCTCCTGAATCGAAGGGCAGTGAAAGTTCTGTGTGAAGCTTGTGAATTACGTCACGAATGAAATCGTGCACATCAATTTGACTTCTTCTGGCATTCGCATGTCCAGTAGGCCTTGACGTTGGGACTGTGTGGGATTCGCACGGAATCCGCCCGGATTGCGCCCTTGACTGTAGCTCTTATCTACGAATGAGAGGCCAACAATTTTATTGTTGGCCGTAGAAAATTGTCCAAGAAATGATGCCCGTTGCCGAATGGAAGACCCTGCCTGATCGGATTGCACCTCGGTTGGAATTTGGAATCGGATGTCAATGTGTGCCAACAACCTACCCAATATGCCTAGCTCGACCTGCTGCGCCTGCGGTTCCCGCTCACACCCCTCACACCTCCTGCCTAGGGAGTACTGTAGTGGGTGAGACCTCCCCTCTCGTTTTCAGCCACCCTGCCATTTCAGGGTTTTGGCAGCACGCAAACTCGCCAGGCCAGGTAGCGTGCTGAAACTCCCAGCGCAGGCGGGGTTAACATCTTCCTGTCCACTGACTTGAGATTAACATCCTCCCTGTCCACTGACTTTATTTCGAACCCAGGCCCGCCTCAGAAGACTTGGTACAAACTAGGAATATTCGCGTTAAAACACCCTAAAGGCGTCGTTACGCGGGTCGGAACGAGAGTCAACGCCCCCAGTTAGTGCCCCTTGACTAAGTGGTTTCCCAAACTAGGAGTGAAATGGGTGGCTCTACAGTTGTACTGTATGTCCAGGTCACCCACTCAAGCTTGGAAACTGCGGTGGTTTCGTAAGGGCACACACACGGTACTGTACCCCTCCTTCAGTGGGCCACCGATGTGAATCCATGAATAGTTACTTCGACAGTCGATTTGATCCAACAACCACTCTACACGCGCAAAATGAGTACACTGCGTGTACCTTTTGTATTTTTCTGACCCGGATCGTCGATCGTCAGGAAAAGTTTCCCCACAGGAATGATGAGAATGCTCCCCGCGTAAAAGTTGGGACCAAATTTCAACGCGCTTTTGGGCATGGATTCGCAGATTTGACACCGACTCGAAACATGCTTCGATTTGGCCCACAAGCACACCCCTCCGCCCCTCCCTCCCGCCCACCCCGTCTCCATCCCATCCCGTCCTCCGATTCCAGCTGGCAGCCCTCCATTTGGTCCTTTGGCCTTGAACCTAAACAAGAATTGAATTCCTTTCTTGCTGCTCGCTTCGCTTTGCTGCTCACACATCGAATGAGGGCCAGATTCAACCTCAAGGTTCGTTGTGAGCCGGGTTTCTGTGCGGAAAACAGCCGAGGTTTCCGTACATATAACTCGCAGTGACGAAGCCCTGAAGTTTCCCGATAGTTGACCCTTCCAACCTTAGTACCGACAGTTTCAACTTTCTAGTTTCTTATTCGGAATGATCGCCGTTAACGCGAACGACACGTTTTACGCTGATCCTTTTCCCGTTCCATTTCTCTCTTCGGACAGCGTCAACACCCACGCCGCACAACCACCAGCATCTTCCGGTATCGACCCAAAGATCGCATCACACGCCGTCGCTTCGCGCGGCGAGGGAGAACTTTGGGATTACATGCGCGCCTCGAACGAACCCAGCAGCGACATGGCGGCGGGTGAGCTCGAGGACATTATTCTCCGCGCCGCTTCGTCGTCCGCTGTTCAGAATGGCGTAGCTTTACCATCATGGTCGCTCGACTTTGCATCGGATGCCGTGGTTCCCGCCGCGACCGCCGCTACCTCAGCTGGGGGGGTTGGCGGCGGATTCTCGTACTACACCGCCCAGGCCGACGCAGCGTCACTGCCGCAGAACACGGCGCAAAACGCGCCGCAGAACACGGCGCCGCAGCAGTTTCACCAGGAGTGGTCGAATGGCGGCGCATGGGCGAACAGCGGACGGGAGTATCAGTCGGGAAACGGGCGGGGTTTGGCTGACTTTCAAGGAATTCGCCGACAAAACGCCAGTACTGCCAGTACGATAGCCGATGCTGTGGCATTCCAAGGCCGCACGGACAATGATTTTGCCAACATCGGCGAAGGCATGTCGCAGTTTTGGTCACAGGATGCCGGCGGAACCGCAACCGCCCCCGCCGCCGGCGTTACTAGCCACGCCGCGAGTCATGACGGCGCCGGCTTCAGTCCTGGCCACCTACCCGCCATCCTCCGCTCCCTCGCGGCGCACCAGCAGGCCGTTGAGGCCCTCGCGCCGCTCGCTACCGAGCCGCGGCGGCAGACTGGTGAATGGGATGGGCGCGCGGGGGAAGGTGCCGTCCGCGCCGCTGCTGGATGGTGCAGTTCCGCCAGCCTGCCCCCCGCGATGGCGGCGGCGGCGGCGGCGGCGGCAGCGTCTGCGCCGGGTTTCCTGCCGGCGGATGGCGTTTTCCCGCCGCTTCCCCTCACACGCCCGGCTCTCACAGCTTCATTCCAGCGCTCCCCCCCTTCCGCCGCGCTCGCCGCTGCATTCCCCGCTGCATTCCCCGCGTCATCCTCTTCCGCCTCGTCCGCGCACCTTGCCGCGTCCGTCGCCGCTTCCCTCGCCGGCGAGCGACTCGCCTTGGTAGGAGGCGGAACGAGTTTCGAGACGTCTCAAGACCCGCAACTTCCGCAACTCGAACCACGGGACGGCTCGGCAGGACACGGCTTGGCACGCGGCGGAATGGTGTCTAAAGCGGGTGCAGAAGCGACGGCGGAACCGGGAGCAGCGCAGAACTCGAGCGCCATTGACGCTCTCGCGTCCATGATCCTAGTTGCTGCAGCTGCAGGTGCAGCGGGCGGGCAAGGTGGCGGATTCGCCCCCCGGGGGCCCCAGCAGGCGGGGATGGGCGGCGCCAGCGCCAGCAGTGGCGGAATCGCTGGTGGTGATGCAACTGGGGGAATGTGGGGAGGAATTGGAGGGGGAATGGATGGGGGAATGGGTGGGGGGATGGTTGGGGGGGTGGGGGGAGAGGGAGACGAGTGGTGCAACGGTGATGTGGTGGGGAAGGTGGAAGCAGATGGAGCTGGGTATGGGGACTTTGGGAATACTAGTGCTGGGCATGGTTTCTATGGGCACGTGGATGTAGATGCGCAACTGCAGAGGAGAAACACGGCAACCAGCGGCACTGGGAACGTGGGGACCATTGGAGACGTGATTGTCAGTACCAGTACCAGGGCTGATGTGAAACGCGCCCGCAGGAGCAGCAGCAGCGGCAGCTTGCCGCCCCCCCTGCACCACTCCTACGAGGACACGTGTCCAGCTTCTGCTGCTGCCTTCGGAATTTCCCAAACTCGCCAAGCTTCCGCTGCTGCTGCTGCTGCTGCTGCTGGCGCTGCCACTGGTGTCGCTGCTAGCAGTGCCATGGCGCCCCTGTTTGCAGTGCATCAGAAGTCGTCCCCACAGAACTTACGCCTGCCTGCTGCTGCTAGCGCCGCCTTGCCTCTTTCTGCGCAGATTCCACAGAGCCTGCGGGAGCAGCTACAGCAGCAGCTGCAGCTGCAGCAGCTGCAGCGGCAGCAAAGCAATCTGAGTGGCAGTGTCAGCGGCGGCGGTGGTGCGAGTGGCGGTGGCGCAAGCGGCGGTGCTGCGAGCGGTGGGGAGGGGCGTACCTGGGCAGGTACCACCACCAACACCACCACCACCACCTCCCTTGGGGGGATGGCCGGGGCGGTTTCAAGAGTGCTCCCCCTGCACACTCAGGCAGTACCTATTGCCCCCTCGGCTTTTGAGACGTCTCAGACGGTTTCTGGGGCGTTCCTCCTGCACACGCAGACAGCCCCTATCGCCCCCTCGCCCCTCCCCATCCCCCCCCAACCTGTCGCCAATCCCCTTCACCCTCCGCGTTCCACTTTCCCCCCTAGCGCCCCCCCAGATTCGCCACTAATAGACGAGAAACCAGATGCAGTGGCCCAAGCAACGGCTGAGGTGGGCAGGAAGCGGCAAGCGAGAGGGGAGACTCGGAAACGCGGACGGGGAGGCGAGAGAGGGGGCAGAGTGGCAGGGGGGAGGCAGCAGGGAGCGAGTGACGGGGCGTGGGAGGAGGGAGGTGCAGGGAGGATAAAGCAGCAAGGAGCGAGTGAAGGGGCATGGGAGGTTCGCGCAGGAGACGGAGGCGCGGGCGGTGGAGCTAGTGCTGCTGTGGGAGGGTTTGAGGAGGGGGAAGGTGCGGAGGGAACGCGAACTCTGGGAAGGGTGTCTGGCGCATGTCTTGCTGCAAGGGTGAGTTGGCACATACCTGAAGCACCTGGCAAAAAGAGTTGACTTTTGATTCGACTCAAAAGTGTCTGGCGCATGTCTTGCTGCAAGGGTGAGTTGGCACATACCTGAAGCACCTGGCAAAAAGAACTCGGGTGGGGTGGAAAGTGCACTATCTCCTGTGTTTTCTCGCGCTGTTTCTCCGCACTCTCTCCTCTCCTCACATTCCTCGCACTCTCTCTCTCTCTCTCTCTCTCTCTCTCTCTCTCTCTCTCTCTCTCTCTCTCTCTCTCTCTCTCTCTCTCTCTCTCTCTCTCTCTCTCCGTCTCCTCCCCACTCCCTTCTTCCCCGTGCAGAAGCGGAGGGAACGCATAGCGAGTCAGATGCGCACGCTGCAGCGGCTGGTGCCGGGCAGCAGTCGAGTGGACACTGTCTCTGTTCTCTCTGATACCATCCGCTTCCTCTGCAGCCTCATTCACCAGATTCAGGTGCGTGCAGGGCACATACACACCCATCGCAGCATTTCTCTCTGTAGCTCCATAATCTGAAGCTCATGATCCAACGCTCATGATCCAACGCTCATGATCCGACGCTCGTGATGTCATGCTCATGCACTGGTGCTTCTGTCTTTCAAGCAACGACACACCCCCCTCTCTTGCCGCTGCCGTTTCTCTTTCTCCCTGTGGCAGTCGCTAGGAGCAGAGCCGGAGGGGTATTCCACCAGAGAGGCTGCAGAAGCAGCAGCAGCAGAGGTGCAAAAGCTGGTTCGAGACGACGTGATAGCAAGCCGTCGCCCTACAGCCAATCAGAGGGCTCCTTCTCAAGGTGTCACAGCAGCAGACCCAGCTGTAGAAGGAGGGGCGGCTGTAGCAGCAGAAGGGCCTATAGTACCAGGTAGGGCTGTAGCAGCAAGTGGGGCAGTAGCTAGCCCCAACGCCCCTCAAGGCAGCACACACACGTCCTCCCAGGGGCCCTCGCAGTCAATGCTTCCCACTGTCTCCACCACTTCACCCTCGTTGGAGGGATCCATGGCCCGTGGTGACGGTGATGCTGTTGCTGATGCTGATGGCAGCAAGGATGGTGACTAAGGGGACATGAGGTGATGGCATGGAGCACGAGTCCCAGACAGCTGCTTCCCACTGTCTCCACCACTTCACCCTCGTTGGAGGGACCTATGGCCCGTGGTGACGGTGATGCTGATGGTTATGCTGATGCTGTTGCTGTTGCTGATGCTGATGCTGGTGCTGATGCTGATGCTGATGCCGATGCTGATGGTAGCAAGGATGGCAACTGAGGGGAGTGAGATGGTGGCACGGAGAAGATGCCTAGATCAGTCCTGCACATATCACTAGCAGCTCTTGCTGAAATCCATTCTTTCATTTGTTGATGATACGGTCCTTTCACTGGCTGAATCCCTCCTGCTGGCCCAATGCTTGCTGCTCCACTCCACGTCACATGTACCACGCACCCACGCACGGCCCAAGCTGTTTCTTGCACGCGCTGCCCCACCTGTATCCAACACCCGCGCCTCCACATGTATCCTATCATATACTCAGTGCTCCACATGCATCACATGGCCCTTGCTCCATCTGTATTCTATGTCCTCGCGTGCTGAACCCTGCAACCAGAACACAAGTGTACTATATCCACCCTGATAACTGCTCTGTACGTTGTTGTAACACTCTATACAGGGAAGCTGGGGCGCTAGGGTGGTAGGAAACGGCAGTGTGTTGGAACGTAGCCTTCCGCCTTCTAGGACCGTATGCATCCTTCAATGGGACGTAGGTATCAGAGACTTCAGCACTGGATCAGGAGCGGCTGCTGCCGGGAACATACCTACAACACTTGTTTGACCAGGGTGTGAAAAAACAGCAATTTCTCCACAGCGTTAAGGGACAATAATGTGGGCGGGGTGGGGTGTCACGACTCAAGACTCAGGAGTCAACTGTCACGGGGGAAGCACCCGAAGCACCCAGTTGAGTGGGTGGTGGCGGGGTTGCTGCTCGGCCCTCCCTCCCCACCCCCTCGTGCAGCGAACAGCCGAGTGGCACCAACTGTGTGTGAAGGGACAGTGAGTGGTGGGGGTGACATGTCACGAGTCAACTGTCATGGGGGAAGCACCCGAGGCATCTACTTGAGTGGGTGGTGGCGGGGTTGCTGCTCTGTCCCCCTCAACCCCTGCTGCAGCAGACGGCCTACCAGCACCCACCGGCACCCCTCCCCCCCCTCCTCCTCCCCCTCCTGCCGCCACAACTGCTGCCAGCTCTCTTGAAGGGTCCTCCTCCAATGCTCCTTGTAGCTCCTCCATCTGCCCATGGGAGAAGGGGGGACATACTCACAAGAATGAATACAATACGACACAAGCACCCCTCCTCCTGCTCCCCCTCCTGCTGCCACCACTGCCGCCAACTCTCTTGAAGGGTCTTTCTCCAATGCTCCTTGTAGCTCCTCCGTCTGCGCATGGGAGAAGGGGGCAATCTCAGAGAATGAATACAGCACGACACAAGCAAGCACGCACGATGATATGATGTTTATTGAATACGGGAGCGTGGACTGCTTCAGCCACAGATCCGACAACCTCCACCGCGCCCACGTTTCCCCTTCCCCCGTTGCAACAGCTGCTTGCTTACAGCGCCCAGCCCACATCCACTATCCACATGCAGCGCAGCGCACCCTTCTTTCCATGCGCTGTCACCTCCGTTTCCACTATCCACGTTGGTACTCACCGTGTGCATCAGCAGCGCGAACTGCTTCCGCCGCAGCTCCACCACCCTCCCCGCGCCCACGTTCTCCGCCTCTAGCGCCTCCACCTCCGCCTCCAGCGCCGCGATCCGCGCCTCTGAAACCGCGCGCGCAGGCTGCGCGGCGATCTGCCGCCGCACCAGCTCGCACTCCTCCTCGTGCTGCCGCTGCCGCCGCGCCTCCGCCTCCTCCGCCATTAGGCTATCCACTCGCGCCACCGCCTGATGTTCATGCGCGCGGGGGGGAGGAGTGGGGGAGGAGGGGGAAAGGAGGGGGGGGAGGAGAGGGGGAGGAGGGGGGGGAGGGGGGGGAGGGGAGGAGGAGGAGGAGGAGGAGGAGGAGGAGGAGGAGGAGGAGGAGGAGGAGGAGGAGGAGGAGGAGGGTAGGGGGAGGAGGATGGGGAGCAACGCGGAGGAAGGATGGCGAATTGGGAGAATGGTCGTGGTTGAGACGAGGAAATGATAAGGAAAACGGACGAGGAGGATTCGACGAGGAGGAATTCCAGAGTCGTCACACGGTTATCCATCGCACCTCGATAATATCCGCTTCTAGCTGTTTCGTCAGCTCGTGAAAGTGCTCCTGCTCCCTGCGGTTAGCGTTGATCACGGCGCGAGACATGTTTAGAGGCTGCTCAAATCCCGCCAATTCGTGCAGCACGGAGCGCGCTAATCTCTCGCAGTCATTGATGCTGCTGTCGGGCCGGGCCGCTTCTGAGGTAAAAGCGAGGAACTTCTTCAGGAGCTTTTTCATCGGCGGCTCGCCGCGAGTGACGGAGGTCCGCGTGAGCAGCCGCTGACGTATGATGGCGTCATCTTCCTGCGGGCCTACCGCGAAATGCGCCGCCATGAGCGCAAAACACGAGGATACTTTCGGGTTGATAAGAGGACAAGTACGAACCGCGGTTGCTGGAAAAGTGCTAGAACGAAACGCAGCAGTTTTTGTAACTTAAACTCGAGGTCGACACGTCGTCCTAGACAGTTCTAAACTGATCGCACCACGTCCTGCTCCGAGCACCCGCCCAATCAGAAGCTAGACAATCATGTGGATATTCTACCGGAAACCTGCTATGCTAGAACGGGATCCTTCACTCGTAACAGCTCTCGAATTCAAGCTCCGATCCGGAACCCTAATACGCAGAGTTCACTAGAGGAGCCTGATTCAGCAGAAATAGTGGCTGTGAATCCTGCTGGCCGCTTGACACTCACGCGAAGTTCTCGAGGTTGCGATATAAGCGTCGCTTCGGTTGGGGTAGTAGAGATGAGTGACCGTTCACACTTGCCCTTCCCAAGAAAATCGTTTCACATTTTCTGTGGTCTCGATAGTTTTAAGGACAGCTGGCTTGTTCGGGAAGTGTTTCGGCGGGGAACCAGACCACGTCAGCTGTTGACTAGTTGTATGTGTGGGTGCAAGACGGGGCCACGTCACGGGTGAACCCCTCCTAGACGAATCGCGCCATGCAGCTGACGAAACATGGAAATGTTCGCTGAAACTGCTGCGGAACTGCAAACTGCCGCGGCCCCACTTGCGATCGCGCCCTCAGTCACATTTCCCTTGGGAATTCCCCCCAGCCTCAAATTCCTTCCCCTACTTGTTGCATTCATCTTTCCATTATCACTCATCCCATTCACCGCTGCTAGCATTGCCTGTCGCGTTACTAAGGTTTGCGGCGGATCGACTTTTGCGGAATTCTCGAGGTGAATCTTGAAGGTTATTGTCTGGATTACACAGCACTTCAGGCATCGCCATTTTTTCAAACCTCTCTGAATTCGTCCGTTGGAATCAGGCAGCACATCAGGCATCGCCATGGCTGACGCGAAGCCGCAGACCCTCCGCGCGTGGCTGCACTCCGCCGTGGAGTCGCGCGGCGACGTGGCGGCCATCGTAGTCACGCAGGGAGGCCCCACCGTGACGCACGCCGCGCTCGAGGCGGCGGTGGATGGCGTGGCGGCGCAGCTGAGGGCTCTGGGAGTGCGACCCGGCGATCTTGTGTCTCTCGCTTTCCCTAACTCGCTCGAGGTACTCGTCAGTGCGTTGACTTGAGTAGACTGAGAAGTCAACTCGATCTTGTGTCCCTCGCTTTCCCTAACTCGCTCGAGGTACTTGTCAGTGCTCATCGTGCCAGTTTCGAGTAAACTCAAATCACGTTGTGCACGATTCCTCTCGTTAAATTCCATCGCGGGACCACTTGGGATGCCCTCTCCGTCCCTAATTTCATTCCAAATATTCCATCTTAATCATCAAATTTAACTTGTCCTGATGTCGGCATCCTTCATTTCTGTCAATTTGTGTGGATATTGCGAATTTTCATAATATTTTCCTTTCTTCCATCCCCACCTTCCCACTCTTCCTTCCCCCTTCCCTGCCCTTTCTTTCCCCCGCTCCAATATACCCCTCCTCCCCCCACCCCACCCCTCTCCCCAGTTTGTGATCCTTTTCCTCGCAGTTACGCGTGTTCGCGCCACAGCAGCTCCGTTAAATGCAGCGTACACGGAGGAGGAGTTCAAGTTCTATATGGAGGACGCGCAGGCGCGCCTGCTTCTTCTCCCCGAGGGCGGCACTCCCAAGGCTCAGGCGGCCGCTGCTGCCTTGGGAGTACCGGTGGCGCATGCTGGGAGCTACGGAGGCGAGGTGAGATTGAGCTGTTGATTCTCAAGGTTTTGTAAAAATGAACCGCGGTCTGAGATCGTTACTGGTGCCTGAGAGCGTTACTCCTCAATACCAAGGCTCAGGCGGCCGCTGCCGCCTTGGGAGTATCGGTGGCGCATGCTGGGAGCTACGGAGGCGAGGTGAGATGATATGAGCTACCGCTGCTCGAGAGCGCTACTGCTTTCCCACAGCGCTACTGCTGTCTGAGACCGCTATTGTTTTCTAAAAGCGTTGCTCCCCTTGCCTCCTTTTCCAAAGCACCTCCCCCCCTCTCCCCTTCTCTCCCTCCTCCATCCAACCTCCCCCCCTCGCGCTCTCCTTCTATCCCAGGAGGGAGTCCCCCTGTCCCCCCTCCCAGGCCTCTGCACCCTCTCACACGCCCGCATTCCCAACGGAAACCCCTTTCTCTCTTCCTCCCACCCCCCTCTGGTCCCCTCTCCTATCCAGGAAATAATTTCTTTGCGCCCCTCCCCAGGCCTCTCCGCCCTCCTACACGCCCATATCCCCAACGGACCCTCCTCCCTCTTTTCCACTACACCCCCTCCCCCTACCCCCCCTCCTCCCTCCTCTTTTTCTCAGGAAGGAGTCCCCCTGCGCCCATCCGAAGGGCTCTCCGCCCTCCCACCCGCGGACATCCCGGACGGGCCCGGCCCCGGGCCCACGCCCGACCCCGCTGACGTGGCACTCTTCCTGCACACGTCAGGCACGACCAGCCGCCCGAAAGGCGTGCCGCTGACGCACGCCAACCTGGCAGCATCCATAGGGAACATCATAGACACATACGACCTCACTCCTGCCGACCGGTCTTACCTAGTCATGCCTCTGTTCCACGTGCACGGGCTGATGGCTGCTCTTCTCGCCTCTCTCTCCTCTGGGGGCTCCGTGGTCCTCCCCGCCTCTGGCCGTTTCTCCGCGTCGACCTTCTGGGACGAAGTGGTGCAGAGCGGTGCCACGTGGTACACCGCGGTGCCCACCATGCACCAGATTCTCCTCTCCCGCCACCGCTCCCACGGCCCGCCCACCCTCTCGGGAAAATCTCAGGGGGAATCTCAGGGGGAATCTCTGGGTGAATCCACCGCCTCTGTCACTGCCTACCCGCCTCTGCGTTTCATCCGCAGCTGCAGTGCCAGCCTGGCAGCGGCAGTGCTGGAGGAAATGGAAACAGTCTTCGGCGCTCCCGTGCTTGAAGCATATGCTATGACCGAAGCAAGCCACCAAATGACTGCCAACCCTCTCCCTTCCAAGGGATCCCACAAGGCTGGGTCTGTGGGGTTGCCGACAGGAATCGAACTCGCGATCTTGGACGAGCAGGGGCGGGAGCACGGGGTGGGGGAGCGCGGCGAGGTGTGCATTCGCGGGGCGAACGTTACGGCTGGTTACCGCAGCAACCCGGCGGCGAATGAGGCGGCGTTCGCGTTCGGGTGGTTTCACACGGGAGACGAGGGGAAGAGGGACGAGGAGGGGTATTTGTACCTGACGGGGCGGCTGAAGGAGCTGATCAACAGGGGTGGGGAGAAGATCTCGCCGCTGGAGGTGGATGCTGCGCTGCTGGCCGTGAAAGGCGTGGCTGAGGCCGTTGCTTTCTCTGCGCCTGATGCCCACTACGGGGAGGAGGTGAGTGGTATGGGGAATGGGGGAGGAAAGGTAGGTGACTTGCTTGTTAATCCAGGAGCGCTGTCACCATGGAAGGGGGTAGTGGAAGATTTTTTCATGTATCATTTTGCCTGTCTCTCCTATTTCATCCCCTTCCCTTCCCCCTATGCCCCATTTCCCCTTTCCTCCACCATATAACTCCGTCCCCCTTGCCCCCCCCAACCTCTCCCCCTCCTCAACCCCCACTTCTTCCTCCCCCGTCCGTCAGGTGAATGCAGCAGTGGTGTTGGAGCCAGGTGTGTCTCTCACCCAGGAGGAGGTGCAGGAGCACCTGAAGAATCACCTGGCGGCCTTCAAGCTGCCCAAGCGCGTCTTCTTTGTCGACCATCTCCCGCGCACCGCCACCGGCAAGATTCAGCGTCGCTTCGTTGCCCAGGCCATGCTCAGTGGCGAAGGCACTGCTGCTGCTCCTGCTGCAGCTTCGGCTGCTCCTGCTGCTGCTGGTACTGCTTAATCCGATCTCGTCCTTAGCTACTGGGGCCTGTGGTGGGTCGGTCAGATTGCTCCACCTGCTGCTTCTGCTGCTGCTGCTACTTGCTCTTATTGGCCCTACTGGCTCATAGCTGACACTTAGGGAGATTGGTTGGTAACAGGCGGAGAGGATGATGAACAGTGAAATTAAACAATGCAATTCTGTGAAAACATTTTGTGGCAAATTGTTTGTCGATGTGGTATGCAACCTTGTCTATTTCTCTCTTTCTGTTTTCCTTCCCTTTTTTCAATTCTCTGCTGCCTTCCATCCCATCTCCCGTCTCTCACTTCATCTCTGCTTTCCCTCGTCACTCTAGCCTTTTCCATCCCTATGCTTGCTCCCCAACGCTATTCCAGTAACCTCCTTCCCTGCACAACCCCTTCCAGCAGCCCCTCCTCCTCTGTTACTCTAGACGCCCCTTCTCTCATCGCCATCTCCCTCGCACGTCTCGGCGTCACCCACCTATTCAGAGTTACCAATATCCCTGTCACCGCCGTCGGCACAGCAGCACAGCAGCAGGGAATGCGCTTGCATCCCATCTCTGCTCTCTTTCCCCCTCTTCCTTCACCCCACGGCGGCGGCGGCAGCACAGCGGCCCATGCCTGTTCTCTTGCTTCTCATCCCATCTCTGCTCCCTTTCCCCCTCTTCCTTCACCCCACCCCCTCTCCCAACAGCCCCTTCCCCCTCCCCCTCCGCTACCCTAGACGCCCCTGCTCTCATCGCCCTCTCTCTCGCTCGTCTCGGCGTCACCCACCTATTCGGAGTCATCGGCATTCCCGTCACGGCCGTCGCCACAGCAGCGCAGCAGCAGGGGATCCGCTTCCTCTCCTTCCGCAACGAGCAAGCAGCAGGCTACGCCGCAGCAGCCTACGGTTACCTCACAGGAACCCCCGGCGTGCTGCTTACAGTGTCAGGCCCGGGGTGTGTGCATGCACTGGCAGGGGTGAGTCATGCTCAGGTGAATACCTGGCCGCTGCTGCTGCTCTCAGGGTCTTGCACACAGGAGGATGTGGGCCAGGGGGATTTTCAGGAGTTGGATCAGGTGAGAGTGGTTCGGCCGTTTGTGAAGGAATCCGGGCGGGCGAAGTCGATTGCGGAGATCCCGGGGGTGGTGAAGTGGGCGGCGGAGGCGACGGTGGCCGGGCGGCCCGGTGCGGCGTATGTGGACCTGCCGGCCGATGTGCTGCATGGGAGTATTTCTGAGGAAGATGCGAGGAAGCTTCTGGAGGACGTGAAGCCCCTGGTGCCGCTCTGGCGCACCGCTCTGGACCCCTCTGCACCGCTTGCATCAGCCCTCGAGTCAAGTCTCACAGAGGCGATTGCTTTGCTGAGGGAAGCTAAAGCACCTCTGCTGGTGGTGGGGAAGGGGGCAGCATACGCTCACGCTGAGAACCAAATAGCAGCACTGGTGGAATTGACTGGGATTCCCTTCCTCCCTACACCCATGGGGAAGGGTGTTTTGTCCGATACACACCCCCTGTGCGTCTCTGCTGCTCGCTCATTGGCTCTTTCCCAAGCTGACGTGGCGCTTGTGGTCGGCGCGAGGCTGAATTGGATCCTGCATTTCGGCCACCCGCCAAAGTGGGCGGCAGGAGTGAAGTTTGTCCTGGTGGATGTGGACGAAAGCGAGGTGGCGCAGAGGCGGCCGGCGGTGGGGCTGGTCGGCGACGCCAGGGCGGTGGTTGGGCGGCTTGCGGCACGGTGGGCGGCGGAAGGAGGGCAGAAGGTTGCAGCAGACAACCCCTGGGTCTCTAAGTTGAAGGTAAGCAAGCCGAGACATGTGAAGCTCAGGCTGTCTTGTACCCGTCCCTCATGCCTCTCAATTCCCCCTCTTGTTCCCATTCCTATCCCCCCGACCCCTCTCCGTCCTCTCACTCATTGCATGGTGTTGGCCATTGCCGTCCTCTCACCCATTGCATGGTGTTGGCCATTGCCGTCCTCTCACCCATTGCATGGTGTTGGCCATTGCCGTCCTCTCACCCATTGCATGGTGTTGGCCATTGCCGTCCTCTCACTCATTGCATGGTGTTGGCCATTGCCGTCCTCTCACCCATTGCATGGTGTTGGCCATTGCCATCCTCTCACCCATTGCATGGTGTTGGCCATTGCCGTCCTCTCACCCATTGCATGGTGTCGGCCATTGCCGTCCTCTCACCCATTGCATGGTGTTGGCCATTGCCGTCCTCTCACCCATTGCATGGTGTTGGCCATTGCCGTCCTCTCACCCATTGCATGGTGTTGGCCATTGCCGTCCTCTCACCCATTGCATGGTGTTGGCCATTGCCGTCCTCTCACCCATTGCATGGTGTTGGCCATTGCCGTCCTCTCACTCATTGCATGGTGTTGGCCATTGCCGTCCTCTCACCCATTGCATGGTGTTGGCCATTACCGTCCTCTCACCCATTGCATGGTGTTGGCCATTGCCGTCCTCTCACTCATTGCATGGTGTTGGCCATTGCCGTCCTCTCACCCGTTGCATGGTGTTGGCCATTGCCGTCCTCTCACCCATTGCATGGTGTTGGCCATTGCCGTCCTCTCACCCATTGCATGGTGTTGGCCATTGCCGTCCTCTCACCCATTGCATGGTGTTGGCCATTGCCGTCCTCTTACCCATTGCATGGTGTTGGCCATTGCCGTCCTCTCACCCATTGCATGGTGTTGGCCATTGCCATCCTCTCACCCATTGCATGGTGTTGGCCATTGCCGTCCTCTCACCCATTGCATGGTGTCGGCCATTGCCGTCCTCTCACCCATTGCATGGTGTTGGCCATTGCCGTCCTCTCACCCATTGCATGGTGTTGGCCATTGCCGTCCTCTCACCCATTGCATGGTGTTGGCCATTGCCGTCCTCTCACCCATTGCATGGTGTTGGCCATTGCCGTCCTCTCACCCATTGCATGGTGTTGGCCATTGCCGTCCTCTCACTCATTGCATGGTGTTGGCCATTGCCGTCCTCTCACCCATTGCATGGTGTTGGCCATTGCCGTCCTCTCACCCATTGCATGGTGTCGGCCATTGCCGTCCTCTCACCCATTGCATGGTGTTGGCCATTGCCGTCCTCTCACCCATTGCATGGTGTTGGCCATTGCCGTCCTCTCACCCATTGCATGGTGTTGGCCATTGCCGTCCTCTCACCCATTGCATGGTGTTGGCCATTGCCGTCCTCTCACTCATTGCATGGTGTTGGCCATTGCCGTCCTCTCACCCATTGCATGGTGTTGGCCATTGCCGTCCTCTCACCCATTGCATGGTGTTGGCCATTGCCGTCCTCTCACCCATTGCATGGTGTTGGCCATTGCCATCCTCTCACCCATTGCATGGTGTTGGCCATTGCCGTCCTCTCACCCATTGCATGGTGTCGGCCATTGCCGTCCTCTCACCCATTGCATGGTGTTGGCCATTGCCGTCCTCTCACCCATTGCATGGTGTTGGCCATTGCCGTCCTCTCACCCATTGCATGGTGTTGGCCATTGCCGTCCTCTCACCCATTGCATGGTGTTGGCCATTGCCGTCCTCTCACCCATTGCATGGTGTTGGCCATTACCGTCCTCTCACTCATTGCATGGTGTTGGCCATTGCCGTCCTCTCACCCATTGCATGGTGTTGGCCATTGCCGTCCTCTCACCCATTGCATGGTGTCGGCCATTGCCGTCCTCTCACCCATTGCATGGTGTTGGCCATTGCCGTCCTCTCACCCATTGCATGGTGTTGGCCATTGCCGTCCTCTCACCCATTGCATGGTGTTGGCCATTGCCGTCCTCTCACCCATTGCATGGTGTTGGCCATTGCCGTCCTCTCACCCATTGCATGGTGTTGGCCATTGCCATCCTCTCACCCATTGCATGGTGTTGGCCATTGCCGTCCTCTCACCCATTGCATGGTGTTGGCCATTGCCGTCCTCTCACCCATTGCATGGTGTTGGCCATTGCCGTCCTCTCACTCATTGCATGGTGTTGGCCATTGCCGTCCTCTCACCCATTGCATGGTGTTGGCCATTGCCGTCCTCTCACCCATTGCATGGTGTTGGCCATTGCCGTCCTCTCACCCATTGCATGGTGTTGGCCATTGCCGTCCTCTCACCCATTGCATGGTGTTGGCCATTGCCATCCTCTCACCCATTGCATGGTGTTGGCCATTGCCGTCCTCTCACCCATTGCATGGTGTTGGCCATTGCCGTCCTCTCACCCATTGCATGGTGTTGGCCATTGCCGTCCTCTCACCCATTGCATGGTGTTGGCCATTGCCGTCCTCTCACTCATTGCATGGTGTTGGCCATTGCCGTCCTCTCACCCATTGCATGGTGTTGGCCATTGCCGTCCTCTCACCCATTGCATGGTGTTGGCCATTGCCGTCCTCTCACCCATTGCATGGTGTTGGCCATTGCCGTCCTCTCACTCATTGCATGGTGTTGGCCATTGCCGTCCTCTCACCCATTGCATGGTGTTGGCCATTGCCGTCCTCTCACCCATTGCATGGTGTTGGCCATTGCCGTCCTCTCACCCATTGCATGGTGTTGGCCATTGCCATCCTCTCACCCATTGCATGGTGTTGGCCATTGCCGTCCTCTCACCCATTGCATGGTGTTGGCCATTGCCGTCCTCTCACCCATTGCATGGTGTTGGCCATTGCCGTCCTCTCACCCATTGCATGGTGTTGGCCATTGCCGTCCTCTCACCCATTGCATGGTGTTGGCCATTGCCGTCCTCTCACCCATTGCATGGTGTTGGCCATTGCCGTCCTCTCACCCATTGCATGGTGTTGGCCATTGCCGTCCTCTCACCCATTGCATGGTGTTGGCCATTGCCGTCCTCTCACCCATTGCATGGTGTTGGCCATTGCCGTCCTCTCACTCATTGCATGGTGTTGGCCATTGCAAACCCCATGGACCTGGGCAGGACCTTGCTGATCGCCCCACTCCCATCCCTCCTTCTCCCTCCCTCCCCCTCCTCCCGCCTGCTCCTCCCATCTATCCAGGCCAAGGCATCAGCCAACAGCGTCCGAATGGAGTCTCTTCTTTCCCAGGACGCCCACCCCCTCAACTTCCACTGCTCCCTGCGGGTTCTCCACTCCCCACCCCCTCCTTGTCTCCCAACAGGCCAAGGCGTCAACCAACACTGTCCGAATGGAGTCTCTTCTTTCCCAGGATGTCCACCCCCTCAACTTCCACTGCTCCCTGCGCGTCCTCCGCGACAAGCTAGCCGCGCTGCCCCCCTCCGTCACCACCCTGCTCTGCTCTGAAGGCGCCAACACCATGGACATGGGCAGAACCGTCCTCCCCCAGTTAACCCCGCGCTCACGGCTTGATGCGGCCACCTGGGGGACCATGGGCGTGGGGTTGGGGTATGCAGTGGCTGCTGCTGTGGCGCCGCTAGGGGAGGAGGGGGAGAGTGGGGGGAGTGGGAGTGAGGGTGGGGAGAAGGGGAAGAGGGAGCGGCTGGTGGTGGCGTTGGAGGGGGACAGCGCGTTTGGGTTCAGCGGCATGGAGATTGAGGTGAGTCATGGGCATTGGCATAGTCATATTTATCAATTAGGGAGGCTGAGGTGAGTCGTACTCATAGACATGAACAATGGAGGCACTTTTGAGACATCTCCCCTACCTAAACCCACTCTCTTTCCCCCGCCCCCCTCTTCCTCTTAATGCTGTACAGACCATGGTGCGATGCAATCTGCCCATAGTGGTCATGGTGATGAACAGCGGCGGCAACTATTGTGGCCTCCTTCCTCACTCACCCCCTCTTCCCTGCCCCGCCTCTCTTCCCCCTTGGTTACCCCTCTACCCCTCATCATCAGACCATGGTGCGATACGATCTCCCCATAGTGGTGATAGTGATGAACAACGGAGGCCTTTACGGGGGCGATCGCAGGGAGGCCATCCACCTCCCTTCTTACTCTCACTCCCCCTCTTCCCCTCCTGACGTGCTCTCACATGCCACACCCATTCCCCCCAGACCATGGTACGATACAATCTACCAATAGTGGTGATAGTGATCAACAATGGGGGCATCTACGGGGGCGATCGCAGGGGGCCCGTCCACCTCCCAGACGCCACCCGCAGCGACACGCCCCCCACCTTCTTTGTGCAAGGCGCACGATACGACCGCCTGATAGAGGCGTTTGGAGGATGCGGTTACCACGTTACCCACTCTCCCCTGCTCCCCCTTTCTCTCCCCCCTTTCTCTCCCTTCTTCCCAACCTTTCCAGACCATGGTGCGTTACAATCTGCCGATCACAGTCATAGTGATGAACAACGGAGGCATCTACGGGGGCATCTACGGAGGCATCTACGGGGGCGATCGCAGGGGGCCTGTCCACCTCCCAGACGCCACCCGCCTTTCTTTCCCCTCCATGTCCCCCCCCCCTCCTTCCCTTATTTCCAGACCATGGTGCGATACAATCTGCCCATCATAGTCGTAGTGATGAACAACGGAGGCATCTACGGGGGCGATCGCAGGGGGCCCGTCCAACTGCCAGACAGCACCCGCAGCGACCCGCCCCCCACCTCCTTTGTGGAAGGCGCGCGCTACGACCGCATGATGGAAGCATTCGGAGGACGCGGTTACCACGTTACCACGGTGCAGGAGCTGGGAGTGATGCTGGAGCAGGCGTTTAAGGAGAGAAAGCCTGCGGTGGTGAATGTGGTGGTTGACCCTTTGGCTGGTGCTGAGAGCGGTCGTCTCACCCACAAGAACTAGTTAAAGAGAGTTGGGTGCTGTTACCACGTTACCACGGTGCAGGAGCTGGGAGCGGCGCTGGAGCAGGCGTTTAAGGAGAGAAAGCCTGCAGTGGTGAATGTGGTGGTTGACCCTTTGGCTGGTGCTGAGAGCGATCGTCTCACCCACAAGAACTAGTTAAAGAGAGTTGGGTGCTGTTACCACGTTACCACGGTGCAGGAGCTGGGAGCGGCGCTGGAGCAGGCGTTTAAGGAGAGGAGGCCGGCGGTGGTGAATGTGGTGGTTGACCCCTTTGGCTGGTGCTGAGAGCAGTCGTCTCACCCACAAGAACTAGTTAAAGAGAGTTGGGTGCTGTTACCACGTTACCACGGTGCAGGAGCTGGGAGCGGCGCTGGAGCAGGCGTTTAAGGAGAGGAGGCCGGCGGTGGTGAATGTGGTGGTTGACCCCTTTGGCTGGTGCTGAGAGCAGTCATCTCACCCACAAGAACTAGTTAAAGAGAGTTGGGTGCTCTTACCACGTTACCACGGTTCAGGAGCTGGAAGCGGCGCTGGAGCAGGCGTTTAAGGAGAGGAGCCTGGCGGTGGTGAGTGTGGTGGTTGATCCCTTGGCTGGTGCTGAAGGCGGCCGCCGCACCCACAAGAACTAGCTTTGGAGGAGAGACTGGGAGCAGGCGTTTTGAAAAGAGTGGTTGGAGCAGGCATTGCGTTTACCGAGAGATAGGAGGCCTGTAATGGTGAGGTGGACGTGGCGGTGGTTTTCCTGGCTGGTGCTGAGAGCGGCCGCCGCACCCACAGGAACTGGTAGATGTTGATGTCTATGTTTGAGGCCATTTGGAGATATCACAAACCCTATTCTTTTATGGCCGCCTGGGTGTGCCTGTTGAGAGGACGATTGCTGAGAGGAGAGGAGGCTTGCAGTGGTGAGCGTGGTGGTGAGTCTGGTCTGGTGGTTGATCCCTTGGCTGGTGCTGAGAGCGGCCGTCTCACCCACAAGAACTAGTTTTCTGAGGGACACTAGGATATGCCTTTTGGAAGGGGGGTTGCAGCGAGTTTTTGCCTGAGGAAGAAGGGCTGTGGTGGTGGTGATTGTGGTGGTTGGCTGGCGCCGAGAGCAGCTGTCTTACCCACAAGAAATAGTTTCAGAGGGGCGCCCTGGATGGATGTGCTTCTTGAGAGGGCATTTGCAGAGAGGAAGCAGGGCTGCGGTGGTGAGTGTGGTGTTTCACCGCATGGTTGGTGCGGAGAGTAGTTGCCTCACCCACAACAAACTTCGGTAGTCAGTGAGGGAGGGAAGGGAAGTCCTGAGAAGGGGCATTCCCAAAGAATCTGAGAGGTGAGAGGTGGTGTGGTGAGTGTGGGTAACATACGAACTCGTGTCCCAGGGCGAGACTCGAGAGGTAACATTCATGTGATAGACATTACCATAAGAGAGAGAGGGCGTCTGTCTGTAGATGGAAACCCAGGCCTATCTCATGAATGTTAATGATCCGCACTGCAGCAGCAGCTTCAAGAAGCAAGGACCACGGGTCCCCTCTGCCATTCCTGCAGATTCCTCTTTTCAGGCTCCCCACCCCACCCCAAACATCGCATCAGATTTTCTTCCTGCACTTGTTGCGGGAAGCTCGGGGAGTCTGAAGAATCCTCGCCAGTGTCTCTCTTGCAGGTACCATATGTTTCGTTCCGGAAATAGTATGTGTATTGAAACCCATGGTTGCAGCTGTGCAGTTTAAAGTATGAATCCTTCTTGAAACACGCCAAAAAATATTATAATAAATAAATTCCTACAATCCTGCTCTCTGAAAAAATGTACTACCCTACGCATACTCTAAACTGAACAGCTATCGAAACATCTCAGAAGAGTACAGTACACTGATGCGGTAGGTACGGGTATGATGATGATACAGGGGAGAAGATAGTCCACCCGCATAACTTGAACAGCTGCCAGCTGCATTTGACAAGTTTCTTCTCTACTCCTTGCCATCTGTGGAAGGGCACACCAGCACGGTCAGCCATTACCTCTCCTCTACTCCAGGTTACGCGCCCACTTGCCAGTGAAGCTCTCCTGTCTTCCCAGAATCTCAAAGTTGGTCACTGTGCACTGAACCATTCGGAGCCGTAGCCAGTTCAGCGGCTTTTGAGGCGCCTCAAAAGAGCTCTCCTGTCTTTCCAGCGTCCCAACGTTGGTCATTAAGCTCCGAACCATTCGGAACCATTGCCACTTCAGCCGCTCTCTCCTTCTTGCTTCTCACGCTCCCACCAGCAACCACACATGCCAGCGCTGCTGCTGCTGCCTTTCCAACGTCTCGAAGCTGGTGAAGGGGTTAGGGTGAGAGGCTTAGGGCTGTCCCCCGAACGCCTTCCACCTAAGCCTCTCCTCCTCGGCTTCTATGAAAGCAACCAGAACATGCACACTCGCCAGTGCCACTGCGGCCTTTTTGTACCATCTCAATCATCAGTGTGCCCCGAACGCCTTCCACCTGAGCCTCTCCTCCTCGGCTTCTATAAACGCCACCAGCACATGCACGCTTGCCAGCGCTGCTGCCGCCTCCTCTACCGTCTGAACCGTCTGAAAGCTGCTCAATGCGCCCCAAGCGCCTTCCACCGCAGCCGCTCCTCCTCCTCTTCTATAAACGCCACCAGCACATGCACGCTTGCCAGCGCTGCGGCCGTCTCTTCAGGAGCATCAAACGCAAACGCCACCCTGTCACCCGTCTGCCGGTCTGTTACTGTGAACTGCTGCCCCCCTCGCACTCGTGACACCTCATACCGTGCATCTCCGGCAACCCCCGCACCCCCCTGCCCTCTCCCCCACACCTCCCCACCATGCCCTCCCCCACCTCCCTCACTCGCCCCCCCACTGCTCGCCTCCTCCCACACTATCTCATACGCAAAAGGATCCGCTCCCTCCGTTTCCCCGCCCCCTCCTCCCGCTTCCCGCTCCTCCCCAGCCCCTGCTCTCCCCCCACCCGCTCCTCTGCCTCCCCTCCTCCCACCCCTCCCTCTCCCTCTCCCTTTCCCTCTCCCACTCCCCCGCCCCCCACCATACCCCTTCTGCTTCAGCCTATTCGCCTGGTGGTGGCCCAGTAGCTGGATTGCCCCTGTGAAGGCTGCTTGCCGCTGTGCCTCATCCAGTCCCTCCACGAGAACCACTGTTGTTTTGGTTGCAGTGAACACCACGGCTGCTTGCCTCCTTGCTGGTCGCTGCACCCCGTTTCTCCTCCCCCCCTGCTCCTGCTGCTCCCCTCTGATCCCTTCTCCCAATACCCCTACCGCTTCCCCTCCCCCTCCCCCTACCGCTCCCCCTCCCCCGTCGCCGTCATCCCTCGCAGTGGCATGCGTACTCACGTTCCCCTCCCGTCGCCCCTCCGCTTCCCTTGTAAATCCGTCTGCTCTTCTCCCCTCATCTTCCTTGGTGGGCCCCTTTGCTCCTTGCTCCGTTACACCCTTTGCCCTCCACCCATCTTCCCCATTGATCCTAACACCCCCCCCGTCGCTTCTCCGCTTTCCCCTTACAGCTCCCCCCCTCGCCTTCCCCCTACCCTTCCCCCTTTGCCCCGCTTCCTCCCCCCAGATCTTCCCTTCCCCTCCCCTCATCTTCACCCTATCCCCCTCAGATATAGCAGCATGGGGGGTGGGGGAAGCAGGGGGAGCAGGGGAGGCAGAGGGAGGGGAATGGTGCGGAGAAGCAGGGGAGGGGGGCCGCGGAGAGAGGGAGGGGGAGGGGTGGGCGCGGATGGGGAGCGGGGGGGAGGGAGAGGAGGGAACCCAATGGGGGGAGGAGGAGGTAGGTGGAGGGGGGGGCGCATGTGAGGGGAACCGAGGGAGGGGGCAGGAAGGGGAGCGGTGGGAGCGGTGGGATGGGGCAGGGAGGGGTTTGGTAACAGGCGGCAATGGTGGTGCTGCTGGTGTTGATGATACTGGTGGTACTGGCACCATGGGTGGTTTGGTGGAATGATCTAGCACAGTCGTACTCTTGAAGGGGGGTGAACCACTCCTCTCTCGCACCTGTACAGCTGTCTCACTGTCACTAGCGCTCTCACTCCCACTCTCACTCCTGCTCTCACTCCCACTATCGCTCCTGCTCTCACTCCCACTCTCACTCCTGCTCTCACTCCTACTCTCACTCCTACTCTCGCTGGAACGCTCACTATCACTCCCACTCGCACTGCCACGTCCACTCTCACTACCACTCCCACCAGAACCAGCACTGCTCGAATCCTCATTTGCCCGCCTTTTCTCCTCCCTTCCCCTGTTCTCCTCCCTTCCAACTCCCTCCCTCCACCCATCCCTCTCCCTCTTCCGTACCTCAAATCTCCCCACCTGCCGAGGCACACCAACATTCTTGAAGCCTGCTTTCCTTTCTTCTCCAACCAGCCCAGTTCCCTTCCCTTGCGGACGGAAGCCCGCCTGTCTCTCTTTCACTGGATCAGTCCTCCCCACTTTCGGAGGCATCTCAAAACGTGCCGCTTCAGAAACCACTTCAGCTGGATTCGTCTTCCCGACCTGCTTTTGAGGATTCTTTGAAGTCATTTCGACTGGATTCGTCTTCCCCACCTGCTGCACCTCTGTTCGCCTCCTCTTCTTTGGAGTGGGGAAGCACTGGCCGTTTGTCTCATCGTCCCACCGAAAGCTTGCAACAGAGGCGGAGGGAGCAGCAGATGCAGCAGCATCAGCAGCATCAGCAGCATCAGGAGAATCGGAATCAGGCGCGACAGCAGCAGTATCAGCAGCAGAAGATGCCGCTTTGAACGCTACAGCATTGGTTGCAGCAGGCCGGAAAGACGAGCCGCTAGCAGCAGCAGCACCGGAATGAGAAGCATTGACAGCAGGACCAGACATAGGAGCACTGGCCACAGAGGGAGAAGCGGAAACAGAGGGCGAGAGAGACACCCTACTAGTACTCCAAGGTACCCTGCCCTTGGCCTTCTGAGCCCCTTTCAAACCAACCTTCCCTTTGCCCGGAACACCTGCACCCTTCTCCCCACCCCACCTGCCATTGACCTTCCCTTTACCACCCTTGCTCTTCTGCGCAGCTGTAGCAGCAGCACCACCACCACCAGCGCCACCTGCACCAGCAGCGGCTGTAGCAGCAGCGGCTGTAGCAGCGGTGGTGGTGGAGGTGGTGACGTGCATGAGCTCCTTGAGGCTGCGGCACCGCGGCCTCCTCCTGCTACAGTCCGCTCCCACCAACCACTCGTCCTCCCACTCCCACTGCCCCCCCAGCTTGCCCTGCTCCTCCTGCTTCTCCTGCTTACACTGAATCGCCTGCGTTCCCTGCTCATCTTGTTTTGAGCATTGCTGCGCCTCTTGCATGCGCTCCACTGCCGGTTGGCATTCCACTTCCTCCTTACTGTCTTCCTGCTGTTCTTCGTCCCGATGCTCTGCCTGCTGCTGCCCCTTGAACCTTCGCTCTGCCTGCTGCTCCTCATCCCTACGCTCTGCCTCCTGCCCGCCATCCTTGCAGCCTCCCTCCTCGTCCCTACGCTCTGCTTGCGGCGCCTTGGCCTCACATGTCGCTCTCTCCTCTTGCCCCTCAATCCATGTACCGTGACCGTAACTACTCGCACAGCCCGCACCATCAGCAGCACCACCCGCACTATCAGAACCACCCGCACCATCAGCAGCACCACCTGCACCATCAGAACCACCCGCACCACCACCAGCACCACCTGAGCCACTTCTATCTGTGCCATTTCTCTCCAAGGCACTGTTCTGCCTCTGCTCCGTCGCCCTATCAGCACCATCTAACACCACAGCCCCACCCGCACTGCCCGCCTGTTTGCCATCTGAAACTGCCTGCTTCTTTGCTCGCTTGGCTGCCGGCTTAGCTGCCGCCACACGCTCTCCTCGCTTTCCGTTACTCTTCTCAGCTGACTTCTCTACCCTCTTGCTGCTTGCATCGCCAGCTAAGTTCGCCACTGCTTCTGCTTCTGCCTCTGCTTCTAATTCTGTTCCTGTTTCTGCTGCTGCTACTCTCGCTCCACGCTTTCCGTTCCTCTTCTCAGCTGACTTCTCTACCCTCTTGCTGCTTGCATCGCCAGCTAAGTTCGCCACTGCTTCTGCTTCTGCCTCTGCTTCTAATTCTGCTCCTGTTTCTGCTGCTGCTACTCTCGCTCCACGCTTTCCGTTCCTCTCCTCAGTTGTCTCCGCTACCCTCTTGCTGCCTGCATCGCCAGCACAGTGCGCCACTTCTGCCTCTGCCTCTGCCACTCCCGCTTCTGCAACTTCTGCCTCTGCTGCTGCTGCGCCTGCTTCTCCTTCTGCTCCTCCTCCTGCTCCATCCGCGCATTGTGCGTCCTCATCTGCCCTTCCTGCTTGCGGATCCACACACATCACCCTGCCTCGCAGGTTCTCAATGCACACAGCAGCACCACGGCTGCCGTCCGCCTGTCTCTCCTTCCCCCCTATGCGTCCGTTCTGTCCTTCCTTCTGGACCTCGTCACTACAGCACCTGCCCTCCTCCACCGCCTCCCCGCCCGCCTCCCTCAACCTTGCCAGCGCACCTTCGACTCCTCCTCTCCTGCCGCTTCTCCCCGCTCTTGCTGCTGCCTTCCCACCCCATCCTGCTGCTGCCTGCCCTAATGCCTCTCCTACCCAGAATGCCTTCCCTAATGGTACCCCTCCTGCTGCTGCTGCTTCCCCTCTTGCTTCTGCATCTCTTTCTGCTGCTGCCTCCGTTCCTGCTGCTGCATCCCCGTCTGCTGTTCTCTGCCCTATTCCGTCTAACGCACGATGCTCAGCAGATGCCGCATCCTCTGTGTCTCGCAAATGCGGCCGCGCTGCTGTGCGTCCAGAATCCGTACGCGGCAATTCTCGTTCCTCGTTAACAATACTATTATTCTTCATAGTAGTACTGGTATGGTTGGTGGTAATCACATTATCACAACCGATAGTAGCCTCCTCATTTCGCTCCCACCCCATACATACAGACATCCGCTGCGGAACTCCTTTCCGCCATCGCCGCCCGTGGACACCCGCGCGCGGCTGCCTGCTCCCCGCGCGCTGGCGGAGAGCGGAGAGCCAGGAGGGTGAGGCACCCCCCGCAGCGCCAAGTGTTTCCGCCAGGAAAGCTTCCGCACCCGTCATAACGCGACCACAATCATATCTGGTACTAGTACCAGCAGTAATGGTGGTAGTAGCACTAGTGACGGTTTTCCGTGGCGCTACACCCAACGTTTTTCTTTCACATGAGGCCACATAAGTAGGGTCGCCGATTACCACCACGTCTTCTATATCTTCCGAGCATTCCTGATCCCACACGCTCCGGCCGCTCTGCTCCCTTTCCGCTGCGGAGTTGCTGCGGAACCCTGTGGCCAGATGGTGCTGCGGCGGGGCGCAAGGGGGAAGGTAAACTTCCCCTTGAAGGTCAAAGAAACAGCCGGCGGCGTCCGCGAGTGTCGCGGCGGTGGGAGGCCATGCGGTCACCGCCAACGCTGGCGTTGCGATAGCGGTAGTACTAGTAGTACTAGAAAACGGCTTGTCTGATTCGGACGGCCGCTGTGGCTGCAGCGCCGCCGCCGGATCATGAAGCGTCGATTCCAATGACATCATGACCAAAGCGGTGGTTCCCGTTAGTGGATTGTGAGCTTTGCTGCTAGTACTAGTACTACTAGTAGTAGTAGCACTTGAAACTTATTAAATACTAGTACAGGACTGATCAGACGATCTAACAAAGCACCAATGTATTACTAGGTAAAGCACCGTTTGCAATTGACGGGCCCGTCATCATCCCTCTCTTACTCACAGGCCGTCCGACTGATGAGCACCCTAGCACTGGTACGATCACTAACACCACTAGTTGTAGGAATGGCAAAACTTTGTTGGGAAGATCTCGTCAGCCCGATGAAAGAGGAAGAGGGGGATGAAGGTGGAAGAGGAGGAGGCGAGGCGAACGGTGGAGAGGAGAACACGGACAAGAGCTCAAGGACGACTGGTGGTGGTGGTGGTCACAGAGAGACACAAGACTGTTCAAAGTTTGGCGCGACAGCGTCGGGATCATCGTGAAGAGCATCGGACGGTTCAGGTGAATGATGGATGCGAGGGGCGGACGGAGGTGAGGGAGGGGGGAGGAGGGAGGGCTGCCTTGCGTTGCTCCTGACAATTGATCAGCCCGGCGGCACTGTAGATTCTTCCCGATTCGGGCAGTTCATCCCTTGCGAAAAGAACCGACTCGGGCCTTGGGTTTACCCTTTTTCCCCTTTCGAGTCCCCAGAATACAGCTGGATTGCTGCATTGCTCGCTGGTCACGCATAGAATGAAACGCGTAGAATATGTACAGTGTGTGGTAAAGTGTACTATATCTTTTTTTAGTCAACTGTAAGCCGAATCAGTTTGTAGAAAGTCGTGGTGTCGTGGCTTGGCAGTGGGTGGCTGGGCTGGCTCGCATTCCCGCGTTTCTGCCCGTACACCCGAAAGTTCATCCTTAACGATTTCGGCATTTTCTTAGCCATCACAGCTTCACCTATAACGGGTACCACTCACCAATGATCCCTTTTTGCCATAATTCGTGCATAACCACCAAGCCCTTCAGTCTGTGATCACCGAATCTCTGATTCCAGCTTGCAGTCCCTTGCATTCCAATTCAAGTTTCATGAAACCTAGGTATGTTCTTGCTAGGTGGCCCAAGGTCTCGTGCTAAAATGCATTCTGCTCCCACGTACCCGTGGTTTTAGCTCCTAGATTTCACTTTTAGGGTTCGCCGCTACGTTTCTGGCATTCAGTCATGCGCCGAGAGCTTAATATCGTTCCTCGTTCTAGCAGCACTCCGTTATCCCCGCCCCTCCAGCGCCTTCTCTCGGCTCTCCACGCCTGGCTTGCTGCGTCCGCTGCGCCGGATGCCGCGCCGGTGGCTCCGCCAGCGGCGAGGGGGCGGGCGGAGGCCGTAGGGCGGGGCTGCGCGAGGAAGCCCGCGCGCGTGCGCGTGGTGAGGGCAGCGGAGGCCGTGAGTGAGGGGATGCTGGCGGAGGGCGCACGGGGAGGGGGAGGTGCTGATGGGAAGGGGAATGGAATCGACAATGAGAATGTGGGTGATGCTAACGAGTATGTGACTAATGCGAAGGGGAACGCAGATGATGGTGTGGATGCAGGAGCAGAAGACAGCCTGGCATGGCAGGTGCTATGTGGTACTGATGCGCCTCGGCTGATGGTCCAAGCCATGGCTGCTGCAGGGTACGGTGAGAGGTGAGGCACGGTGAGAGGCGAGGTACGGTGAGAGGCGAGGTACGGTGAGAGGCGAGGTACGGTGAGAGGCGAGGTACGGTGAGAGGCGAGGTACGGTGAGAGGCGAGGTATGATGGGATGGGAGGTACGGTGGGAGGTGCATTGAAAGAAGATGAGAGGCACAGAAGGGGTCAGACGCTGGGAGATGCTGTAAGTTGGATTCAGGTGCTGCAAGGTGCTGCTGCGTTGTATATGCGTCTCTTCCCTGCTGTTGCTTCATTTTGCTTCATTCCCCTAGCAGTTGCGGATGCGCACGCTGCCATGCAGCGGTCGCAGCGGCTATGGCGTCACTGGCTGGCATCTCACCTCTTCCTGCTGCTCCCCCACCACGCCCTCTCTGTCTTCTGAAGCGCCTTAAAAGTGCGTCCATTACCTGCTGTAACATGTTGCTACATTCACCCCAGCAGGTGCGAGTGTACATGCTGCCATGCGAGGGTATCAGCAGCCATGGCGTCACTGGCGTCGCTGCTCTTCCTGCTGCTCCCCCACCACGCCCTCACTGCCTTCTTCCCCGCCCCCGCCCCCGCCCCCACTGCAGGTAAGCACCCATCACGTGAGACCGCTTTCCCAGACTTCAGAGGTCTCAGATCTTGGTTAGATCGTTCTGCGTGGCTGTTTTGCCGGCACACCCGCGGCTCTGCTGTGGCCATGCGTGCGTGCATCACTATCTCTCAAGAGAGCCAGGTCATGTGTCGTGTCAGTCTTCTTACAGAATCTCCGTGTGTCTATCCGTGGCCTGTTTTGAGACGTCTCAAAACACGTCTTCTTACAGAATCTCCGTGTGTCTTTCCGTGGCCTCCTTGTCACATGCCGTTGTTGCTCTTCAGATGAGGCTAGGCCGTCAGATGATGCACCAGCGGCAGCAGCAGCACCACCACCGCCACCAGCAACAGCAGAAGCAGTAGCAGCAGCAGCACCACCGCCACCAGCAACAGCAGAAGCAGCAGCAGCAGCAGCAGCACCACCGCCACCAGCAACAGCAGAAGCAGCAGCAGCAGCAGCACCACCGCCACCAGCAACAGCAGAAGCAGCAGCAGCAGCACCACCACCACCACCAGCAACAGCAGAAGCAGCAGCAGCAGCAGCACCACCGCCACCAGCAACAGCAGAAGCAGCAGCAGCAGCAGCACCACCGCCACCAGCAACAGCAGAAGCAGCAGCAGCAGCAGCAGCACCACCGCCACCAGCAACAGCAGAAGCAGCAGCAGCAGCACCACCACCACCACCACCACCAGCAACAGCAGAAGCAGCAGCAGCACCACCACCAGCAGCAACATGCATGGGTGCTTTTTGCACCGAGAGGCAGTGCCACCAGCCGTGTCTGCTAGCACACCTCTGCTCCCTCCTACACTCGCCTCCTTCCTCCCTTTCCTCCCCCTCGGCTTCTTCTCCCTCGCGGGCCGCCACCACTGCAGCAGCGCGCTGCATGGCTGACGTGGCGTCGTCGCCTCTCGGGGCCCACCTGGCTCGTCAACACAACGCCCTGCACGCGCTGCTCTCTTCCCTGTGCGTCCTGCTAAGTTGTGACACTTTTCAGAAGACGTCTATCTACACGCGGTTTACACCAGCTGATGCATTGTGCAACTTCACTTCACCCTCTCGGGGCCCACCTGGCATGCCAACACAACGCCCTGCACGCGCTGCTCTCTTCTCTGTGCGTCCTGCTACATACCCTGCCCTTCTCCCTCTGCTGTGTTCTCTGCTCTATACCCCGCCCGTTGTGCTCCTCCCCCGATGTCTGTCTGTAGTGTTGTGTGTGCCTTACCCTGCTCATTCATTGTTCTGTGCTCTCCCGTTCACTCCCTCCCTTACTATACTGCAATCTGGTGTGTGCTACATGGTTTGGAGTACTCCCACAGAGCGTCATGGCAGAGAGATGATGGGGGGGAGGCGGACGCACAGAAGGGACGAAAAGGAAGAAGTGGGGAATGTGGAGAGACGGAGAGGGAGGAGGAGGAGGAGGAGGAGGAGGAGGAGGAGGAGGAGGAGGAGGAGGAGGAGGAGGAGGAGGAGGAGGAGGAGGTGGTGGAGGAGGAGGAGGAGGAGGAGGAGGAGGAGGAGGAGGGGGAGAAGGAGGAGGAAGGGGAAAATGAGAGGAGTGCAGAGGGTCAGACACACGAGCACCTGCGCACACATGTGGACGCCCTGTGGTCGCTGCTCTTCCTGTCCCATTCCCAGCCCACTCATTCTCACCCCCATCCTCACACCCACCCTCACTCTCACTCTTCACCCCTCCCATCCTCCAACCTGTCTCTTCCTTCCTCATCTCCCCCTCACCTCCCCACTCTGCCAACCTCCCCCCTCCCCTCCACCTCTCCTCATGACCTCCCTTCTCTGCCGCCTTCCCCCTTACTCGTGTCAGCCCTGGCGGTGCTCCGCCGGGAATACTCCCGTATTCTCAGAAAGGACAACTCGTGCCGCCCGCAGCAGTCTCAGCTGGATGGCAGGCGGTGTCATCTAGCGGCTGTGATGGCATGGGTGGGGATGGCGCTCGCTGTAAAGGCAAGGGGCGGGGAGAATGGCGATGCAGCAGAGGAAGCGATGGTGGAAGCAAAGGGAGATGTGCCTGAACAATGGATGCATGCAGAAGCATGTGGCAAGGGAGTTTGTGTGCCTGAAGCGAGTGTGGCTGAAGCGAACACGGGTGCAGACGCATGCAGCAGGCGGGCAGAGCAGCTGCTGGGCATCACATCGAGCTCATGGCCTGCCTTCCTGTCCACTGTATGGGAGAAGCGCCCCTTCCTCTTCAGAGCGCGTGGGGGAAAAAGGGGCGTAGAAGATCAGTCACTCCCTCATCAGCAGTCTTCTCTCATACCAAAGGAAAACCCTTCCCGTCCCTCACGCCATCACTTTGTGAGGCGCATGGAAAATGGCCGACTCTCTCTCACAAGTCAGGGCCCTTCCCTCGCAGCTCTAATCCACGCCATTCCGCACCTCGGAACTGCCTATGGGCTCCTGGATTCTTTTCTACCCGGGGCAGCGTACTGCCCAGGAATGAGCGCGGGTGAAGCCGACCCGTTTGCTGCTCTGAGGGACATGGCCGTGGCAGGCGAGCTTGGGCGGCCTCTCTTGTCCTCACCTGACGTGTCCTTTGTTTGTTCGCAGCCGTCTGCTGTGGGGGGATCTGCATGTCATCACCATGCTTCAGAGACTGCAGCAGAGGATGAAGTAGCAGAAGAGGGGGAAGCAGCAGCAGAGGGACGACGAGCGTGCAAGCGCAGGCGTGTCACTGCAACCACCCTGCCGTCCGCATCCCTGCTGTGTTTAGCCCAACCAGCTTCAGCCCTGGCATCATCTATCTCCCCAGCGTCAACGCACCAGCACACCTCGCCAACCGTACCGAGCCTGTCAACCAACTCAGCCCCACCATACCGCCCAACCCTCCCAGCCTACCCACCATCGAACCCCTTCCATACAGCCTTCTCTCAGGACAGCACCATCGCTCTCCGCAGTGTCAACTGCCGCTCGCCTGCTGTGGCGTCCCTCGCACACGCCATCGCTGCCGCCCTCTCCCTGCCAGCTGTCGGGGTCAACCTATACCTCACGCCGGGCGGCGGGCGGCAGGGCTTGTCTCAACACTGGGACGACCACTGTGTGCTGGTGTGCCAGGTGGGTGGGTGGGTGGGTGGGTGGGTGGGTGGGCTGGCAGGCAGGCAGGCGGGCGCTGGGGTGGGTAGGGTGTAGGGCGCTGGACACAGCTTCTGAGGAATGATTGTGTGTTTCTGTACGCCCCTTCGCTCTCTTTGAGTTTGTGACAGGTGAGCGGGCGCAAGCGGTGGCGGGTGTTCCGCCCCACGCCAGGGAACGAGCTGCCCCGCCTCTTCTCCGTGCCTGGCCTTGAATCAGCCCATGCTGCGCTTGAATCAACCGGCACAGGCGCACGCACAGCAGGAAGAGAATCGGATTCCAATACAGCGGCTGATGAAGCTAGAGGGGGGAACGCTGTGGCAGAGCGTGGCGGTGGTGCGAGCGACCAATGTGGAGTGCAGGAGGGAGGAAAATCAGGCCTGGAAGCTCATGAGAACGTCGCAAAGCAATGTGCAATGCGTGAGGGAGAAAGAAAACCAGCCCAAGCAGGTGGCGCTGATGCTGGTGGGGAGGGGGCGCATTGTGAGGCGCCTCAAGACAAGCAGGGGGAGGAGGAGGAGGAGGAGGAGGGGGGGTGGGTTCCAATAGGGCGGCAATTTAAACTGAGACAAGGAGATGTGCTTTACATCCCCAGAGGGTACCCCCATGAGGCTTGCACTCCCTGTGAGGCCACCTCAGTCACTCCAGTCAGGTCCCAGCAACCCCTTGGTCTACAATCACATGAGGAGCCCTCCTTGCATCTCACCTTCGCTCTTGAAGTGGACGCTCCTTACACGTATGACACTTTCTTGAGTCCTCTCTGTCTCCCTCCCTTTGCTCCTACGGCCTTCCTTTCAGGAGCACGTGTTTCTCGATTCTCCATCATTGTATTGGTTTCCTTGGTTTCTCTGTTTCGCATAAAGCACTAAGTCTTGTTCATGCCTTCCCTTGTCCGTTCTTTTCATGCCCATTTCCCTCCTCCCCCATTCAGCTGGGAGGGTTTCTTCCATGCAGGGCTGCGATGCTGGTCACACTCCCTCCCTCCCTCCTCAACGCAAGCTTTTGAGGCGCCTCAAAATTCCTTCCATGCCCATTCTTCCCATGCCTCCTCCCCCATGCAGCTGGGAGGGTTTTTTCCATGCAGGGCTGCGATGCTGGTCGCACTCCCTCCCTCCCCAACGCAAGCTTCAAATTCTAAACTCACTGGATTGTAAGGAGGGAAGAGCAGGGAGTGAAGAGGAAAGGGGAATTGCTGGAGCGAGTGTGCGAGAAAGTGGGCGGGCGAGTGAGAGTGAGGGTGTGACATGGGAGGTGTGTGAGTCGCTGCTCCATGCCCAGCTGTGCCAAGCAGGAGACACCTTCCCAGACCTGCGTGCCTCCTGCACAGCTACCGTTCTGCACCCCTCTTCACCCACCAACATGTGCCCGACAACCAACTATGGCTGTTTCTCACATGTGCTTCACCTGCTGGAGCAACCACAGGCGTTTTCATGCCCCCTGCAGCCTCTTTCCCAGCTTCTTGAATCCATCAACCACACTGCAGACAAAGACCAGTGCGTCTCACAGGACGGTCATCAGCATACGTCTGCCTTCCTAGCGTGTGCGTCTTGGTTGGCCCACCCCCCTCCCTCGCACGCTCACACTCGTTTCGACATTCACAAGCACATAAACGCACACTTGCACCAGCAGCAGCTAAGGCACCAGCAGCAGCAAAGGCACCAGCAACCGCAGCACCTGCAGCACAGCCATCAAATGCAGCAGCAAAGGCAGCACGGCACAGCGGGTTCGGAGCCACAATGGCTGAGTGCAAGCATTCATCACACGCTCGCCCGTGTTGCACGTGCTTTTCTCAGCGATGTGGACAGCTGGGTGCCTCTTGCAAGAGAGTATGTTCGGTGTAAATATGACCTACAGCTGTGGAATTATCAAGTGATGGAGGCTGCACTGGCAACGCTGCAGGTTGATTGATATCATGTCTTGTGGCGCCGCCTAGTTGGAGTGTTGCGCACAGCTGGGTGCCTCTTTCTAGAGAGTACACTCAGCGTAAATATGGCCTACAGCAGTGGAATTATCAAGTGATGGAGGCTGCATTGGCAACGCTGCACGTTGATCGATATCAATAAAATCTAGGCGCCGAGTCAAGCACACTTTTCTTAACAATGTGGCTGTTTACCGTAGGTTGGTTTGGGTACCCCTTGCTAGAAACTAGCTAGAAGCTATATGCAGAGGTACCGTACGGTAATAGGACTTGCACCAGGGCAGTCGTAAGGAACAAGAGGCAACACTAGCTACACAGCTGGTTGATGGATTTCCTACTACACGCAATGGTGGATGCAGCTTGACTGGGAATGGTACCATATAGTTATGGGAATGTATATACTGGTAGATGGTGGTAGGGTACATGAAACTTCAAAATTGGCTGCCATGCCATTGCCTCCCTCCCTATCCTCACATTTCTCACTCCCCACGTGTCGGGTTTCCCCCTACCTCGCTTGTTCCTCTAGCAACCTTCGCGTTCCCTTCATCCATTGCTGCTTTCGCTCGTCTCTGCCGCTTCCTTTTAGCGGCACGGGACTCCCGAACCACCGGCTGAGGTTCGGTCCGAACGTCAGGATGTGCTCTGGTGGCATCACTGTCATCACCAACATCTGCCATATTGTTACTTGAAATTCTCGCCATTTCTGTTGTTCCATCCGGACTGGCTGTCACGGCATCTGCTGCTACTGGTGCTGCTGCTGATGCTGCTGCCATTGCTGCTGCTGCCACTGCTCCTGTTTCTGCTTTTGCATCTGCTACCCCTGCTCCCGTCATCACTGTTGTTCTATCAGCATTTGCTGCCTCATCAGCAGCACCTGCCACATCAGCAATGCTTGCCATGTCAGCAGCACCTGCCACATCAGCAACGCCTGCCACGTCAGCAGCACCTGCCACGTCAGCAACACCTGCCACGTTGCGCTCAAAGAGTGCAACAAAGAATCCATCGGTGCCATCGGTGGCAGGATCTGTGCGCACCACTTGGTGGCCTGCAGAGTGTGGGGAGGGAAGGGGGGGGGTTCAGTTCAGCAGGGAGGTGGGGGGGGGGGGGGCAAGAGGTACTGGAGGTTTGGCTTCACCACTTCAGGTTTGAGGTTTCTGGATTTAAGGCAGCAGGGAAGGGGAGGGTTTCAGTTCAGCAGGGATAGCAACAGGGAGCACACTGCCACCAGTACTGCCTTGTTCACGCGATTCACATGGCGGATTTGAAAGGGGCGTACTTACCAAAAGGGTAGGACAGCATCCCTCTCCTGGGCCAGGCGGGCAGGGCCGGGGCGAGGCGGAAGCCACAGGAGAGAGCCGCAGGGAGCACTGCTGCTACCACTGCCTCGTTCTCCCTCTCGTTGATGGAGCATGTGCTGTAGGTGATGCGCTCTGCTGATGGGACTGGGGGATACGGACAGAGGAGTGCAGAGGGGTGCAGAGGGGTGCAGAGGGGTACAGAGGGGTGCAACGGGGTTTCAGAGGGAGCACTGCCGCTACCACTGCCTCGTTCTCCCTCTCGTTCACGGAGCATGTGCTGTAGGTGACGCGCTGTGCTGCTGGGACTGGGGGTAGAGAGGGGTACAGAGGGGTGCAAAGGGGTGCAGGGGGCTTCAGAGGCTGCACTGTCTGTCATCAGCTTTGCCTTGTTCTCCCTCCTGTTGACTGAACAGGTGCTGTAGGTGATGCGCTCTGCTGCTGGATGCAGAGGAGAATAGAAATTGCCGCTGGGACTGGGAGGAAGAGAGGGGTGTAGTGGGGTACAGAGGGGTACAGAGGAGAAGATTGAGTCCTGCTCTTAAGAGCAGTACAGTGCAGTGCATGCTCTTAATTCAGTTTTAATACCGCAGAATGCCCAATCATGAGAAGTGAACTATGAGAAGTGAACTATGAGAAGTGAACTATGAGAAGTGAACTATGAGAAGTGAACTATGAGAAGTGAACTATGAGAAGTGAACTATGAGAAGTGAACTATGAGCAGTTAACACGTACATGAGAGGGCATGCCTCAGCGCGGCTTCCTGGAAACGAGCCAATCTCTCCACCCGCTCGTCCTCCCCCTGGCGTCCGCTGCTGGCCTCTGCTCCTTCAATCCCCCCATTCCCCTCCTCCTTGCCCCCTCTCCCCCCGCCTCTTCCCCCATCTCTTCCCCCGCCTCTCCCCCCACCTCTCCCCCCACCTCTCCCCCCACCTCTCACCTCGCCTCTCCCCCCGCCTCTCCCCCCACCTCTCCTTCCACTCTCCCCGCCCTTGCTCCCTCTCCCGCCAGCCCTGTCATGGGAAGATGCGGGCCCCTGAGAAAGGAGCAGGTCCCCTCGGGAGTGCCGAGTGCCTGATCCTGAACAAGAAGGATCCAGCAGGATTGCTCGCACCTGGAATTGGGGGAGAGGGAAGGATGTAGCAGCACACACGCAACACAGGGGCGCACAACGAGGCCCCATTGAGAAAGGAGCAGGTCTCCTCGGAGGGGTTTCAACGGCGACCACACGACTTGCTGCGTTTCGAATCCTTCATTACTCCGCAAGAGGTTCCCATTGAGAAAGGAGCAGGTCTCCTCGGAGGGGTTGAGCAGGATGGCTTGCACCTGAAGGGGGGAGGGGAGGGGAGAAAGCGTGTTGGAGGACAGAGCAGGAGGGTCACAGCAGCGCAGTGCAGAGCAGCATAGCGCAGAGGAGGGTGGGGAAGGGAAGACGCATTGGCATGCGTACGACACAGGGGTCGGAGGATAGGAGATGAGAGGAGCTCACATCGGCGAATTCAGGTGAGGCAGGGTCGATGGCGAGAAAATCCCCCTCATGCACGTGTGCACCTGGCGAGGAGCAAAGGGGGAGAGGGGAGGCGGGAGAAGAGAGAGAGAGAGAGAGGGCGAGAGCTTTCGACATGAGAGCTGCCGCGTGAGTGAGTTACTTCTGAGAAGTTCGAGAGAGCCTCTAGTGGTCACCTTTTGCCCCTCATGCACTCACAAAGGGACGCACCATACCTCTTACACACTCACATACGGCCAGTCAGGACCTCGAGAAACACCTAAACACCTATGGCCATGAATGCAGCCACGTGGGACATCTTGTTACCCGTCACTCCCACGCACTCACATAAAGCCTTTCTGTGAACCTCAGCAAACACACAGTCACTCACATGTCACCCCTGCTTTCTCCAGGTTCTTTCGGAGCAACGTTGCTCTCTTGGCATCTCTCTCGCATGCTGTGAGCCGCCCTGTGTTCGCCATGAGTGCAGCCACGTGGGATGTCCCTCATCACTCCTCATCACCCCTCATCACCCCTCGCACACTCACACGTCACCCCGGCCTTGTCCAGATTCTTCCTCAAAAGAGCAGCTCTCTTGGCATCTCTCTCGCATGCTGTGAGCCGCCCTGTGTTCGCCATGAGTGCAGCCACGTGGGATGTCTTGTTGCCCGGCGCTGCACATGCGTCCAACACATGCCACCCGGGGCGAGGCGCGAGGATGAACGCGGGGAAGCAGCTGGCGCGACCCTGAAGGAGAGCAGAGAGAAAAAGAGCAGGGGGGTGGAGAAGCAGGATCAAAACAGAGTTTTTAAAAGACATGAGACATGAGCGACAAGGAGGGCATTTGGCGAGGATGAACGCTGGGAATCAGCCAGATAAGGTCAACCAACCGTGCCACTTACGCCACCCACCCACCTGCAGAATGAGGTCACCCCTCTCCACCACAAGAGCGTGCCGGTGCAGCTCTGTGCCCGGGGGAAACACTAGCACGTCTGGAATCAGCTCACTGGGTGAAGAGGCTCACACACACACACACACCACCCATGCGCCCACCTGCAGAATGAGGTCGCCTTTCTCCACCAGAGCGTGTCGGTGCAGCTCTGTGCCCGGGGGAAAGACAAGCACGTCTGGGATCAGCTCGTCCTGCTGTACTGAAACCTCCCCCTCCACCCTCAAACCTGCACTCCCTGCACTGCTGCTAGCGCCACTTTCACCATCCCCACTTTTGCTGCTAGCGCCTGCATCAATCCCTCCCTCCTTGCCGCCATTCTCTTGGGAAGTGCCGGCCTGAAATTGCACCAACACTGAATCGGAGGTGGTCCACAGGGTGTTGACTCGTGCATAGCGGGGGTCTGCAGTGGCGGGAGTAGGGGGGGAGGGAAGTGGGGGGGAGGGAAGTGGGGGGGAGGGGAGGACCATCTTCCGCGGCCCTGCCACTGTCCTCTTGGGAAGTGGCAGCCTGAAAATGCGACAGCACTGAATCGGTGGTGGTGCGCAGGGTGTTGACTCGCGCATTGCAGGGGTCTGTGGAGTGAAGGACGTAAGGGGGGGATGAAAGCGAGGGTGGTGAGTAAGCAGGCACGCGCAACATGTGGCTGGCGGTGCGCTGGGTGTTCACTCGCACATAGTGGGGGCGGAAGGGGAGAGATGAAAGAGCAGGCACTAGCAAAGCGCGTGTGTGATTGGAGGGACCAAGCAGTTCCTCCACTGATGCTGCTCGCTGCTTCACCAGCAACCGAGCAAGCGCCACTCTGAGAGGAGGTGACTGTTGCCTAGACCAAGGAGGTGGGAGTGGGGAGGAGGAGGCAATAGGACTCACGTGCAGCAACAGGCGGGTCACTGGAGGGACCAAGCAGTTCCTCCACTGATGCTGCTCGCTGCTTCACCAGCAACCGAGCAAGCGCCACTCTGAGACCGAACGAGTGCACCCGAACGAGTGCACGAGGTGACTTTTGAGTCGACTCAAAAGTCAGCGCCGCTCTGAGGCCGAACGAGTGCACGAGTGAACAAGAGATTATCAAGGAGGCACGCGCAGTGTGGAAGTGGCACACGCACTTTGGAAAAATCTCATAGGACTCACGTGCAGCAACAGGCGGGTCATTGAAGGGACCAAGCTGCTCCTCTACTGATGCTGCTCCCTGCTTCACCACTGTGAGGAGGCAGTCACGGGACTCACATGCAGCATCTGGGTCGCTCTTGAGAATTCCCAAGAGACTCACTCACGTGCAGCAACAGGCGGGTCACTGGAGGGACCAAGCAGCTCCTCTACTGATGCCGCTCGCTGCTTCACCAGCAGCCGAGCAAGCACCGCTTTGAGAGATTCACTCGACCCAGAGTTGTGGCAGTGGGGAGGCAGTGAAGAGACTCACAGGCAGCAACAGGTGGGTCACTGGAGGGACCAAGCAGTTCCTCCACTGATGCTGCTCGCTGCTTCACCAGCACCCGAGCCAGCGCCGCTCTGAGAGCCGCCTTGTGTGACAGCACTACCTTCTGAACCGCTCCTGACCCCAGTGTACCCTGTGATGGAAAAAAGACATAAAAGGGGTTGATGCTCAAGGGTTTAGGGTTCACCAGCAGCCGGGCAACCGTGCTCTCAGGACGTTCTTGTGTGACAGCACTACCTTTTGCACCGCTCCTGACCCCAGTGTACCCTGGCAGGGGCAGGGGGGTCGGATCATGGGAAGGATAAATGAACCCCAGGCATGGGCATATGGCGATGTGAGAGCGATGGAAAGCTGATGAGTGATAGGCGCGGAGAGGAGAGAACAGGCGCGGAGAGGAGAGAACAGGCGCGGAGAGGAGAGAACAGGCGCGGAGAGGAGAGAACAGGCGCGGAGAGGAGAGGAGAGGAGAGGAAAGGAGAGGAGAGGAGAGGAGAGGAGAGGCGAGGAGAAGCGAGGAGAGGAGAGGAGAGGAAAGGAGAGCAAAGGAGAAGAAAGGAGAGGGGAGAGGAGAGGAGAGGAGAGGAGAGGAGAGGAAAGTATGCCTCACCTTGCCAGAAACCACCAAGTCATATACGAGCACATACACCAGGTGGGGCTTTAACGGCTCACCTTGCCAGAAACCACCAAGTCATATACGAGCACATACACCAGGTGGGGCTTGGCCTGCCACACAGACAAAGGTGAGGGAGGGTGGAGAAAGGTACAAATGGGTAATCAGCTCCTTCACTCGAGTGGAGCGATGTGGGCTTTGCAAGTTGAAAAAACTGGGGTATACTGGGGCGGAATGGGGTGCACTGGGGTGCACCAGGTGCACAGGAGTGCATTCGCCTCCACTCCCTCCCCCCACCCCATATTCCCTCCCCCCCCACCTAGTCCATCCCTCCCCCCTCAAACCTCCTCCCCCCACCCCATATTCCCTACCCTCACCCCCACCTAGTCCATCCCTCCCCCTCAAACCCCTCCCACCCGCAACCCCTCTCCCCTCCTTCCCCTACCTTCATCCAGTTGCTGTTAACGAGGCCTGTTGCGGCAATGAGATCCTTGATCACAGGCAGGTCTGATGGGCGGGGTAGAGAGGGGTGAAGAGGGGCAGAGGGGGGTGGAGAGCGGTAGAGAGGGGTAGAGAAGGGCAGACAGAGGCAGTAATGAGAATGTAAGGGTCGAGTGAGGCAGACAAAGGCTTGAAAGCACTAACCCCTGAACCAGCAGGGTTTAGGGTTCAGGCTTAGAAGTTTGTGATGGAATAGAAAGGTAAATGGTCGTGACATCCGCTATGGCGAGCGTTACGCGCTAAATCCACCCCTCAGCAACCTTAAACGCATCGTCCGTTACACCTCAGCAATCCAATCCTTCCATCGCAGGGCCTCTCACATCGCAGCGCTCCTTACATCGCAGCGTCTCGCACGTGACGGCGTGCGTGGCGCGCTTCGCCACGTTGCCCTCCGCGAGTGTCAGCCCCTTCACCGCGCACCCCCCGCGCCTCGTCTCGTTCGCGCGCAATATGCGCTCCACGGCCGCTGCCGCCTGCGCGTGCACCCTGCTAGAGTCCGCGTGAGCGGATCGCCCCCCACTCGCCTTTTCCTGGCGTCTACCCGCACTCGGACTTGAGTTTTCTTGCCTCCTTCCCGCACTCGGCTTTTCCTGTCGTCTGCCCGAGCCTGAATTTCCTTGAAATTTTGCACCTGTGCGCGGGCGAGGCCCATCTGTGCCGCCAGGTTTCGCCATGGATTGCCCCCTCGACACACTGCGCTGCGAGAATTCCGTGCAAATGTGTACGGTTCGACGTGCTGAAAAACAGCTGGCTGTGTGCAAGTTAGGTGACTAGCGTTTGGGGGGTGGATTCTATTCGCGTTGGATTGGATGTCCAATTTGTGAAGCTGGGCATGGGTGGACTCGATATAGTATTATTGCGGTTAGAATTTGAGATAAAGAGGTGTTGAGCAGCATCTGTGACAATAACAGTGTTAAGTAATTAGACTTGTGTATTTGTTAATCTTGGGAAGAATGCAATGAAATAATCTGAGTATGCACATTATGACAACCAGGGTGTGCGCACTGTTGCTCCACGAGTCATTAGTTTTCACGACTAAGACACCCTGGATGTCACCTGAAGCAAAACTGCACACAAATATCTTCACTTTTTTATAGTTCAGTGTCATCCTATCCTGTTGGCCCTTGGTGTTGCCCCGAGTATGGCGATTGACCCCCTTGCATGGGGACTCCGTATTGCTGCTGTGATGGCATTGCTCCGGTCCCTTCCTGTGCACCTTAAGATAAACAATTGGAAACGTAGGGGGATAACAATATCAAAAACAGAATCTACACGCAGATACTGTATCGTTAAGGGATCGAAAGAGGGGCTACTGTCTTCATCACAACATCTCACCTTGGCTTGTTTGCGCCCCAGGGCCTCCTGCAAGCTGGCTGGCACCTCCCATCTGCTGCTGCTCGCCCGTCCCCTGAAATCCTTGGGGTTGTCCTCCTTGCATCTGCTGGAACCCAAAAGGTTGCGCAGCAGCACCAACGCCGGCAACGCCAGCAACGCCAGCTGGTTGCGGAGCGGATGGCATCATAGAAGGGCCTCCTGGAAATCCCCCTGCTGCCTGCGCCGCTTGCGTCGGCCCGAAAGCGGCAGGAGGATATCCGGGATACATGGCCCCAGGAGTGGCTGTCCCTACAGGCGGAACAAACATCCCTGGCTGCGCTGGAAAGCCCTGAGGACCGTACGGCGGAAACACTCCCTGAAGGACAGGACAAAAAAAAAGAGCTTAAATAGATGGGTACCGTGGGTGTAGGGAGAATGGAATGGTGGTAGATGTTATATACCTGTGGAAACCCATAGCCGGCTCCCTCTTGAAACTGCTGAGGGTACCTGGAGGATGATGTACATGGAAAGAACATACAGATCTTGAAACATAGAGTGAGCAGCAGATCGAAGATTTAACTAGAGGGACCAGGAGGGATGATGAGCCTAATGCAACATACCCGAAGGGTGACATGGGATAGCCCTGTAGCGGGTACATGGGGTACGGGTGTTGCTGTGGGTACCCGCCGAACGGCACTCCACCTGCTACCAGAAATTCAGCAGTTAGTGGAGGAAAGAGATTAAGCGACATTAAGAAGGTAGCTAGCGTAAAGAAATATCAGCTGAAACTTTATCGGACGGCGGGATTCTTACCCTGCTGTCCTCGCGGCTGCTGCGGACGCTGCTTCTGTCCTAACGAAGCGAGGTTGCAGTTGGCCCTTCTACCGTCTATGACTGGCGACGGGTCAAGACACGCTCTTTGTGCAGCCTCTGGGTCACTGAAAGTCACCTGAAACGGAGGGAGGCGAGTTATCCTACTGTCATGAGAGTCAGGCTGATGCTTCCTAGAACAGGAACTGGTGTACTGTGCAGCTCTGGATTAGTACATAAACTTGCTAAATAGCTGCTTACAAATCCATAGCCTTTGGAGCGGCCGGTCATACGATCCGTTATTACAACCGCTTCAAGAATCTCGCCGAACTGCTCAAAATACTTGCGCATGGTTTCCGTTTGAGTCTCCCACGCAAGGCCTCCCACGAAGACCTTGGTGAGCGTGGTGTCGCCGAACTGGCTAGAATGGCCGCCGTAGCGAGGATTCCCGGTGCCATGGTGAGCCATGAGGTAGCTAGCAGCGGCGCTACGGCCCGGGATGGCCCACACGGCGGTCGCCGTGTTGACCAAGCCGCTATGCTACTCTAGCACACTCTCCTAGCCTCCAGCGTGCCTTCAGACCCGGAACGCCATGCAACTACGGACAAAAAATTGAAGCAATGTCTCAGATTCTGCACAGTAATACCAAGGCACGGGCCTCAAGTGCACCGTGCAGGCTGTCTTTATTTTGCCAAAACTGGTGAAAGTGTCAGAGATGTAGCTTTATGCACACTCCCTTCTTTCTCATGGCTCCAGCCGAAGAACCCCAAGTGAGGAGGCCTTGCTTGCTCGGCTTGGGGGGGACGCACTCCCCTCAGGCACGCCTGCCTGCTCGCTTTCCCAGCGGAATTGGAGATTGGAGAATCAGGGGTGTGTCGGACCGCACCAGGAGGAGCGCGGTGCCCAATGCCGTAACGTCACGGAGAGCGGATGTGGAAGGCAGCCAATCGCCACATCGCTGCGACCAATAGGGAAGCACGTGAGAGATGTGGCGAATCCAGTCTTGGCTCAGATGAAGGAATGATCGTGTCCGTCCATCCCAGATGACGCTCTCAGGATGTAGGCAACAAGCCCGCTACTGAAAAGTGCTGATTTAGTACATAAGCATCTGCTAAAGATTATGTGTTGAACAATCTCACAACATGTGTTCTTGACTTTGTCATCAAACTAATCTCAAGCATGGTTCTTCTGGGGTGTGATTGCTTGTCCTATTCTCCAGAAATCTAAAAATTCCTAATGAAACTACGGGAGCGAGGGTCGCTTCTACCAAGGCGAAGAACATCGCATGTGAGCAAAGCGATGGAAACTGGGATTGCAGCCCTTATTTTAGTGTAACTGTATCTTGTAACGTTAAAAATAAAGCCTTGTACAGAGTACAGCCGGAATTCGGCCCTCGCTTTTGTATGCATCCCAGTAACGAGTGGATTTGTTTTGAGTACATACACTTTGTTACACTAAAGCTTGGCATTTCGTTCTCCAATGCCACAGCGCATTCTGAGTTCGCAAGGCCCACTTTGCCCGCCCACAGCATGCGCGAATTCTCGAGGCGCTACATATGTTCTCTACCGAAGTTGGTTTTCCAGCAAATTTGCGGTTTGCTGTGGGCAGGGCAATGTCAAACCACCCAACCAAACCTGCCATCGCGTTTCGCATTCCCCCCAGGTGAACCCATCGCATCGCATCGCACCCCATCGCAACCAACCACCATGACTACCTAACTTGTACACAAATTTCTTCAGTCTGCCCCATCCCTCCGTCCATAGCACTGATGATCTGAATTGCCAGCCAGATCCTTGAGAAACTGACGTGGCTTCTCCTTCCTCGCAAAAACATCAAGTGCTGCCATTTCGATCGACACACCTCACCTTACTTTCCATGTTTTACTCATGTCGCTGAGCCGCCTATTGGTGAGTTGGCGGTTGTGAAGAGACGGCTGGCACTGTTTTCCTTCCGACTCGGAACGGAAACGTGAGTCCACGTCTCACCCACCCGCCGTTGTCAGTCCCACCCAGTCGGACAGTGGCCCGGCGGTCAGACGGCTCGTCTCGTCTCGACTCGACTCTCTTGAGTAGAAAAACAACTCCGTGGCGGCGAGCATTCCATTCCAGTCAATGAAAACCGTCCGGCCCCTTATCAGTTCGCCAAAGCCCAACGGAGTTCTGACCAGCGTCTGATGCGGTGCGGGGCCGCACATGAACGTCCCCGCGCTTGGCTCAGTCACATGAACGCAGTGCTTGGTGCGGTAGCTTGCAATGCTCGGGTAGGGGACTGTTAAGTCGACTCAATAGTCACCTGGGTAGCGTGGTGCGTCGCATCGCGACACCGCTTTTTCAACCTGCTATTTTCGGCTTATACGAGCGGTTCGGACTTAGTAATGCGTCTCGGAGTTAGAGCGCGCTTCTCGGAAAATCTCCCGCCGCGGGACCCGATCCGCCAATGTCACTCAGCGCTTGCTCCCGTTTCCCCCCTCTGATCGCGCTCCTTCTCCCGCTTCTCGCGCTGCTCCTCGCACCGCCCAACTCCCTGTGCGCGGCGGAACGAGAGAACCGGTTTAAATCCGCTACTATTGCGACACGCTTCATCCTCCTGCCCAACAACGCTTACGGCGCGAAATGCCTCGACGGCAGGTGCGGCCAGCGGTGGACCTTCACAATGTAATTGGCAATCAAAACGGCGAGGACTGCCCTCGTGATACAGCCCTTGAGGAAAATGTTGTCAGAATCCCAACCACTAGACCATTGGGATAAAAGTGCTTGTTAAGTAGCGGGTCAGTGCGCCCATAACCCCCCAGGACAACGAGCCTGTAACCCTTCCCTAGGATCAATCGGGGATCACCAGTGGACCTCTGACACCCCCCCGCACTGGAATGCCCGAAGTGCACACACTGGGATTCGAACCCGAGACCTTCGCTCTGATACCATGTCAGAATCCCAACCACTAGACCATTGGGATAAAAGGGCTTGTTAAGTAGCGGGTCAGTGCGCCCATAACCCCCCAGCACAACGAGCCTGTAACCCTTCCCTAGGATCAATCGGGGATCACCAGTGGACCTCTGACAAATGTCTTATCATTATCCCATGTACATAGAATCATGTCACTCCCATCATGGAACGATCGAATCACCCCCAACCTCCTCTTTCCCCCTCCCCTTTTTTTTCCCCTCTTTTCACCCACCCTTTCCCCTCACAAGCCCCCCGGCGTATTACTTCCGCGCGGGATCGGGCGCGGGGAGGCGCAAGTGGCACGTGCATTTCCCCCAGGGCGGATGGTGCTTCTCCCCAGAGGGATGCGTCGAGCGCGTCAACTCCTCCCTCGGCTCCTCGCACTTCTGGGCCCGACGGCTCCCCGCCATCGTTGAAAACGGCAAGAAGGTGCCGAATGTAAGTCCCTCGTCACTCCCCGTCTCTCTCCCTCTCTAAAACGATCCTGACTGTTATGTAGCCCTGGATACAGTGCGAGCAACCGAGGCTAGTGGATCTGTAAAACCTGTTCTACAGCCGTGACTGTGGCACCTGAGAAAGGCATCCCACCGCACTGCACCCAACCCCACCCCACCCCAACCCACACCAACCCAACGTACCCTACCTACCCTACCACCAGGCTACGATCTCCTACCCTCAACTGGGCGGCTTGCTCTCCCGCAGCAAGAGAGCCAACCCGGTGTTCCACGGGTGGAACCTGGTGTGGGTGGTGTACTGTGATGGTGGCGCCTACAGCAGCACACGGGGGAGGGCGGACCTGGGGGAGGGCGCATCTGTGTACATGCAGGGGCGGGAGATCATGGCCGCACTCATTGGCGGTGCGCTGGGTGAAGAGTGACTGGGAAGGGGATGAGAAGGGTGGAGTATGGGGAGGGGGGGCTTGGGGGTGGGCACATCTGCTGAGTGGGATTCAGAGAGTGGATAATGAGAAGACTAGGAAGGGAAGAGAAGGGAGGAACACAACCGGGAAATGGCAGTGCATAGCCGCCCACCTATCCACCCACCTATCCACCCACCTATCCACCCACCTATCCACCCACCTATCCACCCACCTATCCACCCACCTATCCACCCACCGATCCACCCACACACCGCCATCCAACCAATGCTCCTCCAATCCCCCTCCATTGCAGATCTCCGCACTCGGCGGGGCATGGGGGCGGCGTCGCATGTGCTCTTCTCGGGCAGCTCAGAGGGTGCCCATGCCATCATCATACCAACCGTCTCCCACCACTCTCCATCCCCCTATGACCCCATCAATCCCTCAGATCTCCGCACTCGGAGGGGCATGGGGGCGGCGTCGCATGTGCTCTTCTCGGGCAGCTCAGCGGGCGGCCATGCCATCATCATGCACTGCGACCGCCTCGCTGCCGCCTTCCCCCGCGCCTCCTCCAAGTGCCTTGCCGACTCGGGCTTCTTCGTTGGTGAGTGAGAGCATCTGGTTGTTGCTGAACGGTTTCTGGTGCTTGGATTCGTTAGTGAGCATTTCGTTAGTGGATTGTGACACGAGGACTCAACCTGTTGTGCCGACTCGGGCTTTTTTGTTGGTGAGTTGCTGTTTGTTGCAGCAGCATCTGTTTGTTGCTAGGCGCTGTATTCTTATTGGTGGCTTCCTGTGTAGCTTCTGGATTCAAAGACGCCTCTTGGGATGAGAAGGTTTGGGCCTGCCAGGGTGACAAAACACTGCTACGGCCTTTCACATGTATCAAGGATGCTCTAGCTCCTGTTCTCCCTTGCACTCCTTCCTGGTTCAACCTGATTCAACCTGATTCAACCTGATTCAACCTGATTCATCCTGATTCAACCTGATTCAACCTGATTCAACCTAATACAACCTGATTCATCCTGAATCTTCATCCCTGTTGGACTCCCCAATCCCTTTCTTTTTGCGCGCCTGCAAGATGCCAAGGACCGATTCGGACAATACTCTTGGCGAGATAGGGTTCGGGAACTCACCGCTCTGCACCGCATCAACGTCCCCAAATGCCCGGCAGGTGAAAGCTTTGCAACAGGCGACCCTCAGGTGAAAATAGGACAGGAATACCAGGTGATTCTCAGGTGTAAACACGAATATCAGGTAATCTAAGGTGCAAACCCAAGTACCAGGTGCCCACGTTCAGATTTTTAGTCGACTTGTAATGAATTTTTAGTTGACGCAGTAATCATCTTGTTCCGCTACTCCCCCCACCCTCTTACTATCACCCTCGTCCCAACCTCCCACCCCCTCAGGAGCACGAGTGAGGGACAACTGGGTCTGTTTCTTCCCCGAACACACCCTCTCCAAGATCAAAACTCCCCTCTTCCTCCTCCAGTTTCACTTCGACTATCGGCTCATCTCTCTGGAAAACCAGCTCCCAGAAAACAGCACCCAGTACGAGACAAACTGCCTCACCATGCAGATCCTCCTGCCAAACGCCAGTGCCGTGGCTCGCAAGCGAGCGTGGGATGGGCTCCACTGGAACCCGAAATTTTGCTTGCCTCAGGAGGTCGATGCGGTGTTTTCGATGGCGTCTTTGTCGTATCGGTCCCTGGCGGTAGCAGTAAGGAGAAAGAGGAATTTGGGTGTGATGCTGGCGTCGGGATTGGGCCACACTGCATTGTTTTATCGGGGATGGTTCACGACGGCCATTAGAGGGGCGAAACTAAGCAGGATATTCAATAGATGGCTTGTGAGCAGCAAAAAAGGTGTATTTCTGCACGAGTAGGATACCTTTATTGCATGAGGCTAACTGCTCATATTGAGTCTATGCATGATTTGCCACAAAAAAAATGTTTTGATACGAATACAGTACTTGTTTTGGCTAGTGGCTTACGTATGGTTGAAGAAATGCTGATATGCGAAAGACCTCCTTGCATGAGGCACACACATAAACCGATACCATGTTATTCAGCCTGCAAAATAATCATTTCGGCCTTGTACAGAGTAGCGAATCTTCCTCAAACTCGCCCAATTTCCGCAATCGTTCGTGAACCAGTGGAATCTTGTTTCAAGACATGCACTATGTTACAGAGTTCCTCGATAGGTTTTCGTGTCCAGCAGCAGCAGCTTTGCATTTCGTTGTCCAATCTCGCGGTGCTCGCAGCGCCTACTTCGCCACACAGGAGGATGCGCAATGCGATGCACGTGTGTATGACCCATTTCGCGAGCTCCTCGAGGCGCCACCTAAACTCTCCACTCCACTCCACTGGGAATTGGCGAAATCGCAAATTCGCCTGAAGATTTGCAGTTACAGTAGCGGCCGCTACAACCAATTCAGACCCCAAGTCATGGATGCATGTCCGCTTGCCATAATCCCCCCTCTTGCGCAAACCTACCTATCAGTACCTCCATCGGCATAGAATACAGTTGGTTGGGATTGGGAGTCTAAGGACTCCCAGCTGGACGGATTCCGCAAGACGGCTCATCTCGAGTCGGGCAATCCACTCTGCGCGAGCATCCCTTCCAGCCCCATACACGTTCAAACCCGCCCCCCACCGCCGCCCTTCCCAGTCGGATGGGTCTAGGTCAGACGGCTCGTCTCGAATCGGCAAACAACTCTGCGGTGAGTAATCCGCGGGGTAGCTCTGTCAAAAGAAAGGCTTTCCTCCGTGTTTGAAAGTAGTACTGTCTCACGCCGCGATTTACAGCTTGGAGTTGAATTGCGCTTATTCTAGAGTTCCCCGCCTCGCCGGGACCTGATCCGCCAATGTCAGTCATTGCGTTCCTCGCGCTTCTCGCCTCCGCCCGCCGCGCTTGCCCCCGCTTCCCCCCCCTGCTCGCGCTGCTCCTCCCTCTCCTCGCGCTGCTCCTCACGGCGCCGCCCCGCCCTCTGTGCACGGCGGAACGAGGGAAGCGCGTAGAATCCGCTAGTGCGACGCGCCTCGTCCTCCTGCGCAACAACACGCGCGGCGCGAAATGCCTCGACGGCAGGTGCGGCCGCCGGTGGAAGGAAAAGCGATTCCGCCATTGTCGTTCCGCCCGGCTACGATCCTTCCGCTGGTGGAAGGAAAGACGATTCCGCCATTTTCATTCCGGATTTTTAGGCGCCTCAAAACTATTTCTGAAGCGCCTCAAGAATCGAGACCGCCATTGTCGTTCCGCGCGACTACGATCATCAAAAGCTAAAACGGAAACCTAATTCCATTGCAATTACGACCATTCCATCGACGGGAGGGACATGATTCTTTGTGAATGGGTTGATGAGAGCTGAACACGAAAACCTAAACCCTCTCATCACCACTTCCCCCACCCTCGCGCGTGTACCTCACAAAGAATCCCCAGGGTGCCTTGCACATTTCTCTCTACCTTTCCTCCCATCCTTCCTCTTTCCCTTCCCTCTTTCCCCAAGCCCCCCCGCGTACTACTTCCGCGCGGGGAGGGGCGCGGGGAGGCGCAAGTGGCACGTGTATCTCCCCACGGGCGGATGGTGCTTCTCCCCGCCTCGATCGCGCCAACTCTAGCCTCGGCTCCTCGCGCTTCTGGGCCACACGCCTCCCCGCCATCGTTGAAAACGGCGGAGCAGTGACGAATGTGAGTTTTCTCGCTCCCTGACTTGCTCCCATTTCGTTTCTCAAACGCCCTCTCTCATGCCTCTTTTCTCATGTCTTGCCTTCTGTTTCCTCGCTGCTCTTTGCCCTCCCCCTCCCTCCACACCGCAACCCACCGTCGTTTCCTGCCTCAAAAGGCAATGTCTGAGGCGCCTTGAGAAGACGTTTCACAAAACCCCACCCAACCACACCCCACCCCACCTCACCACCCCCCACCCCACCCAACTGTACCCTACCCTTTCACCAGGCTAAGGTCTTCTACCCTCAACTGGGCGGCTTGCTCTCCCGCAGCAAGAGAGCCAACCCGGTGTTCCACAGGTGGAACCTGGTGTGGGTGGTGTACTGTGATGGTGGCGCCTACAGCAGCACACGGGGGAGGGCGGACCTGGGGGAGGGCGCATCTGTGTACATGAATGGGCGCGGGATCCTGGACGCGCTTTTTGATGGTTGGTTGGGGAACGGTGGCTGGGAAACGGTGGCTGGGGAACGGTGGCTGGGGAAGGGTGGCTGGGGGAGGGTGACTGGGGGGAGGGTGGCTAGGGGGAAAAGCGAATGGCTGAGGGAATGGCTAAGGAGGGGATAGGGGGAACGGCGGACTCAGGGGCGGACATATCTGCATAGGGGGAATTCGGAAGGGAAGAGGAAAATGTTTTGGGGTGGAAGGGAAGAAACCACACAGGCGGCATGATAAGAGCAGCTGTAAAAGATCCATGCTCTATCCGCCCACACCACACACAGCCATCCAGCCATACTCCCTCCCCGTCCTCTCCCATCCACCACAACCCATACGTGCTGCTGCGTCAACGACAGGATCACCTGCTGCTGGTCTGGCCCTTCCGAATCTGCTCTGTGCCCACCCCCTTTAGCTCATCCCTGTATGGCCCTTCCGAATCTGCTCTGTGCCCACCCCCTTTAGCTCATCCCTGTATGCCTTCCCTCACACGTTAGCTCTCTGTCTCACCCCCCAGATTCTACATGGGGGTAGATTCTACATGGGGGTAGATTCTACATGGGGGTATACCACTGGGGGTAGATTCTACATGGGGGTAGACCGCTGGGGGTAGACCGCTGGGGGTAGACCGCTGGCCTCCCACATTCTCGAGTGTTTGAACTCGATTTGACACACTCCTCTCCGTGTCTCTCTTTCACCCCCCCATGCCAGACCTGCGCATGAAGCGGGGCATGGGGGCGGCGTCGCATGTGCTCTTCTCGGGCAGCTCAGCGGGCGGCCATGCCATCATCATGCACTGCGACCGCCTCGCTGCCGCCTTCCCCCGCGCCCAAGCCTCCTGCCTCGCTGACTCGGGCTTCTTTGTTGGTCAGTGCAGCGCTGTGTTATTTTCTGGTGAGCGAGCGCTTTGATTGTTGCTGATTGGCCCCTGTTGTCTGAAGTGTGGCTTGTGAGCAGGATTACTGTAGCGTCTGTAATAATACGGGGACGTAACTGTAATGATTTCTTGGCCTCTTTTACTCCCCTTCCCTCTGCTCTGTTGCCGCCTGTCAGATGCCAAGGACCGCTTTGGGCAGTACTACTGGCGAGAAAAGATTTTGGCGCTCACCGCTCTGCACCGCATCAACGTCCCCAACTGCCCAGCAGGTGAAAGCTATGCACCAGGCGATCCCCCAGGTGAAACTGGGACTATCTGGTAATTCTCAGGTGAGAACAGCACTGCCATGTATATCTCTGCTGTAAACGGGAATCATCAGGTAATTAAATGGTATGAAGCCGAGTAGCAGGTGATTACCATTATGAGCTTCCAGTATCAAAATTTGAGTCGACTCATCATGATTTCTGAGTTGACTCAGGCTGACTTTTATACAACTCATCATCACACTTGAGTCAACTCAGAAGTCATCCTACCTCCCCCCACTCGTCCCCCCACCTTTCAGGAGCACATGTGAGGGACAACTGGGTCTGCTTCTTCCCCGAAAACACCCTCCCTCAGGTCACCACACCCATCTTCCTCCTCCAGTTTCTCTTTGACCGCCGCTTAATCCGCCAGGAGAATCAGCTGCCGGCATCCGATTTCCAGTATTCCACAGACTGTTTGAGCAAGCAGATTCTCCTGCCAAACGCCAGTGCCGTGGCTCGCAAGCATGCGTGGGGGGGACTCAATTGGAGCCCGTCCGTATGCTTGCCTCAGGAGGTCGATGCGGTATTCTCGATGGCGGCTGTGTCGTATAGGTTTTTGGCGGAAGCGGTACGGAGAAAGAGGAATTTGGGGGTGATGCTGGCCCCGGGAATGGGGCACACGGTGGTGTTTTATTGGAGCTGGTTCAGGGCTTACATTGGAGCGCCGAAACTGAACATGATATTCAATAGATGGTTCGTTGGCAGAAATAAAGGGTTGTTCCTGCATGAATAGGATCTGTATAATACGTGAGGCTAAATGGTGTGCATATTTTTTTTAAACCTGTTTTTCAGTCCTTATGTAAAGGCTGATTCTTACCCGTATTCCCCCGCATATAGGATCTCGAGGACTTTCTTGAAGTTCATAAAAAGAATGCTAGGGTGAACATTATAACAGTTATCTGACCGCTTCCATTTCGATTTCGACGGTACACCGGACCGCACCGCACTGAAAGTCATTACTTGTTTGACTCGATGCTTCACCACCATAATTCGTGGCGGAGCCGCCGAGACTTTGGCAGTCAGCAAAAAAGGCGGCGGGGAGCAGGGAGGGACTCTTTCCGTCGCGTCGTGAAACGGGAAATGGGAGCCCCCTCGTGTTGAGTTGTATTGGCATGGCATGGCAAACAACTCCAGTCGAGTCGAGAGCCAGCACTCGGTGCTCGAGTTGCTAACTTGGTTACCCATGCCCTGCAACTCTGTCGTCGCTTGACACGGCGCGGTTCGGAGTTCATGCTACCGCTCTGGCTATCTGTGTTCTAGGGCTTGACGAGCGGTTTGGACTTGGTAATGCGTCTCGGAGTTAGGACTTGCTTCTCGGAAAGGGTCCCCGTCGCGGGACCCAATATGCCAATGTCAGTCATCGCGCTGCGAGTTGCGCAGCTTGCCTCGTCCCGCCGCACATGCTCCCGATTCCCCCCCTTGCCCGCGCTCCTCCTCCCCCTGCTGGCGCTGCTCCTCGCGGCGCTGCCCCGCTCCCTGTGCGCGGCGGGACGAGTGAACCGACTTAAATACGCTACCGCGACGCGCCTCGTGCTCCTGCGCAATAACGCGTACGGCGCGAAATGCCTCGACGGCAGGTGCGGGCGCGGGTGCTTCACAATGCTTCACTATCGCGGCAGCATCGCCGCGACTCGCGGAAATGCCTTCTCGTGGCATCAACTGATTCGCACATAGAGTCAACTTGAATGTCAATGAAGGTCATTCGCTCCCTTCATTCAACCCATGATGCATGAAAGTCCTTCCCCCCACGATTCCCGAAGCACACCTCTCAAGGTCAATCCTACATCATGCATGAAAGGTCAATTCTGATGTAGAGGCGTGTCCTCTAGTTGGCAGGAACTAAGAATTGTTCTAAGCAGTAGAGCACACTCTTGGCTTTCCAAGGAGCCGTAGAACACGTAATTCGCCCAAGTATCGGCTGAGATACGGCTTTCAACGTGCTAGGTAGTGCTCTAAGATTGAAGGATAGAAAGTCTCTGGATTTTGTGTCGAGTTGAACTGTGTATAGAAAACTCTGATTTTCAGTATATCATGCATACAAAGCAATCACAATATATAGCTACTCAAAACATCGAGTCGCGCATGTAACATACGAGATGCATCGAGAACATTCGCGTAACAATTCGAAGGGGTGAAATTCGGCACCCGAATTTCACCGAACCGAATTCTTCCTTAGTCTCGATCCTTCTTGTGTTGCCATGTGGCACCAATTGAGTGGGTCTTCCGAAGTCAACCCACACACTTCGTGAAACCTGCAGCTCTCTCAAGCGGTGAGCACCGAAACACATTCGGTGGGTTGGGGGCATATCAATTGCCCCACCACCGTTTGCTTCTAACTCACGCGACCTCCAACAAATTCAGTTTGCCTCCTCCACCTTCCCCCCTTGCCCATATCCTTTACCCCGCCCCCCCTCCCCCCCCCCAAAGCCCCCCCGCGTACTACTTCCGCGCGGGCGCTGGCGCGGGGAGGCGCAAGTGGCACGTGCATTTCCCCCGGGGCGGATGGTGCTTCACCCCGGCGGAGTGCCGCGAGCGCGCCAGTTCCCCCTTTGGCTCCTCGCGCTTCTGGGCCCGACGACTCCCCGCCGTCGTAGAAAACGGCGGGGGGATCAACAGCGTGAGTGACAGCCGAATCCTCTAGAGCGACGCAGGCATAGCCTCCCTCTCTCTCCGCTTCGCACTCCCCCGCCCCCCTTCCCTGGGGGGCTGGCGCGATCGCGCCAACTCCCCCCTTGGCTCCTCGCGCTTCTGGGCCAAACGAATTTCCGCCGTCGTTGAAAACGGTGGAGCAGTGAGGGATGTGAGTTTCCTCGCTTCCACACTTGCCCCCATGCCGTATCTCATTTGCCCTCTGGCATGCCTTCTTTCTCATATCATGCCTTCTTTCTCATGTCATGCCTTCTTTCTCATATCATGCCTTCTTTCTCTTGTCATGCCTTCTTTCTCATGTCATGCCTTCTTTCTCATGTCATGCCTTCTTTCTCATGTCATGCCTTCTTTCTCATGTCATGCCTTCTTTCTCATTCCACGCCTTCTTTCTCATGCCATGCCTTCTTTCTCATGTCATGCCTTCTTTCTCATCTCATGCCTTCTGTTTCCTCGCTGCTGCTCTTTGCCCCTTCCCTTCCCTCCACACTGCAACCCACCGTTCCCTGCCTCAAAAAGCAATGTCTGAGACGCCTGGAGAAGACGTTTCATTACACCCCACCCAACCACACCCCACCCCACCACCCCCCATCCCACCCAACCGTACCCTACCAGGCAAAGGTCGCCTACCCTCAACTGGGGGGCCTGCTATCACGGAGCAAGCTATTTAACCCCGTGTTTCACGGGTGGAACCTGGTGTGGGTGGTGTACTGTGATGGTGGCGCCTACTCCAGCACGCGGGGGAGGGCGGACCTGGGGGAGGGCGCATTTGTGTACATGCAGGGGCAGGCAATACTGGCCGCAATATTTCGTGGTTCGCTGTGGAAGGGAGGCTGGGTGGGAGGGAAAAGAATGTACTAGGGGGGAAAGTAAATGGCTGAGAGAATGGCCAAGGAGGGAATAGGGGAGACATTGGACTCTGGGGCGGACAAATCTGCGTATGGGGAGTTAGGGAGGGAAGAGGGAGAAATTTGAAGCTTTTTATATATGATCCTTCTCCTTTCTCTCTCTTTCACCCACCCCCCCAATGCCAGATCTGCGCAGGCGACGGGGCATGGGGGCGGCGTCGCATGTCCTCTTCTCGGGCAGCTCAGCGGGCGGCCATGCCATCATCATGCACTGCGACCGCCTCGCTGCCGCCTTCCCCCGCGCCCAAGCCACCTGCCTCGCCGACTCGGGCTTCTTTGGTCAGTGAGCGCTGTGTTCTCTGCTGGCGAGCATTTGTCCCTGCTGGGTTTTTTTCCGCCACCTGCCTCGTTGACTCGGGATTCTTTGTTGGTCAGTGCAGCGCAGCGCTGTAATAGTTGCTGATTGCCCTATATTGTCTGAATCGTGACTGAGAAGACGTGGCATCGATAGTGGTTTGAGGTCCTCGCAGTTTTCCCTCATGCATTGCGCCTCCCCCCTGCTACCGCCTGCCAGATGCCAAGGACCGCTTTGTCCTTCATTGTCTGAATCGTGAATTGGAGGACGTAGACTCTGTAATGATCTGCGCACTTCACTCTAGTCCCTCGTGCATTCCCCCTCCCCCCTGCTACCGCCTGCCAGATGCCAAGGACCGTTTTAAACGGCACTATTGGCGAGAAAAGATTCAGGCGCTCACCGCTCTGCACCGCATCAACGTCCCAAACTGCCCAGCAGGTGAAAGCTCTGCACGAGGCGATTCCCCAGGTGAAACTGGGACTAGCTGGTGGTTCTCATTGAAAACAGCACTACCATGTACACCTCTGGTGTAAACTAAAATCATCAGGCTGACTTTTGAGTTTGACTCAGGATGACTTCAGAACGACTCATCATCGGTCTTGAGTCAACACAGAAGTCATCCTACCTCCCACCTCTCTTCTTCCCCCAACCGTTCAGGAGCAAGGGACAACTGGGTCTGCTTCAGGTCACCACGCCCCTCTTCCTCTTCCAGTTTCACTTCGACAGTGGCTTAGCTCGCCTGGAAAATCAGTTGCCAACCAATTTCCTATACGCCGCAAACTGTTTGAGGAAGCAGATTCTCCTGCCAAACGCCAGTGCTGTGGCACGCAAGCATGCGTGGGGAGGTCTCCACCCGCCAAACCCGGCTTTCTGTTTACCTCAGGAGGTCAACGCGGTATTCTCGATGGCGGCTGTCTCGTATAGGTCTTAGGCGGAAGCGATGCGCGGAAGGAGGAATTTGGGGGTGATGCTGGCGCCGGGAACGGGGCACACGGTGATGGTCTATATGAGCTGGTTCAGGGCTTACATTGGAGCGCCGAAACTGAACAGGATATTCAATAGATGGTTCCTCGCCAGATATAAAGGGTTTTTCCTGCATGAGTAGGATTTGTACCGTAATTGTTCTTAACCTGTTTTCCGGTCCCTGTGTCAAGGGCTGATTTTCAGTCCTTGTGTTCATATATCCTCAGCTCAGCCTGTATGTGAAGCCTGATTGAGGCCCTTTTCACAATATCAGCGCGTTCAGTCACTATGCGCCAGTATCGAAATTTTGTCGCACCGCCCTCGACTGCAAATGCTTCGGCCAAGGTGTTGATGCTCGGGCAGGTTGATTGCAAACCTGACTTGGATCGAGTCGTGTTCTTCCTACCACCACGTTTTCCTTCGCTTTTCTGCGAGTTCCAAGTACTACAGAATCGCCAGCATCCACGACCTGCTTTCGTGAGAAGTGGTATCGACACTATTAGAAATGAAACTTCACGTTTCATGCAAAAAGGGCAAAAATTCCAACTCCAACTCCAACTGGAAAAACCCACTGTACATGTCGGTCCGCCATTTACGAGCCGCGGATGCAAATGTACAGAATGCTCAGGGCGACGTCAGGTTATACATTTCTCATGGGTTTGCAGTTCTTGTATCGTTATTCAGGACGGTCAAACACGGTGAAAAGCGGTTCTCGAAGTTAACCTCTCTGCACCGTGTTGAAACGAAGTTAACCGCAGTGGGCGTACAAAAAGTTGCACAGCCTGACGTCGCCCTCATGGGTCTCTGTAGCATCTCCGCACATTCCACTCCTCCCGCATTTGGTGACGATAATACCCAACCCCACCCATCCCTAACCTTCTCAAACCAACAAGACCTGGAGGAGTTTTGGTGTTATCGAACTTCCCCTTCTGTACCGTCTCGTTCCGTCTCCCTCCCCTCCCCACCTAAACAACATATCCCTCCCTCAACAACTTCCCCTACCTTCCACTGTCTCTTCAACATAGCGGCTTTCGTTCGCCGCCCTCTGCTTCTGCTGCTCCATTTTCCGTTGTTATTTCGCCACTTCGCCGAATTACTCGCCTCGGCATACAGGGGCACGGTAGCTGCGGCGATCGTAGTAATCGAGACCGTTGGTCCTTTATTCCAATATTTTTTGAAACGCAAAGCATCGATCCGCGCTAGAACGCGAGGCATTTCACTCAATAACACTCGGCCAGACTAATCTGGCACAGCGGAAACGCGGGATCGGCGTGAACGCGATGAGAGAGAGCTATTGTCAAATTCTCCTCTCGCATCGGCTCGACGCGAAGGAGTTCTTCGCTTGACTCCCTTGACCCACATGACTTAATTTGACCCGTTTGACCTTGTTGCGACCAATCACGCGTCGGGTTGGACCTCGGAAGTCCAAGCGCTTCAATAAACGGCGATCTCCACATTTTTAGGGAAACTCGTCCTCCGCGATCACTTCGTTTTTTTATTCGTCTCTGAGACGTCTCAAAAACAACCTCGCTTCACGTGGCTACTCCGCGATCACTTCGTTTTTTTATTCGTCTCAAAGAAATAACCCTTCTCGGCGATCTCGCCGCCGATCTCCGCGGCGGTCATGTTGCTCGCCGCCGTCCCCGCTTTCTCCCGCTTACGAAGAGTCCTCCCGCTGCTGCCCGCGCTCCTCCTCGCGCTATCCCTCTCCCCCCCTTGCGGGGCGCAGCGAGCGAGCCGATTCAAATCCGCCACACGCCTCGTTTTCCTACCTAGTAACGCGTACAGCTCAAAATGCCTCGACGGGAGGTGCGTATCGGACATTTTTAACAATGGACGGAAGCTAGAAAACCGGGGGTCGAAGCTAGCCAGAAGGGTGATTGGACATTTTTAGGTCCTATGGCCGTTGCCTCCGTCGTCTCCCTTCCCCTCCTCTCCCACATCCTTCTTATTCATTTCCTCGCCCTTCCTTTCTTCCACCTCCCTCCCGTTCCCTCCCTTTCCCAACCCCTCCTCTCTCCCCCTCCCTCCCCATCCACTTCCCGCCGCCCAGTCCCCCCGCGTACTACTTCCGCGCGGGGGCGGGCGCGGGGAGACGCAAGTGGCACGTGCATCTCCCCACGGGCGGATGGTGCTTCTCCCCGGGGGAGTGCCGCGATCGCGCCAACTCCCCGCTCGGTTCCTCGCGCTTCTGGGCGACACGCCTCCCCGCCGTCATTGAAAACGGCGGAAGAATCAACAACGTGAGTGGAGTTCTTCCCCGCCCTGCCCACTCCCTCTATTTCGCACTCCCCGGCTCTTCTTCCCCCGGCTAGACGCCTCCCCGCCGTCGCTGAAAACGGCGGAAGAATCAGCAGCGTGACTGACACATCCCCCCGTTCTCTTCCCCATCTCTCCACCCCCTCCTCTTCTCCCCAGTCATACGAGTCCTATCCGCAGCTAGGCGGCTCCTTTCCCAGGACAGTGCAGCCAACTCCTCCCCCTCTCACTCACTCTCTCCGACCCTCTCTTACTCCTCCCTCTCCTATCCCCTCCCCTCTTCCCCACTCTCCCTCTCCTCTCTCTTCCCCGAATACCCATGGTTGGGCGGCCAATCATCCCAAGCTGGCGTAGCCAACCCAGTGTTCCACTCAAGGAGCCTGGTGTGGGTGGCGAGTCGACTCAAAAGTCTGCTCCCACTTGCCCTCCTCCCTCTCTTTCCCCCCACCAGGCATCCGAGGAATACCCACGACTGTGTGGGCTCCCATCGTGGGACAGCGCAGCCCACCACTCTAACTTCCACTCACTCTCACTCTCCTACCCTCTCTTTTCCCACTCACCTTCTCCTCTCCCGTACCAGGCGTCCGAGGAATACCCACAGTTGGGTGGCCTTCTATCCCAGGACAGTGCAGCCAACCCGGTGTTCCACGCGTGGAACCTGGTGTGGGTGGTGTACTGTGACGGCGGCGCCTACAGCAGCACGCGGGGGAGGGCGGACCTGGGGGAGGGCGCATCTGTGTACATGCAGGGACGGCAGATTCTGGACGATATTATCACTGGTGAGGAGGGAGAGGGGAGGATAAGGAGTGGGGAATGGGGTGGGGGGGCATGGGGGCAACGTCGCACGTTCTATTTTCCGGCAGCTCTGCTGGCGCCCATACCATTCTGATGTCAACCGCCTCCCACCCCTCTCCACCTCCCTATGACCCCATCAATCCTTCCAGATCTGCGCACTCGGCAGGGCATGGGGGCGGCGTCGCATGTGCTCTTCTCGGGCAGCTCAGCGGGCGGCCATGCCATCATCATGCACTGCGACCGCCTCGCTGCCGCCTTCCCCCGCGCCTCCTCCAAGTGCTTTGCTGACTCGGGCTTCTTTGTTGGTGAGCGTGCTCATTAAATAGCGGTGAGCGCAGGCTTGTGCTGCTCGGCGCTGTGATTTTGTTGCTGCTCAGCGCTTTGATGTTGTTGCTGCTCGGCGCTGTGATTTTGTTGCTGCTCGGCGCTGTGATTTTGTTGCTGCTCGGCGCTGTGATTTTCCTGGTGAGCGCCTTTTGGGACGTCTCAAAAGTGCTCATTGACTCAAAGGTGAGCGCAGGGTGTTGCTGCCTCAGCACTCTGATTCTCCTGGTGAGCGCTCTGTTTTGCTCTTGAGTTTCCTGCGCTGTTTGACTTTTGGCTTCTTCATTGGTTTAGAGCTAAGAAAAAAGTAGCCGTGGCATGCTCCCTCCCCCTTTCTTCCTCCCCTCTTCCCCCCTCTTCCCCCCTCTCCCCCACCTCCCCCTCCCCTCCTCCCCCTTTCCTCCCTCTTTCCTTCCCCGTCCACTGCAGATGCCAAGGACCGCTTTGGGGTGTACTCATGGCAGGAATACATCCGGCTGCTCACCGCTCTGCACCGCATTGAAGTCCCCAAATGCCCTGCAGGTGAAATCAGCACAAAAATACTACCTACATGGTGCAAACAGAACAGCATAGGAGACAACTTAGCAGGTGAAAACAGGATTGGCACTCCACCAGGTTATAACATGCCGTGTCCCTTGAAGCCTTTTGAGTCGACTCAAAATGACTTCTGAGTCGAATCAACTCATAAGTCACCAGGTTTGGCACTCCACCAGGTTACAACAAGCCCAATCCCTTAAAGTCTTCTCTGGTTCTTCTGTATTCTGAGACGTCTCATAAGTCTTGTGCGTTTGCAATGGCGATGGGTGGGTGGGTGGGTGGGTGGGAGGTATTTGACTTGCCCACTCCCTTGGAGTCTCCTCTCGTTCTTCCAAAAGAGAGGCATGTGTCATGTCAGTACGCATTCCTCATTTGCCTCTTTTGAGGCGCCTCAAAAGTCAAAAGAGAGGCATGTGTCATGTCAGTACGCATTCCTCATTTGCCTCTTTTGAGGCGCCTCAAAAGTCAAAAGAGAGGCATGTGTCATGTCAGTACGCATTCCTCATTTGCCTCTTCCGAACCAATACACAAGGGTCTCTTTCTCTCTCCTCCGTTCCCTCCCAAGTTAGAGACGAGACAACTGGGCCTGCTGCTTCCCCAAACTCTGGGTCATCATCTTTTTCCTTCTCCCCTACCACCCCACTTCCCCCGCGTCTCTTCCCTCCTCTGCTCCCCCTGTTCCCACCCTCTCAGGAGCACAAGTGAGGGACAACTGGGTCTGCTCCTTCCCCGAACACTGGGTCACTTGCTCCCCTCTCCCCACCCCTTGCTCCCCTCTCCCCACCCCTTGCTCCCCTCTCCCCACCCTTGCTCCCCTCTCCCCACCCTTGCTCCCCTCTCCCCACCCCTTGCTCCCCTCTCCCCACCCCTTGCTCCCCTCTCCCCACCCCTTGCTCCCCTCTCCCCACCCCTTGCTCCCCTCTCCCCACCCCTTGCTCCCCTCTCCCCACCCCTTGCTCCCCTCTCCCCACCCCTTGCTCCCCTCTCCCCACCCCTTGCTCCCCTCTCCCCACCCCTTGCTCCCCTTATCCCCCTTCCTCTCGCCCTCCTCAGGAGCACAAGTGAGGGACAAATGGGTCTGCTTCTTCCCATTACACACAAGCTTGCTCCCCTTCCTCCCGCCCTTGCTCCCTCCCGCCCTTGCTCCCTCCTGCCCTTGCTCCTGGCCCCATCCAGGAGCGCAAACAAGAGACAACTGGGTCTGTTTCTTCCCAGAGCACACCCTTGCACAGGTCTCCACACCGCTCTTCCTCTTCCATTCCTTCTTCGACTGGCGCTTTATACAGTACGAGCAGCAGCTCCCTAGCGAGGATCTATTGTACTCGCAAAGGTGCCTCGACGGGCAGATATTACGGCAAAGGGCAAGTGTACTGGCACGGGAGCGCACATGGGATAATGTACGGTGGAGGCAGAATTTTTGTTCACGGCAAGAGCTTGATGCGGTGTTTTCAGTGGGATGTACCGTGTATAATCGACTGGCGGTAGCGGCGCGCAGAAACAGGAATTTGGGAGTGTTTTTGGCGCCACGATCTGTGCACACTACACTGTTCAGTGTTGCTTGGTTCCTGAGAAGTGTGAACGGGGTGAAGCTGAGTAGGTTGTTTGAGACGTGGTATGGTTTTAGTGGGAGAAAAAAGGGCATGTTTGTGTTTGAATAGGTTGTTTTGAACTCACATGAATTGCAATTAAGGAGTTGATTTAGGCATGGCAATTGTACCCAGTGTAGCTGCTTGTAATTTTGCTTTCAACACACTAACAAATCATGCCTATCGTATTATAGCCGTCGAACACATTGACCTTGTCAAGCATGGCAATGACTTGTGGCATGGGGGGGTGTTCGAGCCTTCCCCAAAGCAACTCAAATGTTGTGCACCATTCAAAAGCAGCTCAAATGTCGCGCACGGCACGGCAATGACTGGCGGCATGGACGGGCATTTGAGTGTAAGCCCTCTCAAAAGCTCCTTAGATCAGATGTTGTGCACAGGGATTTCTTTCCTGTGCTGAACACATTGACCTTGTCAAGCATGGCAATGACTTGCGGCATGGAGGGGCATTCTAGCCTCCTCACAAGCAGCTCAAATGTTGCACCTCTCAAAAGCTCTCGAAAGCAGCTCACTCAAATGTTGTGCACTGGAATCTCTTTCCCACTGAACACATTGACCTTTTCAAGCATAGCAATGACTTGCGGCATGGAGGGGCGCGCAGCAGAGGATCCCTCCCAGCAGCACCGCATGACTCGTGCGATGTCAGGAGGACACTTGTGGGGCAAGATGGGGCGCACGCCCTGGTAGGATGGGATGAGGGGAGGAAGGATGAAAAGCGGGGAAGGTGAGGAGCTTCCCAGCAGCACCGCATGACTCGTGCCAAGTCAAGGGGGCACTTGTGGGGCAAGATGGGGCGCACGCCCTGGTAGGATGGGATGGGGTAAGTAAGAGGAGGTGGGGAGGAGGGGAGAATGGGAGGAAGGAAGAAACCAAGGACCTTCCCAGCAGCACATGACACACGCCAGATGAGGGCAAGGTGGGGGAACGGAGGAGAGGTTGATGTGGCACAGGCCCAATTGGGTGGGTTGCCTCAATTGGTGTGGTGTGGGGAAGCCAAGGGGGAGGCGGGGGGAGTGAACAACACGATTCCCTACTGACTTCCCCTGTTGGGGCACTCGAGGGGAAGGTGCAGCACACTCCCTGGAGGATTGTGGAGAGGCGGAGTTGAGAAAAGTAATGGAGGAGGAGGTGAGAGAGGAATAACGAGAAGATGGGACTGATGTGCCATGCGCCATGCGCCATGCGCGATGTGCCATGTGCCGTGTGCCATGTGCCATGTGCCATGTGCCATGTGCCATGTGCCATGTGCCGTGTGCCGTGTGCCATGTGCCATGTGCCATGTGCCGTGTGCCGTGTGCCATGTGCCGTGTGCCGTGTGCCGTGTGCCATGTGCCATGTGCCGTGTAAAATCTGCCATGCCTCATGCGACATGCAAGCAGCACAGAAAGACTCACCTCACGGATGGCGGAGGGCATAGTACTCAAGTCAAACGAGTCAAACAGATTCTCGCAGGTCAGCAGCCTCCTCCCGAGGCATCTCAAAGGTCCTCACCTCACTGATGGCAGAAGCCATTTCGCTGAAGTCAAACGAGTCAAAGGGGGTCTCGCAGGTCAGCAGCTCCCACAGGCAGATGCCAAAGCTGTACACGTCAGCACGGCGGTCGTATGGCAGTCCAGCCAGAACCTGAGGGAGGGAGGGGGAACAGTCAGATCAGAGTGCAGAGGTCAGCACCCGTCATTGACACATAGCAAAGCAGTACACGTCCGCATGGGTAAGCAGCTCCCATGGGCACATGGTAAAGCTGTTCACGCCAGTGCACTCACATTTGCTGATATCTGCCTGTATCTGCCTGTATCTGCCTGTATCTGCCTGTATCTGCCTGTATCTACCTTATACCAGCGAAAGCAACGCACCTCAGGAGCCATGTATCCCACTGAGCCCGTCTCCCCACTGGCGTCATGAGGCAACGTTTTGAGTCGACTCAAAAGCCTTCAATCTACATGTTATCACCACATGCAAGCAGCGCACCTTCAATCTACCAGTTATCAGCACACACAAGCAACGCACCTCAGGAGCCATGTATCCCACTGAGCCCGTCTCCCCACTGGCGTCATGAGGCAACCACCCCCCCGCCGCCTCCCCTCCTTTCTCACCTCCCGTCACCACACCCTCCTCCGCCCCCTCTCGCCTCTCCTGCCTCGCCTCTCCCGACCTCCACATCCCGCCCTACTCCACGCCTCTCCTCCCCTTCACCATTCCGAGCCGAATCCTGCAGGTCCTCTCCCTGCAGCACGTCTCGTGGCTGCTGTCCAACAGCCTCATCACCCGCCCTTCCCCCTACCTCTGCCCCCGCCACCCCTGCCACTGCCCCTGCCCCTGCCTCGCTCCCAGCGACCCCGGTTTGTTCTTGAGAATCCCCAAGAACCCCAGCAGAGCCAGAGTTGTCACAGCGCTGCGCGCCCCCACGGCCACGAGCCTGGCAGTCACCTTCGAAGCGCGCGACGCCAAAGCCGGCGATCTTGAGGCGCCTGCGATCCGTGAGGAGGAGGTTGTCGGGGCACACGTCCCCGTGCACCACACCGCTGCTGTGGATGTAGGCCAGACTGGTGGGTGGGTGGGAGAAGAGGGGGGGGTGAGACAGGAGTGAAGAGGTGACGTGATCCGTGCGCAGCAGGTTGTCGGGACGCACGTCCCCGTGCACCACACCGCTGCTGTGGATGTTGGCAAGACTGAGGGGGGGAGGAGGGATGAGAAATGGCGGATGGGAGGGAAGGGAGGAGGTGACATAGTCCGTGAGGAGCAGGTTGTCGGGGCACACGTCTCCATGCACCACACCGCTGCTGTGGATGTAGGCCAGACTGAAGGGGGGAAGGGGGAGGTGGTGTTTGGGGTTAGGAAGAGGGGGATGAATAGGGAGGGAGGAGGCGGCTGCGGTCCGTGCGGAGCAGGTTGTCGGGACACACGTCCCCGTGGGCCACACCGCTGCTGTGGATGTGGGCCACACTGGTGGGTAAGTGCGGAAGGGGTTGGTTGGTGGGTGTGGTGTGGGTGTGCTTGGATACTGACTGCATATCGACCGGCCCACTCAAGTGAAACACAAACCTCTACCACACTTCTCCCCCCCTTCCCTTCAACCTCCTCACTCACTCACCCCTTGGCGAGCTGCAAGGCCAGCTCCACCAGCATGTGCAGAGGCAGCTTTCTGCGCTCCCTGGCGGCGCGAGCGAGACACTCCTTGAGCGTCAGGTCGCCCACATACTCCATGATGAGACACCCCACCACGCGCCTCAGGAGTTCCCAGATGCAACCGATATAGATCCCCCCCGCAATCACTCACCCCTTGGCGAGCTGCAACGCCAGCTCCACCAGCATGTGCAGCGGCAGCTTTCTCCTCTCCCTGGCAGCACGGGCCAGATACTCCTTGACAGTCAGATCGCCCACATACTCCATGATGAGGCACCCCGCCACGCCGCGCAAACGCGCGTCCACGCCGCGGGGGGTGGTGCAGGGCGCACAGTCCGCTGACACGCTCGCTGCTACCAGCTGGACGTGCAGGCATGGGGGTGGGGAAAGAGGGGATGGGAGGGGAGGGCGTGGGAGGGGAGGGCGTGGGAGGGGAGGGCGTGGGAGGAGAGGGCGTGGGAGGAGAGGGCGTGGGAGGGGAGGGCGTGGGAGGGTACTCCTGTTCTACTTCCATCTCATAGGTATGCTTCAATGTGCTCGCCCCAGTTTCGCCTGTATTTGTAAGCCATTTCAATGTTTCATATTTTCTGCCTGAAAGGATCTTGGATATTAGTGCGGCTGGACACAGGAAGAGTCTGATGGCAGCCCGGGTCCCGGACTCACGTTGACAATTCCTGCCAGCTGGCTTGGGTGAAAGGCGTTTCTTCGCCCCTGCTTCGCACCTGCCGAGCTGACTCCCGGGTTGACGCTGGCTCACCTGAGTCACGTAGGGGTGCTTGAGGCCTCGCCACACGTGCACCTGGCGCAGCAGAGTGGCTCTCTGCTTGGCGCGCAGCACCGGCGAGAACGACCCCGCTTCGCCCCAGTCGATTGCCTTCACTGCACGCATTCGCGGGGAGGGTGGCGGAGAGAGAAAGGCAGTGTTATGAGGAAACATAACCACGGTTGAGGGAAGTCGGTAGAGAGCGAGAGGGAATGGGGTGAGAAAGGAGTATGAGACAGGGCAGCAGGCAGGCAGCAGGATGCAAGAGCCAGCGATACTGGTGTTACTTTTGAGCCAACGGAGCCAGCGATACTGGTGTTACTTTTGAGAATCAGCAATGCAAAAGTAACACCAATGGAGCCAGCGGTCAGCAGTAAGATATGCAATTGAACAACTTCCAACAGCGAATCTAGGGGGGACAGGTGGAGTGCGAATGACGTGGGGTGAGATGAGGGGTGACTTGGCGAGTGGGGGGTGGCACGGGGAAAGCAGAGGGAAGGGAAAAACGGGCGTCGCGGGGGAGAAAGTGGGCGTCGCGGGGGAGAAATGGGCGTCGGGAGGAGAAATTGTGCGTACCGGCAACATCCATGTCCCTGAACGCGCCCTTATACACCGTGCTGTACGCGCCCCTGCAAATCTCTTTCTTTAAAGTCACACGCCGCAAATCAACCTGCCACGCGGGGTCGCCTGCTATTGCGACATCGCCTGCGCCCCTCCGCCCATCTGTACCCACTTCCACCTCCGCAGACCGCTCCTTATTCGTCCCGTCCTTCGCACCCGCTTCCTTACCACACTTGTTTAGCGGCACACCCGAGACATTATTAGCAAAAGGCACCACGTCACCATCACTGCGGATGGCAGCAACGGCCGCCGCAGCGGCAGCACGAACAGAATCCCCCTCCCCGTTTCCATGAGAACGTGCCCTACCCAGCACATGCTTCCCGTTCTTCTCCGCTTTCTCCTGCCACGCCGCGCCCAATCCCAGGCCTCCGTCGCCGTCGCCGTCGCCCGCCTTCTTCTCGCCGCGCCACGGCATGGACATGACTCGGTCCAGCGCCTTATCCAGTGCGGCGATGTTCACCCCCACGGAGGAGCTCTCCGAACGCCGCCTCCTTCCGCCTGCTCCCCCTGCTCCCGCTGCTCCCCCTGCTTCTCCTGATTCCGCCTGACCGCCGCGTCCCACCTGCACCGAATACGACCTACCCAGAAAGGAATTCCCAGCGTCGCGCTCGCTCGTTTCGTCTTTGACGCCATTGGACGGGTCGGTTCGCACTCTTAGCAGCTCCCCGTCGAAGTCTGCGATTCCTGTGGCCGTGTCTGATGGTTGCGCGGAGACTGTTGATTCGGATGATTGTGAAAATCGAAACACGTGGCCTGCGCTTAGGGACGAAGCGTCGTGCAGCTCCGCCATCGCTTGCGCGCGTGCGCGCGTTTCCGAGACGCTTCAATACGTGCGCGTCCGTCCGCGATTGACGACGTTCCAATTTCTCACGTGTGACCGACGCGTGCAGGTATCGAGGTGCTGCGGATGACAATAACGAGCTTGACAGTCGCCAACTGAAGTGTGCGTGGAGTTAGCGTTCGCTGTGCAGCTGCTGCCAGAACGCAACGCAGGGCTTCCTGGTAATTGATTTCACAAGAGCTACGCCGCGAATGCACCACCTAAGAAAGACCGTATTGTACGGTGGCTTTATCTAAGGACACTTATGTCGTTCACTATAAATTTCCTTGTTCCTTAATATTTGTCAGTGCCTGACAACCTGTATAGAAGATGAATTTGGGAAAATTGAAATACGTAAAATGACTGAATCTGTTACTTACAGTTGCACGAGATAGGACAGGATAAATAACCACATGATCGTGTCGGCCTCCTGGCTCGAGATTCACTGAATAACACCTAGTCAACACTGAAGAGACCTGCCTCAATTGAGCTGGATTAGTCAGCTTCTGAAAGAACTGCATTGCATTGCATCTCGCCCAAGATTTCATGAGAACGAAATGCAATGCACTTGGCACACAGAGGCTGCGTTCTACAGGCGCATCAGCCCGCATCAATGTACATTGATGCGTTCTACCATGGCTCCAGGAATTTTCCACGATAACCTGCCGACAGGTTATCAAGGTTCGCGATAAGTGCAAGGCTGCCGAAGCAAAACAAACCCGAATGCCTGCAGAACGGCATTTTTGGCTTACGAAATTTGTAATGTGTCCGCTTTCCAAGAAGATTCCTCTCCTAGCAATCTGGCGCATCATTGATGCTCGCGTCATGCGACTTCGAAAACTCGGATCATGCGCGCGTCAGCTGATGCGCTGCAATCTCATTGGCCAATCAGTTTGGCCAAACCGAAATTCAGCGACGAAGAAACATCTAAGAAACCTGTAACATTCGCAATTTTTTAATTCGTCAAGAAATTGAATGTCCAATTTCTTGACCTCAACTCAATTTCGTCAGATTCTCCAAACCTCAATTTCAAATGTCCGAACCTCAATTTCTCAATTTCCAAATCGCAATTTCCGAACCTCAATTTCTCAATGTGCGGATCAGGCCGAGCCTCAGACGCATCAGAGCTGATGCGCCTGCAGAACGCAGCCGGAGAATACCTCCCCGCAGAGATGCAGGGGACGACTGGGTGAATATGGAAGTCTGGCTGGTCTTATGACGGACGGTTATTTCTGTTCTTTTAACACGGTTCTGTACGGTGCAATACGGTCAAGAGCAGATTCAAGTCGTACCGTGTGGAAACCTTCTGAACCGCACTAGACGCTCAATGGACAAGGTCTGGGAACCCTAAAATGTCTTTAGGAGAAGCTGAGAGCCAATGACCAACCGGCGAGCAGTTCCAATGTCCAATGACCAGTCCCGGCCCAGGGTCCTGGAAAAATTCGGTTGGAGGTGCCCCCATCCCATGAAATGAGCGGAATTTCCGAGGAAATCAAAGCATCTTGCCATCACCTTTCGCATCCAGCGAGGCGAGGAAAATGCGCCGCACCATGGCTGCAGACAGGTCAGCACTCGCGGAAATCTCGAGGCCAGCGCAGTCCGTTCGCGGTATTAGCATTACGAACAGATTAGTGAATTAAGGTGGTGGTTTTTTAGCAGATTGCAATAAGACATTATTCTAAGACATTATGCTCACCTTGGTGTGAGCTTTTTACTTAGGCAGTGAGCAGCTACAGATACCAAGACATGATACAAATAATATAAGGCATGTCTTATTTACCTGCAAAGACATTCACCTTCTGCAGCATTGCAAGAACTTGGGGCATCGAAGGGCGAGCAGTAGGGAGGCCTTCCCAGCAGCAACGCATAACATTGGCCAAGTCAGGGGGGCACTTGGGGGATATAATGGGGCGTGAGCCCTGTAGGAGGGAGGAGAGGGTGGGAGTGGGAATGGGGATCGCACACTAGGCACTGATGAACGGAAGTTCTAGAACCAAAGGGATGCACAGTGAAGTAGTTTGTAAGGATAGCAAGCATAGGCAAATGGCCATCCCTCCAACGTCTCACTTCAAGTCGGTGCCTTTCCCAACTGACTGCTCCCACAGCGGAAAAAGCAAAAACACCCCCATCCATCCCCATCCCTATCCCCTTCAGCCTACACTGCTTCTCCCCACCCGAATGACCCTCCCATCCCTTACCTCCTTGACAGCATCGGCCACTTCCCCAAAGTCTAGGTTCGGGAACGGCGCCTCCCGGGCGTAGAGCTCCCACAGGCAGATGCCGAAGCTGTAGACGTCAGCAGAGCGGTCGTAGGGCTGCGAGAAGAGCACCTGGGGGGGTTTCGGGTGAGAGGGGGGTAACACGTCACGAGCAACGGTAGGGGGGCATGTCACTCCACACGGGGGCAGATGCTGAAGCTGTACACGTCAGCAGGGCGGTCGTAGGACTGGGAGAAGAGCACCTGGGGGGGTGTCGGATGGTCAGGGAAGGTGGGGGAAGGTGGGGGAAGGTGGGGGAAGGTGTGGAAAAGGGGAGAGGGGGGGGGGGGAGGGTGTCATTGCACCTCAGAAGGGTGTCATTACAGCTCTGCACATATACACAGATGGCAGAGCTGTAGGCAACAGAAGGAACGGCAGAATCACCTCAGAGGCTCTCAGGCACTGTAGGCTGAGATTCGCTGGCAACTCTGAGACCCTTGAAAAGTAAAATACCTCAGGGGCGCTGTACCTGAGGGTTCCCTGCAGCTGCCAGTGGCGGTGTTGACTGGGTGTGACGAGTTGGCTAGTGGGTGACAGAGGGGTGGTGGGTGGGGAGGGGTCTACTTCAGGGAGCTGTGGCTGCGCCTGCAGCTGTTGAAAAGTCTCACACTCAATCTGAATATACCTCTGGCGCGCTGTAGCTGAGGGTGCGGCGGCAGCTGCCAGTGGCAGTGCTGACTGGGTGAGACGCCTCCACACGCGCCGCCCCGAATCTTGCGATCTTGAGGCGGCGCTTTGACGTCCAGAAGGAGGTTCTCAGGACAAATGTCGCCGTGCACCACGCCCATGGAGTGCAGATACGCCAGGCTGGCAGAATGGGGGGGGCCAGGGTCGAGGGGGGAGGGGAGTGAGTGAAGGGAGTAAGGAGCGCGTTTCACGAATAAATGCCGCCATGCACCATGCCTATGGAGTACAGATACGCCAGGCTGGCAACGAGAGTTGAGGGGAGAAGGGAAGGAGAGGGGGGGACGACGGACAACAGGGGAGAGGGTAGGGCTAGGGTGAAGAAGGATGGCGAGAAGTGAGGAGTAATCAACCCTCATTGCACTCACTCACCCTTTGACTGGTTGCACTCACTCACCCTTTGACAGATCGACTACCCCTCGTTCAGAGATGCCTCAAACCGGGGCTTCTGTGGGGAGCAGAGGGGTAAATCAACTGCAATCGTGTCTCTGCTTGCACTCACTCACCCCTAGCTGAGATTAACTGCCACTTGTTCCGATGCCTCAATACTCAACGAGGTGACGCGCACAGCAGGTGACGCGCACAGCAGGTGACGCGCACAACAGGTGACGCGCACAACAGGTGGCGCGCACAACAGGTGACCAATCACTGTTCCTTCCTTGATGGCACTCACTCACTCACTCACTCGCTCACTCACTCACTCACTCACTAACTCACTCACTCACTAACTCACTCACTCACCCCTTGCCGAGATCAACTGCCACTTGCACAATGAACGGCATCGGCAGCTTCCTTCGCTCGCGGGCTGCCCGGAAAAGATATTCCTTGAGGCTGCAGTGTTCCGCGTGCTCCATCACCACACAGAGCGCATGCCCCTTGAATCGTGTATCCGCCCTGTCCGCCCCTTTCTCCCTGTCCGCCCCATTCTCCCTGTCCGCCCCTTTCTCCCTGTCCGCCCCTTTCTCCCTGTCCGCCTTTCCCTGTCCGCCCCTTTCTCCCTGTCAGCCCCTTTTTCCTTGTCCTTTCCATCAGCAGCGCTACTAGTGGCAGCGCTAGTGGGGGTGGTCGGCAGTTGAGGGTGCTCGGGGATTGATCCTCCGATGAACACGGGGAGGGGAGGGATACACACAGGAGAGGGATATGCGACGCTTGGAGAGTATCAACTGAAGGCCGATGCGAGGGTGAAGGTGCCTGTTTTTGAGGCGTCGGATATATGTGCTGCAGATATAGGGCAGCAGGGCAGCCGGGATAGACGACGCTCGGAGGGTCTCAACTGCGGACGGATTTGAGGGTGCTCAGGCGACGACGGTGCCCCAACAGAGTGACGTGCAGGGGCAACAGGACGGATGGATGTGCTGGGAGGAGGGATGAAGGGATGGAGGGATGGAGGGATGAACAACGGGAGTGCTATAATGCGAGCTAGAGAATCATCCGCGTCTACTCATCCATCCCTCCCAGCACAGAAAACCATCTGGATTCCCATGAGAAGAAAGGGAAGGTGGATGTAGCGTGAGGAGGATCTTCTGAGGCGTGTCGGTAGATGGGACATGTGGGTTTCACCTTGACTATATTGGGGTGTTTGAGCCGCCTCCATATAGTCACTTCCCTTAGGAACTTGGCCCTCCTCTGCTCCCACTGCTCCCCCTCGGACATCTCCCCTTCCACCTCGCTCCAAGGCACCACCCGCACTGGTGGTGCATGGGAAGAGGGGGAGAGAGAGGGTGAAGATTTTCGAGACGTTGTAACTCTTCCATGCACCACTCAGTTCTCTTATTGCTCCCCCTCGGACATCTCCCCTTCCACCTCGCTCCAAGGCACCACGCGCACTGGTGGTGCGTGCAGGTGTGAGTGTGAAAGGTGGGGGGGAATGTGAGAAGAGATTTGACGCGCACACCTACACTGTAACTCGACCGTGTACCAGTCACAGTGGTAGCCTGTTTGGATGAGCTTTGAAAGGTGTGAGTGTGAAAGGTGGGGGGGAAAGTGAGAAGAGCTTTGACACGTCTTAACTCAACTGTGTACCAGTCACAGTGGTAGGTCGTTTGGATGAGTGTGGTGTGTGTGAGTGTGGTGTGTGTGAGTGTGGTGTGTGTGGTGTGTGGTGTGTGGTGTGTGTGAGTGTGATGTGTGTGAGTGTGGTGTGTGTGAGTGTGGTGTGTGTGAGTGTGGTGTGTGTGGTGTGTGTGGTGTGTGTGGTGTGTGTGAGTGTGTGTGGTGTGTGTGAGTGTGGTGTGTGTGGTGTGTGTGAGTGTGGTGTGTGTGAGTGTGGTGTGTGTGAGTGTGGTGTGTGTGAGTGTGGCGTGTGTGGTGTGTGTGGTGTGTGTGGTGTGTGTGGTGTGTGTGAGTGTGTGTGGTGTGTGTGAGTGTGGTGTGTGTGGCGTGTGTGAGTGTGGTGTGTGTGAGTGCGGTGTGTGTGAGTGTGGTGTGTGTGAGTGTGGTGTGTGTGAGTGTGGTGTGTGTGGTGTGTGTGGTGTGTGTGGTGTGTGTGAGTGTGTGTGGTGTGTGTGAGTGTGTGTGGTGTGTGTGAGTGTGCATGGCAGGGGAAGGGAGAAGGAGAAGAGCTTTGAGACGTCTTGAGTTACATTCCGGTTCCAGGAGCCTTTTAATCAGTTCAAAAGGTGAGGAGGAGATGGCTCATACCTGCAACGGGGCAGTCCTTGTATTTGCCCTTGTACACAATCCCAGACGACCCCTTAGCAATCTCTTTCTTTAAAATAACGTTCCTCAGCTTGATCTCCCACACCGGCCGCTCCCCAACCCACGCCTGCCCCGCCTCCCCACTCCATGCAGGAGACATCAGCTCCCCCTCCCAACCCACACTCCTCATGCTCCCCATGCTCCCTGCTGGGCTGGCATTCCCAGTGCCGGTTATCCCCCCCCCTGCCTCCCACCCAATGCTGCGAGCACTGCCAACTGGGCTGATACTATCTGCTGCAGAACCTCCTTCCCATCCCACGCACCCGGTGCTAGCACCGGTGCTAGCCTCGGTGTCAGCCTCGGGACTAGTCTCGGGATTTGTGTCGGAATTCGCAGTGGCAGCGGCAGCGGCAGCGGCAGCAGCAGCAGGGTTAGCACCAGCAACCCGACCTGCTATGGCATACCCTCTGGCCACCACACCTTCCGTACTGATAGCAGCAGCACCTGATGCTGCTGCTGATACGGATGGGCTAGCAGGCGCAGCAGCAGAGGGCGAGGAGGGGGTGAAGGAGGCGGGAGGGGAGGGGTGAGAGGAGCGAGAAGGGGAGGATGGGTGTGGAGAGGGGGGTGGGAGGGAGGAGTGAAGAGGGGAGGAGGAAGGGGAAGGCAGGGAGGCGGGGGTGGTAGTGTGGGAGGGGAGGAATGCGGGAGGAATAAGTGAGGGTGGATTGTTTGGACGAGTGGAGGGCGGTATGAGACGGAGAGGGGGAGCGCTTAGGTGGGGAGAAGTGGAGGTTGGCTCAGAGGAGGCTAGTTGTTGCCGCATATCGCTCTTGCCCTCTGCAATCCCTTCACTAGCGTCGGCAGCAGAATCATGGTCTAGGGAGCCAGATTGAGCTGTACTCTCTACAGAGCGACCCTCTGCCGTTACTGTACCAGACGTGCTGTTTAAACCAATTCTCTTCCCTGCAGTTGCAGCAACGCACGCTGCGCCGCTCCCTGCTGGTTCTCTCACCGCCTCTCCCTCCCCCGATGCTGCCACAGCTGCCACTGCTGCTTCTGCTGCTGCCGGCGCCACTGATGCTGCTGGTGCTGATGCCAATGCTGATGCCAATGCTGATGTTGATATTGATGCTGATACTGGTACTGACACTGGTAGTGTCTTTTGAGGCACCTCACCAGCTGTTGCTGCTGCTGATGATGCCCGTGCTAGTGGAACAGAAGCCGGCGTTGATGCTGACGCTGGTAATGGCAATGGCAACGCCGTTGCTGATGCTGATGCTGATGTTGATGCGGATGCTGATGCTGCTGATAAAGCAGGAGGGAGGCTCAGCCGTGCGCCTTTCCCGCGTGAGAAGCTGAAGCGGCCAATGGAAGAGCTGAGGGCGGAGAGGAGAGATGGCTTGCCCCCTCCCTGCTCACTCGTACTGCGATTAACAGCAGCGCTATTCTCATCCGCACCACCCCTCAACCCACCAGCCTGCTTGCTGCTGCTGCTGCTGCTGCTGCTGCTGCTGCTGCTGCTACTCCTGCTGTTTCTGCTGCCGGTGGTGCTGGTAGAAAGGCCAGCATTACCTGCACCAGATTCCCCCTGCCTAGCATCCCTTGCAGGGTGGTCTTGGCGGGAGGCAAAGACGTTGAGTGAGCGCAGCAGGGTGATGACTTGCGGCATGGAGGGGCGGGATGAAGGGGCGCCCTCCCAGCAGCAGCGCAGCACATGCGCCAAGTCGGGGGGGCACTTGGGGGAGATGATGGGGCGCACGCCCTGGGGAATTGCATGGGGGGAGAGGGGAAGGGGAGAAGGGAGGGGGCCGGGTTGAACCAAGGGGCCTCCCAGCAGCAGCACAGCACATGCGCCAAGTCAGGGGGACAGTTGGGGGAGATTATGGGTCGCTCGCCCTGGGGAATTGCATGGGATGGGGGAGTGGGGAGGGGGCAAGACGAGGGGGTGAGCAAGGGCCCTCCCAGCAGCAGCGTAGCACATGCGCCAAGTCGGGAGGGCACTTGGGGGAGATTATGGGGCGCACGCCCTGGGGGAATGCATGGGATGGGGGAAACCCGGTGGGGTGGGGGAGGAGAGGGAGTGAGCAAGAACCCTCCCAGCAGCAGCGGAGCACATGCGCCAAGTCGGGGGGGCACTTGGGGGAGATGATGGGGCGCACACCCTGGGGGATGGAGGAGCAGCGGGGAGATAGGAGGAGGAGGGGCGGAGTGAGCAACACTAGGGGGAAATGATGGAGACATGGAACGGGAGGGAGAGATGAAGGAAAACTGAGTTGAACAGAAATCGGACGTAAAGCCAATCGCAAGATTCAACCATGTCTCTTTTCGAACATCTCCGCGAACTGCAACAGGCAAGAGGTCAATGGTAATGGTAATGCTAATGCTAATGGTAATGATAATGATAATGGTAACGGTAATCGTAACGGTAATGGTAAAAGTAATGGTAATGGTAGTGGTAGTGGTAATGGTAATGGCAATGGTATTTGTAATAGCAATAGTAATGGAAATTTTGATGGTGATGGTAATAGTAATGGTAATGATAATGTTAATAGTAATGGTAATAGTAATGATAATGATTACAGTAATCGTAACGATAATGGTAAAAGTAATGGTAGTGGTAGTGGTAATGGTAATGGTAATGGTAATGACAATGGTAATTGTATTAGCAATAGTAATGGTAACTTTGATGGTGATGGTAATAGTAATGGTAATGATAATGGTAATAGTAATGGTAATACTAATGATAATGATTACAACAATCATAACGGTAATGGTTATGATAATGGTAATGGTAGTGGTAATTGTAGTGGTACTGATAGTGATAACGGTAATGGTAACGGTAATGGTAATGGTAACGGTAATGTTAACGGTAATGGTAACGGTAATCGTAACAATAATCGTAACGGTAATGGTAATGGTAATGGAAATGGTAGTGGTAGTGATAGTGGTAATGGTAATGGTAGTTCTGATTGTGATGGTATTAGTAATGGTAATGGTAATAGTAATGATAATGGTAATGGTAGTTTTGATTGTGATGGTAATAGAAATGGTAATGGTATTAGTAATGGTAATGATAATGGTAATTGTAATGGTCAATGGTCTCGTTATAGTCACCATTCATTCCATACCTGCAGCAGAAGGTCGGAGATCTCGTTGTAATCACACTTGGGAAAGGGCGGCTCACAGGAGAGCATGGCCCACAAGCACATGCCAAAGCTGAACACGTCTGCCTGGCGGTCGTAGGGAAGGGAGTTGAGCACCTGGTAGTTGGGAGAAAGGGGAATTTGAGGGGTGAGGCAGGGAAGAGAGGGAGGGGGTCCGTTTGGGCGGCTCACAGAAGAGCATGGCCCACAGACACATATAAAAACTTAACGCGTCTGCCTAGCGCTTGTATGGGAGGGAGTTTAGCACCTGATGGGAAGGGAGAGGAGGTGAGGGCAATGAGAGAGAAAAGGGAGAGAGGAAGTGAGGTTGGGAGGGTTGGGGATGGGGATGGGATAGCATGGACAACATGCACATGCTCGCGCACCTCAGTCCTGTTCACCTCAGTCCCGCTCGCCTCAGTCCCTCTCGCCTCAGACCCGCTCACCTCAGTCCCGCTCACCTCAGGAGCCATGTAGTTCGGATTGCCTCTCTCCTCCCCTCTGCCCGCGTGACTGTATGCGAGGTCTCCCTCGATAGAAGCACAGGCGAAGCCCGCGAGGTGCAGACGTAAGGTGGAGTCGAGAAGCACGTGATCGGGACACACGTCGCCGTGTACCACGCGCAGGGAGTGCAGGAAGGCGAGACTGTGGGTGAGGGGGGAGTGGGTTGGGGGAGAGGAGGATGGGTGGGTGGGTGAGGTGCAGGCGTAGAGAGGAGTCGAGCAGCACGTGATCGGCCGGGACACACGTCGCCGTGCACCACCCTCAAGGAGTGTAGGAAGGCGAGGCTGGTGTGGTGTTGCGAAGGGACGGTGGATGGGAGAATGGAAAAGGTAACATGAATGAGGTGCAGGCGCAAGGAGGAGTCGAGCAGCATATGGTCAGGGCACACATCCCCATGCCCGTGCCCACAAGCACATCAACCCCCCCTCACCCTCTCCCCCCCCCCCCCCACCTTTGGCGAGCTGCATAGCCAGGTCCACCAGCATGTGCAGCGGCACTTGTGCCTCTCCCTGACAGGCGATGCGGGTGAGATACTCCTTGCAAGTCACTCCCGTGCTGATGAGGGAGCTCACAACGCGCGCCTGATTGCCCCGCAGAGGGATGAGTGCAGCACAAAACAACCCCCCTCATCTCATCGCACCTCACCTCTTAGCAAGCTGCATGGCTAGATCCACCAGCATGTGCAGAGGCAGCTTCCTCTTCTCCTTAGCAGTGCGGGCGATATACACCTTGAGAGTCATTCCCGTGCCGATGAGGGTGCTCACCACAAAAGCCTGCTTGCCCCGGAGTGCATCATAAAACAGCCACCAACCCCCTCGACCTCACCTCTTGGCAAGCTGCATGGCCAAATCAACCAGCATGTGCAGAGGCAGCTTCCTCTTCTCCCTGGCAGTGCGAGCGAGATACTCCTTGAGCGTCACGCCCGTGCCGATGAGCGCACTCACCACACACGCCTGCTCGCCCCGCAGGCGCGAGTCCACCCTCTGCTGCCTGGGCGTCTGGGGGGAGGGGGATGGGTGGGCCTCGGGGGAGAGCAGGGGGATGTGCGCCCCTATCACCTGGTTGGGAGGGGGAGCACACGCACATGGGAGGGGGGGGGGGGGGGGGGGTCGCGAGGCGGCTCCATTTAATCACCTCCCAAATGAGCCGTCCTCCTTACAAGCCGACTCAAACAGATGGACAGGTACGTCCCCCTGACACTGACTGACTCACCGGGACTATTTGGGGGTGCGTGACGCGGCTCCATATAATCACCTCCCGTATAAGCGCCGCCCTCCTCTCCTGCACCTCATGCAGCGATGAGCCGTCGTTGCTGCCTAGGTCCACCACCTTCACTGCCAGGGACGCACACGGGGACGAGGGCGGGGGGGCCAGGGGAGGAGGGCGGGGGGGCGGGGGGGCGGGGCGCGGAGGGCATGGCGTGGAGATGAGAAGGAAGTAGGTCAGTCCTCCCGCCTCTCCTGCACCGCGTGCACTGATGACCCGTCGCCCCCACCCATGTCCACCTTCACTGCAACGCACGCACACAGGGAGCGGGGAGCGGGGAGAGGAGAGGGGGTTGTGGAATGAAGATCATCCGCCTTACCTGCAAGAACCACTTTCAACCGATACCTCTTCCCCCTACCTACGTGACCTCTTCCCCCACAGCCTCTCCCCTTAAACCTACTCTCTCTCACCCATTCCAGTCCTCATCTCTCCCATCCCTCCTCACCGCACTGCACCTACCAGCAACGCTCTGCTTGCGGTATACGCCTCTGTACACCACGCTGGAAGACCCCCGCGCAATCTCCTACCCTCTCTCACCCCTCTTCACCGCACAGCACCCACCAGCAACGCTCTGCTTGCGATACACGCCTCTGTACACCACGCTGGACGACCCCCGCGCAATCTCCTTGGTCAGCGTGATCTCGCGCAGGTCTACCTCCGCCCACTCCGCCGACTCCCCCCACTCCCCCCACTCCCGCGCCTTCCCCGGACTCGGCGCGGCCTCCCACCCTTCCGCTTCCCCCGGCGCGGGCGAGATGTCGAGCTGCGGCGGCCCCTCAAGCCCCCCGCGGGTGCACGGCGCAACGGACCAGCGGACGGCGGGAGGCGGGGAGGAGGGGGAGGGATCGGAGGGAGCGGAGGGAGCGGAGGGATCGGAGGAAGCGGAGGCCTCGTGCTGCTCCTCACTCTCCCCCCTCTTCATCCCGTCGTCATTTGCGTGGTTGGGACTAGGTTGCTTCTGAGGTGCCTCTGCGATCGTCGTCCCCCTCTCCTCGCTATCTAAATTGATGCCATGCGTTGAGCTGTCCCGTAGGTCTTTCGCGTTCCGTGATCCCTCGACCCCCTCTGACCCCCCGACTCCCTCTGATCCCCCGACTCCCCGCATTTCCTGAAGCTCCAATACTCCCTGCGTGTCCATTTCGCGACCTCGGTCCGCAGTGCGCCACGAATGTACACTCTTAAGAGCAAAAGGAAAACACACTTCAACGGTTAGTAAAACGAGGTAGGTTGCTACATTGTGGAGCGGTGATTAGGTATTGTCGAGGAGTTCTGTACAAGCCACATTGACGGAGATATCAATGTTACATGCAGGGACTAAGGGAAGCACATATTGAACCCCTGATTTCTTCCTGATAAGCTTTCTAACTACCTGCGCTCGAAAACTACCCACTAATCCCGAACAGCCTTCACCAATGACGAATCACACGCACACGCCTTACCAATTTCTAGGTCGCGGCTTGACGACTACCACCGTATGCGTCAAGAACAAGCTTCAAGTCTAGGCAGTAATCTTTATAATATGGTACATCAGTACAGAAGATCGGTTCAGTGACGAGAGCTTATTCCCTGCTGGCAAAACTGCTTCCCTGCCATAATGTGGCACCAACCATAACAATTCATTTTTTTTTTTTTTGCTATTCAATCATTAAATATACACACCCTAAACACGTAATGTGTTAGTAAGTGTAGTGGAATTTAGCGTATCAGTAGGGAATATTAATTTCCTTCGAAATCCTTCACTGAAGACAGAACAGTCATTCACACCATGTGTCTCGCCATAGTGTGTCTGAAAAAGAAAGGGAATGGAGAAAGGGAATGGAGAAACAATTCATGGTTGTATAAGTATATGCAGGTAGTTTTAGAATCATATATCGAACCAATTGAACCTGAGAAGCATAATTGTCATGCAATACGTACGATAGAGGAATTTCGAGTAGCATTTTTTTCCCACAAGCTAACCACATCAGCAATAGATCCACGATGGCTCATCCAGGGTTGATTCCAACACGAGCCGGTGGTGCATGTATGTATGTATGATGCAGGAATATACACTCCAAATGATGTATTTTTCTGTATAATTAGATTCTTCACCTGATCGTACAGAGTCCTCGCTGTCCAGAAAAGGGATTCGCGCTCCTCCTTAGAACACGCCGAATTGGAGCCCCACCTCAATGCACCCCACGTTCCGGCTCTCACTATACTTGTGATGTGTTTCCGGGCATGGAGTGTTTCGATCACGCAAGAATATGCATGAGTCAAGTTATCAGGCAAGAGGTTGCCAATCATGGCAGCAGCGCAGTCGAAGGGGGTTTGGAAGAGGAAGATTGGAGTGGAGATGTCGAGAAGGGTGTGCTGTAGGAAGAAGCACTTCCATTGCTCGGATTGCCTGGCGGCTGGATAGAATGGGGTGGAGAATGGTGAAGAGGAGTTCAAACCAAGGTGATTAAAGGTGCAAAGGTGATATCATGCTAGGAAGGAACTGGAGGATACATGTCCAAGGAAGGTTACGGTGGTGTGAGGAAGAGGAAGATTGGAGTGGAAATGTCGACAAGGGTGTGCTGTAGGAAGAAGCACTTCCATTGTTCCGATCCCCTGGCAGCTGGATATGAGGGGGTCAAAGGCGATAAAAACAGTCAAATGCGAAGGCGATATAAAGAGACAAAGGTGGTAAAAAGAGAAAAGGTGATCAAAAGCTAGAAAAGGTGATGGGATAGTACATGCACAGCAGGTTAGGGTGGTGGGTGGGGGTACCATAGGAGCAGGTAGGGTTGACCGGACGATGCAGCAATGTCAATTTCTGCGCCAGCGCTTGAAAGGTGCGCCTTGAAAAGCGATCCCTTGTGTCTGGGAATCACAAATTTAAAGAGGAGGCAGGGGGGAGCCATTCAGATGGTGGGAGGGGCCGAAAGAAAGGTGCGCCTTGAAAAGCGATCCCTTGTGTCTGAGAATCACAAAGTTGGAACAAGGGAGCCAGGGGACCATTCAGATAGTGGGAGGAGCCGAAAAAAAGGTGGAAAAAACGAGGTCGGGGGACAAGACAAGTCACCTGTGAGGACAGGGGGTGTTTGCTTTGCCAAAACAAGGCGCGGTAAGCAAGGTTGGGCCGATATACTAGAAGGGCGTACCTAGGAAAAAGCCAGCGTCTACAAGGCATCGGGTGGATGCGGATGGGTCTGATGGGGGGGATGGAGGAATCGGGGGCGAATGGTGTGAGGGGTGAGGGAGAGGTGGATTGGGCAAAGGGAAATGGAAAGGGAGCAGAGAAGAACGGCTGAAAAGAATGAAGAGAGGGATGTGACAGGACCACCTGAAAGATGCAAGAGAGGCAGAGAGAGGGAAAGAGAAAGTTGATAATTGAGATGCATGTCATGTGATGAGAGAAGGCAAATTTGAAAGAGACATGTCATGTGATGAGAGAAGGCAAATTTGAAAGAGCATCTATCCATACAAGGTGCAGGAGAGGGGGAGAATTGGCACACACCTTGCAGCACCGCCTGAATGATGTTCCATCCGTCCAGGTAGATGGCTGAATGATGTTTCAACGTCAGGTTTGACCCCGTTGACCCCGTTGACCCATCCGCCTCCAAGCTCACATTCGTTGCCAGGGCGATCCTCACTGATTTTGGCGAAGTGCCAGCGGTGCTCGGATGAGAGTAGCTGTCTGTGAGGTTGATCCGCCCTCTCGTGCCGGCGTAGCCGCCCCCATCGCAGTAGAGGAGCCTCACGAGGTTCCAGTTGTGGAAGAGGGGGTTGATTCGCTCGTTGGAGCTCAGCACACCGGCAAACGTTTCCTGTGCAAGGCGTTGACATGGTGCAAGCAAAGGGTGTGGTGGGGATTGGGTTGGTTGAGGGGTGAACAAGAAAAGGGAAGAGGGGTGAGTGGTGATATGGAGTCTGCACGGGAAAGGCAATAGAACCAGGGGCGGAAAGAGGGGGCTGAGGAGGAGTGAGGAGGAGTGAGGAGGAGTGCAAGAAGGAGGTTCATCCCAACACTTTGTTGAAGTGAAATAGAGAAAAGTGAGCCCTCTTCGAGGCTCAGGCATCCTCTTGCCTTGTGAAATATGTTTTAGAACTTTCAAAACGGATGTACAATCTTTTGATGGTAGACGTAGCAGAAACCTTTCTTCTTCTTCTTTTTGAGGCGTCTCAAAGGCAACAACAGCCTTACAGAGTCATTGAGTTGCTTCGGGTATCCTCTTGTCGTCCCAAGCAGTGTGCGCGCACGCTGCGCGCATGCAGTGACAGTGACGCACCAGCCGCCTGCAGGCAGGTATATGTGCCAGTTCTGGCGCCCCGAGCCAGTGCCGGCGCGGAAATAGTATCCCGGAGGGCTGGAGCAGGGGACATGATATGGGAAAGGTGGTAATGAAGCGTGTGCGAGAACGCTGTGTGCATGCAGCGATAGTGACACACCAGCCGCCTGAAGGCAGGTGTACGTGCCAGTTCTGGCTCCCTGAGCTGAAAAGCATTGCTTTTGGCAAAAGTGCGGCGAAATGTCCTAAACACACACGCGAGTTGTTGAAAGCGTGAACAAACACTAATTAACCGCCTAGAAGCTTGGACTTAAAACGCGGTGACGTTTGAGTTAGGTACAAAGTCGGTTCGGCCTAGTCGCTGATTGGAGGCCTCGCTGGCCCACCTTCTCCATACACTTCTGAGACGTCTTTAAAGACACCTTCGCGAGCTCGCCTTCTATCCAGACACTTGGCACCAAGCGTATAAATAGGACAGCATAATAAGCGGAATATCAGGAGACTGCTCAGGAAGCCGCTTCGTCCAGAGAACTATCCCGACTACTAACGCAAGAATCACTAATTGGACTGCTGGCAGGATTACCTTCCATCCAGGCACTTGGCACCAAGCGTATTATTAGGCAGCAGAATAAGCGGAATAAGCGTGCTGGTTCTACTACTAGTGGTACCAGCATCCTCAGGAGTCCCTCTTTTCCAAAGTACTATTCCGACGACCAATGCAAGCAGCGCACAGACTGCTATGACAGAGATGATGAGGGACTTTCGGACCTGCATGGCTGGTAAAGCGAGGAGAGCATGGGAAGAAGCGGCTGGGTGATACTATGAACTTAGTCAATACGTCGCTGAGGTTCAGGCGAATGTGCCCACTACAAGTCGCTATTTGTTCCCAGGAATTTTGGACGAATGCATTGCATTGCAAAGGACGTCTCACGGCAGTTGCACCTACCATTCTTGCTGGATAGCTGGAAGGGGAGAAAAGGGCGATTGAAGCTGAACTGACCTGTGGCGTGAGCATGACTTGGTTGGACTACTGTACTCTATCTGTGGTCTGAGCTGGAGTGGAAAATAGGGACGACGCGACGCGACGAACGTGTCTCTGGTGGTTTGAGCAGATGAAAAATAGTTGCAATGCAAATCTGCAGCCGCAAACTTGTACGGTTGGGGAATAGGGTTACTTCTTGCCTGACCGTGCCTGCCTTGCAAGAGAAGGCGACTTGAAATGCACTGCTGTTCACCGAACCTGCGGCCAGGATACAACGCTTGCGTACACTTGCGATGTTCCCAACAAGCCGTACCTTATTTTAAAAAAAATGGGATAGAAGCACAACTGATTGCTAATATGTTGCATATAGATAACAATGCATATACACAGCTCGATAACATCCAAACACAGAAACAACCAAATGGCTCAGTTGTCATGCAATATGTTGAACAGAGGAATTTCTAGATTCCCAAAACCCAAACGCGTCAGCAAGAGATCCACTGGGGCTCATCCACGGCTCATTCCAACATGAATTGGTGGCATGTATGTACGTACGATGCAGGAACATACACTCCCAATAACGACTTTTTTTGCAAGAAAAAACTCTTTACTTGATCGTATAGAGTCCACGCTGCCCAGAAAAGGGCTTCCCGCTCCTCCTTTGAGCATGACGAGAAGGAGGGCCGACTAGAAGGAGGGCGGATCACCGGGAGGGCGTACCCAGGAAGAAGCCAGAGTCCACGAGGCACCGGGTGGAAGCCGATGGGAAAGAAGAGGCCAGCCAATCATAGAGGTTTGCCGTGGCCTGCCCGCCAGCCGAACTGCCCGAAAGCAAAATCTGGGAGGCGGAGCCAAAGCCACGCTGAAGCTGGAGGTCTGAAAGGGAGAGGAGGGGTATGGATCGGAGGGGGAAAGGACCAAGGAGAGGAGAATAGAGGGATTAGAAAGTGGAGAGCAGGTACATGCACAGGAGTGAGGAGAGACGTAGGGGTCTCTCTTGAGAATTCTCTAAAGTGAATCAAAGAGTCAGGAGAGACATATGGGTGATGGAGTGAAGAGGAGGGAACAGAAAAGAAAAAGGGAGAGAGGGAGGGCAAGGAGTGCTTGGAAGAGAGGCGGCATGGGTTGAAAGGGAAGTAGAAAAGGAGAAACACGAGGATAGTGGCATACAGGAAGGTTATAAAGGCTTCAGTTACTAGATTCCATGAGAGCAGGACACAGTTGGGTGTAAGAGAGGAGCTTCTACAGGGTACAGGCGCAGTTGGGTGTAAGAGAGGAGCTTCTACAGGGTACAGGCGCAGTTGGGTGTAAGAGAGGAGCTTCTACAGGGTACAAGCGCAGTTGGGTGTAAGAGAGGAGCTTCTACAGGGTACAGGCGCAGTTGGGTGTAAGAGAGGAGCTTCTACAGGGTACAGGCGCAGTTGGGTGTAAATGGACACACCTCCCAGCACAGCCTGAAAGATGTTCCATCCGTCCAGGTAGACGGCCGAAGGCAGTGACAGGTTTGACTCCGTTGGCTTGGTTGACTCCGTTGGCTTGGTTGACTCCGTTGACTTGGTTGACTCTGTTGCACCGATTGCCTCGAAGCTCACATTTGTTGCCGCGGCGAGCCTCACTGCTTTCGAAGCAGTGGCTGTTGTGTTGGGGTCAGAGTAGCTGTCGGTGAGATTGATCCGCCCTCTCGTGCCCGCATAGCCCCCACCGTCACAGTAGACGAACCTCACAACGTTCCAGTTGTGAAAGACGGGGTTTTCGGTCTCATTGGCGCTCAGTATGCCGCCAAACCACACCTGTGCATGGCAACGCCACGGTGGAAACAAAGAGTGCAAAGCAAAGAGGTGGCCTTTGAGTCGACTCAAGATTCACGGTCTGATTAGACCTTGACGCGCCAATTAGACTTTGAGTCTAATTGAAGCTCAGTTTACCGCCAAACCACGCCTGTGCATGGCAATGTCACATTGCAAACGAAGTGTGTGAACCGAGGCTGCGAGGGGGGTGGTAAAGGAGAAGGCTAGGCTAGGCTGGGCAAGGAAAACACAAGTACCTTGTTGAAGTCAAGAAGCAAGCTTATTACAGACACATTGAAAAACACAAAGAAAAGAGGGTAAAAACACGTGGTAGCAGCCTTACGGGGCCGCTGCCGTGCTCAGGGTATCCTCTTGTCGACCCGAATTTTGTGCCCGCACGCTCAACGCATTCCGCGACAGTGACACACCAGCCACCCCCGGGAAGGTAGATGTGCCACTTGTGGCGCCCTGAACCGGTGCCGGGGCGGAAGTAGTACCCTGGAGGGCTGGCGTAGGGAACGTGGTGTGGGGAAGATGGGGGAGATGGCATGGAGCAGATGGCATGGGGGAAGGTATGGGGGAGGTGATGGCATGGGAGACAGTGACACACCATTCCTCTGAGGAGAGGCAGACGTGCCACTTGCAGCGCCCTGAACTGAACTGGAGCCGGGACGAAGTTTGTGCCCTGGAGGGCTGGAGTGCGGGACGTGGTGTGGGGAAGATGGGGGAGATGGCATGGAGGATGGTACGGGGAAGACGGTATGGGGAAAGTTGGTATGGGGAAGATGGTATGGGGAAGATGGTATGGGGAAAGATGGTATGGGGGACAGTGACACACCATTCCCCTGAGGAGATGTAGACGTGCCACTTGCGGCGCCATGAACAGATGCCAGGGAGGAAGCAGTACCCTGAAGGGCTGGCGCAGGGGAGATGGGAGATGGTGTGGGGAAAATGGCATGGAAAATACTTTTGAGGCGCTTCAAAGGTAGATGATGTGGCACTGTAGGCGCCCTGAGGCGGAAGGAGTACCCTGAAGGGCTGGCGCACATCCCAATCTTCCGGTCTGAAAATTCTGTTCGACACATTTGCCAGACCCAACAACAAAAAGGTAGAAAGATTGTGATGTACTAGGGAAGATGGGAGATGGCGTGGGGAAGATGGCATGGGAGAGGTGGCATGGGGGAGGTATATGGGGAATATGTATAGTGGGGGAGGCATCTCACGGGATCTGATCGATCTGAGCTGATCTCAGCCGTAGGATTTGGGTTGGCGAGCAGCAGAACCGAAAATCAAGGGCGCCGCATGATCGCCAATTGTTTTGGCGCCTCTAAAATCGACGCCCCATGATCGCCGATTGTTGTGGCGCCTCTAAAATCGACGCCCCATGATCGGCGCCAGACTCAGCGGTACTTGTATTGACAAAAAGCAGCCGCAGCGCACGAGCTGACTTCTGAGCCGACGCAAAACTCAAGATGATCTCACCAAGGTGGCACTTTCTTTTTACAGAACGCACATCGCGGAAATGGTTTGTGCCTAAACGGCCTCGAAGTGGGTTTTCTGCGGAAAAGCTGCGGCGCACAACGGCAAGTATCCAAAAAGCTGCGAAAAAACCCTCAAGGTAAGTACTCTCGGGTTCACCGAAAGGACTGACACGGTGCTTGTCACTTTCGGCACTCTGCCTTTTCCGACTCCGAGTCGGAGTCGCGCATTTCGGCAACAACGACGCGCGAACAAGATACATGCCACATTTGAACGAAATGTCGCGGCTCGACAACCTCACTACTTGTAAAAAGAAACTGTAGTACAGTGTTTTCAACATGCAGCACTCATAACAAATATATATTATGGTTGTGCAAAACGCTCGGAATTACTACTAATCGACTCCTCGCAGGCTCACCTTCCATCCAGGCACTTGGCACCAAGCGTGCTATTGCGCAGCAGAGTAAGCGTCGGCAGCGGGATAGGCGTGCCATTCCTACTAATTGGAGTATTACCAGGAGTCTCCTCGGGAGTCCCTTTTCTCCCGAAAAAATCAACCCCGACAGCTAATGCAAGCAGCGCACAGACTGCTATGAGAGATATGATGAGCGTCTTCCAGCCGGACATGGCCATCGGGCGATGGAAAAGGCGTGGACGCGGCGGCCAGGCCAGGTAACACGAAAAGATTACGATGAGGACTAACGATTCAGTGGTTTGAATACGACTTCGTCACGAGTATTATGAGGAGGCTATGAGGAACTGGCTCGCAGAGACGACTCTTAGATGCGCATCAAAGGCTGGGTCCGTTACACGGCAGTAGGCATTAGCGGCGGACGCGAGAAGCATGACGACGACCAGCACGCGACAGACAAAGAACGGGACGAGTGTGAAGTTTAGCGCCATGACAGTTGAGCCTCGAGTGCAAAGAGAAATTGTGGCTTGCAAAGAAAGTGCGAGTGATATTTGGAAAACAGTCGAAGTTCGAACTGAACCGCTTTGCAACGTTTTTAAACGTCTTTCAACTGTACGCTACCGTGGAAAAACTAAGTTCGACTCGGACCACATGCGCCGTAAAGATTTCTGCTGTGCAACACCACGAGACGAACGAATTTGTTCACTGTACAAGAAACCTGCTGGACTCTCCCAAAGCCAGAACAGTTCGCGAGTTCGCCTGAGCTGACAAGGACCAAGCCAGTCAACTCAGGTCAGGCTTCGTCGGCTACGGCGAGTATCATTCTACGTTGGACTTTCGTTGCTGACGCAGCAGCCTAATGCGGGGAGGGGATGGGGTGGGATGGGAGGAGATGGTATGGGATGGGATGGGATACCTCACAAATTGACGTGTTTGAAGCTCAAGGCCAGACGCGATTGTGCTGCGCTACAACCACAAATTGTATGAGCTGTACAAAGAGTGAGTATGTGTACCGGAACAACATTTCCTTCCTTTAGTCTTCACACTCCATACCGCATACACGACTATTCCTGCCACCGTACACCTAACAGTATCCCACTACCACTTCGCAACACTCGCCTCCATACTGTTCCCGCACCACGACCATCGCGCCCAAACCACCCGGCTCGGCTGTACCCGTGACCCGGCCCACGCCTTGAAAATTCCCAACCTCGGCGCGAGGCCCGTGGGGCCACCCCTTCACGACCACGTTACTGTTAACGAACACTTCTGCTAATTAACTATTTTCTCATGCCTTTGCGCATTATGATGTTTGCTTTGATAGCACTCTTCGTTTGCTCACTCAATTGCATTCGTAATGTTTGGTATTCAGAGCCACGCTCCTTTTCGGACTGTGCACACCTTTGCTTCCCACCTGATCGCATATTTGGGGCGGTAGACGTCCCTCAGCGCCCAGTGCCGCTGATGTGTGCTCTCTCGTACTCGTTTTGCCTCCTTTCGCTGCACCAGTATCACTAAGGGTGAATTCCTGGGCCCGGACACCATCCGAAGTTCGCCCACCTGAATGGTTTTGGTGTGAGGATGGTGTTCGTGTGGGGCAGGGCCCCACTCTGGACAGTTGGCAGGGTCCGTCAGGGGTTGACTGTCGCACGTGTCAATTGTTTTCGCGACCAATCAGGGTGTCCCGCGATCGGCTGTAGTCCAGCAGCGACAGTCCTTGGGGCGCCAAAATGAAACGGCCAGCTCTAACTTTCGGGCACTGGTAAAAACAATGACCGCGTAATGTTCGATAGTGTTTGCGTGACTACATTCTGTATTGAAATTACAATCATTGCACCAATATTGATGGCCACACCGGGGCAGCGAAATCATCGAACGTGAACACATTACACTCTTGACAGGTGAGCTGTCTCGAGAGCATTGGATAGTGGTGTTAAGAACTAAGGCAAGAATGAGTAGATTAGGTGAAGGATCGGGTACAAGACTAGGGTATCGAGAAAGTTTTGTGTACCCCCTAAGGCTATCCCCAATATAGCCTAGATAATGATATGCATATATTTTACAAGTGGAACGATCGCACAGCAAAAAACTTGATGTGCAAACTGGTCGCACATCCACTGGCCGGTTGAGATGAACGTGTCCAGACTCCGGACCGCGTGGCCGAACATTCAATGTGATTTTTGACATTGCGTACCGCGTGGCAATACTTCGGATGGTGTCCGTGCGGAGGAATGCGATCTAACCAGCAACATTTCATTCTGATAAAATCGGGATAGAACTGCAGCGATTTGCTACATACCATATGTTACAAACAGATAACAACGCGTATACACATCTCAACCAGAACACATGCAGTAAGCAGCCAAATGACACAGCTGTTATGCAATATATCTAATAGAGGAATTTCTAGATTCCCAAAACCCAAACGCGTCAGCAAGAGATCCACTGTGGCTCATCAACGGCTCGTTCCAACACGAATTGGCAGTGCATGTATGTACGTACGATGCAGGAATGTACACTCCCAATAATGTTTTTTTCTGCAAGAACAAGCTCTTGATCATAAAGAGTCCAAGCTGCCCAGAAAAAGGCTTGGCGTTCCTCCTTTGAACACAACGAGTTGGTCCTCCACCTCAACGCACCCCATGCTCTGCTTCTCACTATACTTGTGAGATACTTTTGGGTGCTTAGAGTCTCCCTCATGCAAGTTTCTGCACGGTGGTAGTTGTTAGGTAAGTAGTTACCAATCATGGCAGCGGCGTAGTCAAAGGGGGTTTGGAAGAGGAAGATTGGAGTGGAGATGTTGAGAAGGGTGTGCTGTAGGAAGAAGCACTTCCATTGCTCGGATCGCCTGGCGGCTGGATTGAATGGGGTGGAGAATGGTGAAGAGTCAAAACAAAGGTGATTGAAGGTTCAAAGGTGATATCATGCTAGGAAGGAGCGGGTTACAGGAGGATACATGTGCAAGGAAGGTTACGATGGTGGGAGGAAGAGGAAGTACCATGGGAGCAGGTAGGGTTGAATAGGAAGTGCGGCGAAGGGGGGGGGATGGGGGATGAGGGATGATGGTGGGAGGAAGAGGAAGTACCATGGGAGCAGGTGGGGTTGAACGGACGATGCAGCCAGGTCAATTTCCGTGCCACCGCACGAAAGGTGCACCTTGCAAAGCGATCCCTCGTGTCTGAAAAGTGCAAAAGTCAAGTGCGAGCAAGTTCAGCAAATGAGTCCATGGGGAGAAAAGTGGGCACTGCGCTGACAAGGCATGGTTATGGTAAGCAAGGGAGGGCCAATTCAGGCCCAAGTTACCAAGAAGCCACGTGTAAAAAGTGAAATTTTGAGACGTCTCAAAAATCCACTTTTTACACGTCGGGCTGACTACTAGGATGGCAGGGCGGATTACGAGGAGGGTCGGGCTGACTACTGGGATGGCTACTGGGATGGCGTACCAAGAAAGAAGCCAGAGTCCACAAGGCATCGGATGGACGCGGATGGGAAAGACGAGGCCAGCCAATCACAGAGGTTTGCCGTGGCCTGCCCGCCAGCCGAGCTGCCCGAAAGCAAAATCTGGGAGGCAGCGCCAAATCCACGGTGGTGCTGGAGGTCTGATAGGGAGAGGAGGGGTATGGGGGATGGGGGATGGGGGATAGGGGATGGGGGATGGGGGACGAAGGAATTATTTTTAGACGTCTCAGAATTTGAGGGGCGGCACCAAAGCCACGGTGGTGCTGGAGGTGTGAATGGGAGAGGAGGGGTATGGATTGGAGGGAGAAAGGACAAGGGAGAAAGGACTTTAGTTAAAAATACCATGAGCGCGAGCAGGACACGGGTGGGTTTTGAGTCGACTCAAAACACGACTTTTGTTAATAGATGCCATGACAGCTGGACACGGGTGGGTGGAGGAGAAGAGCTCTGCAGGGTGCAGGCAAGGGGGGGAATCGGCGCACCTTCGAGCACAGCCTGAATGATGTTCCATCCATCCAGGTAGATGGCTGAAGGCACTGAATTGGTTGACTCTGTTGACTTGGTTGACTCCGTTGACTTGGTTGACTCGGTTGACTTGCTTGGCTTGTTTGACTCTGTTGACCCGGCTGCATCATCGAAGCTCACATTCGTTGCCGCGGCGAGCCGCACCGTTCTCGAAGAAGCAGTGGCTGTCGAGTTCAATCGAAAGAAGCCGCGCGTGAGCTTGATCCGCCCTCTCGTGCCGGCATAGCCCCCGCCATCGCAGTAGACCAGCCTCACGAGGTTCCAGTTATTAAAGACGGGGTTTTCGGTCTCGTGGGCGCTCAGTATACCGCCAAACCACGCCTGTGCATGGCAATGCCACAATGCAAACGAAGAGTGCAAAGCAAAGAGGTGGCCTTTGAGTCGACTCAAGGTTCGCGGTCTCATTGGCGCTCAGTATACCGCCAAACCAAGCCTGTGCATGGCAATGCCACAATGCAAACGGAGCGCGCGAGGGTGCTTGCTAAGGAGAAGGCTTGACTGGGCAAGGAAAAAACAAACAGCTTATAGCTGAATGAAGTCAAGAAGCAAGCTTATTACACACACACACACACACACACACACACACACACACACACACACACACACACACACACACGCACGCACGCACGCACGCACGCACGCACGCACGCACGCACGCACGCACGCACGCACGCACACAAACTTCAATAGATAAATGAGAGTTCACAAAGGCTTGAGGGTAGAAGCAACAGCCTTACTCGGCCGCTGGGGTGGATGGGTATCCTCTTGTGGACCCGAATCCTGTGCCCGCCCTCTCAACACATTCCGCAACAGTGACGCACCAACCACCCCCGGGAAGGTACACGTGCCACTTGCGGCGTCCTGAGCCGGTGCCGGGGCGGAAGTAGTACCCTGGAGGGCTGGCGTAGGGGAGGTGGATGGTGTGGGGGAGATGGGGGAGATGGCATGGGGGACTGATGGCTTCGCCAGGAGCATTGCTTCATATCAGTAATCACAAGCCGCGTGTTAAGCGAATAATCAGTTGAGAATCACTGATTTGACGCCTCGCTGGCTCACCTCCCATCCAGGCACTTTTTAAGTAGTAATTTATAATGGCTGCCTTCCTCCATGTGAACAAGGAGGCCGGCACTCAAGAGTTTCCAGGCTCACCTTCCATACACTTTCTGAGACGTTGCAGGCTCACCTTCCATACACTTCTGAGACGTTGCAGGCTCACCTTCCATACACTTCTGAGACGTTGCAGGCTCACCTTCCATACACTTCCGAGACGTTGCAGGCTCACCTTCCATACACTTTCTGAGACGTTGCAGGCTCACCTTCCATACACTTTCTGAGACGTTGCAGGCTCACCTTCCATACACTTCTGAGACGTTGCAGGCTCACCTTCCATACACTTTCTGAGACGTTGCAGGCTCACCTTCCATACACTTCTGAGACGTTGCAGGCTCACCTTCCATACACTTTCTGAGACGTTGCAGGCTCACCTTCCATACACTTTCTGAGACGTTGCAGGCTCACCTTCCATACACTTTCTGAGACGTTGCAGGCTCACCTTCCATACACTTTCTGAGACGTTGCAGGCTCACCTTCCATACACTTTCTGAGACGTTGCAGGCTCACCTTCCATACACTTTCTGAGACGTCTCAAGAGACACTTCCAAGACGTTGCAGGCTCACCTTCCATCCAGGCACTTGGCACCGAGCCTATTATTGCGCAGCAGAATAAGCGTGTTACTATTGCTAGTAGTGGTACCAGGAGTCTCTCCAGGAGTCCCCTTTGCGCATAACAATAGTCCGACTATAAGCGCAAGCAGCGCGACGATTGCCATGAGAGATAACACGATGAGCGACGCCCGGCCAGGCCGCATCGCCAGATAACAGGAGGAAATTATGAGGTCTAAGTATTGAGCAGAGGCGACTCTCGAGGCGCGTCAAAGGCCGGGTATATGGACAAATGACACGAGGAGATTATGAGGAATATGAGCTGAGTAGTAGAAACACGAACGGTGTGCTTCAGGTAGCAACATGTGAGGCAAGGTGTGCGTCGGATGCGAAATGAGTCTATTGGTAAGAATCTTAGGCAAGGTGTTGCTCTAAGAAATTGGGCCCAGTGCGGCGTTTGTGTTAAGAACGTCTGACTCCTAGTGAATCTGAGGGAAGATGATACGTACCACGGCAGTTACCACTACACTACACTACAGTAGTACAGTGCATCCCTGTGCTGCTTCTGCTGGAAGGGGGAATATGATAGCATGAACGCCGCACAGAAGGGCGAGTCATTCTCGCGCGCTTGGAGATAAGCTGAACTGCAGAGCGCGCGAGCATGACTCGCCCTTCTGTGTGTGGTCTGGAAAATAAGGACGGCGCGCGACTTCACGATATTTTCGAGCTCGCGACGCGCCAAGAGAGACGGCAAATATCCGGGCTGCAGACTCGTTCAATGATCGCAAAAGCTTTCTCCTGAAGCCCGAACGTACCTGCCCAGAAGGAGAGGAAAGGAACCACCCAAAGGGACGAATTGCGGTGCTGTAGAATGGAGACGGTTACGCGTCACGCATACACGCGACGCCCAACCTTGCCCATACAGTACTCTCTGGGTTTACAAATCTCCTCGTAGAATGGTTCCAGGATTCGTCGCAGAGTCTCGCCATTTCGGTTGTGATTGCGACGCCAACGTCTGCAGACGCACTGTACATCGGCCTACACCTGGCGATGTCGCCAACCGCGGTGCCGTCACTGCCGGCAGGTGCAAACGCGTCCTGTACCATGAATCACGACGCCCAACCAATCATAATGAAGAATTTGTATTACTCTCCGAGTCTATTTCCGTGTCCTGACCAATCAAAGCTCAACCCTAAAATCTGCTCGACAAATGATACACACATGCCCAAGCTTATCGCGTCCGCCTATCCCGTGTGCAAACCACGCCCCTCGTGGGGCAACGATACATTGTAAGCAATCTCGTTTTTGTGTCACAGCCGCTGAACAGACGCCGTCATGTGCTGCAATTTTCATTTACAGTACAAATGTTCAATACTAAAAGAAAATCGTGAACGCAAACTAAAACCGATGATTGGTTGACTTTCCTGGTCCTACCTCTGGCACGCACTACGGCGCAGAGCGCTCCCCCGGCCATGCAATAATCCCCTCACCCCCCAGTCATTCGCCCACCGATGTTCCCCCAGCCCGCCCGACATCACGAACCGCGTATCTTATCGAGGACTAACCTCACCGAAACCCGTAATAACGTTTTGGAAACCTGTCGCAACCTCACAATCCCAGCCAACCGCATCAGAACCATCCGCCGTTCGCGCAAAAGCAGTGCCATCCCCAAGGTGGTGGTGGTTGGTGCGGGCCGCGGGCGGAAGCAACTCTCCCCCCTCGATACTACCTCCACTTGCCAATTCGCATTTTAGAAATCAGCTTTCCAACAGGTTGTTTCTCCTGACCAGACCAGACTGGTCTAGTGCGACTGAGCAGGGTCGTTTTGTGTGCCTGGACTGGAAGGCTGGAAATTGTTTTTTTTTCATCCCCCAATCGACCCAGAGCGGCTGTTTTTGACTTGGGCAAAGACTTGACGGCCGTGATCGCCTTAGAGCAGGGGGCAGCGCGGATCTTAGGGAGCAGATTAGCGTCGCACAGCGTACGTGTGTGTTGAACCATATCAAATTCGTGTCAAAATATATGCTGCTTTTTGTTTCTGTTTAGGTGCGCTATGTTCGCTATGACGCTTTCAGCTACGAAGAGCCGTGATCGTCGTGCCACCTTGTAGTCCTACAGGATGCGACGTGTCGCGTCTAGTACATCCCTTTTCCGGGCAGCCCGTTCTTCCACGTCGCGATCGGTGGAGTCAGCAGCTTTAAATCCTAAAACTCTCCAATTGAATTAATGACCGTCGAGATTCTCGCCAATTACTGTGAAATATCGCAAACTCCTGTCGTCACTCACGTCGCATCGTCGCATGGCGTCGGGTGTAATCGCATCGTTTCGTCGCATGGTGACGTCGTGCATAATCGCACTGCTTCTAACGAGCACCGGCTGCTATCAAGGTCCCGCAGTGGCAGCCGCGGTGGTAACCATTCCAGGAACACCTTCGCCGAAGGTTTCGCCAAAGCTTTCCCTGAAGATTCCGCCAAAGGTTTCGCCGAAGGTTCCGCCGCCTCTCCCCGCGGGGCGCATCCCTGGCGGCGGAAACGTCGCGGCTGGGGGAAACTCCACGTGGCAGCCCAGCGATTCGTGGCAGCCTGAGCTGACGCTACTCGCGAACAACTCGTACGGCGCGCGTTGCCTGGACGGCAGGTGCGCGGATAGGACGAGTGTGACAATCACGGTAATATGATCGTGATCGTGGTATTCGCGGCGCGTTGCAGTTAATCCGTGGTTGTCTGGTGTGAATTGTCAAGAGAAGACAGGTGGGCTGCGAAGGCCTCATTTCCATGGTTGTCTTGTGTGAATCTCCTGCCTCTATTCTTCCTCGCCATTAGTCGCGCATCCCCCAGCCCCCTGCTCCCTTGTGCATGGGCGGAGGGCGTTCGGGTTCCGCCACCTTCCCCTTTCCCCTCTCTCCTCTCTCCTCCCACCCCCGCCCACCTTCCCCTTCCCCCTCTCTCCTCTCTCCTCCCCTTTCCCCTCTCCCCTCTCTTCCCCACTCCGTCCCCCTTTCCCCCCCGCAACCCCCCTTCCGCTCTCCCCCGCAACCCCCACCCCCCGCTGCCACCCCCCACAGTCCCCCGGGGTACTACTTCCGCCCGGGTTCGGGGGAGGGCGCGGATGCGTGGCATGTGCACCTGCCCATGGGGGGGTGGTGCTTCAACCTCAGCACCTGCGCGGATCGCGCCAAGACCTTCCTGGGTTCGTCCCGAGCCGACCTGCAAGAAGAGAACCCATACCGCCATGTGAGCGAGGAGGCAGAGGGGTGATAGGGGGAAATGGGTAGGAAAGGGGGAGTGGGGTGGGAAGGGGAAGGAGGTAAGGGGAGGGTGAGGGAGGGGGAAAGAGGAAGGGGGAGGGAGGGGGACGGAGGGGGAATGGGGAAGGGGATGGGGAGGGAGTGTGCGAAAAGGAAGGGGGACGGCAGCATTGGCAGCTCGTCTCTTGCCCCCATCTCCTCTCGTTTGAGTCACCGTTCCAAGCGTTTCTTGACTCCATCACTCACATCCGTAGAAATCTCTGTTTTTAAATCTGAACCGTAGAAAACTCTGAGCTTAAATCTAAACCGTTCGCCTGGTTGTCAATATCTGAGCTCGTGTCTGCTTCTTACCTCTCCCTCCCTCTCTCACCCCTCCTTGCACGCTGCTGTGTGGAATGCCGCCACGCCGCTCGTCCTCCACCTTGACCCCTCACTGCAGGCGCGGTGGGACTATCAGGGTACCCTGAGCAGCAGGAAGAGCGTGAAGTGAATCCGCGCTTCTACAACTGGAATGCGGTCGTGCCCACCTACTGCTCTCTCCGTCCCATGCCGCTCTCTCTTACCCTCCCACCTGCAGGCGCGGTGGGGCTACCAGGGAATCCTGAGCAGCAGGAAGAGCGTGAACCCGCGCTTCTACAACTGGAGCGTCGTGGTGCCCACCTACTGCTGCTGCCTCTGTCCCACGCTGTTCTTTCTCTCCGTCCCACACTGCTCCCTCTCCCTGTCCCACGGCCCTCCCTCCCTCTCTCACCCTCCTCCTTGCTCTGTGCCCCATTGACCCTCACTTCAGGCGCGGTGGGGCTACCAGGGAATCCTGAGCAGAAGGACGAGCGTGAATGCGCGGTTCTACAACGGGAACGTCGTCGCTCCCACCTACTGCTCTCTCCCCGGCCCACGTCTCTCACTCTCTCCATCCCACACCGCTCCCTCTCTCTCATCCTCCTTGCTCCGTGCCCCCTTGATCCCGCACCTGCAGGCGCGGATGGGCTATCAGGGCATACTGAGCAGCAGGAAGAGCGTGAACCCGCGCTTCTACAACTGGAACGTGGTCGTGCCCACCTACTGCTGCTGTCTCTGTCCCATGCCGCTCTCTCTCTCTTACCCTCCCACCTGCAGGCGCGGTGGGGCTACCAGGGCATACTGAGCAGCAGGAAGAGCGTGAATCCGCGCTTCTACAACTGGAACGTCGTGGTGCCCACCTACTGCTGCTGCCTCTGTCCCATGCCGCTCTCTCTCTCTTACCCTCCCACCTGCAGGCGCGGTGGGGCTACCAGGGCATACTGAGCAGCAGGAAGAGCGTGAATCCGCGCTTCTACAACTGGAACGTCGTGGTGCCCACCTACTGCTGCTGCCTCTGTCCCATGCCGCTCTCTCTCTCTTACCCTCCCACCTGCAGGCGCGGTGGGGCTACCAGGGCATACTGAGCAGCAGGAAGAGCGTGAATCCGCGCTTCTACAACTGGAACGTCGTGGTGCCCACCTACTGCTGCTGCCTCTGTCCCATGCCGCTCTCTCTCTCTTACCCTCCCACCTGCAGGCGCGGTGGGGCTACCAGGGCATACTGAGCAGCAGGAAGAGCGTGAATCCGCGCTTCTACAACTGGAACGTCGTGGTGCCCACCTACTGCTGCTGCCTCTGTCCCATGCCGCTCTCTCTCTCTTACCCTCCCACCTGCAGGCGCGGTGGGGCTACCAGGGCATACTGAGCAGCAGGAAGAGCGTGAATCCGCGCTTCTACAACTGGAACGTCGTGGTGCCCACCTACTGCTGCTGCCTCTGTCCCATGCCGCTCTCTCTCTCTTACCCTCCCACCTGCAGGCGCGGTGGGGCTACCAGGGCATACTGAGCAGCAGGAAGAGCGTGAATCCGCGCTTCTACAACTGGAACGTCGTGGTGCCCACCTACTGCTGCTGCCTCTGTCCCATGCCGCTCTCTCTCTCTTACCCTCCCACCTGCAGGCGCGGTGGGGCTACCAGGGCATACTGAGCAGCAGGAAGAGCGTGAATCCGCGCTTCTACAACTGGAACGTCGTGGTGCCCACCTACTGCTGCTGCCTCTGTCCCATGCCGCTCTCTCTCTCTTACCCTCCCACCTGCAGGCGCGGTGGGGCTACCAGGGCATACTGAGCAGCAGGAAGAGCGTGAATCCGCGCTTCTACAACTGGAACGTCGTGGTGCCCACCTACTGCTGCTGCCTCTGTCCCATGCCGCTCTCTCTCTCTTACCCTCCCACCTGCAGGCGCGGTGGGGCTACCAGGGCATACTGAGCAGCAGGAAGAGCGTGAATCCGCGCTTCTACAACTGGAACGTCGTCATCCCCTCCTACTGTGACGGAGGGGGGTTCTCGGGCAGGCGAGGGCCTGTGAGGGTGAATGGTCGCAACGTTACTCTCTACTTGGAAGGATGGAAGATCATGAAAGCCGTGCTGACTGGTGGGTTGGTATGTGGGTGGGTGGGTGTGTGGGCAGGCGAGGGCCTGTGAGGGTGAATGGTCGCAACGTTACTCTCTACTTGGAAGGATGGAAGATCATGAAAGCCGTGCTGACTGGTGGGTTGGTATGTGGGTGGGTGGGTGTGTGGGCAGGCGAGGGCCTGTGAGGGTGAATGGTCGCAACGTTACTCTCTACTTGGAAGGATGGAAGATCATGAAAGCCGTGCTGACTGGTGGGTTGGTATGTGGGTGGGTGGGTGTGTGGGCAGGCGAGGGCCTGTGAGGGTGAATGGTCGCAACGTTACTCTCTACTTGGAAGGATGGAAGATCATGAAAGCCGTGCTGACTGGTGGGTTGGTATGTGGGTGGGTGGGTGTGTGGGCAGGCGAGGGCCTGTGAGGGTGAATGGTCGCAACGTTACTCTCTACTTGGAAGGATGGAAGATCATGAAAGCCGTGCTGACTGGTGGGTTGGTATGTGGGTGGGTGGGTGTGTGGGCAGGCGAGGGCCTGTGAGGGTGAATGGTCGCAACGTTACTCTCTACTTGGAAGGATGGAAGATCATGAAAGCCGTGCTGACTGGTGGGTTGGTATGTGGGTGGGTGGGTGTGTGGGCAGGCGAGGGCCTGTGAGGGTGAATGGTCGCAACGTTACTCTCTACTTGGAAGGATGGAAGATCATGAAAGCCGTGCTGACTGGTGGGTTGGTATGTGGGTGGGTGGGTGTGTGGGCAGGCGAGGGCCGGTGAGGGTGAACGGTCGTAATGTTACCCTGTACTTGGAGGGGTGGAAGATCATGAAAGCCGTGCTGAATGGTGGGTGGGTGGGTGAGTGAGTGAGTGAGTGTGTGAGTGAGTGAGTGAGTGAGTGAGTGAGTGAGTGGGTGCGCAGTGATTGTTGTGCTCTAGAAGCTTCCACACACTCCGCCCAACCCCCCCATCCCGCCACACATTCTCTCTGCACCCAGCCTCTCCACTTATACCCTTACCTGTTCACTTTTGAAATGTCTGAAAAAGTCCTCTGCATACATGCAGTCTCTTCCTTACCTGTCCCTGTCAGTCTCTTCTCTTCCTTACCTGTCCCTGTCAGTCTCTTCTCTTCCTTACCTGTCCCTGTCAGTCTCTTCTCTTCCTTACCTGTCCCTGTCAGTCTCTTCTCTTCCTTACCTGTCCCTGTCAGTCTCTTCTCTTCCTTACCTGTCCTTACACAGAGACTGTCATTCTCTCCTGCCTCCGTCTCTGCTGTGCTGTCTCAACCCGTCGAGCCTCAACGTTACCAACGTCTCCCCCTCCCTCCCTCCCTCCCTCCCTCCATGCCCTCCCACCAGACCTCCTCACCAACCGCGGCCTGCATTCCGCCACCTCTCTGCTGCTCTCCGGGGCATCAGCGGGCATCAGCGGGCATCAGCGGGCGGGCAAGCCATCGCCACCTTCTGTTGCCTCCTCGCCTACTCTGTCGCCCACTCTTTTGCTGTCAACTGCTGCTCCCTGCTCTGTGTCCCGTTACCCTCCCACCAGACCTCCTCACCAACCGCGGCCTGCATTCCGCCACCTCTCTGCTGCTCTCCGGGGCATCAGCGGGAGGTCAAGCCGTGGTGACCTTCTGTGGCCTCCTCGCCAACTCAGTCGCCCACCCCTCTGCGGTCAAGTGCCTGCTGGACTCCGCCTTCTTCACTGGTGGGTGTTGACTGGCGTTGACTGGCGCTGACTGAGGTTGATCTATGTTGACTCGCGTTGACATGGCCTTCTTCACTGATTGATGCACCTTGTAAGATAGTTGCCTCTGTCGCCCACCCCTCTGCTGTGAAGTGCCTGCTGGACTCCGCCTTCTTTGCTGGTGGGTGTTGACTGGCGTTGACTGGCGTTTGCACGGGTTGGTGTGCTTTGTAAGATAGTTGCCTCTGTCGCCCACCCCTCTGCTGTCAAGTGCCTGCTGGACTCCGACTACTTCACTGGTAACTGTTGACTTGCGTTGACTCGTGCTGACTGATGGGGTGTTGACACCCAAACTCCTCGTTTAAAGCCAAAAGTGACTCTTCTTTGTGACTATCACTGCATATCCCGACTGACGGTTTTGCGCCCCCCTCCCCTTCCCCATTCCCCATTCCCCATTTCTCCGTTCCCCCATTCTGGAATTCCTCCATTCCATTGTTCCCCAGTTCACCAGACTCGTTGGATCGAAACAGCTACCCCTAGTTCCAGCACATGGTGAAGAACACAGCTGAGCTTCACAACTCCGTGCTTCCACTCATGGCTTCGCATCCCCTCTTCCCCTCTTCCCCTCTTCCCCTCTTCCCCCCTTCCCCTCTTCCCCTCTTCCCCTCTTCCCCCCTTCCCCTCTTCCCCTCTTCCCCTCTTCCCCTCTTCCCCTCTCCCCCCTGTTTTTCGTTCCTACCCCCCTTGTTCCCTTAGTGGGAATATACGCTCAAACCCTAAAGCGTATAGCGTATACACGCTAGCGTGTGTACGCAAAACGCAATACGCTAGCTAATACGCTATACGCTATCAAAAAAAATTTCGGGCTGCCCAGGGAAAAAAATCGCTTGTATACAGAAAGATGCGGAATCTTCTGCTGAGCATTTCGCCTAAGTCGAAATGCAATTTGACGGTCTAGGGAAGCGGGAGTGGGCCTTCGAAGTTGCAGGCAGTTCAAATTTGAACATTAGCTTGGTACCGCATTGGAACCCATATTATCTACGAATTCCAACCTGTCCAAAACGTCCCCCACCAAACCCCACTCACGCTACTTACCAGCCAGCAAAATTCCAGTCGTCATTTCTAGTTGGCAATTCCCGCTTTCTAACAGCAGAGCTCCTTCCGATTCCTACCTACTTCTCCTTTTAGTGTCTACTCCACGTCCCACCCCAATCGCCGTTCAGACTTAGGGAAATGCTACGAAAGTCTTAATGAGAATAGGGATCACCTTCTTAATCTTGAGCACGACGTTTTTTTCACCCTGCCCGGGATAGTTTTTTACCTGCCCGAAAAGCGTATTACCAAATCGACCCTTAAGCGTTTAGCGTATATACGTTCGCGTATATACGATACGCGTATATACGCTATAAGCGTATATTCCCACTAAGCTTGTTCCCACATGCAACAGACTCATTGGACCGAAACAGCTATCCCTATTTCCAGCACACGGTGAAGAGCATGGCGGAGCTTCACGACCATCAATGCACTCCCCTGACCCTCTCCCCCTGGTTTTACGTTCCTCCCCCCCTTGTTCACTCGTGCAACAGACTCATTGGACCGGAACGGCTATCCCTATTTCCAGCACACGGTGAAGAACATGGCGGAGCTTCACGAGTCTGTGGGCAACCCCAAATGCGCCAAGGGTAATTCACCCTAGAAATGCATCACGCAATCCATCCCTCTCGATGCACCTTATGCGGATCTTCTTGTCACATCGGTGCTCAAATGTGTGCAAATGTTTCGCAACACATTGGTTCTCAGAGGAGTTGGTCTGGCACCAGATGACTTGTCACTGTATCGACCAGACTTTCAAAAACCAGACAATGGGGTCCGTTTGCCCCTCCTTGAACTCACCCTATCGCTCCCCTCTCCCCCCACTTCTTTCCCATTCCCCATTCAAGCATCACCCCCATTCAAGCATCACCCCCATTCAAGCATCACCCCCATTCAAGCATCACCCCCATTCAAGCATCACCCCCATTCAAGCATCACCCCCATTCGAATCAAATGCACCCCATCACCCCCGTTTCCCTCCCCCAGCGCAACCACCTGCCATGCGCTGGCGCTGCTTCTTCCCACAGTACACACTCGCCACTCCATTCCTCTTTCTCTTCCCACAGTACACACTCGCCACTCCATTCCTCTAAACCCTAAACCCACAGTACACACTCGCCACTCCATTCCTCTTTCTCTTCCCACAGTACACACTCGCCACTCCATTCCTCTTTCTCTTCCCACAGTACACACTCGCCACTCCATTCCTCTTTCTCTTCCCACAGTACACACTCGCCACTCCATTCCTCTTTCTCTTCCCACAGTACACACTCGCCACTCCATTCCTCTTTCTCTTCCCACAGTACACACTCGCCACTCCATTCCTCTTTCTCTTCCCACAGTACACACTCGCCACTCCATTCCTCTTTCTCTTCCCACAGTACACACTCGCCACTCCATTCCTCTTTCTCTTCCCACAGTACGCACTCGCCTTTGTCACGCGCCGCCCGGTGTTCATCGTTCAGCCGCTCTTTGACTTCACCAATTCTCCCCATTGCCCTCCTCTTCTTCCCGCAACTCACCCCATCTCCCATCCCCCAGCTCAACCCCCCCGCCAAAAAGTCGCGCTGCTTCTTTCCCCTGTACACGCTCGCCTTCAAGGCTCAAGGCTCTGTTTTCCCCTCACCAACTCACCCCATCAACTTGAACTCCCAACCCCAACCCTCCCCCATCCCCCAGCGCAACCCCCCGCCAAGAAGTGGCGCTGCTTCTTCCCGCAGTACGCGCTCGCCTTTGTCACGCGCCGCCCGGTCTTCATCGTGCAGCCGCTCTTTGACTTCCGCGCCCTCGTGCGCGGTAACCAGCTGCCCGAGGACTACGGTTACGTCTTGAACTGCCTGCGCTCGCTCCTCTCCCTGCCCGTCCTCCCGGAGAAGAAAAAGAATCCAAAGATTTCTCGCCAAGCGTTTGACCTAGCAGCTGTGGATGAGGGGGGAAGTGAGGAGGGACTGTTACAGGGTTGGAAGGAGATTGAGGGAGACGGTTACACTACGTACTCCATATGGGCCGAAGCGAATTTGCGAGAAGCAAATGAAGCGGCAGCAAGCGGAGCAGCATCAGACAAGGCGCTGTCATCAAGAGGGGTAGCAAATGTAGCGGCAGCGAGTGAGGCTGCATTCGTATTGCAGGCTGGGGTGAATGCAACAAAAGGGCCAACATCATTCTGCAAGCCGGACGAGTTGGTGGCGATATTGACGGTGGCGAATAATGTTGCAAGGTTCACCAAGATGCTTAGACGAAAGAGCTTCGGCACATTCTTGCCTGTGGAATATGAGCATGCAGTAATCACATCTGAACTCTGGACGAACAGTGTTTTTAATGGGGTCACGATGAGAGATGCTGTTGCTAATTGGTATTTCTCATAATGTAAATTACTATCATGCTTTTCATTCTTGTTGTCTGCATGCTGTAAACCGTTAATGCATCTGTATATTTGCGATTTCATGCAAAACAGATGCTGTCGGCGTTGCGTTACAGCGCCCTCATATCCTTCCCCTCGCTACAGACTCAGCGCCTCGGATTCCGGCGGCGGTAAGTTGACCCGACCAGTCACCACCAAGTCTCGCGACTATTACATACCGAGACGCGATCATCTGTGATTGGTTCAGAACCATCTCCAGCGCCTCCCCAACCTCCCCATTCCCGTCGCACAATTTCCGCCCCACCTGTTTTTCTCCCTTCGACACCGCCCCCCACAGCTGTGTCGGGCAAACAAGCACCGTTTTCTCCTGCTGCATCTGCGCCTTTTGGTTTCCCCCACCCCGCGCTGTCCCCTCTTCCCCTCCCTCCATTTCCCCGAGCTACGGTATCCCTTCACTTCCCCAATTCACCCTCCCCTCCCCCATTTCCCTCATTACCCCAACCGCCCACCATCTCCATCCCCCTTTTCGCCCGAATTCGCCCATCCCCGACATTTGTTCCAGAATTGGCCCCTCCACCTGCAAAAAAAGGACAGATGTGACCGTTCACCGCCGTTTGAAAGCACCAAGAACCGTCACCAACCTCATGGATCCTCCCCTTTTTCTTCACCCCACCAAACCAGCCGTAGTAGGTGCACCAGTGTGCACGTACGCTCACCGACAGTACTACTGTACAGAACTGTCTGATACCTAACCTAACAGCGAACATGCTTGAGTGGCAGGTATGCAGGCACAATGCGAACCATGCATTCATGCAGCATATGTGCTTGCCTGTTTCAACCCTTAAAACCCGCAGGCCAAGAAGGCCAAATTTGGTTCATCCTTCCTAGCATTGGTTGGATGTCCCAAAAATGCCTGTGATCATTCCCGAATTCTAGACCTCGTCCAACATTTCGGACACTCCTATTGGTTCGCAGGCCTTTTGCGTTTTCACTCCCAACCAACCTTCCTAAGGTTGAAATTCTTGGCCTGCGGGTTTTAAGTCGGCTCCGCGTGTTCCGCCTCGATAGTCTCGTCCTACAGTCCATGGAGCTTGCCCTTCATTTCGTTCCTGCCTGTCATTCCGCGCAGTGATCTGGTCTGATTGATTACTCTGCTGCAGTGGTCAAACGATTGAATACCGTACCGTACCCTACCGAGTGACTGCTGCGGCGGACGAGCCTTGCTCCCGCTGTGCTGCGCGTGTCGCCGATGCATCGTTCGTGTTCCAGTTAATCGTTCGTGTTCCAGTTAATCGTAGCTGTAATGGAACGAGCAGGACGCCGGTTGAGCAATTTAGGTCGTGAGCTTTAAATAGTTGCTGTTCATTGTCGACAGTTCAGCTCCATTACAGTCAGTCTAAATTGATTAGTTGCGTCTAGATGGCATTATGAAGACTACCTGCGTCTGGATACCGCTAGAAGGGACTGAAATGGCGAAGCGCTATGAGAAGTATAGTCCGTAACCAGATCGCAAGTGCAGCATCTGTAACATCTGTAGTGGTATGCAACATCGCCTGGCGCGTATAGAGACGCCTTTAATAGGCGGGAGGTCGTCTCTGCGCGATCGCATGTGCCATAGCGCCACCGCGGAACGAATAGCGGGTAACACGCGCCTACTTCGCCACTGCCGTTCGCAGCCCGTCGTAATGCCACGATCGTCAAGATCGTCGCGAGTGTCGCGAGCGCCGTCGTTAGTAACCCTCGCGGTGGCGCTGGTGCTATTGGCGGGGGGCGCGATTCGCGGCGGCGAATGCATGCTGCGAACCATGCGGCTCGTCACCCTGCCGAATAACGCGCTAGGCGCCAGATGTCTCGACGGCAGGTACCTCGTGGCACGCCCTGATAGGTCGATGCTTCTGCTGACTCATGAGAGAATTAAGTAGTCTAGGTGAACTGCATACCTTCGCATACCGTTTTGCCTGCTCCTTTCGCCCCCAACTCCCTACCTTCTCCTTTCCCCTTTCTTCACCCGTCCTCCTCCTTCCTCCCCTCTTCCCGCTCCCCCCTCTCCGTTTTCCGTTCCCCCCTCCCCCTTTCCCGCTCGCCCGTTGCCCCTCCCCGTCCCAATTCCTCAGCGAACCTTCGTATTACTTCCGCCCAGGCGCCTCCCCTGCACCGCCCGTCAAGCGGACCTCTCCGCGCGCAGCCTCTTCGCCAATAGCAGGCGGCCACGTGGCAGGCAGCGCCCAGTCCGCCAATCGGCGGTGGTTCGCCAGCAGAAGCAGCGGGATTACCACGGGGAAACCGAATCAATGGCCATCGTCGTTGCCGGCGGGCGGCGCCGCGGATCGCGCCACGTGGCAGCCAGCGCAAACGCCGGGGGGCGACCCGGAGATAAAGATTCACATCCACCTGCCGGCGGGAGGGTGGTGCTTCAACGCGCAAGAGTGCCTTAATCGCTCCTTGACCTTCCTGGGTTCCAGTGAGGGTTGGCCCACTATCATCCCCGATGTGAGTTACCCCCCCTACCCCGCCCCCCCCCACCCCCCCTCCTCCCTCCCCCCGGCTTCCCCCTCCCCCTCTCAGCCCTCCCCGTCTCCCTCCTCGCCGTTTCCCCCCTTCCCCTATACTCTCCTTTCGCCAACCCTTTCGTTCCCCGTCCCCCCACCTTCAACGTCCCTAAGTTGCGCCCCTCTCGTTCCCCCTTCCTCCCACCCCCTCTCGTCACAACTACTGCGCGCATCCCCCTTTTCCCCACCCCCCCTCCCCCATCCTTCCCCAGTCAGCCCCCATGGGCGGCATTCTGAGCGGCTTTCCGGACTTGAACCCTCCGTTCGCGGGTCAGCGCACATCTCCTCTTCCCCCCCACTCCTTTCCGCTCCCCCCATCCTCCCCCAGTCGGTTCCCATGGGCGGGATTCTGAACGACGATCCGGATGTGAACCCGCTATTCGCGGACTGGCCCCTCGCGCGCATCAACTACTGCGACGGCGGGGGCTTCGCGGGGCAGCGCGGGCGCATCAACGTCACCATCCCGGGCGCGCCTGTTAGGGGGAAGCAGGCGGGCGGGCAGGCAGGGGGGCAAGGGGGAAAGCAGGGGCGGGTGCTGGCGGGGATGAAGCCCGGGCCTGGGGGACCGGGGGCAGGCGGGGGGAGCGGGGGGGCGGTGGGGGGGAGGCCGGGGGGGACGGTCGGGGGGAAGCCAGGGGGATCGGCGGGGGGGAGGCAAAAGATCGTACCTCTTTACATGGATGGGTGGAACGTCGTTCGGTCCATCATAGATGGTGCGTTTCTTTGGGAGTGAATCGAAGGGGCCCCAGGCTCGAGGCTGTGCAACGATTCCATCACAGTGAATCGAAGGGCGACGATTCCTTTGGGAGTGAATCGAAGGGCGACGATTCCTTTGGGAGTGAATCGAAGGGCGACGATTCCTTTGGGAGTGAATCGAAGGGCGACGATTCCTTTGGGAGTGAATCGAAGGGCGACGATTCCTTTGGGAGTGAATCGAAGGGCGACGATTCCTTTGGGAGTGAATCGAAGGGCGACGATTCCTTTGGGAGTGAATCGAAGGGCGACGATTCCTTTGGGAGTGAATCGAAGGGCGACGATTCCTTTGGGAGTGAATCGAAGGGCGACGATTCCTTTGGGAGTGAATCGAAGGGCGACGATTCCTTTGGGAGTGAATCGAAGGGCGACGATTCCTTTGGGAGTGAATCGAAGGGCGACGATTCCTTTGGGAGTGAATCGAAGGGCGACGATTCCTTTGGGAGTGAATCGAAGGGCGACGATTCCTTTGGGAGTGAATCGAAGGGCGACGATTCCTTTGGGAGTGAATCGAAGGGCGACGATTCCTTTGGGAGTGAATCGAAGGGCGACGATTCCTTTGGGAGTGAATCGAAGGGCGACGATTCCTTTGGGAGTGAATCGAAGGGCGACGATTCCTTTGGGAGTGAATCGAAGGGCGACGATTCCTTTGGGAGTGAATCGAAGGGCGACGATTCCTTTGGGAGTGAATCGAAGGGCGACGATTCCTTTGGGAGTGAATCGAAGGGCGACGATTCCTTTGGGAGTGAATCGAAGGGCGACGATTCCTTTGGGAGTGAATCGAAGGGCGACGATTCCTTTGGGAGTGAATCGAAGGGCGACGATTCCTTTGGGAGTGAATCGAAGGGCGACGATTCCTTTGGGAGTGAATCGAAGGGCGACGATTCCTTTGGGAGTGAATCGAAGGGCGACGATTCCTTTGGGAGTGAATCGAAGGGCGACGATTCCTTTGGGAGTGAATCGAAGGGCGACGATTCCTTTGGGAGTGAATCGAAGGGCGACGATTCCTTTGGGAGTGAATCGAAGGGCGACGATTCCTTTGGGAGTGAATCGAAGGGCGACGATTCCTTTGGGAGTGAATCGAAGGGCGACGATTCCTTTGGGAGTGAATCGAAGGGCGACGATTCCTTTGGGAGTGAATCGAAGGGCGACGATTCCTTTGGGAGTGAATCGAAGGGCGACGATTCCTTTGGGAGTGAATCGAAGGGCGACGATTCCTTTGGGAGTGAATCGAAGGGCGACGATTCCTTTGGGAGTGAATCGAAGGGCGACGATTCCTTTGGGAGTGAATCGAAGGGCGACGATTCCTTTGGGAGTGAATCGAAGGGCGACGATTCCTTTGGGAGTGAATCGAAGGGCGACGATTCCTTTGGGAGTGAATCGAAGGGCGACGATTCCTTTGGGAGTGAATCGAAGGGCGACGATTCCTTTGGGAGTGAATCGAAGGGCGACGATTCCTTTGGGAGTGAATCGAAGGGCGACGATTCCTTTGGGAGTGAATCGAAGGGCGACGATTCCTTTGGGAGTGAATCGAAGGGCGACGATTCCTTTGGGAGTGAATCGAAGGGCGACGATTCCTTTGGGAGTGAATCGAAGGGCGACGATTCCTTTGGGAGTGAATCGAAGGGCGACGATTCCTTTGGGAGTGAATCGAAGGGCGACGATTCCTTTGGGAGTGAATCGAAGGGCGACGATTCCTTTGGGAGTGAATCGAAGGGCGACGATTCCTTTGGGAGTGAATCGAAGGGCGACGGTTCCTTTGGGAGTGAATCGAAGGGCGACGATTCCTTTGGGAGTGAATCGAAGGGCGACGATTCCTTTGGGAGTGAATCGAAGGGCGACGATTCCTTTGGGAGTGAATCGAAGGGCGACGATTCCTTTGGGAGTGAATCGAAGGGCGACGATTCCTTTGGGAGTGAATCGAAGGGCGACGATTCCTTTGGGAGTGAATCGAAGGGCGACGATTCCTTTGGGAGTGAATCGAAGGGCGACGATTCCTTTGGGAGTGAATCGAAGGGCGACGATTCCTTTGGGAGTGAATCGAAGGGCGACGATTCCTTTGGGAGTGAATCGAAGGGCGACGATTCCTTTGGGAGTGAATCGAAGGGCGACGATTCCTTTGGGAGTGAATCGAAGGGCGACGATTCCTTTGGGAGTGAATCGAAGGGCGACGATTCCTTTGGGAGTGAATCGAAGGGCGACGATTCCTTTGGGAGTGAATCGAAGGGCGACGATTCCTTTGGGAGTGAATCGAAGGGCGACGATTCCTTTGGGAGTGAATCGAAGGGCGACGATTCCTTTGGGAGTGAATCGAAGGGCGACGATTCCTTTGGGAGTGAATCGAAGGGCGACGATTCCTTTGGGAGTGAATCGAAGGGCGACGATTCCTTTGGGAGTGAATCGAAGGGCGACGATTCCTTTGGGAGTGAATCGAAGGGCGACGATTCCTTTGGGAGTGAATCGAAGGGCGACGATTCCTTTGGGAGTGAATCGAAGGGCGACGATTCCTTTGGGAGTGAATCGAAGGGCGACGATTCCTTTGGGAGTGAATCGAAGGGCGACGATTCCTTTGGGAGTGAATCGAAGGGCGACGATTCCTTTGGGAGTGAATCGAAGGGCGACGATTCCTTTGGGAGTGAATCGAAGGGCGACGATTCCTTTGGGAGTGAATCGAAGGGCGACGATTCCTTTGGGAGTGAATCGAAGGGCGACGATTCCTTTGGGAGTGAATCGAAGGGCGACGATTCCTTTGGGAGTGAATCGAAGGGCGACGATTCCTTTGGGAGTGAATCGAAGGGCGACGATTCCTTTGGGAGTGAATCGAAGGGCGACGATTCCTTTGGGAGTGAATCGAAGGGCGACGATTCCTTTGGGAGTGAATCGAAGGGCGACGATTCCTTTGGGAGTGAATCGAAGGGCGACGATTCCTTTGGGAGTGAATCGAAGGGCGACGATTCCTTTGGGAGTGAATCGAAGGGCGACGATTCCTTTGGGAGTGAATCGAAGGGCGACGATTCCTTTGGGAGTGAATCGAAGGGCGACGATTCCTTTGGGAGTGAATCGAAGGGCGACGATTCCTTTGGGAGTGAATCGAAGGGCGACGATTCCTTTGGGAGTGAATCGAAGGGCGACGATTCCTTTGGGAGTGAATCGAAGGGCGACGATTCCTTTGGGAGTGAATCGAAGGGCGACGATTCCTTTGGGAGTGAATCGAAGGGCGACGATTCCTTTGGGAGTGAATCGAAGGGCGACGATTCCTTTGGGAGTGAATCGAAGGGCGACGATTCCTTTGGGAGTGAATCGAAGGGCGACGATTCCTTTGGGAGTGAATCGAAGGGCGACGATTCCTTTGGGAGTGAATCGAAGGGCGACGATTCCTTTGGGAGTGAATCGAAGGGCGACGATTCCTTTGGGAGTGAATCGAAGGGCGACGATTCCTTTGGGAGTGAATCGAAGGGCGACGATTCCTTTGGGAGTGAATCGAAGGGCGACGATTCCTTTGGGAGTGAATCGAAGGGCGACGATTCCTTTGGGAGTGAATCGAAGGGCGACGATTCCTTTGGGAGTGAATCGAAGGGCGACGATTCCTTTGGGAGTGAATCGAAGGGCGACGATTCCTTTGGGAGTGAATCGAAGGGCGACGATTCCTTTGGGAGTGAATCGAAGGGCGACGATTCCTTTGGGAGTGAATCGAAGGGCGACGATTCCTTTGGGAGTGAATCGAAGGGCGACGATTCCTTTGGGAGTGAATCGAAGGGCGACGATTCCTTTGGGAGTGAATCGAAGGGCGACGATTCCTTTGGGAGTGAATCGAAGGGCGACGATTCCTTTGGGAGTGAATCGAAGGGCGACGATTCCTTTGGGAGTGAATCGAAGGGCGACGATTCCTTTGGGAGTGAATCGAAGGGCGACGATTCCTTTGGGAGTGAATCGAAGGGCGACGATTCCTTTGGGAGTGAATCGAAGGGCGACGATTCCTTTGGGAGTGAATCGAAGGGCGACGATTCCTTTGGGAGTGAATCGAAGGGCGACGATTCCTTTGGGAGTGAATCGAAGGGCGACGATTCCTTTGGGAGTGAATCGAAGGGCGACGATTCCTTTGGGAGTGAATCGAAGGGCGACGATTCCTTTGGGAGTGAATCGAAGGGCGACGATTCCTTTGGGAGTGAATCGAAGGGCGACGATTCCTTTGGGAGTGAATCGAAGGGCGACGATTCCTTTGGGAGTGAATCGAAGGGCGACGATTCCTTTGGGAGTGAATCGAAGGGCGACGATTCCTTTGGGAGTGAATCGAAGGGCGACGATTCCTTTGGGAGTGAATCGAAGGGCGACGATTCCTTTGGGAGTGAATCGAAGGGCGACGATTCCTTTGGGAGTGAATCGAAGGGCGACGATTCCTTTGGGAGTGAATCGAAGGGCGACGATTCCTTTGGGAGTGAATCGAAGGGCGACGATTCCTTTGGGAGTGAATCGAAGGGCGACGATTCCTTTGGGAGTGAATCGAAGGGCGACGATTCCTTTGGGAGTGAATCGAAGGGCGACGATTCCTTTGGGAGTGAATCGAAGGGCGACGATTCCTTTGGGAGTGAATCGAAGGGCGACGATTCCTTTGGGAGTGAATCGAAGGGCGACGATTCCTTTGGGAGTGAATCGAAGGGCGACGATTCCTTTGGGAGTGAATCGAAGGGCGACGATTCCTTTGGGAGTGAATCGAAGGGCGACGATTCCTTTGGGAGTGAATCGAAGGGCGACGATTCCTTTGGGAGTGAATCGAAGGGCGACGATTCCTTTGGGAGTGAATCGAAGGGCGACGATTCCTTTGGGAGTGAATCGAAGGGCGACGATTCCTTTGGGAGTGAATCGAAGGGCGACGATTCCTTTGGGAGTGAATCGAAGGGCGACGATTCCTTTGGGAGTGAATCGAAGGGCGACGATTCCTTTGGGAGTGAATCGAAGGGCGACGATTCCTTTGGGAGTGAATCGAAGGGCGACGATTCCTTTGGGAGTGAATCGAAGGGCGACGATTCCTTTGGGAGTGAATCGAAGGGCGACGATTCCTTTGGGAGTGAATCGAAGGGCGACGATTCCTTTGGGAGTGAATCGAAGGGCGACGATTCCTTTGGGAGTGAATCGAAGGGCGACGATTCCTTTGGGAGTGAATCGAAGGGCGACGATTCCTTTGGGAGTGAATCGAAGGGCGACGATTCCTTTGGGAGTGAATCGAAGGGCGACGATTCCTTTGGGAGTGAATCGAAGGGCGACGATTCCTTTGGGAGTGAATCGAAGGGCGACGATTCCTTTGGGAGTGAATCGAAGGGCGACGATTCCTTTGGGAGTGAATCGAAGGGCGACGATTCCTTTGGGAGTGAATCGAAGGGCGACGATTCCTTTGGGAGTGAATCGAAGGGCGACGATTCCTTTGGGAGTGAATCGAAGGGCGACGATTCCTTTGGGAGTGAATCGAAGGGCGACGATTCCTTTGGGAGTGAATCGAAGGGCGACGATTCCTTTGGGAGTGAATCGAAGGGCGACGATTCCTTTGGGAGTGAATCGAAGGGCGACGATTCCTTTGGGAGTGAATCGAAGGGCGACGATTCCTTTGGGAGTGAATCGAAGGGCGACGATTCCTTTGGGAGTGAATCGAAGGGCGACGATTCCTTTGGGAGTGAATCGAAGGGCGACGATTCCTTTGGGAGTGAATCGAAGGGCGACGATTCCTTTGGGAGTGAATCGAAGGGCGACGATTCCTTTGGGAGTGAATCGAAGGGCGACGATTCCTTTGGGAGTGAATCGAAGGGCGACGATTCCTTTGGGAGTGAATCGAAGGGCGACGATTCCTTTGGGAGTGAATCGAAGGGCGACGATTCCTTTGGGAGTGAATCGAAGGGCGACGATTCCTTTGGGAGTGAATCGAAGGGCGACGATTCCTTTGGGAGTGAATCGAAGGGCGACGATTCCTTTGGGAGTGAATCGAAGGGCGACGATTCCTTTGGGAGTGAATCGAAGGGCGACGATTCCTTTGGGAGTGAATCGAAGGGCGACGATTCCTTTGGGAGTGAATCGAAGGGCGACGATTCCTTTGGGAGTGAATCGAAGGGCGACGATTCCTTTGGGAGTGAATCGAAGGGCGACGATTCCTTTGGGAGTGAATCGAAGGGCGACGATTCCTTTGGGAGTGAATCGAAGGGCGACGATTCCTTTGGGAGTGAATCGAAGGGCGACGATTCCTTTGGGAGTGAATCGAAGGGCGACGATTCCTTTGGGAGTGAATCGAAGGGCGACGATTCCTTTGGGAGTGAATCGAAGGGCGACGATTCCTTTGGGAGTGAATCGAAGGGCGACGATTCCTTTGGGAGTGAATCGAAGGGCGACGATTCCTTTGGGAGTGAATCGAAGGGCGACGATTCCTTTGGGAGTGAATCGAAGGGCGACGATTCCTTTGGGAGTGAATCGAAGGGCGACGATTCCTTTGGGAGTGAATCGAAGGGCGACGATTCCTTTGGGAGTGAATCGAAGGGCGACGATTCCTTTGGGAGTGAATCGAAGGGCGACGATTCCTTTGGGAGTGAATCGAAGGGCGACGATTCCTTTGGGAGTGAATCGAAGGGCGACGATTCCTTTGGGAGTGAATCGAAGGGCGACGATTCCTTTGGGAGTGAATCGAAGGGCGACGATTCCTTTGGGAGTGAATCGAAGGGCGACGATTCCTTTGGGAGTGAATCGAAGGGCGACGATTCCTTTGGGAGTGAATCGAAGGGCGACGATTCCTTTGGGAGTGAATCGAAGGGCGACGATTCCTTTGGGAGTGAATCGAAGGGCGACGATTCCTTTGGGAGTGAATCGAAGGGCGACGATTCCTTTGGGAGTGAATCGAAGGGCGACGATTCCTTTGGGAGTGAATCGAAGGGCGACGATTCCTTTGGGAGTGAATCGAAGGGCGACGATTCCTTTGGGAGTGAATCGAAGGGCGACGATTCCTTTGGGAGTGAATCGAAGGGCGACGATTCCTTTGGGAGTGAATCGAAGGGCGACGATTCCTTTGGGAGTGAATCGAAGGGCGACGATTCCTTTGGGAGTGAATCGAAGGGCGACGATTCCTTTGGGAGTGAATCGAAGGGCGACGATTCCTTTGGGAGTGAATCGAAGGGCGACGATTCCTTTGGGAGTGAATCGAAGGGCGACGATTCCTTTGGGAGTGAATCGAAGGGCGACGATTCCTTTGGGAGTGAATCGAAGGGCGACGATTCCTTTGGGAGTGAATCGAAGGGCGACGATTCCTTTGGGAGTGAATCGAAGGGCGACGATTCCTTTGGGAGTGAATCGAAGGGCGACGATTCCTTTGGGAGTGAATCGAAGGGCGACGATTCCTTTGGGAGTGAATCGAAGGGCGACGATTCCTTTGGGAGTGAATCGAAGGGCGACGATTCCTTTGGGAGTGAATCGAAGGGCGACGATTCCTTTGGGAGTGAATCGAAGGGCGACGATTCCTTTGGGAGTGAATCGAAGGGCGACGATTCCTTTGGGAGTGAATCGAAGGGCGACGATTCCTTTGGGAGTGAATCGAAGGGCGACGATTCCTTTGGGAGTGAATCGAAGGGCGACGATTCCTTTGGGAGTGAATCGAAGGGCGACGATTCCTTTGGGAGTGAATCGAAGGGCGACGATTCCTTTGGGAGTGAATCGAAGGGCGACGATTCCTTTGGGAGTGAATCGAAGGGCGACGATTCCTTTGGGAGTGAATCGAAGGGCGACGATTCCTTTGGGAGTGAATCGAAGGGCGACGATTCCTTTGGGAGTGAATCGAAGGGCGACGATTCCTTTGGGAGTGAATCGAAGGGCGACGATTCCTTTGGGAGTGAATCGAAGGGCGACGATTCCTTTGGGAGTGAATCGAAGGGCGACGATTCCTTTGGGAGTGAATCGAAGGGCGACGATTCCTTTGGGAGTGAATCGAAGGGCGACGATTCCTTTGGGAGTGAATCGAAGGGCGACGATTCCTTTGGGAGTGAATCGAAGGGCGACGATTCCTTTGGGAGTGAATCGAAGGGCGACGATTCCTTTGGGAGTGAATCGAAGGGCGACGATTCCTTTGGGAGTGAATCGAAGGGCGACGATTCCTTTGGGAGTGAATCGAAGGGCGACGATTCCTTTGGGAGTGAATCGAAGGGCGACGATTCCTTTGGGAGTGAATCGAAGGGCGACGATTCCTTTGGGAGTGAATCGAAGGGCGACGATTCCTTTGGGAGTGAATCGAAGGGCGACGATTCCTTTGGGAGTGAATCGAAGGGCGACGATTCCTTTGGGAGTGAATCGAAGGGCGACGATTCCTTTGGGAGTGAATCGAAGGGCGACGATTCCTTTGGGAGTGAATCGAAGGGCGACGATTCCTTTGGGAGTGAATCGAAGGGCGACGATTCCTTTGGGAGTGAATCGAAGGGCGACGATTCCTTTGGGAGTGAATCGAAGGGCGACGATTCCTTTGGGAGTGAATCGAAGGGCGACGATTCCTTTGGGAGTGAATCGAAGGGCGACGATTCCTTTGGGAGTGAATCGAAGGGCGACGATTCCTTTGGGAGTGAATCGAAGGGCGACGATTCCTTTGGGAGTGAATCGAAGGGCGACGATTCCTTTGGGAGTGAATCGAAGGGCGACGATTCCTTTGGGAGTGAATCGAAGGGCGACGATTCCTTTGGGAGTGAATCGAAGGGCGACGATTCCTTTGGGAGTGAATCGAAGGGCGACGATTCCTTTGGGAGTGAATCGAAGGGCGACGATTCCTTTGGGAGTGAATCGAAGGGCGACGATTCCTTTGGGAGTGAATCGAAGGGCGACGATTCCTTTGGGAGTGAATCGAAGGGCGACGATTCCTTTGGGAGTGAATCGAAGGGCGACGATTCCTTTGGGAGTGAATCGAAGGGCGACGATTCCTTTGGGAGTGAATCGAAGGGCGACGATTCCTTTGGGAGTGAATCGAAGGGCGACGATTCCTTTGGGAGTGAATCGAAGGGCGACGATTCCTTTGGGAGTGAATCGAAGGGCGACGATTCCTTTGGGAGTGAATCGAAGGGCGACGATTCCTTTGGGAGTGAATCGAAGGGCGACGATTCCTTTGGGAGTGAATCGAAGGGCGACGATTCCTTTGGGAGTGAATCGAAGGGCGACGATTCCTTTGGGAGTGAATCGAAGGGCGACGATTCCTTTGGGAGTGAATCGAAGGGCGACGATTCCTTTGGGAGTGAATCGAAGGGCGACGATTCCTTTGGGAGTGAATCGAAGGGCGACGATTCCTTTGGGAGTGAATCGAAGGGCGACGATTCCTTTGGGAGTGAATCGAAGGGCGACGATTCCTTTGGGAGAGAATCGAAGGGCGACGATTCCTTTGGGAGTGAATCGAAGGGCGACGATTCCTTTGGGAGTGAATTGTTGCCCTTTTGACATTATTCTCTCTCCTTCCCCTCTCAACTCCACGCTCTCTTTTTCTCACACCCACTCTCTCTCTCTCCCCTCACACCCCACTTTCTCCTCCCCACTTTCTCCTCCCCTCTTTCTCCTCCCCTCACCCCACCCTCGCACGTATGAAGTTACTGGTGCTGCACCTAGGAGATTTTTCCATCTCCCACTCACGGCTCAAATCCTATGAGTCGACTCAAAGTCACCGCAGGCGACTATCAAACTCTAATCCCATGCCCCCCCCCCCCCCCTCCCCCGGCGCCTTATCCATCCCCTCCGTCCCCCTACACCTCCCACCCTTCCCCCTCCCCCCCCCCCCCCCTGGGCCGCCCCTTCCCTCCAACGCTCCCAACCCCTCCCTCCCTGCAGACCTGAAGGCGAAGCGGGGTTTCAACCTGCCCACACAGAAGTTTTGCTCAACCTGCTGCTCAAGTTCAACCTCCTACGCTCTCTGGGAGCTCAGCAAACGGGCAGGCGGTCATCTACCTCTATTCCTTCCCCCCTCCCTCCACTCATTCCTCCCCTTACCCATCCCCTCCGTCCCCCTACACCTCCCCCCCTTCCCCTCCCCGCCGGCCGTCCCTTCCCTCCTCTCCCAACCCCTCCCTCCCTGCAGACCTGAAGGCGAAGCGGGGCTTTAATCTGGCCACAGAGGTTTTGCTCTCGGGCAGCTCAGCGGGCGGGCAGGCGACCATCTACCTTTGTGACCGCGTGGCTGCTGCCTTCCCCACCGCCACCACCCGCTGCGTTGCAGACTCGGGCTATTTTGTCAGTAAGCTATTCTGTTACATGTATTGTTTGGGTGCTTGCTATGTTGATGTTACTTTTGAGAATTCTTAAAAGTAACATCAACCTATTCTGTTACATACATCGTTTGGGTACTTTGTCTGAAAGTGGAGTGATGTGCCGCACAAAAGACAAAGTCTACAGCTCATATACATCATACCTATACACATATTAGTATACATATATGGTCTCGTTTATAAGCAGGGAACAAAAACCCGAAACAAACCGACATGAAGACTCCTGTTGACTTTTCTTGAATCCCCTCCTTTGCTCCTATCACCCTCACCCCACTTCAACCCCTCTCAACACCTGCAGACTCCATAGATCGCAACGGCACGCGGCTGTGGGAGCGGCTGGCAAAGAGCATCTCGACCACTCAGCAACTCAGCAACCCTGCCTGCCGCAAACGTCAGGGCCTTCCCCATCCCCTCCCCACCTCCTCCCTCCCACACGCACCTCCCTCCCACACGCACCTCCCTCCCCACTCCCTCCCTCGCGCACCTTCTTTCCCTTGCTGCCCCTATTTCCTCCCGCCCTGCTCCGATCGCCTTTGCATGGCATCAACCTTCTTCCCCTGGATCTCAAAAAACTTTTGATGCGCCTCGAAAAAACCCTCCCCCTCTCCCCTCCCTTCTGCTTCTCCTTTTTGAAATAATGCGACCTGCAGGGCTCCCTCCCTCGCGCCACTGGGCCTGTTTCTTCCCCGAGCAAGCCCTAATGGCGCTAAAAACTCCCATCTTCGTCATCCAATCGCTTTTTGACGTCGTCGCGGCGGCGATTGGAGGGCAGACCCGCACCACTCCGGACCACAATTTTTATAACTACACTGCTACAGTACAGTGCGTGAACGAGCTTTTGGATATTCCAATGCCGATAACAATATTTGTGCGGTCTGGCACTTGGCGGAACGTTCGATATAAGACGAATTACTGCAAGGTTGGGGAGCGGACAGCGATGTATAATATGGCGCAGTTGGTGTACACGGGGTTGGAGAGGGCGAGCAAGGAGCGGCAGACTAGGGGGATTTTTCTTATATCTAACGGCATGCATGGTGTGGCTTTAATGGATGACAGGTGGGTGGGGACTAAGGTGAAAGGAGTTAGCGCCAGAGATGCATTGACACGGTGGTATAACAGTAGATTGAACAAAATTTTCTTCATGCATGAGTAATACATGCATATACATGTTTTGTAATGCCACTGTCCAAAAAAATTCTCGCTGATGACTGCCTCAGAAAAGATCCCACTTGGCACAGCCCTGACATTGTGTTCTAAGGTACCGGTACTAGGTTTGCATAGTGATTACTCAGGTTGCTAAGCAGTGTAGCTATCTTCACGACTTACGCAGATATCTGGTATGCGAGATACGTGCAATTCCTTTTCACGATGATTCTTCAACCTCCAGCGGCTGACGTGGCGGGATTGTTGTGAACTTGCCGCACCTCACGGGAATGCCAAGACCACGACCACGACACCTCGTGCGATATTCCAGAGCGAAACCTTTCACTTTCAGGAAGTTGTTGACGCACCTTCGCAAATCCCCGTCATCCAATGAAGCAGTCGTTGCTTATATCGAAATGGAGCTTGGATTCGTCAATGTGTTCGCCACACAGTGTTACGAGGTGCACCACTTGCTTGAGAAGAAGTTTCGCCCGAAGCGCGATGAGAGAGGCGGTTCGAGCGAAAACCGGCTGAGTGATGTGCACTTGTGCTGTCCACTAGCTCAATCCGCCACGTACCTCCAGCTTCCAGAAGCAAACCATCGCTGTGCTATGCCAGGGGCAAATTCTCCTACCAAAAGCAATTTCTTGCACAAGCCAACCAGATCCAAGTTTCCCCAACCCAAACCAGACCTATGCCGCGCCTGTATAGGCTTTTCGGTTCTCCTCAGCTGAACGCAACACCCGCCGCCTCGCAAGTCGTGCTGAAGCGTCCAACTGCTAACCGCACCCAGTTAGTACTGCACCACCTACTTTGCGAACAAAGGATGACCTGGTTTTGCCGAAGCGACAGCCCGCACCAACCTTTCAATTCGCAATACCCAGTCTCGAGCAGGTCTTACTTGCTCGCGGTCATGTCTAGATGCACGCGTACCCGTCGCATTCGAATAATTCCGAATTAGCTCCACTTACGCTGTCGCCTTCTGTAATTGGCGGGGGATAGCTCGCCTCCGTTAGACGCTCCCGCCTTCCAGTTAGACTCTCCCTCCGTACGAGACTACCGTGAATGCGGATTAGTATGGCTCATGAGCCTTAGTAGGCTGCACCATATCGGTACGGCATTGCACATTCGTAAGCCATAGTATACTTCGACACCATGGCGCCTTGATAGTGTCTCATATCTCCAATTCAACAAGCGACTCTTCCGGGGTCGCCTTGATAACGCCCGGGCCGCCGTTGATCAAAGCTCGCGTCGAGTTCGCTATCGTTTCCCAACCAATTATGGCGAAGCCGTGGAAGGACGCCACGTGGCATTGGCGCGCGTTGATCCTCACGCCTTTCCTTCTAACTCTCTGCTGGCTTACGTGGCCGGCCCTGCCGTCCGTCCACGTCAGCGTTGACGTCCATTGGCCGCAAGAGCGAGATTCCCTAGATTCCATCTCGTACCTTCTGAATCTACCCGCCCCGCTAGGGACTCACGCGGAGTTATCCGGGTTGGAGAAAAGCGCAGAACCTCTGCGAAATAAGCAAGCAGCGGGTAACACTCCGGCCGGCATTCCTAGACAGCGCCCCGATGACGGCGATAGACGGCGGCGTCCGGAGGGTGGGGGAAAAGAGGACGTAGCGCTGCGCGGGGGGAAGCGCGGACCGGGGGGGATGCGGGCGGAGGACCGGGAGTTCCGCGTGCTGCCGCTAACGGTGAAAGCGATGGCGGTGGCGAGCGCGTACCGCGTGGGTGAGAGCAGCTTCGTGGTAATGGGGGAGTACCTCACACCCGTCTTGGCGCATCATCTGAAGCGCGCGCTCGTCGACGAGTGCGCGTGGGAGGGGGAAACCGACGACCACGCGGTGACTGCGGCAGAGTTTCTCTGGGTATGCTCCTCCCCCCTCCCTTCTCCGCACCTCCTCTCCCCCGTACATTTCACCCGCGCGATCGCTGCCGCGGAGCTTCTCTGGGTAGCCATGCATTTCACCGCGCTTCACCCATACTCGCCGTTTCCGAGATCCGCAATGTCTCTCTCCTGATGTCCTCCCTTCTGTCCCTCCCTCTCCCTCTCCCTCTCCCTCTCCCTCTCCCTCTCCCACTCCCTCTCCCTCTCCCTCTCCCTCTCCCTCTTCCTCTCCCTCTCCCTCTCCCTCTCCCTCTCCCTCTCCCTCTCCCTCTCCCTCTCCCTCTCCCTCTCCCTCTCTCTCTCCCTCTTCCTCTCCCTCTCCCTCTCCCTCTCTCTCTCCCTCTCCCTCTCCCTCCCCCTCTCCCTCCCCCTCTCCCTCCCCCTCTCCCTCTCTCTCTCCCTCTCCCTCTCCCTCTCCCTCTCCCTCTCCCTCTCCCTCTCCCTCTCCCTCTCCCTCTCCCTCTCCCTCTCCCTCTCCCTCTCCCTCTCCCTCTCCCTCTCCCTCTCCCTCTCCCTCTCCCTCTCCCTCTCCCTCTCCTCTCCCTCTCCTCTCCCTCTCCCTCTCCCTCTCCCTCTCCCTCTCCCGCCACGTCACGCCTAAGTCAGCTTCGAAAGGAGGACTACCACGGCACGCCGTGGGCGCCGGTGATGATTCGCTGCACGTTCGCGCGGCCCGTGGGGGGTGACAATAACGGAGGGTCGTTGCTGCTCCGGCGACGGGGAACCGAGGAACCGAGGGCGATTGTAAAGAAGTTCCCTTTGGTGATTCAAGAGATGGAAATGGAGGTGCTTCGCGAGGAGCCGGGCGCGTTTGAGCTTATAAAGCAGCCGCCAATATACGAGGTACGCTACAACCAAATGCCGTTGTATCGTGTATGAAATTACTTGTCTGAATTCCCCATCCCACTGCTCAAGTTCATCCCCCACGCCGCCGTCTGATTGTAACAAATACATCTACATTCACTGTTACACCATCCCCTCTCGATTCTCCCTGCAGTTGGCGCACTGTAGCGGTCCCCTTTATGGCCACCTGCGGCCCCGTGCCGTCTCTGATTGGCTACACTACCACTCGCGCGCAGTTGGCGTACAACACTTCTTCCTCCACGATTTCGGGGCTATAAGCGGAGATTACTCCACCACGTCAGCAGATACCGCAGCAGGACCAGCAGCAATAGCAGGAGCAGCAGCAGGAGGGAGTGCAGCAAGCGGAGCAAGAGGAGGGAGCGGAGTGAGCAGGGTGGGCGGAGCGAGAGGAGCGGAGACTGGCGGAGAAGAGGAGCCGTCGTTGGCGGAGGCCGTGGCGCCGTTCGAGGCGCGAGGGCTGGTGACGGTGACGCGGCTGCTGGGGCACGAGCGGTTCCGGTCGCACTACTGGCACCAGATACTGACCCAGAACGACTGCCTCTACCGCGCCCGCTACACCGCCAGGTAATGACCCTCTATATTTCTTAACTATTTGTGACTTATAACGAGAACGAAGGGAACTTGTTCCAGCCCAGGGTGATGTGCACACGTTTTTATTGCATTTCACATTGAGAGCTTGGCATCGGCATGCAGGCACGCTGAGCAGCTGCACGCCCCTTCCCTGCACAACTTACGCATATCTTCTTTCATATCTTCACCCCTCCTTCGTTTCCCCACCCTCCCCCCCCCGTCCCCCCGGATGGCTCATCTTCGCTGACATGGATATTCACTCCCTAACCTCTTCGCAATCTGACCCATCTGCACCCTTTCCCACCGCTCCTTCATCCTTCCCCCACCCCCCCCGCAGGTGGCTCATCTTCACGAACATGTACGAGTATCTTCCCTCCCTAACCTAACCTCTCTCTACCCTTTCCCACCGCTCCCCATCCCCCACCCCCTCCTCACATGTGGCTCATCTTCACGGACATGGACCTTCACTCCCCAACCTAAATTCCTCACAATCCAACCTCTCTCCACACTTTCCCACCGCTCCCTCATCCCTCCTGCAGGTGGCTCATATTCACGGACATGGACGAGTACATCTTCACTCCCCAACCTAACCTCTTTCCACCCTTATGCACCGCACTTCTACCCCCCCATCCCCTCACAGGTGGCTCATATTCACGGACATGGACGAGTACATCTTCACTCCTCCGCCCGCGTCGCTCTCCTCCGCACTGGCAACGCTGGCACGGTCCAGCCGCGCGTGGGCGACCATGGGTGCGTACTGGGGCTTCATCACGCGCTGCCGGGAGAAAAACACGGACGACAACAGCAGTGGCAGCACTGCCAGTAGCAGCAGTGGCACTGGTGGTGGCAGCGGCAGCAGCGCCAGTGGCGGCAGCAGCAGCAGCAGCAGCAGCAGCAGCAGCAGCAGCACTGGACTTATCAGCACAAGCAGAGGCTCAAGGGAGTTTATGGAAACAGCAGGAGGGTCTGGTGAGGAGGAGATAAATGGATATGAGGCCCAAGGGCTCAGGGAAAAGGAGCTTCTGGTGGGTTATTTACCCATGAGGAGCCGACTTCCCATCTGCAGCAGCCTCAACTACAGTGAGCCCGCCACCATTAACACAACAAAAGCTTTTTTCTGCCCGGAGCACTTTGGACGGAGGAAAGTGGTTCTGGACCCGCGGAGAATTGACCAGGTTACAGTTCACGAAGTGTTGCTTCCGGGGAATGCCACAGGGGAAGTTTGGAATGCTTCTTATGAAGCCGGGATGCCTGTTATAATGCACTACCGAGGCATCCTGAACCAAGAGAAGATGCCGAGATGTGTGAGAGTGAGATTGGAGGAGACTGTGGGGAGTAAAGGTGAGGGAGAACAGTTGAACGTGATTGATTTCACGTTCTCAGATTACCTTAGGCAAATGTTGGCTGGTGTTTCTCAATAGCGATTGTATGAAATGCAGTGAACAAATGTTGTATATTGAAGGAGATAAAGTTGAACTGCAAACTGTCTGATTTTGTTTAAATTTTTCTTACCCCAAGAAGATCGAGGTCCCATGATCTAGCGGTTATGATGTCAGACTCTGAATCTGAATGCCCGAGTTCAATTCTCGGTGGGACCTTTCTTGCCGTTCGCCTACCCTTCTTTTTGGCCTGTCGAGGTTGCTTGGTGGGGTTTACAGATTTTGGCCTTGTTCGATCGATAGCTTTGAAGTCCAGGGGTAACCACAGTCCTATCAAAGTATTGCGTGGCTCGGGAAAGGCTCGGCTGCTGCAAACGAGGGTTTTAAACCTCACGAGAGGCTAGGCGGACCCAAACCAGAACCTCAAGTACACCTAACCCGCGCTAATTTCAAAAACTTCGCACCGAGCCGCGATTTTGCCACTTGCGCAAGGGATATTTGTGTAGGGAGTGAGCACCTAGCTGTCTCTGCTGACGGGGCGGATTTGCCTCGCGCGTGTGTCGAGCGAGAAAGTTACGAAGCAGAAACTGTTTCTCTTTGTTTGAGAGTGGTTCGGCAAGAATTTTGAGTATGGGATGAAGTGCCAGCATGTCATCCCACAGCGTCGTAATGTTCTGCTGACCATTCACCATGCCACGTGACGACAAACCCTTTGAAATTGGGGGGATTGAAATTGGCGCGGGCTAGGTGTACGTTCGGCACACCTACGAATCTGGTGCGGTAATTTTCGCTGCGGACCGCGGTCCAAACACTGTACCCACTGGTCAAGCAACAGTACTTCACGGGCAAAAAATACTTGGTTTCCGCTGGCTGCACCAACGACAGCCGCCCCAATGCCACTTGTTCGATCGATAGCTTTGAAGTCCAGGGGTAACCACAGTCCTATCAAAGTATTGCGTGGCTCGGGAAAGGCTCGGCTGCTGCAAACGAGGGTTTTAAACCTCACGAGAGGCTAGGCGGACCCAAACCAGAACCTCAAGTACACCTAACCCGCGCTAATTTCAAAAACTTCGCACCGAGCCGCGATTTTGCCACTTGCGCAAGGGATATTTGTGTAGGGAGTGAGCACCTAGCTGTCTCTGCTGACGGGGCGGATTTGCCTCCCGCGTGTGTCGAGCGAGAAAGTTACGAAGCAGAAACTGTTTCTCTTTGTTTGAGAGTGGTTCGGCAAGAATTTTGAGTATGGGATGAAGTGCCAGCATGTCATCTCACAGCGTCGTAATGTTCTGCTGACCATTCACCATGCCACGTGTGCTGTAACCCCAGCAGGCGACGACAAACCCTTTGAAATTGGGGGGATTGAAATTGGCGCGGGCTAGGTGTACGTTCGGCACACCTACGAATCTGGTGCGGTAATTTTCGCTGCGGACCGCGGTCCAAACACTGTACCCACTGGTCAAGCAACAGTACTTCACGGGCAAAAAATACTTGGTTTCCGCTGGCTGCACCAACGACAGCCGCCCCAATGCCACTTTGAAGGTGTAAACATTTCGGGCAGAAATTGTGTAAAAACATTTGTACCCTAAAACGTTTGGTGTACAGTTTTCCCGTAAAGCAGCTGATGATTGTTTTTTGAAACGCGTTTGTGTTCGAGGGTACACTGGGATTTGAATTTTCCATCTTTCACCCAACAGTGAGTTTTCCGAAGTTCACCACGTGCTATTTTGGAATTTTGTGAAACAATTTCTCGAATCTGATTTTGCTAGAATCAATTGAATTGCGCACTGTGACAGTTTGTTTTATCGGTTGACTACGCGGTTCTGACTGTTGTGACTTGGGCTGTTCGGGCAGCTGGAAGGAAGTGACCCCAGGTTCGGACACCCTAGGCCGACTCGGCTATACTTTGGTGGGAATGAAGTGCAATCGAACAAGGCCTTTGTCTGTAAAGATTCCCAGATTCCCCGCTCCGTCACCCATTATCGCGATTACTGTAGCCATTCTTGAATGCAGAAGACGTTCTTCATCGCGCTGGACGAGACACGCCAGACTCTCCACACGCACTTGCTGCGGAGATCTCCAACGAACCGTGAACCTTGGGGGCGCTACACTCTTGTGTACGGCGTGCTGCGTCCTGGAGTGAGCATAGATTCTGGCAGCAATATGGGATCTTGTATGTGAGGTAACATAGATCACACAAACAGCACGAAAGCAGCAGCACAGCAGCACCTGCCGCGAGTTGAGAAAGCGGGAGGAGTAAACCGCACGTTTGAACGTCACAAAACAACATTCATACGCCTCGCTGGCAGGCAGCTCAGCTATGGATCTAGTTTTTATGTTGAGGCGAGGGGAGAGGTTCTTGTACAGAACTGTATTCCAAAAGGCCTGAAGACCAGGGTCTTGGTCCTGTCCTGGCGTGTCTTGAGGGTTCTGTGCATCACTTGCACCGCGTCCGTCAGATCTTTCTACGTGTAGCGTGAATCGGCCCTTCTCCCTGACGATTCCCATTCCAGTCATAATTCTAGTACGTGTGCCTGCTTCTATCAGGAACTTGCGCACATAAATTTGTGCCTTCGTGAGACTTCTCCATCTCTTACGCACTGCTTGTGCCTCAGCCTTTCCAGTTGAGACTTCGAACTTGCCAGTTCTTTTGGTTTATCTCAGTCGCATCGAGTCCAGCACCAATGTTGACTCCACCTCGCTTCCATCGCAGGAGCTCCAGCGACGTTTTGAATTTCGCAGAGCCCATCGTCGTCATGCTCCCTGACGGCTCCGCCAGACTTTACGCGACGGATTTTGAATCCGTCGCGGTCACGGCGCGCCGAGTCCTTGGCCAGTATCCCGACCACAAGTATTCGCTACCAGCTCAGATGGCGGCTTCGCGCCGTTGTCGCCAAACCGGATACTGAAGCCAGGAGGCACGTATCAGATCGTGCGACGCGATGTTGTGCATCCGCGGCCAAAGAAAAATGTTCATTCAATCTCAGCACGTTCCAGAAGTTTCCCCGTCGATCTGGAGGCGATTTGTTCGGAACTTGACATCAGATGTCGTCAGCCAAGATCCTGGGAAAGGAGGATTTCAACATCTCTTCGCGACCGACCTAATATGAGCACAAGCGCGTCGGAGCGGCCCCCGCAAATGAGGCAGGGCGCTGATGACACCGCAGGGGGAACAGAGCAAGAAAGAGATCACCGGAACAGTTCGGGCTACTACCCGTGCAGTGGATCGCTCGTTCATCCAAAGGTCGCATGTCCAAGACCTGGGACCTCTGATGGGACTTACCGAGGCAATCCTGCATCGAGTGGTCGCATTTTTAGGAGGTCGCATTCCCGCAAGAGTTTGATCTCAGAGGACCTTTTGAAGGCTGCTCAGCTGCAGCAATTAGCTGGAGAAACCAGGATAAGTTAATATTTCGATCTAGAGCTTTGCTGTGCTCTGGGTATGTATCAGAATGGCTATGTACAAATATTTATGATGCTCCGTGCTCCATGTACAGAATATGTATCTAACACTCCATGCATTCCTTCCCCTGCTGATGCTCCTGTAAATGTGGTGCATAATGGTGAGATTTTAGTTGGTGTGAGGTGATTTTCGTTTCGTGTATTTTTAGGGCTGACTGTAACAGCTAGACCAGAAACCCATCACCCATCGTCACTGGCGCACCAATCGCTGCTCGTCATATTCTTCGCAGGTGATCGGAATCGTCTGTGCCGTTCGATAGGGTTTGCGAACATTCTGACTTCGACGGCGCACATTGCCTTGGGATCAGGAGCTCAGGAAACCAACTCCAAATATCGCGGAGGATCGAAGGCCAAGGTTGGTTGCTTGAACAGAAAACGCATTCGACAGGTAGATGTGTTTGATGTGGCACAGTGGCACCATCACCACAGATCAAATGGTTGTGTGGTGCATCTTGCATGGTGCATCAACTGGAACCACGACCATGAAAATATGAAATAATGGAGGGAACGTGGAACCAAAGCATTTCTCCAGATCCAGCATTTCGAGATACGGCATGGTGACTCGCTTTTTTAATACGTATACAGCGGTTCAGAGGAAGAATTCCCCCTCACAAAAACTCACCTGTCCTACACTTGTATCAGTTGCTGAAAGGAGCAACCTCATGAGGCACAGAATCCAGCATCAAGGTTTTGAAAGCTTTCCTTGACGGCAGTTTTTTAGATTCACTACAACAAATGCAGGTCTCTATTGTCAGAATGCCATGGACTATGGTGGACTGACGTATCACGGAAACCTTTCGTCAATCTCTAGGCTGTTTGAGGTTAGACGCATGCATTCCCGCCGTGCTTGAGAATCGCTGCTTCCTGCTAGGTTTTTTCAGCACCCTTCAATGGCGCTGGATGTTACATGGGGACAAGGATGGGCTCTCGCCAGTGCTGGCGCGTTGTTGATCGCCTTGTACTGCTACACCGTAGTCAAACTCACGCGAGTCGGCTTTCCCAGGCTAATCGTCTCCATTCCAGCTCTCACCGCAAACGTCTTTCTTCCATGGATCTTCCGGCAAGAGGATCAGATTCTCGGCGTCGTGATAGTCTACTGTATCACGACTTGGCTCAGCTCATTCAAGCTCCTGTGCTTCTGCTGGGATACCGGCGTTCTTTCCAGCCCTTGGATTTCATCCGACATTTACCGGTTCGTCGCAGCTCTTTCCCTCCCAATTCACATCCAGCCGATTTCGAAGGAGCTTTCTGGAAAGCAGGGTCCCGACGCGACGAAGCAGAGCGTGATTGGTTGGATAAGTGATACGATACAGTCGGAGACATGGTCTATGCTCTTAATCCGGAGCAGTTTTAAGGTGTTTGTGTTTTATCACCTGACGAAGGTGATGGCGTATCTCGACGTCGCCCCGCTCTTCCTAATGCACGTCGTCTTATCCTGTAACCTCTTCCTCTTCGTAACCATCGTCTGCGAAACTTTCGCCGGCGTCGCAGCAGCATTTCTGGACATCCAGATGCTGCCTCACTTCAACCACCCGTACTTCGCCACGTCATTCCAGGAGCTCTGGTCGCGACGGTGGAATCTCACCGTCAGTACGTGCCTTCGCGAAACTATTTTTGAGCCCGTGAAATTCGCGGTCATGTGGTGTACCACTCCCCGTACAGTCACATCCTCATCAGCGTCTGAAGCAGAATCAGCGGCGTTTGCAGCAGCAGCAGCAGCAGCAGCAGCAGTAGGGACAGCGGCAGCTGATCGGAACGACGACTCGCACCCTGCTGAAGCTCGAATGTCTCAGATAAAAAATGGAGAGAAGCAGAACGGTGCGATACAGAACGGTGGGATACATTGTAACGGAGCTGAACGGAACTCTCAGGGCAAGGCACCAATAACGGAGAGTAGACTAGCGAAGCTGGTGGGGATGCTGGCGACGTTCTTTGTGTCCGGATTGGCTCACGAGATGGCCGTTTGGTACATGAGTAACCGGGTTACAGGCGAAATGACGCTGTTCTTCACTCTCCATGGAATAGTTTCGGCGACGGAATGTTACATTATGCGTCAGCGGTCAGGGAAAGGAGGCCGGAGCAGACAGGCCAGGCAATCTGCACAAGGAGACAGTTGCATAGCTGTTCGTAGTAACGGGGCACGGCTGAAGCTGTGGGGGTGGAGGGATGTAGCGGCGTGGATATTCGTGGTGGGGAGCTCCTTGGTGTCTGCGCATTACCTCTTTTTTGGTCCTCTAACCAGGCTGAGGCTGAGCCATGAGGTGATTAGAGAAGTGCGGACTGCTTTCGGGCACTTTTCACATGCTGGTCATGCAGCTTGAAATCATTCCGGATTGGAGGGTCAAATTTCTCCTAGAGTATGATGTTTTCTGGGGTCTTGAAGCGACCTCGGAGAAAGAGTGAGTTCAACCTGGGAGTATGGAAGGCCTCATGTTTAGGCTTGAGCCTGGTCCAGGCCACCCAATGGAATCCACCTACAGAATCTTGGAATGCGGTGGCACATGCAAGCAACCTTACAGCAGCTTTGCAGCAGCAACTGTGATAGCACCTGGGTGGGTAGAACGGTTATCCTCGTGCCAGTTCAGGAACAAGCATATTTCTAAAAGCAGAAGCAGATTTGGCAGGGAAGGTCCAAGCTGGCGCCGAGCAGATGTGCAGCAGCAGGTTCAACAGCTGGTTTTTCATCCACAGAATTCCAGATGCGCAGGGGGGAGTGCATGAGTTGTGCTTTGTGCTAGTGGAAGGGTTGAGGGGGGAATTTCGGAAGGACATATGCTACTGAGCAGAGGGACTTCAGTGGGAGGCTTGCTGGAGCGATGGCAAGATACTACTAGGTTGTAGGACTGCCAGTTTGAGTTGGCCTAGGAATGGTGGTCTAGCACAACTTGAGCACAATTTTGTATTCTGCTAGCACGCATTGGATACATGAAGGAGCGTTCACCCTTCTCTAGGCAACATTACAAAGCTGTTGGGTAAAACATCGAATAAAAAGAGTCAAACATCTAGTTAAAGAGTCAACATTGGCCTCCATTCCTGAGCCTACAGTGTAGGGGCAGACATATCTACATGGTACGGTATGAACTGCCGGTACATAACGCTACATGTGAGCTTGAAGGAGTGGTGGTCCAGAGAGGTATCTCTCACTAGCAGGAGGCATGATGTACTCGTTTCTAGCTGCTGCACTACCGCTTCGCCCCCTCACCGAATCCTCACTTAGCCTGACCCACGCCCTCCGCCCTGGCGCCAACCCAGAAGAGTAACTGTGCCACTCGTCACAGTGCTCATAAGAGTGTTCAGCCCGTTGCGCAGCTTCAAGGGAAGGAGCACGCTGGAGTTGCTGGGAAGCAAACGAGTTAACCCCTCCTGCAGGTTCTGTGGAAAATGATGTCTGTTGGCTGACGATTACTGGTCCGGCCCAGGTAGGATGGCGAGCGGATTCCCACGCTCCTTGCTCCATGGAAATAGGAGAGGCAGAAGTGATCCCACTGACCCCAGGGATCCCAGAATTTTGTTCCTGCTGTGCGAATGCTCCCTGCTGCCCCATGGCGGTGCAGCTTCTAGAACCGGGCGGAACACGGTGGCGGATGCGCGTGTCCGTCATCATGAGCACAGGGCCTTCCACGTCAACCCAGCCCTGCGCCGACTCAGCATCATCACCACACATCGCACCCGCGCGGCTGAAGGCATGACGAGCTGCAACCGCTGAAACGGGGGGAAGGTCCGCGTCGCGCCTTGCGAACTCCACGCTCCCAGGCGGAGGCGCAGCGGTCATGGCGTCCTTGCTAGACGAAGCCGACGCGGCGCGGCGCAGATGGCGCGGGTTGAAGCGCGAGAGCACCGCCAGCACCTTGCCTTTCAGCGAAGCCGCTTCCGCGACGGCGGCGGACGATGGAGCGTGGGGAGCGCGGGATGTCGCCCCCCCGCCGGTGGCGGAGCTGCTGCAAGCGTCGGCTTCAGCGGGCTCTTCCTCTTCAGGGGAAAGTTCCTCTTCGAGGACGGCCAGCTGCAGGGAGCAGCAAGAGAGGAGAGCGCGTCAAAAGCTTAATGAGGGTAATTCTCGACTATTGTCCATTATTAGTTCGAAAGCTTCAACAGCAGAGAGGGATGGGAAAGCTTCTTACCTCGGCGAGGATGGGATTTGGTGTGGCTCGCGGGGAAAGGGCCACGTGGAATCGCGACGGAACCTCATCGGCGTGGAGCCTGGAATCGTCGCTGCAGCGTTGCGCGCCGCTGTGCGTCCTCGACTTTTGGAGCACATGCGCTTTCGAATCGTCAGTGTAATAACCGCCGTGACGGCCGTTCAACGAAATTGACGGCCCGTCATGCTCATATCGGCTCCAATCAGGCTCCTCATCGTCGTCGCCAGCTCGGCCCGAGTCGAAGCTGCTGCCTCGGCCAGAACCGAAGCTTTCTTGCGCGGCGAAGCAGGTCTCGAAGGTCTCTTCGCGGCTCTGCGTGCTGCCGCTGGCGCAACTCGGCGACTCGGCGGCCGACGACGACGATGCGCGCGACCACACACCGGCGGTTTGAATCGACTCAATTGTCGCCGCCGCGGTCGCCGCCATTGTCGCCGTTGTCGTCGTTGTCGCCGTCGCTGTCGTCGGAAACGTCGCGACATGATTGAACGACACGTTCTCGACGCTCGCCTCCAAATCGCGTCGCAAAGCCCACCCGCCGCCGCCGGCGCCGCCTCGCATCAGCGGGATGTTGCCGTCGCTCACGGCACGGGGGCTGCGGAGAGGGAGAGTCGCCGGCGCGCGGAAGGCAGATGCGGGGGACGGCGTCGTGAAACGGATTGAACTGGCCTGTTCGCGAGCGGACGCGCGCCTCGGCGTGAGAAAATAGGTTTCGCCCGGCAAAAGCGGCGCAGACGGGGAAACTGGACCATCGAGCGACGCGAGGTTTATGTTGGGGAATTCCGAGAGGACGGTATGGGCGGAGAGTGGCTGGTCATCGTGGGAGAAGAGGCGAATCGAGCCGTCGGTTAGCACGACGATTACCGGCTCAAGACCGTCGGAGCTCGCGCTGCGGTCCCGAGGCTTACTCAGAAAAATCCGCCCAGCCATCACGTCGCAGAGAAGTAGAATAAGTTTTGTTGTTGAAGTTGTGAGAACGGAATTAGAAATTGCTTGCTGGCTTGGAATTTGATCGATGTGGACTAAGAGAACAGCATACGCTGCTGCTGAAACTGGAATAACAATCAGAAAAAAACTTTCTTGTCTGTTTCGATATGGGAGGTGATAGAACGGACCATGTGTTGGTGGATGGGAGTGTTTCTAAATGAGGGAAGAGGAGAGCAGAGCTGCGGAGAGAGCGGCGCGAGATGCCATGCGCTGGAAACAGACGACAAGGAGTTCGGTTGGGGGATGCTTGGTCGGGGGAAAGGAAATTGGTTGTCGGGAAAATGGGGGGAATTGAGGTGGCGGGGAATCGGAGACCTGGTTGGATTGCCAGATATTTTCCGATCCCTTTCCACTCCAGATATTTAAATTCCTGACAACTGGCACGACTAAAGAATTACGTGAAGAATGTTTTTTTCCAGTGACTAGTATCCCAAGCATTTTCGCTCGATATATCTCAACATGTTGACATAAATTGAGTACAAGAATATGCAGACACTTTACAATCCCACTTATCATTGTCAACAGCTCGATATACAGTTCCTACCTTCCTTCTACGCATTCACTGACCGACTCCCGGGCCACGCTGAACGCAGGAACCACTTGGTCTCCAATCAAAAACCAGTTTAACACGCTGGAAAGGTAAGTGGGGGGTACTTTTTTGGACCTTTTCATTGCATCCAGGCCTGTCTGCCTACCGTCCGCATGGGGGCGCATCTATGATTGTCCAGATTTTTTTTTGGAAAGCTACACCAAGCCCTCACCATGTAGAAGTGACAATGTGTTTTGAAAGGATGTACATTGCGGGTAGCGTGATCATTCTTCAACTTTAGTTTCCTCCAATCCTAGAAAAGAGAATTGAGGCCCTGCCAATCGCCACAGGTCTCGTAAACAGTAAAATGCGGACACCATCTTGTCTTCTTGCAACGCCGGTTGGGAAGGTCTTAAGGCGTGTACAAAGTACAGATGATGCTCCTTTGACTAACCCAAGGTTGCCTTGTGAAGGGGGCTTTTAAAACCGGAGGTCCAAGAGTTTCCAAGTTAGGAAGGTTGAAAGGGGAGAGAAAGGTGACTGGCTCGCGAGCCAGGGTGGTGTCGAAATTGGTGGTCTGGGGTCGCAAAGGATGAAAATTTCGCGAAAACAACCAGATCTGGAATGCAACGTCAGAACTGGTTCGCAGACAGTTTCGGACGGGCTTCAAATTTGTTGGCGAAATCGTCACTGCTTTCGTCCTCGCTAGAACAGTTTTTTCGCGTGACGAAAATTGTCCCCCCGATTTGCGAAGTGAGTCGTACCAACTGGGTCACCCCTTCTCAAAGTTAGGAAGGTTGAGGCACTTTGGGGCTGTTTGGGACTCCGGTTTTAAGTGCTTTTCAGCATTTCGCAAATTTCGTCAACATCGCACATAGAAAAAAAGGGCTAATAAAGAAATTGTAACTCCTCATTGACTGTTTGACTTCGGTCTCTTCAGTTTGACATTGGTTTCTGTGGTTAATATTGGTCCATAGTCAGTGCAACTTGCTCAGGGTGCTTGTAACGTAGGTGCAACTGGCTGGCGCAAAATACACGGATGCAGACTTTCTGGCGCGTGCAGGGCAAATTCGCGCGCAGCAGTTGAGCAACATGTGTACTGCAAAAACTTGACGTCGAGGAACGTCGGTGAATCCTGACGGTTGGAACATTTGATCCGAGGGTGGAAATTCACCAACGTCCTCGACGTCGGGTTTTTGCACACGCCATTACACGTGTGCCATACTTGCACAATCACCTTCGCGATCAGCTGTTTTCGAGCCCCTAAAATAATCCATCGTTACAACCCTATCAAGCAATCTTAACACCTATATTCTACCATTTTTTTCAGCTTGCACTTTCATAGTTCGGTGAGCCATTTCTGCCACCACTTTTTTCACAACAATTGGAAAATCGTCCGACATGATACAATCTGAACCGTCTTATAGGATCGTCTCAGGTTGATCGCACGGAGTGTAGCGGCGGAAGATTGCTAGGTAATGTCGGGTACGGACTCTGTCAGAAGAGGGAGATTTGAATCTCGACAGAAGTGACTACTACAATGCGGTACAGGGGTTTATATAGGAATACAGTGGAATACAAAAGGTCCTAGCTAGCCATGTACTCTGAGGGGGTACATTCCCCTTAGGGCTAATCTAGATGCAGCATCACAACCGTGCGGTTCGGTAACCGTATGCGGTCCGGTAACCGTTTGAACTTTTCCCGCGCTCTGTACTTCGAATTCTTCCTGCTTGTAACTGTCTCAATAACTGTCTCGTCGCTTGGTCTTTCGTCCTCGCTGCAGTCATCTTTGCGTTGGATTTGTTACTCATGAATGTTTATCCAACAACTCCATTTCGTAACACTCCCCTTCATTCCTGGAAGAGCGAAGACTTGACACGCTTGGTTATACCACAGATGTTTCCGCAGTGATGATGTTGCTGACGTGGCAGCTTCTTGGTGAGGAAGTCAGCTGTCATGTCACCAGTGGGGCAGTAAGTCAAGATGACTTTGCCTTTGTCAACTTCGTCGTTGACGAAGAGGTAGCGGAGTGCGATGTGTTTGGTGCGGTTGACGAAACCAGGCTTGTTCGCGATTTTTATCGCGCTTTGGTTGTCGCAATGAAGTTTGAAGCCTGCGGATGTCGCGATTTTTGCCTCTTGGAGCAGCTCCCGAAGGTAAAGTCCTTCGCGAACAGCTGACGTGGCAGTGATGAATTCAGCTTCAGCGGAGGAGAGCGCCACCATTTCTTGCTTCTGGGAATTCCAAGAGATTGGTCCGGTAGGCTCGAGACAAAAGACGAAGCCGGTTCGGAACCGTCGATTCGCAGGATCGGCAGCATGATCTGCGTCCACGTAGCCGACAAGGCTGAAGGAGCGGGTCGTGAGGGTTGAGTAGGTGAGATGAAATACTGTAGGGCGCGTTGTAAATCCAACATGTGCTCCCCTTCAGGCCGCTTGGCATACTCAGCGAGTTGGCTCGAGATGTAGGACTGGTCAGGTCTGCATGTGACTGCGGCGAAGAGGAGACAGCCGAGGTGCCGCTGGTACAGTTGATGACCGGATGGGTTGAGAGGTGTGGTGTCGGGGAGGTGCGGGGTGGCCGGGTTGCGGTAAGGAGTTGAGAGGTTGGCTGGTTTGATGTTGAATCTGGTTGCAAGAGTTTCAGCGTACTTGGAGGCGGAGAGGTGAATCGCATCATCAGAGTAGGAGATGTTGAGGCCCAGGAACTTGGTGAATTGGTTGGTGCTGGTGATTTCGACGCGGTTGCTGAGGTTCTTCTTGAATCGGGCAAGGAGATCGTTGCTGGTGCCGGTGTAGAGGAGATCGTCAACGTACGCTGTTAGGAGGATATAATCTCCGCAGTAGTGGAGGCGGTACATGCCGGGGTCGTGAGGCAGCTGGATGAAGCCGATGTCGAGCAGGATTTGGTGGAGGTACTACTGCCAGAGACGTGGCGCCTGCTTGATGTCATAAAGCGATTTGCGGAGCTGACACACGCGACCGTCGCCGTCGCCGTAGGTGTGAGGTTGTTCGATGAAGATGAGGGTGTCCACGGGGGCGTAATGGAGCGGGTTTTTGACGTCAATTTGGCGGAGGGGGAGATGTTTTGCTGCTGCGATGGCGAGGAGAATGCGGACGGAGGTGTGGCGGCTGACAGGGGTGAAGGTTTGGTCAAAGTCAACGCCGTGGCGTTGATCGAACCCGCGAACAACCCATCGGGCCTTGTAGCGCTCGATGGTGTCGTCGGCGGTGGTTTTTACGCGGAAGACCCATTTTCCCGAGAGAACGTGTCTCCCCTTCAGGGCAGCGCGATCAGTAAGGACCCAGGTGTCGCGAGCTTTAAGCGCGGCGACTTCAGCATCCATCGCGGCGCGCCACTCCTTTGCGTAGGGGCCGGTGAGAGCTTGACGTGGGGTTTTGGGTTCATCTGCTTTGGGCGGACGGGACACAGTCGTGTTGAGGCCGAAGATGTGAAGGCCTGAAATTCCAGGACTGTGACACTGATCGCTGGTTACCTCCACCACGTCATCGTCAGAGTTGTTGCCGCTGGAAGGTGTGGGGCTGAGGAGGGAGTCACGAGAGGAGTCGAGGGGAGCGCCGTCCTCGTCCTTGTCACTCCAAAGGCGAGGGCCAGGGTGGGGATCGGTTGGATCCTGGTCCACAAGCGCAGCAGTGGCTTCGTCTTCAGGCGTAGCGAAGCTGCGCGGTGGGCGCTCGTAGTCCGCGATGTTATGCTCGCCTCGGACATGGTCAGCATGGCGGTCGCACTAGAACTTGCGAATGGAGAGGTCTTCGTAGAAGATGACGTCGCGCACTGCGACAATCTGTGATGTGTTATGATCAAGTATGTTCCAAGCGTGGTGTTCGAAGCTGATGTCAAGGTGCACACCCCAGCGTGCGCGACGTGCGAACTTCCCCGTGGTCGCCGCTGCAGGGCGGTATTGCACCATGCAGCCCCAGACGCGGAGCATGGAGATGTCGCCTTGTTTGCCGGTGAATTTGAGGTGAGGCGAGAGGTTGTCGGTGTTGGCAGTGGTGCTCAGCAGGTTGTGCAGGCGGACAGCGTGATGCATGGCGTAAGGCCAATACTTTGCGTTGACGGCGCTCTGCTGCAGGAGGGCACGAACCTTGGTCATAAGGGTGCGGTTGGTGCGTCCTGCGACTCCTTGCTGGGGGTGTGCATAGGGAAGGGAGAGCGTGTGATTGATGCCTTTTTCCTCCATGTATGCTTACATTTTGTCGCTCTTGAACTCGGCTGCGCAGTCAGTCTGCCAGATTTTGAGGGTGCAGCCGGACTAAGTCTCCGCGTTGGCATGCCAAACTTTGAAGATGTCATAATCCCTGCTCCTGTGGGAGACATTGGCGACCCAGACGAAGCGAGAGTGAGCATCGACGAAGGTGAGAGTGTATTCTTTGCCGTTGAGGCCGGTCTGAGTGAGCACGAGAAAATCGATGTAGACCTTCTCAAGTTTTTCCTAGCGGTTGGTCCCTGGTTCAAGGAGTTTGACGGGCTGATGTGTGAGAGAAGCTTCAGGGCAGATGTCACAGTCGGTGCGGCGAGTGGTTTTGACTGGAACGGGAGTGCCGTCTGGGCGGAGGAGAGTGCCGAGAAGGAATACTTGCGCGCGAATGCAATTGTTGAGGACTTCCTGAGAGGGGTGGCCGAGGCGTTTGTGCCAAAGGTCAGGTTGAGCGCGCAGAGCGGGAGAGCGTGTGAAAAATGCAATGAGTTCAGCTATGGCACGTTCAGTTGGCTGCGGGATGGGCTGTGGGGAAATGGAGATTCCAAGAGCAAGAATGAGTTTCCTCTGGGAGGTTTGGGCGTGGCATGTGATGGGGCGGGAAGGCATATGTTGCCGGAGGGCTTGGGGCAAGTGAGTCTGACGGGTCGATGGGCGTGGGTTCAGTGTGAAGGGGGCTGCGAGGATAAGTGCGGTAAGGCAGTATAGTGTCGCGGTCAATAGGGGGTCGTGAGTCTGTGGAGTCTGGGGAGGCGCGTTGAGGAACAGTAGGAGATCCCCAGGAGTCACTTGCGGGTGTGGTGCCTGGGGGAATGCCGAGGGGACGTGGTGACCCATAGGATCCCCTTGCTTCAGCTACTGCTTCTTGTTCAGTGCGAGCGATGACGGCTTCGATGGGCTCTTCTTCCTCCATTGTTGATGGTGCAGGGTACCCCCCTCCTGTTGTACCAGTTCCGCTTCCCCATGCTGCTGCTCCGGTTCTGACCCCCCATCCTCTAGCTGCTGCAGCTGCTGCTGCCTTTGCTTCCTCGTCCGCGCGGCGACGCCGTTCTTCCTCTTCATGTCGCTGAAACTCCTTTGTGGTCATGGTGCGATGGGACCAGGGGTGGTTGACGCGATAGGTCTCCCAGGTCATTGGAAGGGGATTGTTATCTTTGTCGTGTGCGCCAGGTCCCGTGTAACGTGTGAGGAGATCGAGGCGATCATGGACTGTGGGGTCAATTCGGGTTTTGCGCGGCTGAAAGATGGTGAGTGCTGCAGCTAGTTCTCCGTCGCGCATGCTAGATGGGTGAGGAGTTTGCCATTCCGCTTCCTCGACGATGTCCAAGCCAGCAGGCTGGATGACGGGTCCAGCTTCCTCAGATGAATCTGAGTCTTTAGGAGTCTGTTCTGAGGATGAGTCCTCGTGTGCTTTTGTGGCTGCGAGGCGCCGTGCTGCTGCAGCCGAAGATTCTCCTTCATCGGCCGGCGCTTTTCCTCGGCTGGGAGGTGGATTGTCTTGGCGTGTGGGTGGCGAGGTTCTGTCTGTCGTGGAGGCTGTTGGGGTTTGGCAGTTGCGGCAGAGGCCGTCAGGTCCAAGTGCGTGCGGATCGATCTCCTTCGGGTGAGCGTGATGCTTGATCCAAGGGCGACCATCTGGGTGCTTGGGCTTGCGAGTCCACACGATGTTTTTGGGCTGCAGGTCGATGAGATCTCCTGAATCAGCGCTGCAGTCTGGGATGTTGAAATCGAGGATGTAAACGCCGTCTTCGGAGTGGGCTCTGCTGATGTATCGCGGTTCGCTGTTTGGTTTGTTGTAGTCTTTCCAGTCCATGAGAATGTCGCGTGTCTCGAGGTCAGTTGTCATCACAAATCCGCTTCGTACGAGTTGATCATAGGAGAGGAGATTGTATTGCAGGTCCCGTACGATGAGAACGCCGTTGAGCGTGATGTGGATGTCGCTGTCATGAGCCTTGAGGACGACGATGCCGCATGCTCGTGCTTGGAGTTGTTGATTGTTGGCCACAGTGACGACGATGGGTTGCGGGATGGTGCTTGCATTGGAGATGTAGCGCTTGAAGCCCACCATGTGCTGCCCGCAGCAGCTGTCAAGATACCAGGTGTTGTAGGAGTTCGCGCGATGTTGGGCCGAGAGTGCCAAGTTTGGTGTGTTGCGGAACGGAATGCGCCTATCGCCAGCAGCATGGTAATTATCCACAGGGCGAGTGTCGATGCGGTGACCGTAGAAGTAGCTGGTGATTGATGGCGAATTTATAAAGTCTTCGTCATGCGGCGGCGACTCCAGCAAGGGTATCGGCAGATTCCAATCTTGTTCGTATTCGTCAGAGACGAATTCCCCATCTTGCGTGAATGAGTTGCTGTAGCCGGTGAATTGGACTTCGTTTCTCGACGGGGGAGGAGAGACGTATCGCAGATGTCGTCGATTTGTGCGACGGGTGCAGTGGGGGATGCGCATCGCCATGTTGCCCATGACATGGCGGATGTTGTTGTTGTTCTTTGGTGCGCGCTGAATGTCTGATTGTGACGGCTGGCGCGGGGCAGACCGATGGTCCGAAGACGGTCGGCTTGCCTAGCGCATATGATCGGGACCGTAGGCAGAGTTGTTGTGCGTTGCGGAGTCGTGTCGTGGTCCGGATCGGCAGCGTTCGGTGGAGTGACTGAAGGCTTTGCAGTTCTTGCAGTAGTATTGTTGCGGCCGCGTGTCACGATTCCTTCGTTGGTCGCGATTAGAATAGAAGGCGATTTGTTCGCGGCGCGCCCCCTTTTCTTGGTTGAAATCCATGTCTCGCTGCTCATGTAGCAGAGTAGCGCAAAGGTGCGCCTCGGAAATTATCCCTTGTTGGCAAAGTAGTGCCTCGCAGGGGTTCCAGTGTGGTCCCAGCCCTCGAAGCACGATGGTGACGAACATGTCATTGGAAATTGTATTTCCGAGTTTTAGAAGTTGGTCGCGGATGCTTCTGCAGCGGTTGATGTAGGTGTTCGCTTTCTCGCCAGGTGCCATCTTGACTTCCATGAGTTGCTGGAGCAAGCGGCTGGAAGACACGGAGTCCTTGGGCTGGTACATTTTGTTGAGGTAGCTCAAGGCTGTCAAACTCATATGCTATAGTCTGTGTAGGCTGTAGTGGGGTAGACAATATGGGGTACAACACTTTTAGGTTTTCCTACTTGTACCCACATGCTTGCTAGTTCATCCATCCCTCGTTCTTTCTCATGGTATAGAGCAGGTTCCCTAGTGGGAACGTTTCCTAGGGCCCACCGAATATCGATTTTTTTTTCCTGCCCGGAGCGCGCTTCGCCCCTACCCGAGTCGCGCCCCGTGTGCCTACCCTCCCGTCGCGTCCCCTGCCCTTGGTGGCTCGTCGCGCTCCCCTACGGCCCCGTAGCGGCCCCTCTCACGGCCTCTCACGGCCGCTCTCACGGCCCTTCGCGGCCCCTTCAGGCCCCTCGTGGCCCCTTCGCGGCCTCCCTTCGCGGCCCCTTCGCGGCCCCCTCACGGCCCCTTCGCGGCCCCTTCACGGCCCCTTCACGGCACCTTCGCGGCCCCTTCGCGGCCCCTTCACGGCCCCTTCGCGGCCCCTTCACGGCCCCTTCGCGGCACCTTCACGGCCCCCTCGCGGCCCCTTCGCGGCCCCTTCACGGCCCCTTCACGGCCCCCTCGCGGCCCCTTCACGGCCCCCTCGCGGCCCCCTCGCGGCTCCCTTCGCGGCCCCTTCGCGGCCCCGCCCCGCTGCCCGTAGCGGCCCCGCCCTGTCGCCAGTCGCGGCCCCGCCTCGTCGCCAGTCGCGGCCTCGCGCCGTCGCCAGACGCGGCCCCGCCCCGTCGCCGGTCGCGGCCCCGCCGCGTCGCCCCTGCCTCGTCGCGACGCCCCTGCGGGACCCGCGAGGCGCGGCTCCTGTGCGTCGCGACGCCCCTGCGGGACCCGCGTGGCGTCACCCCTGCCCGCCGCGGCGCCCTGCCCTAACCCGCGCCCTGGAGCAGCCGCCACTGCAGCAGCCGCCCCAGGAGCAGCCGCCACTGCAGCAGCCGCCCCTGGAGCAGCCGCCCCTGACGCAGCCGCCCCTGGAGCAGCCGCCCCTGAAGCAGCCGCCCCTGGAGCAGCCGCCACTGCAGCAGCCGCCCTTGGAGCAGCCAACAGCAGCCGCCCCTGGAGCAGCCGCCCCTGCAGCAGCCGCCCCTGGAGCAGCCGCCACTGCAGCAGCCGCCCCTGGAGCAGCCGCCACTGCAGCAGCCGCCCCTGGAGCAGCCTCCCCTGCAGCAGCCGCCCCTGGAGCAGCCGCCCCTGAAGCAGCCGCCCCAGGAGCAGCCGCCACTGCAGCAGCCGCCGCTGGAGCAGCCACCCCTGCAGCAGCCGCCCCTGGAGCAGCCGCCCCTGCAGCAGCCGCCCCTGGAGCAGCCGCCCCTGCAGCAGCCGCCCCTGCAGCAGCCGCCCCTGCAGCAGCCGCCCCTGGAGCAGCCGCCCCTACAACTGCCGTCCCTGGAGCAGCCGCCCCTGCAGCTGCCGCGGAGCCCTCGCCCTACAGTGTTAGCGGCCTCGCCGTTGCCGCCGTCGTACGCCTGCCCTTCTCGCCACTGGTGAGCACTGCCCTGCCCGTACTGCTGTTACTGCTGCTCTTGCTGCTACTGCTCTTTCTACTGCTACTGCTGCTCCTGGCGTGGCCAGATGCAGCTCCAGCGCCGTCCGCGTGAGTCCCTCACCCCCCAACAGCTTCGTGAGTGGTACGCTAGTTGGGGTTATAGGGGTGGCCGCGCTGTGACTACTGCTATTGCTACTGCTGCTGCTACTGCGGCTACCACTGCTCCTGCTGCTCCTGGCGGTGGCCAGATGCAGCTCCAGCGACGTCTGCGTGAGTCCCTCACGCCCCAGCAGCTTCGTGAGTGGTACGCTACTTGGGGTTGTCGGGGTGGCCGTAGTGGGAGTCGTCCTGGAGTGAGTAGTTCGGCAGCTGCTTGTAGTGGCAAGGTGCAGCTGCAGCGTCGTCCGTGCGCGGTCCTTTCGCCCCAGCAGCTTCGTGAGTGGTACGCTCAGCGTGGCGGGTCACGGGGTACTGCTCGCTGTCCGTACGTCATTCGCACTGGTGCTCGGACTGGTCAGCCTTGCGGGACGTTTGGTCATACAGAGTCCCGCTGCTTCGCCCGTCTGAGCGACGCCTGGCGTACGGAGTTTGGCGACGCGGCTGAGCTCCCCGACTGGGTGGAGCTGCTTAGGCTGCGGGTAGATATCTATACTCTTGACTATGATGCTATCCTCACTGCCATGTATGCATTGCCTACTAGTGATGAGGGTGACTGTTACCTGTGTGTTCCGCCTGACCCGGGCATTAAGGCTGCTGCTCTAGGTGCTGGTGAGGCTGCTGCTCTAGGTGCTAGTGCGTCTGCTGCCCCAGGTGCTGGTGAGTCTGCTCTCTCAGGTACCACGTCGGCTCAGGCCTTACACACCTTCACCCTTGACTCGGGTGCATCCCGCTCCTTCTTTCGAGACCGCACCACGCTTACGCCGCTTAGTCGGCCAGTTGCGGTCTCCCTGGCGGACCCCTCTGGGGGTCCTGTCCTTGCCCACTTCTCCACTGTCTTGCCGTGTTCGGCAGCCCCCTCTGGCACCCTGTCAGGTCTCTACCTCCCCTCGTTCTCTACGAACTTGGTGAGTGGTGCTGATCTGCAGGATGGGGGGGTTGACCAGTTCACTCCTGCGAGTCAGCGGGTGACCCACTGTACGTGTGCTCGGACGGGCCGACACTTGGCCACGTTTACCCGTCAGCCGGGGTCGAGCCTGTACACACTGACTACTGAGTCTCCTCCGGTTGCTGAGTCTGGTCAGGTAGCTGCGTCGGGTCAGGTGTTTGTTGCAGTGTCCAGGTCTGGTCCTGAGTCTGCTCCCTGCTCGTGTCGTCTCCTGTCCCACCAGACTCTCCTCTGGCACCACCGCCTTGGTCACCCCTCCCTGCCTCGTCTCCGAGGCATGGCCTCCCGTGTCCTTGTCTCTGGTCTCCCCCGGTCCCTCCCTCCCCTCCCTCCGGGGCCTGCCCCTACCTGCGTTCCCTGCGTCGAGGGGCGGCAGCGCGCCGCCCCTCACTCCTCCGAGTTTCCTCCGACAGAGGCTCCGCTGCAGAATCTTCACATGGACGTGTGGGGCCCCGCCCGCGTCCGTGGCCAGGGTCACGAGCGTTACTTCCTGTTGGTGGTTGACGACTACTCGCGTTACACCACGGTGTTCCCCTTGCGCAGCAAGGGTGACGTCACTGAGGTGTTGATCGACTGGATCCGCGCGGCTCGTCTCCAGCTCAGAGAGAGTTTCGGCTCGGACTTTCCTGTTCTGCGTCTGCACTCTGACAGAGGCGGGGAGTTTCCCTCTGCCCTTCTGGGAGCCTTCTGTCGTGCACAGGGCATCCGCCAGACCTTCACGCTTCCGGCCTCTCCACAGCAAAATGGGATTGCTGAGCGCCGCATTGGCATGGTCATGGACGTCGCTCGTACGTCCATGATCCATGCGGCTGCTCCCCATTTTCTGTGGCCGTTTGCGGTTCAGTACGCAGCGCATCAGATCAACCTTCAGCCCCGGGTCTCCTTGCCAGAGACCTCCCCCACCTTGCGGTGGACCGGGAAGGTTGGCGATGCGTCTGCGTTTCGTGTCTGGGGATCTCGGGCGTTTGTCCGCGACTTGTCTGCGGACAAGCTGTCCCCCCGTGCTGTTCCCTGCGTCTTCCTTGGCTTCCCCCCTGACGCGCCTGGTTGGCAGTTTTACCACCCCACCTCGCGCCGTGTTCTGTCCTCCCAGGACGTCACCTTTGACGAGTCGGTGCCTTATTACCGTCTCTTCCCCTACCGCACTGCGCCCCTCCCCCCGCCGCCGCTCTTCCTTGCGCCAGGTCCCCCCCCGGTAGACCCCCTCCCCCCTCAGGGTCCTGCCCCGTCAGGTGTGTCCCAGGTAGACGCAGTCGAGCCTGTCGAGGTAGCTGTTGACTCTGGTGCTGCTAGGGGTGCTGAGCATGGGGGTGCTGAGTCTGGGGGTGCTGAGCCTGGGGGTACGGAGCCTGGGGGTGCGGAGCCTCGGGGTGCTGGGCCTGGGGGTGCGGAGCCTGGGGGTACGAGCCTGGGGGTACTGAGCCTGGGGGTGCGAAGCCTGGGGGTGCTGGGTCTGCTCGTGTGGCCTCTGGCGGTGCTGGGTTTGGGGCCCCTTCGGGTGCTTCGTCGAGGCGGGAGCTACCCTCTCCACAGGAGCTGCGCGAGTGGTTTTCCCGGCGCTGGAGCCATGCTGCTGGAGCTGGAGGTGCTGCTGTTACTGCTGACCCTGGGGTCGGCACTGGAGTTACTGGAGCCACTGGTCCTGGAGGTGCTCGTACTGGCGGTACTGGAGCTGCTGGGACTGGGGGTGCTGCTGGGGCTGCTGGAGTTGCTCCTGCTGTTGGTGCTACTGGAGCTGCTGGAGCTGGTGCTGCTGGAGCTGCTGGAGCTGCTGGAGTTGGTGCTGCTGGAGCTGCTGGAGCTGGAGCTGCTGGGGGTGTTGGCGCTGGTGGTGCTGCTGGCGCTGGTGCTTCTGAGGGTGCTGGAGTTGGCGCTGTTGGAGCTGGAGGTGCTGCTGGCGCTGGTGCTGCCGCTGGGGGTGCTGGTGCTGTCCCTGCTGGTTCTGGAGGCGCTGCGCGGCCGCGGCCGTACTTCGTTCCGCTCCTTGAGCAGGTTCTTGGTCTCCCGCCCTCTACTGGTCCTACTCCTCCCTTAGAGTGTCCACAGCCTGTCCAGTCGCGGTCACAGTTACAGCCCGCCTCCCCCCTACCTGCTCCTTCTCCCTACACTGGTCCTACTGGAGGTCCGTCTCGTCCTGCGTCGCCTGTTCGTGCTGCTCGCACTAGTAGTCGTGCTCCGCGTCCGCGTCCTCCTTCGGTCCCAGGCACACACCAGATGGCACTGCGTCCTTCCACTGCTCCTCTTCGTGTCCCGTTGCCGTCTCCTCCAGAGTCCTCTCTTCCTGTTCTTGCTGACCCGGAGTCTGACTCTCTTCGTGCTGCCAGTCCTACTGTCACGCGTCTCCTGGCTACTGTTGTCACTGACCCTTCCTTTGAGTCCACTGTTGCGTCTGCCATAGTTGCTGAGCTTGTCGACTTTGCTGCTCGCTGTCGTCTCGACTACGCCGCTAGTCTCGTTGCTGAGTCTGAGTCTGTCTGTCCTCCGTCCGTCGGGGGTGAGTGTGCTCTTAGCACGGACGTCCTTGAGGACAGGCAGGAGGAGTTCCAGTGTTTTGCTGCTGCTTTGCCTCATCTCGTGTCCACGCTGATTGCCCCTGAGGGAGACCCGGATGCACCAGACATCCCGACTCCTCGACCGTACGCTGAGGCGATCGAGGGTCCCTACTTCTCACAGTGGCAGTCAGCCATGGACGCAGAGATGGCTTCCTGGAAGTCCACAGGCACCTACGTCGACGAGGTTCCCCCACCTGGGGCGAACATTGTCAGTGGCATGTGGATTTTCAGGGTGAAGCGGCCGCCGGGTTCTCCGCCTGTCTTCAAGGCGCGTTACGTGGCTCGAGGCTTCAGTCAGCGGCAGGGATTTGACTATTTCTGACCTTCTCTCCCACCCCGAAGATGACCACTCTTCGGGTGCTGCTGCACATAGCCGCTCAGCGCGACTACGAGCTTCACTCTCTTGACTTTAGCACAGCTTTCCTGCAGGGCAGCCTGCACGAGGAGATCAGGCTGCGCCGCCCACCTGGCTTCACTGGGTCGTTTCCCCCTGGTACCCAGTGGAGCCTCCGGCGGCCAGTCTATGGTCTCCGCCAGGCGCCCTGTGAGTGGCACGACACACTGAGGGCTACACTTGCGGCTCTTGGGTTTGCTCCTTCTACTGCCGACCCGTCGCTGTTTCTACGCACCGACACCTCTTTGCCGCCGTTCTACATCCTCGTGTACGTCGACGACTTGGTCTTTGCCACTGCTGACACTGCTGGACTCGCCCACGTGAAGTCCGAGCTGCTGAAGAGACACACGTGCACAGACCTGGGTGAACTGCGCAGCTACCTTGGCTTGCAGATCACCCGGGACAGAGCACAGCGCACCATTACCCTGACTCAGTCACACATGGTGCAGCAGGTCCTTCAGCGCTTCGACTTCACGTACTCCTCGCCTCAGGCCACTCCTCTGTCTACTCGCCACTCGCTCTCAGCTCTGCCTTCGGATGAGTCCGTAGAGCCGAGTGGCCCGTACCCAGAGCTTGTTGGCTGCCTCATGTACCTGATGACCTGCACACGACCTGACCTTGCATACCCTCTTAGCATCTTGGCACGCTATGTTGCTCCTGGGAGACACCGACCAGAGCACATGGCTGCAGCGAAGAGGGTGTTGCGCTACTTGTGCAGTACGTCGGGCATGGGGCTAGTGCTTGGAGGGCGACGTTCAGTGGTCCTCACAGGTCACGCGGACGCTTCTTGGGCTGACGACCAGGCTACGCAGCGGTCGTCACAGGGTTACACCTTCAGCCTTGGTTCCGGCTCTGTTTCGTGGCGGTCTACCCGCTCGTCTTCTGTTCTCGGCTCCAGCTGTGAGGCTGAGATCTACGCGGGGGCCATGGCTGCACAGGAGCTACGCTGGCTCACCTACCTGCTGACTGACCTAGGAGAGCCGCCTCGTTCTCCTCCAGTTCTGTACGTAGACAACAAGGCCATGCTGGCCTTGTGTCGGGAGCACAGACTGGAGCACAGAACGAAGCACATTGCTCTTCGCTACTTCCTTGCTCGTGAGCTGCAGCAGCGTGGTCAGCTGCGCCTTGCTTACGTGGCCTCTGAGGCCAACACTGCTGATATCTTTACCAAGGCACTTCCGCCTTGTGATCATCAGCGCTTCTGTACGATGCTAGGTCTTGTGCCTACTTGGCCTCACTTGCTCACTTCTTGACCTTGCTTGTACTGTGATCTTTCTATACCTGCACTTGCTTGTTTACCTTTATATATGATCTTGCATGTGAACTGGCCTTGTGGCCTTGAACTTGTGCTCGGAATGTGTGGTGACGTTGTGATCCACCCTGAGCTTGCTTTGCTTTGCTTGACTGGTCTTGTGACCTCTTGTTCTCCCCCACTTTGCCTATGGGGGTGTGTCTAACTCATATGCTATAGTCTGTGTAGGCTGTAGTGGGGTAGACAATATGGAGTACAACACTTTTAGGTTTTCCTACTTGTACCCACCTGCTTGCTAGTTCATCCATCCCTCGTTCTTTCACACAGGCGGCCATGGCGGGAGCTTGATGGGTTTTGTAGGGGCGAATGCCGAGTTGTTCGGTTGGCGCCATGTTACGAAGTAGGACGCTATACGCCATGAGTGACTCGTTGGAATACTGAGCCTTTGCGTCGTCAGTGTCGCTGGTGGGGGCAGCGTAGCTTCCGTCAAAGTAGCAGGAAATTTGCGCGTTTTGTAGAAGTAGCTCGAGCTCGAAGCTCCAGGTGTAAAAGTCTCGCTCGCTAAACACGATGCTACGGTAGATCGAATCTTGGAGATAAACAGAAACTTGTTATGAGTTGCGAGCACGGCTTCGTCACTTGGACGAGAAACAGTTGGAGCAGAAGAATTGGACCCGAGATCGAAGGTGGTTGGGTTTGGTTCCTTGGTTGGAGCGCCCAGTTGTTCGGGTTGCTGAGCAGTTTTCGGGTTGCCACAGTTGTCGAATTCCTGATTCCAGCGTAGAAATCCGCTGGATGAGTTGCTCCAGTAGCGCACGCGGAGTTCGCGGTAGGGTTGGCGGGGGCTTCGGTCGGTAATGTTGGCCGCTTGTCCGCCAGATCCTACAGCCATGTTACGGACTCTGTCAGAAGAGGGAGATTTGAATCTCGACAGTAATTCCTAATACAATGCGGTACAGGGGTTTATATAAGAATACAGTGGAATACGAAAGGTCCTCGCTAGCCATGTACTCCGAGGGAGTACATTTCCCCTAGGGCTAATATAGATGCAGCATCGCAACCGTGTGGTTCGGTCACGGTTCGCGGTCCGGTAACCGTTTGAACTTTTCCCGCGCTTTGCACATCGAATTCTTTCTGCTTGTACAGTAACTGTATCGACAACTGTTTTGATAACTGTTTCATCGCTTGGTCTTTCGTCTTCGCTGCAGTCACCTTCGCGTTAAGGATTTATTACTCAGGAATGTTTATTCAACTATTCTATATCGTAACACGACACATACTGCAATTCCTTATATGAGCCAATCTAGCTTTCTAGATCCACACTAAGTAGTGGGTGTTATTTTTTAGTGGCAACATTAGAGCATGCTCTCGACTTGATTAAATCGACCAAATCATAAGTTTTTAGATTCAAATATGGTCTGATACAAACTGTGATGGAGTTCACTTCAGACTGTGTTTAGGAAGGTTTGTTCACTTCAATGTAAAGTACCCATAGCTACATGAAGCTGAACAGCCAAGAATGCATGGAGTGGGCAAATGGTCTCTTGAGCAAGAACGGTTGTTTCGTTAGCGGAGATTTCGGGCGACCGACATTTTCGATGTTGGTTTTCCAGCCACCACTGCAGCGGCTTGACAAATCCCGCCTTTCAAATTTCAGCCATGCAGCACGACGGCCCGCAGTCATCGAGTCGCATCCCTTCCAGACGACCAATGGTGTTTCCCGCTCCTTCCCACAGAGCCGGTGGCCCGCTGCATTCCAAGTTTTCAGGCTCGTCAAAATTACAGCTACGGACGCCACCGCAGTCAATTTCCCTGAGGTTCCGCCATCCGCTGGAACACTGGGAGGAACCAAACGTAGAGAGGGAGAAAGAGAGAGATCAGCAAGGAAGCACCCATGCAAGTGATATGGCCGTTTTCTCAAAAGCGCAAACGGCTGTTGTGCTCCTTCGGTGGCGAGGCGAGGCGAGGTACCCTCGACCTGTCGAACCGCTCCGACAGAACAGACGACCGACGAAAACACGGCGGGTTGAAACGCCTGTGCGAGTTCGTGCCCTTTAAATGTAGGCCAATGAAAGAGTTGGACAATCAGCCACTGCTCACATCTCCAATTCCCTTCCTCTGACCATCAAAGCTAACCTGCTTGTGAGTAACAGTCTCATTCGACGCAGCAGTCCGATCCTGAAATCCATAGTTTGACCGTAGTTGATCAATCCACGCTAACTAGCCTCTTATCACCAGACCCGAAGCCAGTCAACAAGAGCCATGGCTCGTTCATTCGCCTTCGCTGTCGCTTTAGCCGCGCTTGCCGTCATCTGCGCCGTTTCGTCCGTTAGCGCGATAACCGCCGCGCCAGGAACAACGCCAGCTCCGAACGCCAAGGGAATTCCGGCAACAGGAACGGGAGCGGCGCCGAAGCCGAAGGCAGGGCCGCCGCCGACGAGGACGCAGCTGCGCGCCGAGCTGAAGAAGCTGTCGGCGACAATCACCAAGAAGTACCCGAAATACGCCAAGTACTCGACGCAAGTCAACAAGGCCATCAATGTCGCCCGTGAGTTTCATCAACACTCCTAGCATGCAGAGCATATGGCCTTCTGGTAGTCCTCCTGGCAACGGCTCCCAAAGCACCCAGAAGATGGGCATCGGGAATGCCAATCAAGGGGCCTCATAGGAGTCTTGCTAGCAACGGCTGCTCAGTCTCGTCAGCCGTCGACTCGCCAGACGCTCCCTTTTCGATCCCCTCCCATACTGTTATGCCACACCCTTCTCGATCCGCTTTTGATTGCAATCCTTTCCTAACCGTGTTGATTCCATTCTCCCCTCGGGGCTCCCCCGTCCATCTCTGATATAGTGAACTCCAAGTACAACTTGACGGCGCTGCAGAGCGCTACGATTCTGCTGATGAACGACGTGGTGGCGGACCGCCTGTCGCTGCGCTTCAAGGGCAAGAAGATCCCCAACGACGCGGCATACAACTTGACGGCCGTGCAGATCATCGCGAGGCGCCTCACGCTGCCGGATCTGCAGGCGATCAAGAAGGGCCAGCTGCTGCCGACGCAGCTCAAGGGGGTCAGCCTCGTGAAGATGTCGCCGGCGGGGCCGAAGGTGGTGCTGGGGCAGCAGGGCCTGGCGAGGCCGACGTGGAGCACGGTGCTGGACCCGCAGATGTACGTCGGCCCGTACTTCGTCGCGCACGGTGTTGATAACCCGCAGTTCCCCGTGGGCACCAAGCTCCCCGCGTAACGTGAATGCGGGAGACGGCCTAGGTGGAAGCTTATACGGGAAGGGCCTGCGTGAAGCTTGCAGGCCCGCTTGTGAAAGCGTATACGAATGCAGGTTATACATAGCGCGTATGGAGCGGATGTGATGCGTCATGCACAAGGCGTCCTTGTGGAACCTTGTGACTCGCTGCTTGATTGCCATGTTAACTCAATGGCTACATAGGCTGGAACATTAGGGAGGATCTTCACATCTAGTTTATATTGTTATGAGATATTCTGCTTATTATGTTGACTTAGTTTCTGATTATCCTGAAAGAACTGAGAGGGTAGAGCTGGAGGCCCCAACATACAAACCTTCCAAACCATAATTTCTAGTCACAATTTCTGTTCTAGTATGCTACTTGTTGGGCAGAAACGCCCACTCGATGTCATTTTTAGAGGATGGAGCTATAACAAAGCAAATATCTTGCTGAAACCAGTGGAAGCGAAGCGTACTGAAGTTGTAAAAACATCTGTACAGTCCAGGTGGTGCTGCTGTGGCAGCCAGTTTCAGCTCACCAATTGCAACCACTCTCGCTTCATTTGTCACAACACCATAGGCTCCCGCACTTCAGCGAGTGGTTTCTATTGACAGGCTACGAACTTTGCGAAAGCCTCTCACAGTCAAGGCATCACAATCTCACGGTCTTCAAAGGTGCCACCTCAGCAGCGCAGTACAAGCGGTTACCAGCATGTAGCTCGGTTCGCTCCACGGATCTGATGTGACGAAGCGACTCTTGGGGCACAGTTTGACAGGCAGACCCTTGAGAAGAGTTTCCCTCCAATTCCTGAGGACGCGTCACAATTGCGACATCGAACCTGCGTGGGATCGATGTTCCGGGCGAGTAGTTCGCTGTGTCTTGTATCCCTATTTCGTTAACGTTCGTTAATACCCGACACGTCACCGAACGCGATGTCCCTTCCAGATCGATCTGTCACCGTACTCAAATCATACTTATTGCATTCACATCTTTCAAAAAAGCTTCTAACCCCGTTAACTTTCGAACCTGAAGACGATCGCGCCACATCTGGCTCGGTGGAGATCGATTCTCACAGCTTTGGTGTGTAACCGCGATCCTCCCTCGATGTCGCAATTGTGACGCGTCCTGAGTCCATGAAGTCCTGCTGGCCTTGGGAATTGTGATGACGGCCAGTCCATTCCAGGCAAACAGGGAAATCCCCTGGCTTCAAAATTTTATTGATCAGGAGAGCAAGTTCTAAATTTGCAAGAGGTAGCTAAAAGACTGGTGATATTTGCAGCACGCTGTGCTGTCCTGCTGTCCTGCTCCGGCTGTCTTTCCAGTCGATCGCGCGGATCAGCTCTCGGTCAGCTTCCGTGTGTTGATCGATCAGACATGGCGGAGCAGAAGAAGGGGTCGGTGTGGGGTTCCGTGAAGCCGTTCGTGAATGGCGGAACGGCTGGTATGATGGCCACCTGCGTGATCCAACCTATCGACATGGTTAAGGTTCGTTACTTCCTTCCCAACGTCGACTTAAGACTGTTGCCCTTGACGAAAAAATAGAACAGATTGTCCTTTATCTGGACTTACTTGATCTTGAATGAACTTAGTGAACCATCGTATCACGATCCGTTACTGAACATTTACTGCTCCTTATTTCATTTATACTTATGAATCGTTTTCTTTTTCTTCCCTGTCGCCGTTTTTTTACCCTTGCGTACAACAGGTCCGGATCCAGTTGGGCCAGGGCTCGGCGTTTGAAGTTACAAAGAATATCATTCAGAAGGAGGGTGTGGCGTCCTTCTACAAGGTAACGTCATGCTTCGACACGAGATGTTATCACGATTCGACACCAGGTTTCATCGTGCTCCTTGTGGATATGGCACCTGATTCAAACATAATGGCATGACGAAAGAAGATTTTAAGCTGCGTCAACAAGGATCGATCGTGCATTGACGCCAGTTACTAGTTTCAGGGAACTTGTGTGGTCCGTTTTCCAGAATGAGGAGATCAGTTTTTTCTGAAGAGTGTCTTAGCGCGAGTTGAGCTCTCGCCATCTCGACTCTTGCCTCACATTTTTATTTTAGGTTTACGAAGTTTGCCTTCGACTCCAACACTCGCCATCTTGCCCATTGCTGATCGAGTTGTTATCTCTAATCCATTCTTCCTCTCTTCAGGGTTTGTCTGCGGGTCTTCTCCGACAAGCCACATATACCACCGCTCGCCTTGGATCGTTCAGGTACTTCGCATTTTCCAATCGCATTCTACATTCCTCTTGTAACATGCAGTCACCATACTACTAGATTTTGCTAACGAGGTCCATGGGTCCTTACGCATTTTAGCGTGCGTGTCAGTACATATCATGCAAACGACGTGCATCGACAGTGCAGGGTTATAGAATCGCCACACAAGGTACCCCATGGAACCACATTGCGCGAAAATGAGTTGGTGAAATCGGATCTCGTTGACGTCAGTTATCAACGTCACGTGGAAGGTTGTGAGAGACCCATATCCCACGGTCTGGGCGGGATGTCCCTCTTCGTTTGCTCTCCGCTTAAAACCCGCAGGCCAAGAATTTCAACCTTAGGAAGGTTGGTTGGGAGTGAAAACGCAAAAGGCCTGCGAACCAATAGGAGTGTCCGAAATGTTGGACGAGGTCTAGAATTCGGGAATGATCACAGGCATTTTTGGGACATCCAACCAACGCTAGGAAGGATGAACCAAATTTGGCCTTCTTGGCCTGCGGGTTTTAAGTGCTCCGAGAGATGCTGTACGCGTGGGGGAGACGCGCGCAGATCCGTACCCCTCTCGCATCCACGCCTCTCCAGGCAAATCCCACAGAAGCCTCGTTTTAGAGATCGTGAAATCAATCCCGTGAATTTTTTGGTTCGCTCATTCCCAGCCACATCTCTTGACCTCCTCCCGTCGCTGATCCGCAGGTATCTCACCACGGAGGCCACCAAGGCCAACGACGGCAAGCCCCTGCCGCTCTACCAGAAGGCGGCGTGCGGGCTGACGGCGGGCGCCATCGGCGCGTGCTTCGGCAGTCCCGCGGATCTCGCGCTCATCCGCATGCAGGCGGACTCCGTGCTCCCCGCGGCGGAGCGCCGTGGGTACAAGAACGCGATTCACGCTCTAACGCGTATAGCGGCGGACGAGGGCGTGACGGCGCTGTGGAAGGGCGCGGGCCCCACGGTGGTTCGTGCGATGGCGCTGAACATGGGCATGCTGGCGTCGTACGATCAGAGCATGGAGTACTTTAAGGACACGCTGCAGCTTAAGGAGATCCCCGCTGTTATCGGTGCGTGCTTATAGTGGGATGTGATTGTAATGCGTGTGGTGTTCGATGGGAGTGGTGGTGGTGGGAGGCATGGCGCTGCACGTGGGCAGGCTGTCCTACGGTGAAACCAGAGAGCACATGGTGTGCTGTATCGCTTCCTCTCTCGCCCCCTCCCCGTCCCTCTGTTTGTTTCCTCCCCCCATATCGAGCCTGGTGTTCTTTCTTCACAACCCTGCTCGATCCCCCTTCCTCCCTTCCCCCCTTGGCACCCTTTCTCATCCGCCCGTCCCCATCCCTCAGGCGCGAGTGCGGTATCCGGATGCTTCGCATTCGCATGCAGTCTGCCATTCGACTACGTGAAGAAGCAGATCCAGAAATACAAACCCTCTTTTTCTCTTCCGTCCTAATTCCCCCATCCCTCAGGCGCGAGCGCGGTCTCAGGGTTCTTCACTCCCGCATGCAGCCTCCCCTACGACTACGTGAAGAAGCAGATTCAGAAGCAGAAACCCTGTTTTCCTTCTGCCTTCCCGATTGTATCCCACCCCCCTGTCCCTCATCCCTCAGGCGCGAGCGCGGTATCTGGATTCTTCGCGTCCGCGTGCAGTCTGCCGTTCGACTACGTGAAGACGCAGATTCAGAAGCAGAAGCCGGGGCCGGACGGCAAGCTGCCGTACAGCTCCTCCATGGACTGCGTCGTGCAGACGCTCAAGCAGGGCGGCCCCCTCAAGTTCTACACCGGCTTCGCCACCTACTGCATACGTATTGCGCCGCACGTCATGGTGTGTGTGGGTCTAGTGCGGTGAAGAATTCGGGCTTGACATGATCGGGTGTGCTGGTTTGACGGTTGGGTTTGTTGGTTAGTCAGGGTTTGGGTGTGCTGCGTAAGACGCTCAAGAAGGGGGCCCTCTCAAGGGCCGGACGGCAAGCTGCCGTACAGCTCCTCCATGGACTGCGTTGTGCAGACGCTTGAGCAGGGCGGCCCCCTCAAGTTCTACACCGGCTTCGCCACCTACTGCATACGTATTGCGCCGCACGTCATGGTGCGGTATGTGTGGGTTTGGTGTAATGGTGTGGTTCGGTTTGGTCTTGGGGTGTGGGTGCGGCTGTTGGGGTAGAGTGGGTTTGATGTCATGTCATTTCGCTTTGCTGTTGTTTGAGTGAGTGTCGCTCAAGCTCGACTTCGCACACTTCGCCACCTCCAGTGAACGTATCGGTTACGCACATCATGGCATGCCCGGGTGTGATGTTGTGGAGTTGGGGGGTTCACGCAGCGGGTATGTGTCAGTCTCTCACACTGGATTTGCCCTTATGCGAGAATCTCAGTTCCTCGGGTTGCCTTGTGGTAGCTTGTCTAGTGTTCCCAAGGCTTTGTCTGACACTTGTGGTTTTAATTCCGGTGGCTTGCTGTGCGCTTTCCTCCTTGGTGCCCCTGCAGCTGACTTGGATCTTCCTCAACCAAATCCAAAAGCTTCAGAAGGCCAATGGCTTGTAGCGACCCTACGCGCCTGACTGAGCCTGTTGTTACACGTGTTATCTCAAATTCGCTATTCTATACACTAGCTAGCTCGCAGACTCACTTCTACAAAATGCCGTCAAATCACTAAGGTGGACAAGCTCCTTATTTGACCTCAGGTTGTAAGAATGTAGACAAACAAAGCTCCTGCAACCTGGTATGGTATGACGGCAACTAGAAGCTTACCAAGTCGTTCACAAGCCGCTGGAGCTTTGGTCCGACTCAAGGTTGATTGAGAAGTTCCAAATTTATTGGCAACACTAAGGGAACGTTCCTGTGGAGACACTTGTGTCTCAATCCTTTTGTGACGCGTAAAAACAGCTTACACCGTACAATGTCACAAACGCGTGTCGCCCTTGTGCGACTTTAACTGTATTTTTCATTTGTCAGCATGAAACGCGCTGATGTCGCGGACGAGTTGCCTATTGACCCGTCACTGTCAGCAACTCTGTACGCGGTTCGAAATGTCAATGCACCTGGACATCCCACAGTAAAAATCTCGCGCGGGGGGAAAAGTTCCGCTCGTCAAAACCCCACCCGAACCAGACACCTGAAGAAACAGGTGTACAGTCAAGTTTGAAATCCAATCAAATGAGCACAACTGTAAATTTCGCCTGGTCGCACAGTTTCGTGATACTGTTACGAGTGCAATTGAGTGAACGAACGAGAATTGCGCTATCGAAGCAAGAGTACAATGAGCGAAGGCATGAGCGAAGAATATATAGCGAAACTACAGTGGTAACGGTAATGGACTGTGGTTGTCGCGCAACGGGCCTGGGACTAAGGTTGGGAAAAAGTGTCGAAGCGGAGGCCCGGAGCGCGGGTTACCCGCCGAGCCGTGAGGTCGGGGTGCGACGTGCGAAGGTGGCGGGCGGATTGTCGATGCGAGGGTTGCGAGTGGTAACGGTGCTGACTGTGGTGCTACAGTGATGTATGCGTTGAGCAGGGATGCGAAGTAAGGAAAAGGAATTTTCCTTACACTACCCCCCCCCTAAGGAGGTCCTCCTTACGAAAGTGCGTGTACATCCCTGAAATTTCGGCTGCGCAAATACTCGGTGAGGACGGGGTGGTTTTCGATTCTGTCCAGGGGAACCCAATTGTCTTCGGTGGGTGTACGGTCCTTCCAGCGGAGTAAGAACTCGATCCTTCGGGCTCGTCGAGGGTCGCGAACTCTGTGACTCAGGATTTTCTCGGGGGTGAAAATTGGTTCAGTTGGTGGTCTTGTCATGCTGGCTGGGCGATTGCGTGGCAGTTGGCTCGTGGACGGGACGTAAGGGCGAAGTAGGCTGACGTGGAATGAGGGGCTGACGTACCAATCAGCAGGGAGGAGGAGGTGGGCGGTGACGGGTGTAAGCATGTGGCTTATGCGAAATGGCCCGCAGTATCGGGGGCGGAATTTTGGGGTGATGGGCAGTCGGAGGTTCTGAATGTTAAGTAAAACTAAGTCGTCGGGCTGGTAAGTGACAGGTCTGCGGTGGCGGTCGGCGTTGCGTTTAGCGATGATGTTCGATTTTTTTATTGCGTCTACTGCCCGGGTCCGTGCTGTTTGTAATATTTCGGCGAACTGTTGTGCTCGTGGTACTGGGTTGTCGGGGTTCGGGGTCATGGGTACTGTCGGGTCTTGTCCGTAGTTTAGGTAAAATGGTGACTGTTGGGTCGTGGCGGATGGCGAGTTGTTGTACGCGAATTCGATTAGTGGCTGTTGCTGTTCCCACGTGGTCGGGTCGTCACACGTGGCCCTGATGAGCTGTTCCATGGTCTGATTTGTCCGTTCTGTCTGTCCGTCGGTTTCGGGGTGGTATGATGAACTGAACTGTAGTCGCGTGCCGAACTGCTGCCACAGGTTCCGCCAGAAGTTGCTGGTGAATTTCGTGTCGCGGTCGCTGATGATCGCGGCTGGTATCCCGTGCAGTCGAACGACGGTGGAGATGAAGAGGCGTGCTGTTTCTTCGGCTGTGATTGATTTTTTGCAGGCTGCGAAATGTGCCATTTTCGTCAGTCGATCGACGACGACCAGGATCGCGTCGTTCCCACTCGCCCCGGCTGGTATCCCCGTGACGAAGTCCATCGTCACCTGCTGCCAAGCACGCTCTGGGGGTGGTATCGGCTGCAACTGTCCCGCCGGCCGCTGTCGTGATGATTTCATGAGCTGACAAGTGGGACACGATGCCACGTGTCGTTGTACGTCGGTCAACATTTCGGGCCAGTAATAATACCGCTGCAGCTACTGCCGTGTTTTTTCTACTCCGAAATGCCCCGAGGTAACTCCGTCGTGTGCCTCCTGTAACAGTAATTCCCGTAGCAGTGTATACCCAGGCACCCAAATGCGGTCAATCTCGGTTTTTACGTAATAGACTCCCTTTGCTGCTGCGAACTGCTGCGAATGTCCTCCTGTGAAGAATGGATCCGTTTGGTACCCGTGGGTGAATAGGCCTGTCAGTAGCGGGCTTGTCTGGGCGAGTAGTATTGCGTGGATCTGGGCAGTGGGGCGGGTCAGTGCGTCGGCGATGTTCGAGGCTCCCTTTTTGTAAGTGACCGTGTAGTGAAAGTTGGACTCGAGGAAATCGAGCCAGCGAATCTGTCGTGGGTTGAGGTGTGGCTGTGCGCGAAGGTACTGTAGTGATTTATGGTCTGTCCGTAGTGTCACGTCCGCGCCAGTCAAGTAACAGCGCCATACTTTGAACGCGTGCACGATCGCAAGCATTTCGTGGTCGTGTATCGGGTAATTTTTCTCGGGCGGATGCAGTTTTCGTGACTCGTATGCGATAGGCTGTAGGCCATTGCCGAAATCCTGTAGCAGTACGGCTCCGATGGCGATATCGCTTGCGTCGGTAACTACTTCGAATCGGCGGTGTGGGTCGGCGATGCGCAGGACGGGCGGTGAACAGAGAACATTTTTCAGGGCAGAGAATGCAGCATGCTCTTTCTCCCCCCACGTAAAAGCGACCCCCTTCCGCAGTAAATCCGTCAGTGGGGCAGTTAACCGTGCCATATCGGGGACGAACCGACGCACATAATTAACGAACCCTAAAAAGCTCTGCAGCTCCGTGATGTTCGTCGGGGGATGCCACGCTTTTACCGTATCCAGCTTCTTTGGGTCGATTTCAACTCCAGCCTCCGAAATAACGTGCCCCAAAAATTCTAACCTATCCTGGAAGAACTCGCACTTGGAACCCTTGGTCAGTAATCTGTGCTCGTCTAAAACCTTAAACACTGCTTCCAGATCTGCTAAGTGCTGCTGCTTATCCCGACTGTACACTAGAATGTCGTCGAGGTAAACTATTACACATTTATCTAAGAGCGGCCTAAATGCCTCGTTCATGGTCATCTGAAAAGTCGCCGGTGCGTTGGTCAGCTCGAATGGCATCACAGTGTACTCGAACGACCCGTACCTAGTCCTGAAAGCTGTTTTGGCGCAGTCCGATGGTTCGACCCTAATCTGATGGTAACCTCCCCGTAAATCTATTTTCGAAAAAGCCCGTGCTGTTCGCAGTTGGTCGATCAGTTCGTCGGCGCGGAGAATGGGGTACCGCGACTTGACTGTTACCCTGTTCAGTGCTCTGTAGTCGATACACATGCGAAAACCCCCGTCTTTTTTCGGCGTGAATAGTATCGGTGCGGCGAACGGTGACGAGCTCGGTCTGATGAATTTTTTCTCTAACAGGCAATCTAGCTGCTTCCTTAGTTCGTCGAGCTCGGGCTGTGTCAGTCTGAACTGGCGCTGTACGGTTGGCTGTGCCCCCGGTTCTAATTCGATTCGGTGGTCATGTGCTCGCTGAGGTGGTAGTCCTTCCGGTAAGTCGTCGGGGAAAATCCCGGGGTATCGTTTCAACAGTTCCTGTAATTCGGGCGGTACTGCTGCCAGCAGTTTCTTGAAATCACTCGGCTGCTCTGCTTCCTCTACTACTGCGATGTCTACTGCGTACACGTCAGCTCCAGCAGCGACAGCCCGTTTCATTGTGATGGCGTTGACGTGTACCGTTGAAGACTCGGGCGACTGCCAGCGAGGTAGATCGACCCAGTTACCACTACTTCGCACGGTGCAGCTACCCGTCGTCCAGTCAATTCGCGGGTTATACCGTCGCAGCCAATCACGTCCCAGTAAAATATCGTGCCCATCCAGTGTCGTTGCGAGCATTTCCTGTGTAAACCCGAAATTTCCCCCGCAGCGGACTTTGACTCTCTCTACCTTTTCCCGTATGGCCAGTGGCGTGCCGTCGACTAAGCGTGCGTCTATCTCCGGTAAGCAACGGCTAAGTGTCAGCTGCAGTTTTCGTGCGGTTGCGGTATTAACTAAACTGTGGCTTGCTCCTCCGTCGATAAAAATCTTCACTGCAGCTCCCTGTATTTTCCCGTGGATCAGTACTGGGCAATCCGTCGCTGTACCCTCCTTATTCATCCGAGTCCGATCGATAGCATGAATCGGTACTGTGACTCGGTGAGGGTCGGTGGGGTTGGGCGAGCAGGAAGTCTCGTCAGTAGTTGGCCCGATTCCTACTGACTGCTGGCGTTTCCCTGCTTTGGAGACTCCCTCCCCTGCTCTGCTCCGCGGCGCCTTAGCTCCTCTGGGCATTCGTGTCAAACTTATATGATCTAGCCTGTGTAGGCTGTAGCGGGTTAGATACTAAGGGGTACACAATTCTAGGGTTTCATATTTGTATCACTTTCATTCCTTAGTCAATTCATTCTCGTTCTAAGTTTTTCATGGTATCGAGCAGGTTCCCTCGTGGGAACTGTTCCTAGGGCCCACCAAGATTTTTTTTCCTACCCGGGGCGCGTGCCGCCCCTGCCCGAAGCGCGCCTAGTGTCCCGCCCTTAGCGACCCGTCGCGTCCTTCTTAGCGGCCCCTCAGGCCCCGTCGCTGCCCTCTCTAGGCCCCGCGTGGCCCCTTAGCGGCCCCGTCGCCGCCCCTTACGGCCCCGCGACCGCCTCTTACGGCCCCGCGACCGCCCCTTACGGCCCCGTCGCCGCCCCTCACGGCCCCGCGACCGCCCCTTACGGCCCCGTCGCCGCCCCTCACGGCCCCGCGATCGCCCCTTACGGCCCCGTCGCCGCCCCTTAAGGCCCCGTCGCCGCCCCTTACGGCCCCGTCGCCGCCCCTTACGGCCCCGTCGCCGCCCCCCTCGGCCTCGTCGCCGCCCTTCAGCGGCCACGTCGCCGCCCCTCCGCGGCCCCGTCGCCGCCCTTCAGCGGCCCCATTGCCGCCCTTCCGCGGCCCCGTCGCCGCCCTTTCGCGGCCTCGTCGCCGCCCTTCAGCGGCCCCGTCGCCGCCCCTCAGCGGCCTCGTCGCCGCCCTTCAGCGGCCTCGTTGCCGCCCCTTGCGGCCCCGTCGCCGCCCTTTGCGGCCCTGCCGCCCTTCCTCGGCCCCTCAGCCGCCCTTCCCGGCCCCGTCGAGCAGCCGAGCCGCCGTCACAGCCGAGCCGCCGAGCCGCCCTTGCCGCCGTGCCGCCGAGCTGCCGAGCCGCCGAGCCGCCGAGCTGCCGAGCCGCCGAGCCGCCGAGCTGCCGAGCCGCCGAGCCGCCGAGCCGCCCTGCAGCCGAGCCGCCGAGCCGCCGAGCCGCCGAGCCGCCACGCCGCCGCAGCCGAGACGCCGCAGTCCCTGCCGTCGCGGCCCTGTCCCTGCCGGCCTGCCTCGGCCCGCCCCACCTGCCTGGTAAGAGCAGCGCCTCTGCCACTGCACTGCCCTACCCCGCTGCTCTCTCTGCCAGTCTACTGCTGTCATGGCCACCCCCAGTGTTCTCACCTTTGACGCTGAGGGTCGGGCTGTTGACTTTGAGGTCTGGGTAGATGATCTGCAGCTTTTCCTACAGTGCGATAGGGCAGACGGTCTCTCTCTGTTTGACCTCACCTCTGGTGCCTCTCCTGCCCCTGCTGCTGATGCTGACGCCACTGTTCGCTCACAGTGGGCCACGCGCGATGCTGCTGCTCGCCTTGCTGTGCGCCGCCACTTACCGACCGCTGAGCGCGCGCATTTTAGTCAGTACAAGAGTGCTAAGACCTTGTACGACGCTGTCGTTGCACGCTACTCTTCCCCTGCCACTGCTGCCCTTAGCCGCCTCATACTGCCGTACCTCTTCCCTGACCTCGTCGCTTTTCCCACAGTCGCTGACCTCATTACGCACCTTCGCACTAGTGACATTCGCTACCGCGCTGCGCTTCCTGCTGAGTTCTGCGCCAAGAACCCCCCCCCTATGTACATCACCCTCTACTACATAGTCACCCGGCTCCCTGACACCCTTCGCTCGGTCAGGGACCACTTCCTCTCTGTTTGCCCCACCACCCTCACCGTTGACCTCCTCGAGGAGCGCCTCCTAGCAGCTGAGAAGAGTATAGTCCCTGTAGGAGCCTCTCGTGGTGACCCTCGTACCCCTGTCTTTGAGGGGTGCTCCCCCTCCCCCCTCTTGCCCTCTGTTGCCTCTGCTGCTGCGGCCGACCTCGTTGGTCTTGAGTCGGTCGGCGCGGCGTCTGCCCCTAGCGGGAGACGCCGCTCAGGCAAGGGCAAGGGGGGCAAGGGCGCTGGAGGAGCTGGCGGGGGCGGTGGAGGCGGCGGTGGAGGCGGCGGAGGGGGTGGGGGTGGCGGTGGGAGTGGTGGCGGGAGTGGGGGCACTAGTGGCGGCAGTGGAGGCGGAGGAGGCGGCGGTGGTGGCGGTGCGAGCGGAGGTGGTGGAGGTGGAGGCGGTGGTGGAGGTAGCGGCGGCGGAGGTGGAGCTGGTCGGGGCGGCTCTTCGCAGAGGGTCGGCTCCGGTGGTGGTCAGCGCCAGCAGCAGCAGCAGCAGCGCACTCGTGAGACCCCTTCCCCCCAGCAGCTTCGTGAGTGGTACACTGCTCGTCAGCGGGGTGGGGGTGCTGGCCCCTGTACCTACGCTCTACGTACAGACGACCGCACGGGTGAGCAGTGTGGGGGTCCGCACTCCACCCAGCGCTGCTTCGGCCGCCTGACGGACGCTTGGCGTCATCAGTTCCCTGACGCTACTGAGATCCCTCGCTGGGGCGAGCTGTTTAGGGCGGGTGTTGCGATCTTTGATCTTGATTATGATGCTATTCTTGCTGCAATGTATGCTGTGACTATTAGTGATGAGGGTGACTGTTACCGGTGTTTTCCGCCTGACCCGGGCATTGAGGCTGCTGCTCTAGGTGCTGGTGAGGCTGCTGCTCTAGGTGCCAGTGAGCCTGCTGCCCCAGGTGCTGGTGAGTCTGCGCTCTCAGGTACCGCGTCGGCTCCGGCCACCCACACCTTCACCCTTGACTCGGGTGCTTCCCGCTCCTTCTTTCGAGACCGCACCACGCTTACGCCGCTTAGTCGGCCAGTGGCAGTCTCCCTGGCAGACCCCTCTGGGGGTCCTGTCCTTGCCCACTTCTCCACTGTTCTACCGTGTCCGGCGGCCCCTTCTGGCACCCTGTCGGGTCTTTACCTCCCCTCGTTCTCTACGAACTTGGTGAGTGGTGCTGAAATCCAGGATGGAGGGGTTCACCAGTTCACTCCTGCGAGTCAGCGAGTGACCCACTGTACCTGTGCTCGGACGGGCCGTCACTTGGCCACGTTTACCCGTCAGCCGGGGTCGAGCCTGTACACACTGACTACTGAGTCTCCTCCGGTCGCTGAGTCTGCTCAGGTAGCCGCGTCGGGTCAGGTGTTTGCTGCGGCGTCCAGGTCTGGTCCTGAGTCTGCCCCCTGCTCGTGTCGTCTCCTGTCTCACCAGACTCTCCTCTGGCACCACCGCCTTGGTCACCCCTCCCTGCCTCGTCTTCGAGGCATGGCCTCCCGTGTCCTTGTCTCTGGTCTCCCCCGGTCCCTCCCTCCCCTTCCTCCGGGGCCTGCCCCCACCTGCGTTCCCTGCGTCGAGGGGCGGCAGCGCGCTGCTCCTCACTCCTCCGAGTTTCCTCCGACAGAGGCTCCGCTGCAGACGCTTCACATGGACGTGTGGGGCCCAGCCCGCGTCCGTGGACAGGGTCACGAGCGTTACTTCCTGCTGGTGGTTGACGACTACTCGCGTTACACCGCAGTCTTCCCCTTGCGCAGCAAGGGTGAGGTCACTGAGGTGTTGATCGCCTGGATCCGCGCAGCTCGTCTCCAGCTCAGAGAGAGTTTCGGCTCGGACTTTCCTGTTCTGCGTTTGCACTCTGACAGAGGCGGAGAGTTCTCCTCTGACCTTCTGCGAGCCTTCTGTCGTGCACGAGGCATCCGCCAGACCTTCACGCTTCCGGACTCTCCGCAGCAAAATGGGATTGCTGAGCGCCGCATTGGCATGGTCATGGACGTCGCTCGTACGTCCATGGTCCATGCGGCTGCCCCCCATTTTCTGTGGCCGTTTGCGGTTCGGTACGCGGCGCATCAGATCAACCTTCAGCCCCGGGTCTCCATGCCGGAGACCTCCCCTGCTTTGCTGTGGACGGGGAAGGTTGGCGATGCGTCTGCGTTCCGTGTCTGGGGATCTCGGGCGTTTGTCCGCGACTTGTCTGCGGACAAGCTGTCCCCTCGTGCTGTTCCCTGCGTCTTCCTTGGCTTCCCCCCTGACGCGCCGGGCTGGCAGTTCTACCACCCCACCTCGCGCCGTGTTCTGTCCTCCCAGGACGTCACGTTTGACGAGTCGGTTCCCTACTACCGTCTCTTCCCCTACCGCACTGCGTTCCTCCCCCCCCGCCGCTCTTCCTTACGCCAGGTCCCCCTCCGGTAGACCCCCTCCCCCCTCAGGGTCCTGCCCCCTCAGGTGTGTCTCAGGTAGACGCAGTCGACCCTGTCGAGGTAGCTGTTGACTCTGGTGCTGCTAGGGGTGCTGAGCCTGCGGGTGCTGGGTCTGGGGGTGCTGAGCCTGGGAGTGCTGACTCTGGGGGTGCTGCGCCTGGGGGTGCTGAGCCTGGGGGTGCTACGCCTGGGGGTGCTGCGTCTGGGGGTGTTGAGCCTGGGGGTGCTGCGTCTGGGGGTGCGGAGTCTGAGGGTACTGGACCTGCTCGTGTGGCGTCTGGCGGTGCTGGGCCTGGAGGTTCTTCGGGTGCTTCGTCCCGACGGGAGCTACTCTCTCCACAGGAGCTGCGTGAGTGGTTTGCCCGGCGCTGGAGGCGAGCTGCTGGAGCTGGAGGTGCTGCGGGTGCTGGAGGTTCTGCTGCTGCAGAGGGTGCTGGTGCCGCGGGTCCCGGAGGTGCTCGTACTGGGAGTACTGGAGCTGCTGGGCCTGCGGGTGCTTCTCGTACTGGAGCTGGTGGTGCTGCGGGCGTCGGTGCTACTGAGGGTGCTGGAGCTGGACCCGCTGCGTCTTCTGGTGGTCCGGCTGGAGCTGGAGCTGCTGGGGGTGTTGGCGCTGAGGGTGCCTCTGGTGCTGGTGCCTCTGAGGGTACTGGAGTTGGCGCTGCTGGAGCTGGGGGTGATGCTGGCGCTGGTGCTGTCGTTCGGGGTGCTGGTGCTGTCCCTTCTGGTGCTGGTGGTGCTGAGCGGCCGCGGCCGTACTTCGTTCCGCTCCTTGAGCAGGTTCTTGGTCTTCCGCCCTCTGCTAGTCCGGCTCCTCCCTTAGAGTGTCCACCGCCTGTCCAGTCCGAGTCACAGTTACAGCCTACCTCTCCTCTGCCTGCTCCTTCTCCCTACACTGGTCCTACTGGAGGTCTTGCTGAGCGTCGTGAGCCTGCGTCTCGTCCTGCGTCGCCTGTCCGTGCTGCTCGCACTAGTAGTCGTGGTTCGCGTCAGCGTCCTCCCCCTGTCCCCGGCACGCACCGGATGTCTCTGCGTCCCTCCACTGCTCCGCTGCGTGCCCCTTTGCCTTCTCCTCATGAGTCCTCTCTTCCTGTTCTTGCTGACCCGGAGTCGGACTCCCTTCGTGCTGCCAGTCCTACTGTCACGCGTCTCCTTGCTACTGTCGTCAGTGACCCTTCCTTTGAGTCCGCTGCTGCGTCTGCCTTAGTTTCTGAGCTTGTCGACTTCGCTGCTCGCTGTCGCCTAGACTACGCTGCTAGTCTTGTCGCTGAGTCTGAGTCTGTCTGTCCTCCGTCCGTCGGGGGTGAGTGTGCCCTTGGCACGGACGTCCTTGAGGACAGGCAGGAGGAGTTCCAGTGCTTTGCTGCTGCTTCACCTCATCTCGTGTCCATGCTGTTTGCCCCTGAGGGAGACCCGGATGCACCAGACATCCCGACTCCGCGCTCTTACGCGGAGGCGATAGAGGGTCCCTACTCCTCTCAGTGGCATGCAGAGATGGCTTCCTGGAAGTCCACAGGCACCTACGTCGACGAGGTTCCCCCTCCTGGGGCGAACATCGTCAGTGGCATGTGGATTTTCAGGGTGAAGCGGCCGCCGGGTTCTCCGCCTGTCTTCAAGGCGCGCTACGTGGCTTGTGGCTTCAGTCAGCGGCAGGGAGTTGACTACTTTCAGACCTTCTCTCCCACCCCGAAGATGACCACTCTTCGGGTACTGCTGCACATAGCCGCTCACCGTGACTACGAGCTTCACTCTCTTGACTTCAGCACTGCTTTCTTGCAGGGCAGCCTGCACGAGGAGATCTGGCTGCGCCGCCCACCTGGCTTCACTGGGTCTTTTCCTCCTGGTACCCAGTGGAGCCTCCGGCGGCCAGTCTACGGTCTCCGCCAGGCACCTCATGAGTGGCACGACACACTGAGGACTACACTTGCGGCTCTTGGGTTTGCTCCTTCTACTGCCGACCCGTCGCTGTTTCTGCGCACCGACACTTCTTTGCCGCCGTTCTACATCCTCGTGTACGTCGACGACTTGGTCTTTGCCACAGCTGACACTGCTGGACTCGCCCATGTGAAGTCCGAGCTGCAGAAGAGACACACGTGCACAGACCTGGGTGAACTGCGCAGCTACCTTGGCTTGCAGATCACCCGGGACAGAGCACAGCGCACCATTACCCTGACTCAGTCACACATGGTGCAGCAGGTCCTTCAGCGCTTCGGCTTCACGTACTCCTCGCCTCAGGCCACTCCTCTGTCTACTCGCCACTCGCTCTCAGCTCTGCCTTCGGATGAGTCCGTAGAGTCGAGTGGCCCGTACCCAGAGCTTGTTGGCTGCCTCATGTACCTGATGACCTGCACTCGACCTGACCTTGCATACCCTCTTAGCATTCTGGCACGCTATGTTGCTCCTGGGAGACACAGACCAGAGCACATGGCTGCAGCGAAGAGGGTGTTGCGCTACTTGTGCAGTACGTCGGGCATGGGGCTTGTGGTTGGAGGGCGGAGTCCAGTGGTCCTCACTGGTCACGCAGACGCTTCTTGGGCTGACGACCAGGCTACGCAACGGTCGTCACAGGGTTACACCTTCAGCCTTGGTTCCGGCTCTGTTTCGTGGCGGTCTACCCGCTCGTCTTCTGTTCTCGGCTCCAGTTGTGAGGTTGAGATCTACGCAGGGGCCATGGCTGCACAGGAGCTACGCTGGCTCACCTACCTGCTGACTGACCTAGGAGAGCCGCCTCGTTCTCCTCCAGTTCTGTACGTAGACAACAAGGCTATGCTGGCCTTGTGTCGGGAGCACAGACTGGAGCACAGAACGAAGCACATCGCTCTTCGCTACTTCCTTGCTCGTGAGCTGCAGCAGCGAGGTCAGCTGCGCCTTGCTTACGTGGCCTCTGAGGCCAACACTGCTGATGTGTTCACCAAGGCACTTGCGCCTTGTGACCATCAGCGCTTCTGTACTCTGTTAGGTCTTGTACCTACCTTGCCTCACTTGCTCACTTCTTGACCTTGCTTGTACTGTTACATATATATATACCTGCTCTTGCTTGTTTAGCGTTATATATATGTGTGTACTCATGCATGTGAACTGGCCTTGTGGCCTTGAACTTGTGCTCAGAATGTGTGGTGACGTTGTGATCCACCCTGAGCTTGCTTTGCCTTGCTTTGCTTGACTGGTCTTGTGACCCCTTGTTCTCCCCCACTTTGCCTATGGGGGTGTGTCAAACTTATATGATCTAGCCTGTGTAGGCTGTAGCGGGTTAGATACTAAGGGGTACACAATTCTAGGGTTTCATATTTGTATCACTTTCATTCCTTAGTCAATTCATTCTCGTTCTCAATTCGCTCTTGCGATGGCCCGGCCTGTTGCAAGCAAAGCAGTGCCCCTTAAACGGCGCGGCAGCTGCATTCGTTGCAACAGCGTTTACAGTGGCGTGCTCGATCGGTCCCCGAGGACGATGTCCATAGTAGGACCCCGGTCTCGGACGGCGTAAAATGTCGATTTTCTCGGCGAGCGCGAGAATCTCGTTGAAGTTCGAGAGCCCGCGTAACATGATTTCGTGCGAGATGTCCGGCTTCAGCCCTCCGACGTAACGGTCCACCCGCTCCGCTTCGTGCATGTAGCCGACTTGCTCGCATAATGCGAGAAAACCACTCGTATAGTCTTGAACCGATCCAAGCTGCCGCCAAGTGCGCAATCTCTGACGCGCCGAAATAGAAGCCGCGATCGGCTCGAAGCGCGCCCGAAGCCCTGCGCACCACGCATCCCACGTGCTGTATTGGGCGGTCTCGCAGAATGAACTCCAGGTGACAGCTGGGCCCGTGGGCCCTTCCTCTTGCGACGGTGGCTCGTAGGCGCGTGGCGACGTCACGATGACTCGCCACCAGTCCATGGCGGGGCCCCTTAGCAGCGAAACGGCATACCGGATCTTCGCTGCGTCCGACTCGACGTAATTCGCGTCGAAGAAGACGTTCATCGTGAAGACCCACGATTGAACCGTCGGACCTCCACGCTGGCTCGGGTCGAAGCAGGGCGGGCGTTGCGGCTTGAGTGGCATTGGTGCCATAATGGTCTGTTCGCCACTTGTCGCCGCGAACTCCACGTGCTGACGGGCTTCGCGAGGCTCCCGCGGGCTTGGTGCGACCCTGTTTCCTCCCATGCCAGGCATCGGCTGGGCGGCGCCATCGCTGGCTGCGCCTGAGCGCTGTCCCACGCTGTTGTTTTGTGTTGGTGTGCCGGACGAGATGACGATCGGCTCGTCTGATTGTGCAGATGCATTTGTCGGTGCGTATGGTGGCGCTGGAGTGTTCATCGTTAATTGCTGACGCGCGGAGTCACGTTCCGCCGTGAGCGTCGCAATTTCGAGCGCCGAATCTTCAAGTTGGCGCACCAGACGGTCGAGCTGCTCCTGCGTCAATGTGGCGAGCGTGAATTCGGCCATGGCGGGGGTGTCGGGCGAGCTCAGCGAGAGCCTCGGTCGTGGCCGTGCGTGCTTACGAGAGAGCACTACGAGAGGCGGTGCTGTGTCGCTGAGGGACATCTACCCCCCCCCAAAAATTGAGATAGTGGGGAAGCGAAGGTGTGGGTGCGGTCCGAGAGGAGATCGTAGGCTCTGAATACCAAATGTTACGAGTGCAATTGAGTGAACAAACGAGAATTGCACTATCGAAGCAAGAGTACAATGAGCGAAGGCATGAGCGAAGAATATATAGCGAAACTACAGTGGTAACGGTAATGTACTGTGATTGTCGCGCGACGGGCCTGGGACTAAGGTTGGGAAAAAGTGTCGAAGCGGAGGCTCGGAGCGCGGGTTACCCGCCGAGCCGTGAGGTCGGGGTGCGATGTGCGAAGGTGGCGGGCGGATTGTCGATGCGAGGGTTGCGAGTGGTAACGGTGCTGACTGTGGTGCTACAGTGATGTACGCGTTGAGCAGGGATGCGAAGTAAGGAAAAGGAATTTTCCTTACAAATACACTCTTTTTTTGTGACGCGAGATTGCAAAAATGTGTATACGCGACTCGGAAAAAAGGGGATTGAGACACAAGTGTCTCCACAGGAACGGGAGGAGAAACGGAGGTGAGTACGAAGCATGCGATGTGCCACCCATGGGCTTCGAAGCTCCCACCGGGCTGGTAGTCGCAGTGAAAGAGCTACTGCGATAGGACTGGTATGTCATGATACCACTGCAACAACTTTCATTGGGCCGCATTACTGTAAAGAGCCGCTTTTAAAATAGAAAGTGTTCCAGCCTTCTGAGTAGTTTTGACGCATTGCCATTTTTCCATAAGTGGCACAGGCCACCAGACTCACCAAGAAGAGCAAGACTGCCGAATAGTAGTAGAAGCGCGAACTTTTGCGACGCCATGCTGAATGTGCAGTGTCTCCTTGTTCGTCGTTTCGTCGTGCGTCAGGGTCGTGATTGCGCTGAACTTCCAGCGGAGTGCAGCAGAGTCCGCGTGATAAGACAAAAAAGTGATTTGATTGTCAAAGATAATGTAGCTAGCGCTCAATGATGAAGGCTTGCAGATGGTTGGGATACGTAGAGGGCGCGGCGAGGCGGAGAGCAAAGCAGCTGTCCCTAATAGGCAGATATCAGTACAGTTTTGTACTGAATGGGAAGGGGTGGGCTTGGAGAAATGGAGGTGGGGCGAGAAGGACATGTTACGGTGAGTGTGCCTCTGCGAAGAAGGTCGGTGTTTCGCGAAATCGTCGCCAACGCTTTCGCCTTGGTCGTGGTCAAAGTTCGGTTGTTCGTTGCTGCGTTGGATTCCACGCGTTGAGGCAAGGTGTTTTCCATTCGGGGGATGTAAGGCTAACCAATCACAGTGTCCATTGCAGCCACGTCGGGCGCTACCCTTCGGGGAGCGCCACGCTCGTGCCGCAAAAAGCTAGGTCACGTTTTGGGGCCGCGTAGCCATCAGGAGAACGTGATTGGACCGCTTACACGTGTGGCAGTCCTTGCTGTATGACAGCAGGAGAAATCCGAGCACAACTTGACGGTTCAGATGAATTGGCTTCATGACGTGTTCACGGAGCAGAAGCAAGCAAGTACAATCCGGCTCTGAGTGTTTTCCAACTCGAAATTTCGTTTTGAAGAATTTCCTGTTAGGCATAAAGGGAAACAAATCCAGAGACGAGTGATGTGGGAATGGGACCTCAGGAAGGGAGTACTTCTTCAGAAACATCGACCTGGCGAAGTTGCTCGCGAACGAACGCGAGTGTGGTGGGCTTGCGCCAGAAGATGCCAACCACCGACAAAAGAAATACTCTGAACAAGTGAGACAAAAAAGCGGGAGCGTGGGCAGCAGGCATATCTTCGTCAATAGTTTGCCCAGCAACGATAGTAGGTTACGTGCAATGCGTCTACACTAAACCTGCAATTGGCTTATTTAGAACATACCACCAGTCACAAGCATATTCACCCTATTGAACTCGTGGAAGCTGCTATGCAAAAGTTCTTGTTAATACCTACTGCTTGTAGCAGCTAATCGGAAGAACGGGTTCTGATCGCGCAAATGGGTTGTCAACAGGGGCGGAGGCAATTCCTCGTTGGATAAGCAGGCAACGGAACATGTGCATTCTATAATGGGGGGCATCCTTCATGCTATCCACATATGCCTTTGGACTCCACAGTCGCTCTGAAAGCACGCGACAGAGGGGAGAAACGGGGAAGATGGGGAGGTGGAAGGTGGGGTGGGAGGGTGTGGGGTCGGAGAAGAAAAAAGTGATGTGGGGAAAAGCGGGAAAAGGGACAAATGGGGGGTGGTGTGTGAAGGGGGGTTTCTGACAGAGAAAATCGCACACACACCTCCCACACAGCACAGTGAGACAGTTGTCACGGCCCCATCTCACCTGCCATGGCAGCAGCACGCGACCACACTGTTGGCATGGAGTTACACACAAGGCACTTGCGAGAGTTTTCACTTACGAGAATTTTTAATTATGAGAATTCTCAATAGTGACTCAGAAGTAACTAAGAAGTGAGCAACTCTCAGAAGCAGCTCACCTGCCATGGCAGCAGCACGCGGCCACACTGTGGCCATGAGTTGTGAGGGGTCGATCCTCTCACTCCACGCACACACCTCCCCCCCCACCACCACTCTCTCTGCCAACGCCTCCAGCTCCTCCCACCGCCTCCTCTTCTCCTCCTCCCTTCTTGTCTCTCCTTCCTCACCTCCCTCCCCTCCTCCTGTCCACTCCAGGACCCTTCTCCTCACTCCAGTCCCTGCTGACGTGTCCTTTCCCTCCCCCTCATCCCCTCCCAACCCTCGCTCGCCTCGATCCCCCTCCCGTCCGCCCACAGCCATGTGAATGATTTTACCTCTTCCCTGCTCTTCCCCCTGATGCTCCTTCCCTGCTTCTCGTCCCACTGTCTCTCCCCCTCCCTCCTCTCCCTTCTCCTCCCCCTTTTCACCTTCTTCTCCTCCCAGCTTCTGCATGCCCCCCACACTCCCCGCCCCGTCTCCTCCCGTCCCATCCACATCTCCACCCTCTCTTGCATCCTCTCCCCCTCTCGCCCCCACACCTGCCAACTCCTCCACTCTCAATCTCCCTCGCAGACGCTCCAGCAAAACCGCAGTGGGGGTCTCTCCCCCTCCCCCTCCCCCTCCCCCTCCCCCTCCCCCTCCCCCTCCCCCTCCCCCTCCACCTCCCCCTCCCCCTCCCCCTCCCACTCCCTCTCCCCACTTATCAGGCCACAAGCTTCCCAACCCATCCCCACTGTCCCCAACCCCTCCACCTTCCACATCCCCAGCCCCCTCCCTTCCCCCCACATTCCAACCCTCCTCACCTCCCCCCACATGCCCACCCCCCTCCTTTCTGCCTGAATTCCAACCCTCCTCCCCACTCCACCCACCGCCACTCCCACCATCCCCACCACCCCCACCATCCCCACCATCCCCACCATCCCCACTCCACACATCCCCACCATCCTCCTCGCTCTCCATCCTCTCTCGTTCCACCTGCAGCACCAGGTCAGTGGGATCCTCTCTATAAGCATGCTCCCAGCGGGACTGTAGCGAGTCCAGGTACCACCCGCCCCCGGCATTCGTGTGAACGATGCGGAACCCCCACGCTGCCATGTTGGGCAGGCTGTCGGTTTTCAGCCTGGTTTAGGCAAGAGGAAGGGAATAAGGAGGAGAGTTTGGGAAGCAACGAGGAGGCAGGGATGGGGCAAAAGAGAGGCACCACCCGCTACCGGCATTCGTGTGGACGACGCGGAACCCCCACGCTGCCATGTTGGGCAGGCGGTCGGTTTTCAGCCTGGGAGGGGCGGTTGAGGCAGAGTCAGACGGGAGCAAGGAGGGAACGAGGAGGAGGGATGGCGAAGCAAGGGGGAGAAGATGGCAGGGGTGGGGCAGAAGAGAGGTACCACCCGCCTGCAGTCGTGTGAACGATGTGAAACCCTCACGCTGCCATGTTGGACAGGCGGTCGGTTTGCAACCGGATTGGGGTGCCTCCTCAAGAAAGGAAGTGGTGAGGAAAAGAGGAGCTGGGAGCATGTGAGATGAAGGGAGCATACCAGCTTTGCACGATGGTGGTTGTGGGATTGAGGTGCCTCCTGACATTGAAAAATGACTCCTCCCTGCCGCCATGCCAGCATGCCACCATGCCAGCATCCCACCATACCACCATGCCACCATGCCACCATGCCACCATACAGATAGCGAAAAACAGGGGATTGCAGGCATGCAGGCATGCAGAGAGGAGACAGGGGGGGTGTATTCTGAGTTGACTCAGAATTTGCCGAGTGGGAAGCAGGGGAGAGCAAGTGGGCAGCAGTGGAAACAGGAGAGAGTGAAGGTGGAGGGGATGTGCGATAAATGCCTTCGCCAACATCACCACCCATCACCACCGATCACCACCCATCACCACCGATCACCACCCATCACCACCGATCACCACCCATCACCACCGATCACCACTCATCAGCAGCCCAGCACTCACCAGACGATGGTGGTGGTCCATCCGAGCTGGCTTGCAATGGCCTGCACGCGGTTCACAAAGTAGGCTATGGCTGCCTTCACTGTCCTCCTGTGCTCCTTCCTCCTGCACTCCCGGGCAATCAGAGAAAGGCAAGATGGGAATGGTCAAATGAGCGGAGAGAGGAGAGGAGAGGAGAGGAGAGGAGAGGAGAGGAGAGGAGAGGAGAGGAGAGGAGAGGAGAGGAGAGGAGAGACGGGTTTGCTGGATTGGAGAGAAACAGCTTCAATCCTCGCCTTCGTTCTTTCCCTTCCTTTTTTTTACAGCTGAGCGAGAGAGAAACGCAGGAATGTGGGGCTGGGCCATGGGATAGGAATGTGGGGCTGGGCCATGGGATAGGAATGTGGGGCTGGGCCATGGGATAGGAATGTGGGGCTGGGCCATGGGATAGGAATGTGGGGCTGGGCCATGGGATAGGAATGTGGGGTAGGGCTATGGGGCAGGGATATGTGAGAGGGCACTCACCAGTTGTAGATGTGAGGAACAGTTGTCCAACACTCTGCATGATCCGGGTGGCATGGGGAGAGCAGCGGGGGGAGCACGAACAAAGAGTGCAATGGGCAGAGCATGGGGAGTGTATGTGTGAGGGAGAATCGATACAAAGGACCGTTTGAGAATGGAAGAAACAGCGTGGGGGAGATCGGACCCTTTGACCCAACAGTGACATCCATCACAATCGCTTCTGTCACCATCATTTCCTCTCACTTCCCTCACTTCCTCCAGCTTTCCCCACATCCTCTCACCTGCATTCACTTCGTCCCCACCAATGTGGATTGTCGGCCCGGGAAAGACTGACCGCAGGTCTGCACGCCCATTGCATGCAGAAGAACAGTCATATGAGGCACGAGGGATGAGGAATGGGAATGACGCATCACGCATGATGCATGAGGGATGGGGGATGAGGGATGAGGGATGGGGGATGAGGGATGAGGGATGGGGGATGAGGGATGAGGGATGGGGGATGAGGGATGAGGGATGGGGGATGAGGGATGAGGGATGGGGGATGAGGGATGAGGGATGGGGGATGAGGGATGAGGGATGGGGGATGAGGGATGAGGGATGAGACAGCAGGTGAAGTGCGGTCTGCATAATTCAAAAGCTACAGGAGAACCTAGTTAGTATTCGTGCCTTGTTCCACTTCTTTGGTTGATGCATGCAACTAAAAAGGTAGCACATCACCTGCCATCACCGCACATCACCTGCCATCACCGCACATCACCTGCCATCACCGCACATCACCTGCCATCACCGCACATTACCTGTGAGCACACCCTGTATGACTCGGAAGGTGAACTCATTGGAAACGTCGAGAGGCTCGGAACAGTTGAAGGCTGGGAGCAGGGCCGGATAGCCCACTCCCCTGGGTTAAATATAACAAGATGCGGCATGGAATTGAAACACATGGGGCGAACGTATGAGGTGACCACATGAGACGCGAGAAATCGATAGCAACACGGGAGGAGTCAGCGACAGGCGTGTTTTGAGAGCAGCCGTGCAAAGAATTGATGGCTTGTAAGAGCTAGTGCAAGCAGCCCTGCCCTCTGTGGCTTGGATTGGAGCCATGTCAGCTCACCATGCCTTGGAGTGAGATGGCAGGTCGATTTCAGGAATGACAACAATGCCATGTGCTGCTGCATAGCTGAAGGGGAGTGTAGAGGGGTGGAGAGCGGTGGAAAGGGATGGACAGGGTTGGAGATGGAAACCAAGGGGGAAGTTGGATCACCAGAAAACAGAATAAACTTCAGCACAGACGGGCTGTTGAAGTGGAGTCTTTAAAAGGCCGTCGAAGAACCGAAGCCACAGAAATTGGAAAAGACGGCAAATTAGGTGAGCTTCAAAAACATTCCCAATGCCAGTTTTTGAGGCGCCTGAACAACATGGGTCATCCCTCCCAACTCACCCCACCACATGCCCCACCACATCACTCCCCTCACCCCACCACATGCCCCACCACATCACTCCCCTCACCCCACCACATGCCCCACCACATCACTCCCCTCACCCCACCACATGCCCCACCACATCACTCCCCTCAAGCCACCACGTCTCTCAACTCACTGCACCACGTGCCGCATATCTGCAAGCGAATAGTGCTCGTGGGGGGGGAAAGAAGCCTTCCAGACTCTGTTCTGAGACACCTAGCTTCAACAACGTGCCACGTGCCAGTGCTCACCCCACCTCGTGCCAGTGCTCACCCCACCACGTGCCAGTGCTCACCCCACCACGTGCCGCATGTCAGCGAGGGAGAAGCGCTCGTGGGGAGAGTGGGCACCCTTCCAGAGGCGCGGGAAGGAGGGCGTCTCAATGGGGAAGGCCTCTGCGTCCACTAGATGCCAGTGGCTGGGGGGAAGAAGGGAGGGGATGGGGACGGGGAGGGGGACAGAGGGGAGAGAGGGGGAGGAAAGAATGGAGAGGGGAAGGAGGGTGTCTCGATGGGGAAGGCCTCTGCGTCCACTAGATGCCAGTGACTGGGGGGAAGGAGAATGGCGGGATGGGGAAGAAGGGGCGTGAGAAGGGGGATATGTGGGGGGTGGTGCAAGGAGGGCGTCTGGATGGGGAAGGCATCTGCGACCTCCAGACCAGGTGCCAGTGACTGGGGGGAGGGTGAAGAGGGAGGGGGGGAATGGGGCACGCGCGGACCAGGACCCGGACAAAGGCGCGTGCGCGGACCAAGGCGCGCGCGTGGACCAAGGCGAGCGAGCGTGGACCAAGAGACGCGCGCGGACCAAGGCGCGCGCGCGCACGGACCACGGCGCGCGCGCGCGCGGACAGAGGCGCGTGCGCGGACAGAGGCGCGCGCGTGGACAGAGGCGCGCACGCGTGGACCAAGGCGAGCGCGCGTGGACCAAGGCGCGCGAGCGTGGACCAAGGCGCGCGCGCCGACCAGCGCGCGCGCGAGGACCAAGGCGCGCGCGCGGACCAAGGCGCGCGCCCGGACCAAAGCGCGCGCGCGGACCAAGGCGCGCGCGTGGACCAAGGCGCGCGCGCCGCACGCCCGCGTGGACCAAGGCGCGCGCGCGGACCAAGGCGCGCGTGTGCGGACCAAGGCGCGTGCGCGCGGACCAAGGCGGGCGCGCGGACCAAGGCGGGCGCGCGGACCAACGCGCGCGCCCGGACCAAGGCGCGCGCCCGGACCAGCGCGCGCGCCCGGACCAGCGCGCGCGCCTGGACCAACGCGCGCGCCCGGACCAGCGCGCGCGCCCGGACCAGCGCGCGCGCCCGGACCAACGCACGCGCCCGGACCAACGCGCCCCCCGGACCAACGCGCGCCCACGGACCAACGCGCGCCCCCGGACCAACGCACACCCCCGGACCAACGCGTGCTCCTGGAACAACGCGCGCGCCCGGACCAACGCGCGCCCCCGAACCAACGCGCGCCCCCGGACCAACGCGCGCCCCCGGACCAACGCGCGCCCCCGGACCAACGCGCGCGCCCGGACCAACGTGCGCGCCCGGACCAACGCGCGCCCCCGGACCATCGCGCGCGCCCGGACCAACGCGCACCCCCGGACCAACGCGCGCTCCGGGACCAACGCGCAAGCCCGGACCAACGCACGCCCTCGGACCAACGCGCGCGCTCGGACCAACGCGCGCCCCCGGACCAACGCCCGTCCCCGGACCAACGCGCGCCCCCGGACCAACACGCGCGCCAGGACCAACGCGCGCCCCCGGACCAACGCGCGAAACCGGACCAACGCGCGCCCCCAGACCAACGCGCGCCCCCGGACCAACGCGCGCCCCCGGACCAACGCGCCCCCCCGGACCAACGCGCGCCCCCGGACCAACACGCGCGCCCGGACCAACGCGCGCGCCCGGACCAACGCGCGCCCCCGGACCAACGCGCGCTCAGGGACCAACGCGCGCGCCCGGACCAACGCGCGCGCCCGGACCAACGCACGCCCCCGGACCAACGCCCGTCCCCGGACCAACGCCCGTCCCCAGACCAACGCGCGCCCCCGGACCAACGCGCGCCCCCCGACCAACGCGCGCCCCCGGACCAACACGCGCGCCCGGACCAACGCGCGCGCCCGGACCAACGCGCGCCCCCGGACCAACGCGCGCGCCCGGACCAACGCGCACCCCCGGACCAACGCGCGCGCCCGGACCAACGCGCGCGCCCGGACCAACGCGCACCCCCGGACCAACGCGCGCGCCCGGACCAACGCGCGCGCCCGGACCAACGCGCGCCCCCGGACCAACGCGCGCCCCCGGACCAACGCGCCCCCCCGGACCAACGCGCGCGCGCGCGGACCAAGGCGCGCGCGCGCGGTCCAAGGCGCGCGCACGTGGACCAAGGCGCGCGCGCGGTCCAAGGCGCGCACGCGCGGACCAAGGCGCCCGCGCGTGGACCAAGGCGCGCGCGTGGACCTAGGCGCGCGCGTGGACCATGGCGCGCACGCGGACCAAGGCGCGCGTGTGGACCAAGGCGCGCGCGCGTGGACCAAGGCGCGCGCGTGGACCTAGGCGCGCGCGCGTGGACCAAGGCGCGCACGCGCGGACCAAGGCGCGCGCGTGGACGTAGGCGCGCGCGTGGACCAAGTCGCGAGCGCGTGGACCAAGGCGCGCGCGTGGACCAAGTCGCGCGCGCGTGGACCAAGGCGCGCGCGTCGCTCCAACGTGCTTTAAGTCGCGCAAGTTGGTTTCAATTGGAGGGGGTGTTCTCCAGGTGCCAGTGGCTGGTCGGAGGGGAGAGGAGGTCGGAGGGGGTAGGAAGTCGGAGGGGGAATGGACGAGAGTGCGGGAGTTTTTGCAAGGTGAGCCAAATGCATGCATGTGTGTGTGCATGTTCGTGCATCTATGTGCATGTGTATGGGTGCATACACAGGGGTATTGTGTGTAAATAGGTCAGTGTATAGACTTACAGCACGTTGAGTTTGGCATACGACATCGAGTCCAAGAGTCGCTCTATAAAGGGGACGGGGTGGAAGTGCCTTGCCGTGTCTGTGGCAAGGCAGAGAGAACAGAGGATGGTGGGAACAGAGGGTGGTGGGAACAGAGGGAAATGGGGTGAGAGGGGGGTGAGAGGGGGGTGAGAGGGGGGTGAGAGGGGGGTGAGGTGAGAGAGGGAGGCATGAAGTCCAGATTGACTTGCCTCAACAAGTGACTTCACACCCACCAGCACCGCTCTCTCACTCAGCACCACCGCTTTTCCACCCAGCAGCACCACTCTCCCACCCAGCAGCACCGCTCTCCCACCCAGCACCACCACTCTCTCACCCAGCAGCACCCCTCGGTGGGGGAAGCGCGGGCGGTCGTGGATGGTGAGAGGCACGCCTTGCAGCAGAGCCAGACGGGAAGAGGGGTCCCCACGCACCAGCTGACTCAACGTCTGCCATAAGAGGAGGGGAGGGAGAGGGGGAGGCGGAGAGGGGGTTGGGGGGTGGAGAGGGGGAGGGGGAGGGGGAGGGGGAGGGTGAGGCGGAGCGGGAGGGGGAAAGGGAGTAGGAAGGGAGGGGGAGGGTGAGGGGGAGCGGGAGGGGGAAGGGGAGTGGGAAGGGAAGGGGAAGGGGATGGTGAGCCGAACACAACGGGCGGCAAAATGTGGGCGGCAAGCTGGGGCAAACAACAAAGAACATACCTCCAGTGCTCTGAGTGCGCCCACTGTTGTGTTAGCCTGGCGGAGCAATGGGGGGAGGGGTGGACGCAGGGAGGAGGAGGGGGAAGAAGCACGGAAAGAATGGGTGGAGAGGGGAGAGGGTGGGTGACGAGACACGGTGGCATGCGAGGGGTGCATGCGAGGGGTGCATGCAACATGGAGAAACCACACCACCCGTGCACCGCAACCCATCCCCTGCACCGCGCCCAGCACTCCTGCTCAAAAAGCAGCACTGCTCACGTGGATTTTGATCATTGCTGCTGACGACGAATGGCCCGGTGCAGCAGGGACCCCCGCAGTGAGCACATAGCTCTCGTCTGCCCCCACCTCCAGCTGTGAGGAAGAAGGGGGAAGGGGGGTTGGTTGTTGGGTGTGGGGGGGCTGTCAATCACTCCTGGCAAATGGCCCGGTGCAGCAGGGACCCCCACAGTCAGCACATAGCTCTCGTCTGCCCCCACCTCCAGCTGTGAGGAAGAAGGGGGAAGGGGGGTTGGTTGTTGGGTGTGGGGGGGCTGTCAATCACTCCTGGCAAATGGCCCGGTGCAGCAGGGACCCCCACAGTCAGCACATAGCTCTCGTCTGCCCCCACCTCCAGCTGTGAGGAAGAAGGGGGAAGGGGGGTTGGTTGTTGGGTGTGGGGGGGCTGTCAATCACTCCTGGCAAATGGCCCGGTGCAGCAGGGACCCCCACAGTCAGCACATAGCTCTCGTCTGCCCCCACCTCCAGCTGTGAGGAAGAAGGGGGAAGGGGGGTTGGTTGTTGGGTGTGGGGGGGCTGTCAATCACTCCTGGCAAATGGCCCGGTGCAGCAGGGACCCCCACAGTCAGCACATAGCTCTCGTCTGCCCCCACCTCCAGCTGTGAGGAAGAAGGGGGAAGGGGGGTTGGTTGTTGGGTGTGGGGGGGCTGTCAATCACTCCTGGCAAATGGCCCGGTGCAGCAGGGACCCCCACAGTCAGCACATAGCTCTCGTCTGCCCCCACCTCCAGCTGTGAGGAAGAAGGGGGAAGGGGGGTTGGTTGTTGGGTGTGGGGGGGCTGTCAATCACTCCTGGCAAATGGCCCGGTGCAGCAGGGACCCCCACAGTCAGCACATAGCTCTCGTCTGCCCCCACCTCCAGCTGTGAGGAAGAAGGGGGAAGGGGGGTTGGTTGTTGGGTGTGGGGGGTCTGTCAATCACTCCTGGCAAATGGCCCGGTGCAGCAGGGACCCCCACAGTCAGCACATAGCTCTCGTCTGCCCCCACCTCCAGCTGTGAGGAAGAAGGGGGAAGGGGGGTTGGTTGTTGGGCGTGGGGGGGCTGTCAATCACTCCTGGCAAATGGCCCGGTGCAGCAGGGACCCCCACAGTCAGCACATAGCTCTCGTCTGCCCCCACCTCCAGCTGTGAGGAAGAAGGGGGAAGGGGGGTTGGTTGTTGGGTGTGGTGGGGCTGTCAATCACTCCTGGCAAATGGCCCGGTGCAGCAGGGACCCCCACAGTCAGCACATAGCTCTCGTCTGCCCCCACCTCCAGCTGTGAGGAAGAAGGGGGAAGGGGGGTTGGTTGTTGGGTGTGGGGGGGCTGTCAATCACTCCTGGCAAATGGCCCGGTGCAGCAGGGACCCCCACAGTCAGCACATAGCTCTCGTCTGCCCCCACCTCCAGCTGTGAGGAAGAAGGGGGAAGGGGGGTTGGTTGTTGGGTGTGGGGGGGCTGTCAATCACTCCTGGCAAATGGCCCGGTGCAGCAGGGACCCCCACAGTCAGCACATAGCTCTCGTCTGCCCCCACCTCCAGCTGGCCGGGAGAATGGGGGAAGGGGGAAGAGGGGGGGTTGTTGGGTGGGTGGGGCTAGAGATTGCTGACGACGAATGGGCGATGCATGCATCATCACCGCTCTCCACCCCTCTGTACCTCTTCCTCTGGCCGGGCAACCGCAATGAGCAGAGATTCCACAAGGAGCACTGCCCCCACTGTCTCGCCCCCCCTGCCGCTACTGTTGTCGCTGTCACTGCCGCTGCCGCTGCCGCTGCCGCTGCCGCTGCCGCTGCCGCTGCCGCTGCCGCTGCCGCTGCCGCTGCCGCTGCTGCTATTGCTGCTGCTGCCGTTGACCATGCTCCTCCCCCTGGTCTCCTCCCCTTGCTCTCTCAACAGCCTGTCCTCCCAGCCAGTGAACAGCTGCCACGTGGACAGCACCACCTGTCTCAGCCACCACGAGACAGGCCCATGACCCAGCCGTCCAACCAGCACGTGACACCTGGCGAGCAGTGATGAGCCTGGGGAATCGGACAACAGTTTGCCGCTCGCACGAAACATCAGTGACCCCTCCTCTGGCTGCTGCCATGCACTTTTCTCCCCTTGCCCTTTTCCTCCCTCCTCTCCTCCTCCTTCTCCACCTCCCCTTTCCTCAAGCGCAGCCAGGAGGGCGGGCAGGGAGCGGTGTGGGGAGAGGGTGGAGGAGAGAAAGTGGTGGAAGGCAGCACACAGCACCGCACGGCCTGCTGCCTGCTGTGATGCACGTCTCCTTGCCCCCCCTGCTGCCCGCCCTGCTGCTTCCCTTGAAGCCTCCTGTGACGCCACCTGTGCTGCATCTTGCTGCCGCACACGTGAAGAGCCACCATATTCACCGCCCACCTCACCACCCTCCCCGTTGCCCCACTCACAACCCCCCTCCTCCCCCTCCTCTCCCTCCTCCTTATCTCCCATCCCTGCACCCCTTTCCCCCAGCACCAGCGACAGCTGCAGCAAGGGACTGATGGCCGCCTCTTGACGCCCCACAGCAGCAATGAGTGCCGGCATGGGCCACACCAGGAGCCCCACTCGCCGCCTTAACTCCTCCTCACTCACCTCCTCTCCTCTCACCTCCTCTCCTCTCGCCTCCTCTGCTCTCTTGCTTATTCCCTCTCCCCCTCTTGCTCCCTCTTCCCCTCCCACTCCCTCTCTTCCCTCGCTCCCTCCCTCACTCATTCCTGTGTTCACTCCCTCGCCCACTCCCTCACTCACTCCCTCACTCGCACCCACTGTTCTTCCTCTGCTTTGATCAGTCCTTTCTCCCCTTCCATCCTCCCCATCCCATTCCCTCCCACCACCCGCCTCCCCACTTCCCTCCGCGCCCACATCCAAACCCCTCAACAGCCGCCCCGTTCTGCCCCTTTCACCGTCTCTATCCATCTCCCTCTCCTTCTCCCCTAACCCTTCCTTCTCCCCCTTCATCCCCCTCCTTCCTTCCCCTGTATCCTCCCTCCTCCCACCCTGCCCCGCCCCTCTCCACTCCTTGCCACCGAACCTCTTTTGCCTCCCCAACGCGCCCTTATCTGACCGCACCCACCTGGGTCGAACCTTCATGCGCTGTCCTCTCACCCTTCTGCCATCAGATATAACCACCTCTCCTCTCGCCGTCTCGTCACCCTTCTCTCTCCGCCTCACCTCCTCACCTTTCCCTCCGCCCCTCACCTCCGCACCCCCCTCTCCATTCGTTCTCACCCCTTCCCTCCCCCCACTCTTCTCCCCTTGACCATCCCCATCCCTATCCTCGATACTGGCTGCATCGTTAGCATGCACAAGTCCATCACGCAGCACTGTATCGCCAGCATAAATATCCACGCTCGCACCAGGGGCAGCAGCACCAAACTGTTCGTTATAAGCAGGTCCCGTATAAATATGCTCTTGCTCCACAACCTCCTCTCCTCTCTCCTTCCCACTCTCCCCTGCCCCCATTTCCCTCTCAATTCCACCATCCCTCTCCTCCCCCCTCGTCTTCTCCTCATCCCCCCTGTCCCTCGTCTCCCCCCTCACCTTCTCCTCCCTCATCGTCCTCTCACCCTGCATCGCCGCCAGCAGCGGTGCCAGCGCCACACGTGCATCATCCACGTCCCTCTCCCGCGCCTCCTCCCGCTCCGCCTCCTCCTCCCACTTCTCCCGCTGCGTCACCATCACCGCCCAGCTCGGCACCCCATGCGAGCCTCCCCGTGCTTGATTCCCCTCAAGTGAGCGCTCATGCGACCCTCCCGCTAGCCCCGTTTTAGGCCCCTCAGGTGAGCGCCACACATCCAACCCTCCCCGTGGCACTGTGCGAGGGGACTTGGGAAAGGGCACATCTGCAGCATCCCCCGTTTCAGTCACCTCGCGTGAAGGCGCATCTGATGCTCTCGGTGGCGGGGTTTCAGTCACGTCAGGAAAGGGTACATCCGATGCTCCTCCCGCTGCTGCTTCAACAGACTCGCCTGCAGCAGCAACAGGCGCTGGTGCCTGCTGACTCGGTTGACTCAGTTGACTCGGTTGACTCCCCCCTCCTGGCCCCCCATCTCCCCCATCTCCCTCCTCATCTTCCTCACCCTCCTCATCCTCCTCATCCTCCTCATCCTCCTCACTCTCCTCACCCTCCTCACCCTCCTCACGCTCTTCATCCTCATCATCCTCCCCTGCCCCCTCATTCTCCTCCTCGACCCACTCCCCGTCATCATCGTAATCGTTTCCCTCCTCCGCTTCTCTCAACCCCCCCTTTCCCACAGCCACTCTCCCATCAGTATCTGAACTCCCTAGTACACTGTTATCTGCTGACTCATGCCTGTCACCTGCTGACTCATCCCTGTCATCTGCTGACTCGTATCTGTAATCTGCTGACTCATCATTCTGATCTGCTGACTCAGCCATTGCAGCTCCTGGCGCGAGCAGTAATGCATCATCACTTCCCTCATTCTCACTCACTCCCTCATTCCCTCCCTCATTCCCTCCCTCACTCCCTCCCTCATTACCTCCAGTCGGCATATCCTGTAATTTTCCCTCTCTCTCTTCCCGCACCCACTGCTCCTCCTCCATTTTCCACTCTTCCCCACTCTCTTCCGCTTCCCCCTTCTCCGCCCAACTCCACTCCGCCCGCGCCCACCACGGCCCATTCTCCGCCCGCTCCGCGGAAAGCGCATCAACGCGCGCGCGCCACTCCACATATAACAGTTCTCGCCTTAGTTTCCGCCACCCTTTGCGGCTGTTGCCTTCCCTCGAATCGCCTCGTGCGTAGCCGAGATTCACCGCGTAACCCGCGGATCCGCGCAGCCCTTCCGCGGATGTATCCGCCTCCAACAATGGCGTATGTCGAGCATTGTCTCTTAAATTCTGCGCGATATGAGAAGGGGAGGAGTTCTGCTCTTGCGGAGCGCGATACCGCAGCCGGATGTCAAGCGCGGAGTGCGGGGAGAAGCGCAGGAGTGCGAGAAGTCCGAATAAGGCGGTGGAAAGGAGCAGCAGGCGACGGGGAGTCAAATGGAATGCGGAAGCCGCTGGCAAAGGCCCGCGGAGTCGGCGGGAGGCGGTACCCGCACCGCTGTGAGAGTCGTGGACGGGCATTCTTCGCGTGGAGACAATCGTGGGTACTAAATACTATTCGTAGTGATCATAATGTATATAAAACAAATGGCGCTCAAAATTCGTGTCAGAATGGCCGAGCTGGTCTAAGGCGCCAGTTTCAGGTACTGGTTTGAAAGGGCATGGGTTGGAATCCTATTTCTGACAGCCATTTTCTCGCCTTTTATGAGGCCTGACACAACACTTAAAGCCGGCGGCTCAAATTGTTCATGCTTTTAAAAGTTGACCAGAGGGAGTTTTTCTGGTGTGGGCTTTGGCGAGAGTTTCCGATTTCGTCTAGGTTCGTTTTTTTCGCGAGACCCAGCCAACCCTCGGTTTTCCCCCTGGTGAGTGAATCTGTCTTCGAAAGTCCCAAATTGCAAGTGCGTGACTTTCAAAAGCTTGGACACTCAACTTCGTCAAGTTTTAAAAACTTGACCCTCGCGGCCCGCAATTTGGGACGCGGGCTTTAAACTACCATATCATACATTTTTTGCGGATAAACCATATTAGGTATATCTGCAGCACACATACGTGTTATTCAGGTGTTGCGTTGGAGCACTTTGGGTATCGAGTACGTGAGAGGCCACAAACTGGACCTTGTACTGAAGCTTGTACTGAATATCGACCACCCTGAATGCGACAATTGGAAGATTCGAGTAACCCAGCTTGTCGGAGCCATTCTCGAGCGCAGATATTTTTCCAGAAAAATATCTCAGTCTGCCGAACGGTCGCGATTCTCCGCGATGTATCCAGGCGACGGCGAACCGACAAGGCAACCACCTTGGGAGCTGCGCGAAGTTGTCCTTGCGAAGGATCAATCAAGGACTTCGCCAGGAATTCCATCGCGGAACCTCGTCTGTCAATGCAATATCCTGGTTACATGGCACTCATTGGTGCACGAAGTTGTCAACGGCCATGTGCGACGCCCAACAATCGAACCTTCAGGAAGCTAAGGATACGTTGCTGTCATGCCAATAACCAAGCAAACAGCCATGGCTGCTCCCGTCACCTCCCCGTTTTCTGACTGGAAACGAGCTGTCTGGTTAGGAAGCACCAGTCCAGCAGTGACGGGGGTGCATCCGCTATGGCTTCCAGACCCGTCCCAAGTTGCCATGCCACGTCCTCCTCGTTCGATGTTTTTTTGCAGTTTGACTGCCTTCTAGTTGATTCCTTGAAGCACCAGCTGCGCACCGAGTGGTTACTAATAGCTGTTCCGTAGTGCCTATTTCGTGTCTGAGAGATTTTTCTCGGCAGCCATAAATATCAAGCATCTATGCCTTGATACTCTTCCGTTAAGTCAAGAGCAAGTAGCAGTTTCTTCTCCCCTTTCATGATTCTAGCAGCATTTACCCCGACTCTATCGTAGCAGCATCAAGCGCTGCTTTCTTCAGCGTTCCGTCGTTGAATTCGTCGCTGCATAACTCGCATATTGTCATTCTCGCAGCTTCTGATCTCCTAACTAGCCAATATGGGTTGTGTTCGCACCATGAAGCTTAGGAAGCCCCACCGCTCTGAACCGTATGATGTTCATTCAGGCTCAGGTTCAGCTTTTCACTCAGGCTTCGACCAATCACCACCGTTCTTTTCCTCCAGCGATCCAGTTTTCGTCAACATTGACTGGGAAATTCTTGAGAACGACGGTTCCGGGGTGTCTTGTCCGATGTGGATCGTGACGGACACTGCCGACGCCTACGTCTTTTCCGTCGAGCAGCGCGGTTTTCCTCTGCAGCACGTGCAAGTTTTGCTGGATCGGAACTCAAGCCAGGAATCTGGCGAGTTTCACGGCGATGCAGAGAGTGATTGTTACAGATTCTTCCAGCAGCAGAATGACAGAATACGTACTTCAGGCAATCATGTGTCTGCGCTGCTCACCATTGTCTGCAAGTTCCATTCTGCTCCGACGCCTGCAGACGGAGACGTTTTCCGTCAGCGTCTGCTTCAGAACCAGCACCAGCAGCAGTTCACGGTGACGGGTTCCGTCCAGACGACTGGCCGGCGGTTCAAACTGCCAGCAGATGCCATCGCGGAGAGCACGACCGCCGTTCACACGGAGGCGGGATCAGTGGTGGTGAACGTCCCTCGTTCTCCGCAGAAGAGACCTTTCCCGTCGCGGTTTTCATCCGCTCCTTGCGATCTTGCTGAAACGCAGCCGTTCGTGAGATTCGGTCGGTGGAGTGTAGACGTGGCGTCAACAGCTTCGTCCTTCTCGCCACCATCGCCGTCAGCGTCAGCGTCGCAGTCACAGTCACTAGCATCCTCGTCGTCCTTCTCCTCCTCTTTCTCCCCCTTCTCCCCTTCTTCGCCATCTTCATCGCCATCCTTTTCATCTTCGTCCATTTCTTCTTCCTGGCCTTCGCTCATACCCTCTCAGTCTCCTGCTACATTTGCTCCTGATCTGGTCCCAGATATGAGGGTGGCAGGCAACGCAGCGTCTGTGTGTTGCAGCAGAAAAACAAGCTCCATTTGGCCATTTGCACAGCAGCATCATAATCAGTGCTACTGTGATTCTTGTACAGATAATTGGAATGGTTTTGCTGGTGAGCCAGCTGCTGATGCGATGCAAGTTTCTTAGGGGGGATCGTGCGTGAAATCTCCCCTAGAGTTTGTCATGCTCTTCTGCATCTTGCTGTATATGTAAATATTAGTTATGAATTTCGATTGGTTAGTTTCAAATGCACATATGGGCTGGGTGGGTTGGACTGGATTGGATGCTTTCTTACCTGCCGGCTACTGTAATGTTTGGTATAATGTAGATTTTTACAACTCGAGAATAGCATGCATTTACATGCAGCTTTCCTAGCTTCCCCTGTACCATTCACAGAGAAAGTGATCCCATTGCACACCAACACTGCCCGCGCTTTTATTTTGCCGCAGCATTCTCAATTGCTGCTATGCAGTCTTCTACAGGGGCTTCCCTTGCCATGGCTTCCATGAGAGCATCAAAAGACTTGGAGTTGTTTTTGATTAGCGAAGCCGCATAGAGTACCTGGTGAATGATGGGCAGAAGACAGGGGAAAAAAAAAAAAAAAAAAAAAAAAAAACCTTAAATTAGACACACAGTTAGATGTGCTCGAGACAGAGGTAAGTATCAGGGCTACACAAGTCTGCCCCTATGGGCTCTCCATCGGGGTTACAGTGCGAGAAAACAAGCTTTTGTTGCCTCAAGTAGCGCACAGCACCAAGCCTACTTTGCCAGGAGGAATCCTAAACATGGATTTGAAACCATGCATCACCAAGGCATGACTCACCGCCCAGCGTGTGAGGTTCTGCTGCCTCTCGGGGGTGAGGGCGCCGAGCCCGCTGCGGTTGATGAGGCGCTGCAGCGAGTTGAGGTCAGCTGTCTGCCCCATCACCTGCTCGTACTGCAGCCCCTCCGCTGCCATCCCTGCCATCGCCACCACTGCGAGTCTGCAGCAAGGGGGGTTGTGAGGTGTGCCAGCGGGGGACGAAGAGAAAACGTAAGGTCAACCAGCCCCCCCATAATGTGCTCTCGCATTTCAGCCCCTCTGCTGCCGTGCCGGCTATGGCAAATGCATGGGGAGTGGAAAAAGTGGATGGGGAGATGGCATGTGGCCAAACCACATCAACCACATGTCCGTGAGCCTGCCCAGAAGCTTCCCTCTGTAGCTCTGCTTCTACAGCATATTCTTATGATCCGCAAGTTCCAGCTTCAAATCAGACTGGCGGTAGTGCCTCGTGGAGAATATCTCACCTGTCCACGTCATCACTCTCCAGCTTGCCACTGTAGATCTTCTTCTGCAGCTTATCATCCAGCAGATTCGTGTGCTCCTTGCCAATGTCCAATGAGTACGCGACAGGTGGCAGGCCCAGAAGGTACGCCACTGCAGCAGGACGAGGGGAGGCGAGGGGGGAGAGGGGAGTCGGGACAATATGGAAAATGATAGGAGATAGGAGGGCGGCAGGGTCAGGGTAGCAGAGGAGTGGATGCTTTCTAGCATGCAGGGCTAGGGGGCAAGGTAAGCAAGGGACCGCTGGGCTGAAATTGAAAGAAAGGAGGAGATGGCATGATGGCAGTGGGAGGGAGAGGGACTGACAGAGGAAGTGGCCTGCCTCGTGGCGGAGCACTCGGTCCTTGTAGTCCGAGAATACAGGCGCCATGGCTCCTATGCCGCCCTGGAGAAGCCTGTAACGCGGATGGAGAGAAGGAGGAGAATGAAAGCAGATGGGCTATGCCAATACAGCGTGCTCACTCTTAATGAAAGACTGGATAGAAAGCATGCTGAGTAATCGTCTATTCTTTCTTCTTTCTTTATTTCTTTGTTTGTTTATGTTTCCTTCGATTTCATGTGCGCCACCAGGAACGCATCCACATTTTGTGATCTCTTCCGGGGGCTCTGCATTGGTGTATGTCACTACGACTGAACTGACTCAGCTCACAACACGGATTGCTTCACTGCTTGCGTCCGAGAGTGAGTGTGCACAGGGTTAGAGTGTGAAACACCGGGTGTGCTTGAGTGCTTGTGAAAAATAGTGGGTGAGTACAGGGCTAGAGCGTGAGAGAGCAGGGCATACCCTGGAGCAACGCTGCCGACAGCGAGGACAACAATGGAGATGCCGCCCACCAGATACGGCACGAAGAAGCCCCAGTCCTGCAAGAGCACGTGGGAGGGGGAACGCAGACAGATGGTGTGGGTCGTAATGGGACAGATGGCGGGGGGGGTGGTGGGGGCGGCACGTGGCCTAGTGTAGATGATCGAGGGAACGCAAGGGTGACTTTTGAGAATTCTCAAAAGTGACTCCCAGTGTAGGTAATCGAGGGAACGCAAGGGTGCCGGGCGTCGGCTAACTGCAGGAAACTTTTACCCCTCTCATTCTTGATCAGCCGTTTTAGCCCCTTATCACCACTGATCAGCCCTGACCACCCCTGCCCACCCCTGCCCACCCCTGCTCACCCCTGGTAGTTGGGTGCCGGCGAGGGCGAGGATGGAGGTGGTGCCGACCACCGTGGCAAGGAAGAGCGCCTGGTGGGGGCAAGGTAGGGAATGGATGGAGGCCATTAAGGGGAGGGCGTCGGGACGAGGGGTTTGAGAAGTGCTGATTGAGATGTGCGGATTGAGAAGTGTTGATTGAGAAGATGGATTAGGACGACTGAATCGGGACGAAGGAAGTGGGAGGACGGGGTTACGGGCGACAGGGGAGAGGAGGAAGGAAAGGGGGAAGGCAGAATGGGGGAGGCAAGGACGAGCAGAGGAGAAGGAGTAGCGGGGAATGGAAAAACGTCGGCTGGGAAGGAGTGGAAGAAGAGGTGTGCGCGCAGCCTCACGTACATCGTTACACGCAGCAACACTTTCATTAACACGTACATCGTTACACGCAGCAACACTTTCATTAACACGTACATCGTTGCGGACAGACGGCACGGCGAGCTTCTCCGCGTTCTTGATGCCCACTTGCGTCAGCTCTCGCACACTCGCCTGCACGCAACAGCGGAAGGCACGCATTCACAAATTCCACATCTCATCAAGCTGGCGAGCTCGTCCCCTTCGCAACCAGAAGGACAGTCAACTCAGAGCAAAGAATGAGAGCATGGCGCAGCACGCATTGAATATTTCTCCATGTGATTCACGCTGAAGTGCATGCCTTTTCGTTTGAAACCCACCGACGATTCAGTTGTTCCCCCAATGCTCACTTCCACTCACCGTTCGTCTCGCGACGTTAGGGTAGCTGCCCCAGGCCGTGACGGAGCCGGCTTCCTTCAAACACTCTAGAGCCACCTTCAATGCCTCCGAGTCGCGCTGTGAATCCACAGGAACCGTGGAGGAGGGTGGAATCAGGGAAAAGGTCAAAATGGAATGGGAAAGTGCTTCTTGAGTCGTGTCGTGGTTCGAGTGTGACATGACGTCGAGCGAGAGAAGTCGAGCGAGAACCAACCTTGTCCAGTGCTGGCTTCAACGTGATTGGAATCAGTCCGGCCGTTGAGGATGCAGCAGAAGCTCCTGATGAGGAGGCAACGGACGGCTCGGATGAACTCGAGGCCCTCGTTACACGCACAACCCGGTATGGTACCGTACTGCCTTGGCTGCTCGACAGAAAATTAACATTTGAACGAACGGCATTCCAGCAGTTACGTTTCGAGCTTTCGATTAAATTAGACGACGCACTAAAGCCGGCGGTGATAGCCCGCGAGGGCCCCGAGGCAACGAGCGAGGCCATGGCACCAACGATTTCAGGCACCTAACAAGTTAAGGACTGCTTTGTTCTAAAAAGCAAGGCAGGGGAACAAATTTGCAACCAGATAATTGAAACAGATGCCTGAAATTGTAAGGCTGTGTAAGTCTGGCACTGGAAGGGTGTGAGAGCCTGAAGCTAGGCGAAGTTTGAAACTGGAAGCTTGAAACTGAAAGGCTGAAACTGCAAGCTTGAATTTGAAGACAAGAATCCGTGATTTCACGCAACTCCAGTTCTTTGTCCCTAAATGCTCGAGGTCATCAATGTGGCACGACATTCCCAGGGCCTGGTCAGGTTTGGTGAAGGTTGCTTCGGAAGCCACCGGATATGCCAGATGTGAGAGTATTCCGTGCGGGGATAGCTCAGTTGGGAGAGCGTCAGACTGAAGATCTGAAGGCCGCGTGTTCGATCCACGCTCACCGCATATCTTCGCCCTTTCCCAGGGACCAATACTTAAAGCCCGAGTTCTACATGGCAGTTTTCAAGTTCGAGATTCCTGAATATTTTTTCGCAAAAAACCATGTTACCACCCGAAGTGGAGGATATCCGTCGCGATCCAGAGGGGAGGTTTTGCGACGTTGTTCCATGATTGGCCAGCGACAAAACCAGTCATTCCGAGTAAAGGGTCGGAGGGCAATGGAGCACTGTTCACTTTCAGTAAACTTGAAAACCATGTTGTACTAAATGGCAGGCATATTGACAGCCTACGTTTACTTAGTTCACCCGTTTTTCACGCCCAAACTTTCTCCGTATCACTCCTTTTCTCCGTAGCAGCTGTATCAGTACAGCAGCCTATTTGGTGGCAAATACGAACAGCCAATCATAAAACCAGTCGGAGATGTCCCATTTATACAATAACTAGAGAGCTCACATGCGTGTGCGGTGCGCACCCAACCGGATATAGTTACTCGCGCGACGCCAACACGTGCCTGCACGTCACAATTCCATCCACCCCCCCGGCGTCTAACCCGGGTTGCGCATCTAGACGGTCGCACGGTCGAGGGTCAAGTATATCCCTTCCGACTGTTGCTCTCCCTTCCGCCGTCGCTCTCCCTTCCGCCGTCGCTCTCCCTTCCGCCCGTCGCCCTTCTTTCCCCCTCGTCGCCCTGCCTTCCGTCCGTCGCCCACCCTTGTTCCCGTCGCCCTCCCTTCCCGTCGCCCTCCCTTCCCGTCGCCCTCCCTTCCCGTCGCCCTCCCTTCCCGTCGCCCTCCCTTCCCGTCGCCCGCGCTTCTTCCCGTCGCCCTCCCTTCCCGTCGCCTTCCCTTCCCGTCGCCCGCGCTTCTTCCCGTCGCGCTTCTTCCCGTCGCCCTCCCTTCCCGTCGCCCTCCCTTCCCGTCGCCCTCCCTTCCCGTCGCCCTCGCTTTCCCCGTCGCCCTGCCATCCACTCCCCGTCGCCCTCGCCTTCCCTCCCGTCTCCCTTCCCATCTCGCACACTTGTCACCCTCCCTTTTCTCTCCCTACTCCCTCTTTTCCCTCCCTCCAATAATCGCCTTCCTTCCCCCAACTTATACCCCTTCCCTGCTTCCCCCCATCCCCTGCCCTGCTTCCCCCCATCCCCTGCCCTGCTTCCCCCCATCCTCTTCATTCTTTCCCCGTATCCCCAGCCCTGCTTCCCCCCATCCCCTTCCCTGCTTCCCCCCATCTCCTTCCCTTCTTCCCCCCATCTCCGTCCCTGCTTCCCCCCATCCCCCTCCCTGCTTCCCCCCATACCCCTTCCCTGCTTCCCCCCATCCCCTTCCCTGCTTCCCCCCATCCCCTTCCCTGCTCCCCCCCATCCCCTTCCCTGCTTCCCTCATTCCCTTCCCTGCTTCCCTCATCCCCTGCCCTGCTTCCCCATGTCCCCTGCCCTGCTTCCCCCCATCCCCTTCCCTTCTTCCCCCCATCTCCTTCCCTTCTTCCCCCCATCCCCCTCCCTGCTTCCCCCCATACCCCTCCCTGCTTCCCCCCATACCCCCCCCTGCTTCTCCCCATCCCCCTCTCTGCTTCCCCCCATACCCCTCCCTGCTTCCCCCCATCCCCTTCCCTGTTCCCCCCCATCCCCTTCCCTGCTTCCCCCCCATCCCCCTCCCTGCTTCCCCCCATCCCCTTCCCTGTTCCCCCCCATCCCCTTCCCTGCTTCCCCCCCATCCCCCTCCCTGCTTCCCCCCATCCCCTTCCCTGCTTCCCCCCCATCCCCCTCCCTGCTTCCCCCCATCCCCTTCCCTGCTCCCCCCCATCCCCTTCCCTGCTCCCCCCCATTCCCTTCCCTGCTTCCCCCCATCTCCTTCCCTTCTTCCCCCCATCTCCGTCCCTGCTTCCCCCCATCCCCCTCCCTGCTTCCCCCCATACCCCTCCCTGCTTCCCCCCATCCCCCTCTCTGCTTCCCCCCATACCCCTCCCTGCTTCCCCCCATCCCCTTCCCTGTTCCCCCCCATCCCCTTCCCTGCTTCCCCCCCATCCCCCTCCCTGCTTCCCCCCATCCCCTTCCTTGCTTCCCCCCATCCCCCTCCCTGCTTTCCCCCATCCCCCTCCCTGCTTCCCCATGTTCCCTTCCCTGCTTGCCCCCATCCCCTTCCCTGCTTTCCCCCATCCCCCTCCCTGCTTTCCCCCATCCCCCTCCCTGCTTGCCCCCATCCCCTTCCCTGCTCCCCCATGTCCCCTTCCCTGCTTTCCCCCATCCCCCTCCCTGCTTCCCCCCATCCCCTTCCGTGCTTTTCCCCCTCCCGTTTCCATCGCTTTCCCCCTCCCGTCGCCCTCGCTCTCCCCCTCCCGTCGACCTCGCTTTCCCCCTGCTCACTCGCATCCCTCCTGCTCACTCTCTTTCCCTCTGCTCACTCTCTTCCCCCTTTCTCACTCTGCCCCCCCTTCCTCACTCTGTTTCCCCCTGCTCACTCTCTCCTCCTCACTCTATTCCCCCCTGCTCTATTCCCCCTGCTCTGTTCCACCCTGCTCACTCTCTCCTCCTCACTCTAATCCCCCCTGTTCTGTTCCCCCCTGCTCTATTCCCCCCCGCTCTATTCCCCCCTGCTCTATTCCCCCCCTGCTCTATTCCCCCCTGCTCTATTCCCCCCTGCTATATTCCCCCCTGCTCTATTCCCCCCTGCTCTATTCCCCCCTGCTCTATTCCCCCCTGCTCTGTTCCCCCCTGCTATGTTCCCCCCTGCTATATTCCCCCCTGCTCTATTCCCCCCTGCTCTGTTCCCCCCTGCTCAATTCCCCCCTGCTCTATTCCCCCCTGCTCAATACCCCCCTGCTCTATTCCCCCTGCTCTATTCCCCCCTGCTCTATTCCCCCCTGCTCTATTCCCCCCTCCTCTATTCCCCCCTGCTCTATTCCCCCCTGCTCTATTCCCCCCTCCTCTATTCCCCCCTGCTCTATTCCCCCCTGCTCTATTCCCCCCTCCTCTACTCCCCCCTGCTCTATTCCCCCCTGCTCTATTCCCTCCTGCTCTGTTCCCCCCTGCTCTATTCCCCCCTCCTCTATTCCCCCCTGCTCTATTCCCCCCTGCTCTCTCCCCCCTTGCTCTCTCTCTTCTCACCTCCTCACTCCGTTTCCCCCTTGCTCACTCGGTTTTCCCATTGCTCATTCTCTTTCCCCCTGCTCACTCTCTTTCCCCATTGCTCATTCTCTTCCCCGCTGCTCATTCTCTTTCCCCTTGCTCATTCTGTTTCCCCCTGCTCATTCTGTTCCCCCCCTGTTCACTCCCTTCCCCCATGCCCACCCTCTTTCCCCCTGCTCACTCCCTTTCCCCCCTTCTCACTCTCTCCCCCCCTCCTCACTCTCTTTCCCCCCTGCTCAATGTCTCCCCTGCACTCTGTTTTTTCCTGCTCATTCTGTACAGGTCCCCAGCACCAGGTGTAGGGAGGGACCCACAAGTCCTGCTTTTTTGCTGCTGTGTATGCAGACAAGAGTGGGAAAAGACATATTATTAACTTGGTTCTTTTTTTACTAGATTGTTGCACTTCGTAGGTGGTCAATGGTCACTCTACTCCATGCATCAAAATTTAGTTATCATAATAAGCATACAACATTCCCACAGCCATGTATCATACCTAGGGGTACTATCAAACAACCAACATTCCAGCCGGTAAGCATACAAAAGAATGACAACTGACAAGGAAGCAACACGAAGAGGAAGAAATAAAAAGACACTCCTGGAACGGTAGGAGACAAACAGAAGGACGACCAGGGGAAAAGAGGGACAGAGAAACGGAGGAAGGGACGTATGGAGGAAGAGAGGAACAGAGGAAGGGAAGGATGGATGGGGAGGGAGGACGGGGGAAAGGGAGGACAGGCAGCACCACGTCTGCCTATGCTGTGTGACTCTGCCCACCGCCATCCACCCACAGCGCCCCAAGCAGCTCCCTGGTGCAGAAAAGCACAAGGGATGAAGAGGTGCCGCTGGGCCGAGGGCGGTGTGGGAAACACCTGGAGGGGAGGGTGAGAGGATCGGATGGGGAAAGGACGGATGGGGAGGGATGAGGAGAGGATGGATGGGAAGAGGAGGGAAGTGGTGAGGTGGGATGGCCGGATGGGGAGAGGACGGGAGGGGGTGGGGAGAAGAGGGGATGGTGAGAGGAGGGGATGGGGAGAGGAGGGGACGCGGTGACGAGGGAAGGGGAAAGAAGCGGATGTGTATAGGAGGAGATGGGGTGAGGAGGAGATGGGGTTAGGAGTATGGTGAATGGGGTATGGTGGAATGGTGAAAGTAGGCATGGGGAATGGAAGGATGGGGAACGGAGGGAGAGTGAATGACGGGATGGGGAAAGGAGGTCTGGGGAAACGAGGAAAGGGGGATGGGAAGTAGGATGGCAGGGCGAGAGGAAGGGATTGAGAGAAGGGGGGAGGAAGGGCGGAAGAGGGGGATGGGAAGTAGGAAGAGGTGGGAAATGGCGACGTGTGACGATGCCACGGGGTGCGGCGGAGATGGGGTGAGGCATGGGGAGATGAGGGATGGATGGATGAGCGATGGAGAGGTGAGGCATGGGGAGATGAGGGATGGGGAGGTGAGAGATGGGGAGGTGAGGGATGGGGAGGTGAGAGATGGGGAGGTGAGGGATGGGGAGATGAGGGATGGGGAGGTGAGAGATGGGGAGGTGTGGGATGGGGAGATGAGGGATGGGGAGATGAGGGATGGGGAGATGCGGGATGGGGAGATGCGGGATTGGGAGATGAGGGACGGGGAGGTGAGGGAAGGGGAGATGAGGGATGGGGATATGCGGGATGGGGAGATGAGGGATGCGGAGATGAGGGATGGGGAGATGAGAGATGAGGAGGTGAGGCATGGGGAGGTGAGGGATGGGGAGATGAGGGATGGAGAGATGAGGGAAGGGGAGATGAGGGATGGGGAGATGAGGGATGGGGAGACGAGGGATGGGGAGATGAGGGATAGGGAGACGAGGGAAGGGGAGATGAGGGATGGGGAGACGAGGGAAGGGGAGATGAGGGATGGGGAGACGAGAGTGTGGGGTGTGGCGTAGCAGGAGGAAGGAGAGTTGCAAGGCGCGGGGAGTCCCCATTCTCGTTAGAGGGGAGGGAGCGTGGGCGACGGGAGGGAGGGAGCGGTAGTAGTGACGGATGGGTGTGCGCGTACATGACGTAAGGGGAGTGAGCATGAGCGATGGGAGGGGAGTGAGCGTGGGCGACGGGAGGGGAGTGAGCGTGGGCGACGGAAGAGAGTGAGGAGGGGCGAAAGAGGCATCGCGCAAAGGCGACGGGAGGGGAGGGAGCGTGATCGTGCGTCAGGAAGGAAGCGTGGGCGACGGGAGGGAGTGATCATCCTCTTTGGAGGGGAGTGCGCGAAGGCGACGGAAGGGGAGTGCGCGAAGGCGACGGGAGGGGAGTGCGCGAAGGCGATGGGAGGGGAGTGCGCGAAGGCGCCGGGACGGGTGTGCGCGAAGGCGACGGGAAGGAAGTGCGCGAAGGCGACGGGAGGGGAGTGCGCGAGGGCGATGAGAGGGAGTGAGCTATGGCGATGGAGGGAAGTGTGAGACATTGACGCGAGAATGGTCGCGTGGGCGACGGAGGGGAGTCAACATAGGCGACGGCGACGAGTAGCGTGCATTTTCAAACCAATCTACACACATGGCTTCGCTTTCTAACCCCCTCCAAGCACCAAACTCGTGGTGCAGTGTCGCACAGTTGGGTGACGAATGCTGAAGCTCGTCGCTGCCTGGTTTCGCTTTCGCACCTGTTCAGCTCTCGAAATGTTTTTTTTTATGCCTTTCGCGAACTCACTTAAAGCCCCCGTGTCACTGTTGCAAAAACCATGCTGACCTCGGGCTTTAATTCTGGCAGCACACCACAAGTGGTGTGCGGGATTCACCCCTAGTACATCACTTTGACATCCTTGCCAGCAGGCAGCTGCTCATCCTAGTACATCGCCTTAGGGCATGTCACCTCGGGCATTCGAAGGGGCTTGTTCGAACAGGCACCGTACTAAACCAATCTGAGTGTTCTTAAAGCCCGCATGCAAAATAGTGACCCCCCCCCTTCTAGTTGGGTCCACTAGAAAGCTCATGAAAATTTCCAGAAAGTTTGGTGTTTTTTTCTGAACAGGGCAAGTCCCCAAGTAGTAACAAGACCGATTTGAAGTTGTTTCCGAATTCTGATACGATCAGTTGTTTCCGAATTCTGAAATCTAGTAATGCACCCATCACCAGCTTGAAAATGAGGTTGGGCCTGCGATGGGAAACCATCACCTGGGGTTTGTCGTGCGGATGCGGCACGCAAAAATGCGACGGCTGATATGAGAAAGAAAGTTTATTTTGGCGGGAACCATTACGTTCCATTGTGGCGAGAGCCAATAACATGAGTTCACTCTGCCCATACAAATCGTTTGAAACAGTGATTGAGAAAGCTTGCTTTCTGTTTCTTGCAAGGCAACGTGCTTCATTTCAATTGGGTAATTACAACATTCTCGTCCAACTAAAACAATATATAGAGATCATTTAGGGGCGGGTGGGGGGGAAGCGGAACTGTAAAGTTCCGAAATGAAGACGTGGGTGGAGGCCAAATGGCCTCCAACCATCGTTATGTACTCGGAGATATGCATTTGCAGTTGCCTTGCTTCACTACAGTCAGCTGCGCTTTCAAAATAATTATTTTTATAAAGTGTTTCACACTTTCAAAAAATTTCATATTGAGAAATGCATATCTCTTGGCCTATCGGTTGCGCATCGCTTGGCCCGTCGGTTGCTCATCTTTTGGTTCGGCGGTTGCTCATCCCTAGGCCGGTTGATTGCTCATCCCTTGGCCTGTCAGTTGCTTATTGCTTGGCCAGTCGATTGCTCATTGCTTGGAAGGTCGGTTGCTCATCTCTTGGCCCATCGGTTGCTCGTATCTTGGCCCTTTGGTTGCTCATCTCTAACCGATACCGTATTATAACGGCCAGTCAAGAAAAAACAACAAGATTTGCCTTGGCTGCCCTGCCACACCATGTTACGGCAGTCCCGTAGCTCCATTCAACACAAATATTGTTGAAGCGCGAACAATCACCAGTAATGGAATGCAAAGTACATTGAAATTCGGTGGTAAATGTTGATACTTTCCCATACGGTATCCTGTCCATTGTGACGGAACAAGGTAGGAGTCAATAATGGTTGAAATACACTCCCTCCCCTCCTCTCGCATTTGGGTATGTCCAGTATGGGTGGGGGAGTGATACAACCAGATCCAATACCGTACCCGTCCTTGCTACCAGTAGAGTCTTCTACCAATCTTACCACAGTCAGTCAAGTCACTATATGTGGCTCCAACATCCTGTTGAGTCAAGAAAAGTTCCACGTTTTTTTTTTTTTTTTTTTTTTTTTCCACTAAATTCATATCGTAAACAAATAGCCAATGGTACATACATACCAACAAACATATTACATACTTAGGGTTTTCCACATCTCAGCTTTAGTACGCACATCCCCCCTTCCTAAGAAGGTGCCTTCTCTGGCCAGCGTACTTTTGTAGGTACCTACACCCGAATCTTGGACCCCTTTGCCCCATGAGGAACGGCTCTCAGGCCAACCTCGCGACCCTCGGTCCCCTTCCCCCCCCTGGGAGCGGCTCTCAGGCCAACTTGGGGACCCTCGGTCCCCTTCCCCCCCCTGGGAGCGGCTCTCAGGCCAACTTGGGGACCCTCGGTCCCCTTCCCCCCCTGGGGGCAGCTCTCAGGCCAACTCGGGGACCCTCGGTCCCCTTCCCCCCCTGGGGGCGGCTCTCAGGCCAACTCGGGGACCCTCGGTCCCCTTCCCCCCCTGGGGGCAGCTCTCAGGCCAACTCGGGGACCCTCGGTCCCCTTCCCCCCCTGGGGGCGGCTCTCAGGCCAACTCGGGGACCCTCGGTCCCCTTCCCCCCACTGGGGGCGGCTCTCAGGCCAACTCGGGGACCCTCGGTCCCCTTCCCCCCCTGGGGGCAGCTCTCAGGCCAACTCGGGGACCCTCGGTCCCCTTCCCCCCCTGGGGGCGGCTCTCAGGCCAACTCGGGGACCCTCGGTCCCCTTCCCCCCACTGGGGGCGGCTCTCAGGCCAACTCGGGGACCCTCGGTCCCCTTCCCCCCCCTGGGAGCGGCTCTCAGGCCAACTTGGGGACCCTCGGTCCCCTTCCCCCCCTGGGGGCAGCTCTCAGGCCAACTCGGGGACCCTCGGTCCCCTTCCCCCCCTGGGGGCGGCTCTCAGGCCAACTCGGGGACCCTCGGTCCCCTTCCCGCCCTGGGGGCGGCTCTCGGGCCAACTCGGGGACCCTCGGTCCCCTTCCCCCCCTGGGGGCGGCTCTCAGGCCAACTCGGGGACCCTCGGTCCCCTTCCCCCCGGCTCTCAGGCCAACTCGGGGACCCTCGGTCCCCTTCCCCCCCTGGGGGCGGCTCTCAGGCCAACTCGGGGACCCTCGGTCCCCTTCCCCCCCTGGGGGCAGCTCTCAGGCCAACTCGGGGACCCTCGGTCCCCTTCCCCCCCTGGGGGCGGCTCTCAGGCCAACTCGGGGACCCTTGATCCCCTTCCCCCCCTGGGGCCGGCTCTCGGGCCAACTCGGGGACCCTCGGTCCCCTTCCCCCCCTGGGGGCGGCTCTCGGGCCAACTCGGGGACCCTCGGTCCCCTTCCCCCCCTGGGGGCGGCTCTCGGGCCAACTCGGGGACCCTCGGTCCCCTTCCCCCCCTGGGGGCGGCTCTCGGTCCCCTCGTTTCGATGTGCGTGCAGTTGGTCCTGTCGTCGTTGCAATTTTTCCGCGCGACTAGTAGAGTCCAACTTCAATCAGCGGCTTTCCATCTTGTGCCTGCCACGAGGGAGCATCGAGATTGATAGGCAATGAGAGAAGAAATTAGAACTGGAAAGAAGAAAAATAAAATGAAAACAACTTTGCAACAATTTATATGCAGCTAAACAATTTGTGAGGTGGCATGGGGTACTGCACTGTTGGTTGACGCCCAGTCAAACGCCTTAGGTGCGGCAGTGGCAGTTTCTTGACTGCCGCGCCACTGGCCATTTCGTCCGTGGCGATTTCGCCACAGGCGCGCGCCACTGGCGCAAGTGGCGATTTCGCCACACACGCGCGCCAGTGGCGCAAGTGGCGATTTCGCCACACACGCGCGCCACTGGCGCAAGTGACGATTTCGTCAAAATCTTACGCCACTGGCGCACGTGGCAATTTCGTCACTGATGCGCCAGTGGCCGTTGCTTCATGCGCAGCTCATTCTCGGTTGTGCGCACGCCAAGTGCATCGCGGGCGCGATGATGTACCCTCCGCAGTTAACGCGCGTAGCAGCTACTAAGTTATGTTGCTGCTGCAGCACTTGTTCTAGCGTTGTCCCCATACTAAAATAAGTGTGAATTAGGAATTAGTGAGAGTATAAGTGGTTGGACGAGAATGAAGCGGAACTGTAACGTTCCGAAATGAAGACGTGGGTGGAGGCCAAATGGCCTCCAACCATCGTTATGTACTCGGAGATATGCATTTGCAGTTGCCTTGCTTCACTACAGTCAGCTGCGCTTTCAAATTAATTATTTTTAGAAAGTGTTTCACACTTTCAAAAAATTTCATTTTTTTATACTGGTTTCATCCTCACTTGCAACTCCTCATTCAAGTTGGGACGGGGGTCACTATTTTGCATGCGGGCTTTAAAATCAAACTGTACTGAAGCTTACCACCCGAGGTGACACGCCCTTATGCTCAGTCCTGCCTGCGTAATGTAGCTGACCAGTACATGCACATCATTAGCTTCATAGCACAAGAAGTCCCTCCATGGAACCAAAAGCCTAGCACAACTGGCAAGGGGACGTTGCATCCCACATACGGTAAAATCCAGCAGATGCACTTGCAGAACGCTACCTTACACCCCGTAAGAGTAGCACTCAAATGGCCACTGGTTGACATCGAGATAGTACCTATCTTGATTCTTGAACGTGACCTGCTGCACACATGGATGGGCTATTCTTGTCCCTGAGTACAGCACTCTGAACTCCCTGCCAGCACGTAGCTGCACGCCCCAATCAATGGTGTTAATCGCCAGCTCGCAGAAATTTTGACCACGAGCTTTGCAGCAATTGTTAAACAAGAGCTTTCCAGTCTGGAAGTTAGTGTTGCCGGCTGCAAAAATCGTACCCATGTGGCAATTCCAAAATATAAGCCTGCAATTACAGGTGCGTGGACACTCGTGAGTGCATGAAAGAATGATTAAAAGGACAGAGCCAGAACAAGTCGACACGCAACTCGCGACAATACAAGACACCGTTGTTCAAATAGAATAAATACCTGCCGATGACGTCATAGGGGCACAAGTTCTTGATAATTAGCTGGATCACCTTGGTGGTGCCTTTGCCCTGGTCTGACACGACGCGGTTGGTAACAAGGATTGAGTTCTGGTCACATGCTGGGGTGCAGAGAGAGCGGGCAGGTGGGGCGGAGGACAGTGGAGTTCATAAGAATAAACAGAATCGAGTCCTTGCTGCATGCTGAGGTGCAGGCAGGGAAAGTGGAATTGGGAAGAGTAGCTCATGCGAAAGAACAACCAAGGTAGAGCGAGGAAGGCACTGGTGTGAGTGAGTCACCACTGAGTCACAATGAGTCAGAACGAGTCACGATGAGTCACACTGAATCACGATGAGTCACAATGAGTCAAGATGCGTCACAACTCGCCAAGCACGCACTGCAGCAAGCGACTTACTGACTTGCTGCCGCTGGAGCGACCTGCGCACATGCTCCTCCGCTCCCGGAACCGCCACTGCGGTAGATTCAGCCTCGTTATTGGCAATCCCGCTACCATAACGGTCGATATCCCCGTCGCTGACGTCACTTGCGGAGATGGAGCGGGCGAGGGCAGATCCGTGGGTGGAGAGCGACGGCGCGACGGAGAAGGCGAGGACGAGGAGGAGAGGAAGCAGCAGAGGCAGGCGAGAGCTCGCCTGCCTCTGCTGAAGAGCGAGACGGCTCGGATATGAAGGACCGTCTAACAGTTAGGGCGGCCATCTAACCGTCGAGCTAGAGAACCTCTCCTGCGGCAGTTGAGGTCAACGAATCGCTGCGAGAGAGTGGCGGGTAACTCGCGGGCTAAAAGAAAGAAACCGCCACGATTGAAATCATAGTAAACCGCTAACTGCAACGATGTCCTGTAGACGCTCGGTCGCGCCGCCTTGGATCCGCTGAGCCCAACAACCACCTTAGATGATCGGCTGGGCAAGGAGGAGTGGGAAAATACCTCATGCCAAACCGCAAAAAGCGCGGTATTTCTCCGTTAGATAATCTACGAGATGGGTAGAGGGGAAATGCGAAAATGGACTCTCGTGAAACGCTGCAGATAAGCACAACTACCGCAACAGAGTGCCACGCACGCTTTGTTCAACTTTTCAATTCAAAAAGCTGACTACGATGCAGTGGAGTGCATTTCTAGAGCAGTTTAACCTTCACCGCTACAAACCAGCCTGTACCCGACCTCTGAGCAATCTAACCGCACGGCACACTTCTGGTGTTTCAAGCTTTACATGTGATGTTATAAACAAGGCTAACAACTGCAAAATGATAACTGCATTACATCTTCAGCTTATTCAGTACGCCACCAACCACCCACTAGCAACACCCATCATTTCCTGGATAAGCACCAAGCACCACAAACAACAGCGCCTACCCTGTCCAAGACTCCACCCACCACACGGGACGGAACACACACACACCGAGTTACATCCCAAGGGTGGAGCATTCCTGCGGCCACTTATCGACATTGAGATAATAGCGCATACCATTCCTGAACGTGAGCTGCTGCACACACGGGTAAACCGGTTTCGTGTTAAAGTACAGCACTTTGAACTCCCTGCCAGCTGGCAGCTGCACGCCCGTAACACCGGGGTTGATCGCCAGCTCGCAGAAATTCCGACCACGAGGCTTGCAGCAACTGTTAAACAAGGGCTTTCCAGTCTGGAAGTTGAGGTTTCCGGATGAAAAAATCGAATCTATGTCGCAATTCCAAAACACAAACCTGCAATCCAGTCCATGCACACACGTGAATGTAAGAGATTTAGCATTACAGACATAAATCAGGACGGAAAAATGCATTGTTGCTGAACTCATGAACCGAGCATTACCTGCCGATAACGTCCTCAGGGCATGTGTTCTTTATGAAAAGCTGATACGTAGCGGAGCCATTCATGTTATCCGAAACTAAGCGGTTGGTAAAGCGAATGGAGTCCTTTCCACATGCTGTGGTGCAGGCAGGGCGGGCGGGGTTGGGAGAAGGTGTTCATGACAAGGCACCACCAAGGTAGAGTTAAGAATTGAGGGAAAGAAACGACGAACAATGAACGAGGAACGAGGGCAAGGTACGAGGGATGAGAACCGAGCAAGAAAGCTCATGAAAGGAAGCTCAAGAAGCGAAGGCACACATCCCAGGGAGCACGTGACAATAACTCACTGGCGTGAGCGGGTCACCAGAACAAAATGGTAACTAACAATCGAGTCACAACTCGCCATATCTCGCCACGCGCGCACTGCAGCGGGCAACTTACCGATTTGCTGCTGGAGCTTCCTGCCTTCATACTGCTCCTCTGCTCCCTGCACCGCCACGTGATAAAGTGTGGTTTTGAGACGTCTCAAAGCTAGCACTTACCGACTTGCTTCTGGAGCTTCCTGCCTTCATGCTCCTCCGCTCCCGGAACCGCCACCGCTGCAAAGTCACCCTCGTTCCTGGCACTCCCCCTAAGATAGCTGTCGATATCGCCGTCGCTGACTTTAATCCCGGAAATCGAATGGGCGAGGGCGGATCCGTGGGGAGAGAGCAACGGCGCGAGGGAGACGGCGAGGACGAGGAGCAGCGGAAGCAGCAGAGGCAGGCGAGAGTTCGTCATTCTGCCTGACCGGCTTGAGCGCGAGAGAGATGGATGGAGAGAGGGAATTTACTCGGATAAGCTGATGCCTGGGACCAGGCTGGGTGAGTTGTACGCTAGATGGGGTAGAGCATGAATACGAACTGCTGCCAGTCGCGGTACATATACGTTGGAATATCCATCGCAGGGACGAGGCGCGAAACGCCTTCCCGATCGCAGGAGCAGCGGGGCGGCTCGGATAGAGGGGGCCTGGTGTTGCCTGATTCAGCCGCCTAACAGTTGGTGCGGCCGTCTAACCATTAAAACAGCCATCCAACCGTCGCTATTGAGAACAAGGTTCCGACTCCGAGGGGAGCCTCTCGCCTGCGCCACTGGCAATTGAAGTCAACGGGGCCCTGCGAGAGAGTGACTCGGGTATCGCGCGGGGAAAATTAGGGTTCGCGTCCGAGCTTCTCGTAAACCGCCAGCTCCAGCGATGCCCCATGGATGCTCGGTCGCACCGCCTTGCATCTGCTGCTTCGGCTGAGCCTAACGACCGGAGCGTCGTCCATCTCGTCCTTGAACCCGCTTCTGCGATTTCGGCTGAGCCTAACAACCCTGGACGGGATTTACGGGGCAGCGCGGAGTGTGAGATGAGATCGCAGACGAAACCGCCAATGCATAGCAACAGTCATGGTTACAGCAAACCACTGCGGTGCGGTCCGGAGTTATGAAGCCAGCCAGAGGGACCGGTCGCCTACAGTACCCCTCAACAAGATAGTAGTCAAACAAGATGTGGTAACAAATGGGGAAAGGGGGAACGCGAAGGCGGACGGACGCCCGTCGCAACTGCCGCAACAGCCGCAACTGCTGCTGCTTGTCTCTCTCCCACTCGGCTCCCCAGCAGTGTGCGAGTCCATGCAGCCTTCTGCAAACTGCTGACGAATCTTCTCTAGTAATCTAACCGCTTTCCACCACTTTGCAAGATTTTCCACAGGTAGTGACTTTGTAACATATCATGTATGAAAAGACGATATTATTAGCATTTGTTTTTAACAATTTTAGCTTCTAATTGAAATTGAGGTGCTTTTAAGATATATGGTTGATGAATTTACATAAAAATATTTCCTGAAAGTTCCAAAATTGTCTGCTGCCATCTCTAAGAGCCTTATATATACTTCGACTATGTATGCTACACCTTACGTAATATGGAATCTGTTCATGGAATGCGTGAAACTGTCGGTGACTAGGTTCACTGATGTATTTTTTTTTTCCCCCGCCACTAATTGCCATCCCAGCGTGTGCCCGCTCCGACATACCATGCCTCTCCTGAAGCTCACCAAAACACGTTTCGCTGACGTGCCCGAGCCAATTGCGGCAGCGGTGGACTTTGCAACCCTGCGTAAATTCGTAACTTTCTGGATCCGTCATTTCAGGGAAGCGGGTGGGGGGTGCTTCCTGGCGTATATGGCTTTCACAGCCCACCTCAGTCGCATGCTAGTGTGGCTTTCACAGGGGGTACCCGAAGCCCGTTCCCTGTTGCATCACTGTACGGCTTGGGGGTGCTGGATGGCTTTCATTGGTCGGCAGAGGGCTACTACTGTCTCGTCGGCGGGGTTACCGTTCAACGGGAAAGTTTCCTGAAAATGCGGCACGTGGGGTACTACAGATTATGGGCTGCTCCGCTTGCGCTGAGCACATATCATCAGCTTCGTAGTATGCTATGTGCTTGGTGCTCAACAGTTCTAGAACTGCGACAGTGCGATCATCTCAGAAATTCTTCCAATTCTTTGCCAGCGACGGAGGATCACTGGCAGATAAGCGACTCACCAAGTCGGACTTTGAGTGAGCGTTTAGGCGAAGTTGAGTCGTGTCGTAGTGTAGTACTCATGAGAAAGTTACTATAGTTCCTGAAGAAGTGCTACCTGGACCGGCTCTCCGCACTACCACCAATGGGCTTGCTGCTGCTTGTTTGTAACTAACTCGTCCTTAGGAAAGCGCTGCATTTGATCCCCCTTCGCCAAACCATGGGGACCTTTTCGTGGGCCTCTGGAACTTCCGCTGCTCCATTATGAACTTTCTCGCCTCTCCGCAGTCCTTCGCCGCGCGCGTGTGGCATCCCATGCCGTTGCCGGGGCACTGGGCACGAATGCAGCTGTACGCGGTAGTGGGAGGCGGGTCGGCGTACATGATTGCCGAGCTAATTAACATCTTCATACAGTCATATGTGCTGCTCAACAGTTATGAGGTGCGTATGGCTGTGTGGGGGAGGCGGGGAAAAGGAAAGGGGGGGGGGGGAAAGAGGGGGGGCGGAGTTTGAGTTTGGAAGTTATCTACGAGGTGTTCTTTTTTATAGCTAGGAGGTGCGTGCAGCAGCGCAGAATGGTGGGCGAACGTGGGGCATCATTGTATCAACCTGTTGTCAGAACATTATATAGCTTATGCTGTTGTGTAGGCTATAGTGGGGTATCCCATAGGGGGTACAACCCAATTAGGGTTTCCTATATGTACTCACTTCATTCATAGTTCATCCATTTTTCCCGTTCTCCTTTCCACATGGAATCAGAGCAGGTCCCCTCCTAGGGACTGTTTCTAGGGCCCACCGAAGCGCGCCCTGAGGCGCGCTTTCCTTTTTTTTAGCGACCCTCCGTGTCGCCCCTAGCGGCCCGTTGCGCCGCCCTTACCTACGCGAGCCCGCCGCCCTTACGTCGCGGCCCAGCCGCCCTCACGTCGCGGCCCCGCCGCCCTCACCTACGCGGCCCCGCCGCCCTTAAGTCGCGGCCCCGCCGCCCTCACGTCGCGGCCCCGCCGCCCTCACGTCGCGGCCCCGTCGCCCTTGCCTACGCGGCCCCGCCGCCCTCACGTCGCGACCCCGCCGCCCTCACGTCGCGGCCCCGCCGCCCTCACCTACGCGGCCCCGCCGCCCTTAAGTCGCGGCCCCGCCGCCCTCACGTCGCGGCCCCGCCGCCCTCACGTCGCGGCCCCACCGCCCTTGCCTACGCGGCCCCGCCGCCCTCACCTACGCGGCCCCGCCGCCCTCACGTCGCGGCCCCGCCACCCTCACGTCGCGGCCTCGCCGCCCTTGCCTACGCGGCCCCGCCGCCCTCACCTTCGCGGCCCCGCCGCCCTCACGTCGCGGCCCCGCCGCCCTCACTTCGCGGCCCCGCCGCCCTCACCTACGCGGCCCCGCCGCCCCACTTCGCGGCCCCGCCGCCTACGGTACCGGCCCCGCCGCCTATCCTCACCGGCCCCGCCGCCTACGACCGCCGAGCCGCCCTGCCGCCGAGCCGCCCAGCAGCCGAGCCGCCCGGGAGCCGAGCCGCCCTGCCGCCGAGCCGCCCTGCCGCCGAGCCGCCCGGGAGCCGAGCCGCCGAGCCGCCCTGCCGCCGAGCCGCCCTGCCGCCGAGCCGCCCTGCCGCCGAGCCGCCCGGGAGCCGAGCCGCCCAGCAGCCGAGCCGCCGAGCCGCCCAGCCGCCGGGCCGCCCTACTGCCGAGCCGCCCGACCTGCCCTGCCTGGTGAGCACAGCACCACTGTTACTGCGTGCCCTTCCCCTACTGCTTGCACTACTACACTGTCGTCGTCATGGCTACCCCTAGTGTCCTCGCTTTTGACGCTGAGGGTCGAGCCATTGACTTTGAGGTCTGGGTCGACGACCTGCAGCTGTTCTTACAGTGCGATAGGGCGGACGGTCTTTCCCTCTTTGACCTCACCTCTGGCGCCTCTCCTGCCCCTGCTGCTGATGCTGACCCCACTGTTCGCTCTCAGTGGGCCACCCGCGATGCTGCTGCACGTCTTGCTGTGCGTCGCCACCTGCCTACCACTGAGCGCGCGCACTTTAGTCAGTACAAGAGTGCTCAGACCTTGTACGACGCTGTAGTTGCGCGCTACTCTTCCCCTGCCACTGCTGCCCTGAGCCGCCTCATGCTACCGTACCTCTTTCCTGACCTTGCCGCCTTTCCCACTGTCGCTGACCTCATTACGCACCTCCGCACTAGTGACACTCGCTACCGCGCCGCCCTTCCTGCTGAGTTCTGCGCCAAGAACCCCCCCCCCCATGTACATCACTCTCTATTACATAGTCACACGCCTCCCTGACTCCCTTCGCGTAGTCAGGGACCACTTCCTCTCAGTCTGTCCCACCACTCTCACTGTCGACCTCCTCGAGAAGTCCCTCCTGGCGGCGGAGAAAAGCATCGTCGCTGTAGGAGCCTCTCGTGGTGACCCTCGCACCCCCATCTTTGAGGGGTGTTCTCCTTCCCCCCTGCTGCCCTCTGTTGCCTCTGCTGCTCCTGCCGACCTGCTTGGTCTTGAGTCGGTCTGCCCGACCTTTACGCTTCCGGACTCTCCACAGCAAAATGGGATTGCTGAGCGCCGCATTGGCATGGTCATGGACGTCGCTCGTACGTCCATGATGCATGCGGCTGCCCCCCATTTTCTGTGGCCGTTTGCGGTTCGGTACGCGGCGCATCAGATCAACCTTCACCCCAGGGTCTCCCGGCCGGAGACCTCCCCAGCTCTGCTGTGGACGGGGAAGGTCGGCGATGCGTCTACGTTCCGTGTCTGGGGATCTCGGGCGTTTGTCCGCGACTTGTCTGCGGACAAGCTGTCCCCTCGTGCTGCTCCCTGTGTCTTCCTCGGCTTCCCCCCTGACGCCCCAGGGTGGCAGTTCTACCACCCCTCCTCTCGTCGTGTTCTGTCCTCCCAGGACGTCACGTTCGACGAGTCAGTCCCCTTCTACCGCCTCTTCCCCTACCGCACTCCTTCCCTCCCCCCGCCACCGCACTTCCTTGTGCCAGGTCCCCCCCCGGTAGACCCCCTTCCCCCTCAGGGTCCTGCCCCTTCAGGTGTGTCCCAGGTAGACGCAGTCGAGCCGGTCGAGGTTGCTGGTGACTCTGGTCCTGCTGCGGGTGCTGAGCCTGGGGGTGCTGACTCTGGGGGTGCTACGCGCGTGGGTGCTGAGCCTGGGGGTGCTGAGCCTGGGGGTGCTGAGTCTGGGGGTACTGAGCCTGGGGGTACTGCGACTGGGGGTGCTGAGCCTGGGGGTGCGGAGTCTGAGGGTGCTGAGCCTGGGGGTGCTGCGACTGGGGGTGCTGAACCAGGGGGTGCTGCGTCTGGAGCTGCTGAGCCTGGAGCTGCGGAGCCTGCGGCCACTGGACCTCCCCTTGTGGCGTCTGGCGGTGCGGGACCTGGCGGTTCTCCGGGTGCTTCGCCTCGGCGGGAGCCCCTCTCTCCACAGGAGCTGCGCGAGTGGTTTGCTCGCCGCTGGAGATGTACTGCTGGAGCTGGAGCTCCTTCGGCTGCTGAGGGTACTTGTGCTGCTGGTCCCGGAGCTGCTGGGCCCTCGGGTCCGCCTGGAGCTGGAGCTACTGCGGGTGTTGGTGCTGAGACTGCTGCTGTTCTTCCTGGCGGTGGTCCTGCTGCGGGTGCTGCTGGTGCTGCTGGAGGTCCTGCCGCTGGAGGTGCTGTTGGCGCTGGTGCTGCTGCTGAGGGTGCTGTCCCTGCTGTGTCTGGAGTCGCCGCGCGGCCTCGGCCGTACTTCGTTCCACTCCTACAGCAGGTTCTTGGTCTTTCTCCTCCTGCAGCGTGTCCACCGCCTGTTCAGTCACAGTCCCAGTTAGAGCCCGCCTCCCCACTTCCTGCTCCCTCTCCTTACACTGGTCCCACTGGAGGTCTTGCTGAGCGTCGTGAGCCTGCGTCTCGTCCTGCGTCGCCTGTTCGTGCTGCTCGCGCTAGTGGTCGCGGTTCGCGTCAGCGTCCTCCTCCTGTCCCTGGCACGCACCGGATGTCTTTGCGTCCGTCCACTGCTCCTCTGCGTGCCCCTTTGCCTTCTCCTCCTGAGTCCTCCCTTCCTGCACTTACCGACCCAGAGTCCGACTCTCTTCGTGCTGCTAGTCCTACTGTCACACGTCTCCTTGCTACTGTCGTCACTGACCCCTCTTTTGAGTCCACTGCTGCGTCTGCGCTTGTTGCTGAGCTCGTCGACTTTGCTGCTCGCTGTCGTCTAGACTACGCTGCCGGTCTTGTTGCTGAGTCTGCGTCTGTCTGTCCTCCGTCCGTCGGGGGTGAGTGTGCTCTTGGCACGGACGTCCTTGAGGACAGGCAGGAGGAGTTCCAGTGTCTGGCTGCTGCTTCACCTCATCTCGCGTCCGTACTACTTGCCCCTGAGGGAGACCCGGATGCACTAGACATCCCGACTCCGCGCTCTTACGCGGAGGCCGTAGAGGGTCCCTACTCCTCTCAGTGGCAGGCAGCTATGGATGCAGAGATGGCGTCCTGGAAGTCCACAGGCACCTACGTTGACGCGGTGCCCCCTCCTGGGGCGAACATCGTCAGTGGCATGTGGATCTTCAGGGTGAAGCGGCCGCCGGGCTCTCCACCTGTCTTCAAGGCGCGGTACGTCGCTCGTGGCTTCAGTCAGCGGCAGGGAGTTGACTACTTTCAGACCTTCTCTCCCACCCCGAAGATGACCACTCTTCGGGTGCTGCTGCACATAGCCGCTCAGCGCGACTACGAGCTCCACTCTCTTGACTTCAGCACTGCTTTCTTGCAGGGTAGCCTGCACGAGGAGATCTGGCTGCGCCGTCCACCTGGCTTCACTGGGACTTTCCCTCCTGGCACCCAGTGGAGCCTCCGACGGCCAGTCTACGGTCTCCGCCAGGCACCGCGTGAGTGGCACGACACACTGAGGACTACGCTTGCGGCTCTTGGGTTTGCTCCCTCTACTGCTGACCCGTCGTTGTTTCTGCGCACCGACACTTCTTTGCCGCCGTTCTACATCCTCGTGTACGTCGACGACTTGGTCTTTGCCACAGCTGACACTGCTGGACTAGCCTACGTGAAGTCCGAGCTGCAGAAGAGACACACGTGCACAGACCTGGGTGAACTGCGCAGCTACCTTGGCTTGCAGATCACTCGGGACAGAGCACGCCGCACCATTACCTTGACTCAGTCACACATGGTGCAGCAGGTCCTTCAGCGCTTCGGCTTTACGTACTCCTCGCCTCAGGCCACTCCTCTGTCTACTCGCCACTCGCTCTCAGCTCTGCCTTCGGATGAGTCCGTAGAGTCGAGTGGCCCGTACCCAGAGCTTGTTGGCTGCCTCATGTACCTGATGACCTGCACACGACCTGACCTTGCATACCCTCTTAGCATTCTTGCACGCTATGTTGCTCCTGGGAGACACCGACCAGAGCACATGGCTGCAGCGAAGAGGGTGTTGCGCTACTTGTGCAGTACGTCGGGCATGGGGCTAGTGCTTGGAGGGCGGAGTCCAGTGGTCCTCACTGGGCACGCGGACGCTTCTTGGGCTGACGACCAGGCTACGCAGCGGTCGTCGCAGGGTTACACCTTCAGTCTTGGTTCCGGCTCTGTCTCGTGGCGGGCTACTCGCTCGTCCTCTGTTCTCGGCTCCAGTTGTGAGGCTGAGATCTACGCCGGGGCCATGGCTGCACAGGAGCTTCGCTGGCTCACCTACCTGCTGACTGACCTTGGAGAGCAGCCTCGTTCTCCTCCAGTGCTGTACGTAGACAACAAGGCCATGCTGGCCTCGTGTCGAGAGCAGCGCTTGGAGCACAGAACGAAGCACATTGCTCTCCGTTACTTTCTTGCTCGTGAGCTGCAGCAGCGTGGTCAGTTGCGACTTGCGTACGTGGCCTCTCAGGCCAACACTGCTGATGTGTTCACCAAGGCACTTGCGCCTTGTGACCATCAGCGCTTCTGCACTCAGTTGGGTCTTGTACCTGTCTTGCCTCACTTGCTCTCCTCTTGACCTTGCTTGTACTGTCACATATATATACCTGCTCTTGCTTGTCTAGCTCTATATATATATGTGTCCTCCTGCATGTGAACTGGCCTTGTGGCCTTGTCGTTGTGCTCGGACTGTGTGGTGACTTTGTGATCCACCCTGAGCTTGCTGTGCTTTGCGTGACTGGTCTTGTGACCCCTTGTTCTCCCCCACTTTGCCTATGGGGGTGTGTCAGAACATTATATAGCTTATGCTGTTGTGTAGGCTATAGTGGGGTATCCCATAGGGGGTACAACCCAATTAGGGTTTCCTATATGTACTCACTTCATTCATAGTTCATCCATTTTTCCCGTTCTCCTTTCCACACCTGTTTCATGTGGTTTGTCCAATTAAATCATCAGCGCTCTAGAGATTCCTTTACGATGCTTGAGAATCATCGAAACAGTATTTGGTAATACTTGCTCCAAACCGAGAGTGAAATGCACGAAAGCCGCAGCTTTCCTTTACTGTATGAATTCATCGTTTTTGCGAATTCCCTTGTGTCTTCTCCTCTCTCGCAGCATCTGTCAGCCAATGCTGCATTCGTGGTGACCTACGGTGTGCTCCTCCTTCACGACACCACCAGGTGAGACCTTGACTTCCATTTCAGTACCTCTGTTGCTAACCACCTAAAGCACACACTTAAAGGGTAATATTGTTAGAATATATCTGTAACTGCCTGTAGCTGTAGTTTAGTGTAGTTATTATAAACTGTTGGTGGTGCACCTTTTTTGCATGCTCTGTTTGCTGTATGTACCCTAGTGCTATAGTGAACACCATTCCCCATTCTCGATTTTTCTCTCTTGGCACAAATTACCTCGTCCCCCTTGGCCTAGGCTACTAAGCCTAGGCCCTAAACCTAACTACCACTTGTTGCACTATTCTCAACATGGAATCAGAGACTGTTAAGTCCAGGCCTGTGGGCCCGCCTCACGCTTCCGCTACTGTTTTTCTGGTCGCGCGCCTCGGGCGCGTGGCAATTTTCGTCCTGTCCCGCGCCCGGGTGGCGCGTGACATCTTTTCTGCCCGTCGCGCGCCCCGTGGCACGCGACGGTGCCCTGCCCGTCGTGCGCCCCATGGCACGCGACGGTGCCCTGCCCGTCGTGCGCCCCATGGCACGCGACGGTGCCCTGAACTGCCCGTCACGTGCCCCGTGGTGCGCGACGGTGCCCTGAGCCGCCGCGGACCCGCCCCTGGCGCCCGCGGCGGTGTCCTGAGCCGCCGCGGACCCGCCCCTGGCGCCCGCGGCGGTGTCCTGAGCCGTCGCGGACCCGCCCCTGGCGCCCGCGGCGGTGCCCTGAGCCGCCGCGGACCCGCCCCTGGCGCCCGCGGCGGTGCCCTGAGCCGCCGTGGACCCGCCCCTGGCGCCCGCGGCGGTGTCCTGAGCTGCCGCGGACCCGCCCCTGGCGCCCGCGACGGTGCCCCTGCCTCACCCGCGCCTGCACTCGGTGCAGCCGCCCCTGCACCACCCAGCGCCTGCCCTTGGAGCAGCCGCCCCCGCTCCTGCACTCGGTGCAGCCGCCTCTGCCTCACCCCGCGCGTGCACTCGCTGCAGCCGCCCCTGCCCTACCCGCGCCGACCCTCTGTAGCCGCTCTACGGCTTTCTCCCCGCCCCCCCCCTCCTCCTTCGTCTCCCTGCAGCCGTGGGGGGGAGGGTATGGGGGTGGCGGGTGTGGGGGTGATGGGTGGTGTGCTTCCCTTCCCCTCCTCCTCCTTTCGTTCCCACTGCTGCAGCTGCCGCTGGGGGGGAGGGTGTGAGGGTGTGGGGGAGCCGGGGGAGTGGCACTGGGGTGGCGGGTGTGAGACCAACCAGCAGCCGTCCCGCCACCTCTCCTCTCTTCCCCCCTCTGCTGCTCCTGCAGCAGTGTGGGGGGGGAGGGGGAGGGGGAGGGTGAGGGGATGGAGGGGGTGACCAGCCAGAGCCAGCCCGTCTCCTCTCTCTCCCTGCTACCCCTCCTGTGGTCGGGGAGGGAGGAGAGTAAGGGGGTGGCAGGAGTGTCTTGCTGTCGCCTGTCCCTTTGCTGCTGTACCTGCTCTGTTACCGTGCCTGCTGTTGCTGTTGCTTGTGTACCCCTGCAGGTTGTGTTCTGCACAAACTCCTGCTGCAGGCAGTTATGGGGGAGTGTTAGAATATATCTGTAACTGCCTGTAGCTGTAGTTTAGTGTAGTTATTATAAACTGTTGGTGGTGCACCTTCTTTGCATGCTCTGTTTGCTATATGTACCCTAGTGCTATAGTGAACACCACTCCCCATTCTCGATTTTTCTCTCTTGGCACAAATTACCTCGTCCCCCTTGGCCTAGGCTACTAAGCCTAGGCCCTAAACCTAACTACCACTTGTTGCACTATTCTCAACAAATATGGTGCCTCCGCCCCCTTGCAAGTTTCCATTTCATTACCTCTGCTTGTGAGCCTCCACTCCGCCCCTTGACATTAATACAAATTAACAGCCCTGCGCAAAGTAGATACAACTGACAGCATTCGGCCTCACTGCTACTAGGAGTGAGTGATGCAAACGAAGCTTGACTATAGTGGCAAGGATTATAGCGTCCTGCTATATGACGAAACTGTTCTCCATTTTTAATTCCTTCCCTTTCTGCCCGCCATGTAACACCCTCCTTCCAGGTACCTGCCATTTCCCAAAGGCACGCTACATATAATCGCATCAGTGCCATACACATGTGGCGCAGTTATGTTCTTCATCCACTCCACGGGGCACAACGGCCCCATCGAGGCCCGCTACCACATCTTCCTCGTCCTCCTCTTCGCAGCCACCACCCTCACATTGCTCCTCACCGCCACCTTTCCCAGAAGCTTCCTTCTGGATACGCTCTCGAATCTGGGTATCATACTTCAAGGCGCGTGGCTGTTGGTGACGGGTGCATCACTGTATGGTTACATGCAGCCGTCGCACTGCTGCACCGATCCCACGGACCAAGATTACAAGCTGATTTGCGAGGAGCACAAGTGGGAGGACATGGGGATAGCGATGGCATATGTGCACTTGGCAATGCTCGTCTGCCTTGTACTGGTGCTCACTGTGGGGTTCTATGCGCTTGCTGCGCTGAGCGCTCCCAGCAGCTCCATTGATTTCATTCTTGGCAAAGATGCTCGTACAGATGGCTGCAATTCGAGCGGTGATTTTGTCACCTCTGCTGCCGCAAGTGCTGTGGTTCATCCCTTGACTTCTGATGCGGTCCAACTAGGCACGAAAGGTCAAGCCATGCCCATGGCTGCTGCTGTTGTGGACGTGCAGGGCGAAGAGGCAAGCTTGCTTGGAGACAAGGAACGGTGCTCTATGATTGCATGAGTTGTTGCATGGCGCTATCTTCCAGCAGAAATAATAATTCAATGGGTCGCAGAGTATGGGCTTGTCGAACGCGGCCTGTTCAAGTTGAGCATTGGTCATGTCAAGCACACACTAATCCTAATCTGGAACTCTTGCTTTCATATTATACAGTTCCATGCCATTGGTGAACTCATGTTTTTCCATACGGTATCTGTATGCCACACCTTACGATGTGTTGCGACCCAAAGAGATTGGGTTGGGTCCTGGTCGGCTAAACCCAACCCGACCAGATCTTCGGAAACGCGACTCGGGAAATCACGGAATTTCCCGTCGATTTCCGTGCATCCTCGAGGGACCAGGAAAGCAGTTGCCGGGCGGGGGGATGGTGAGCTGGAAAATTCGCATCGATATTACAAGGTATCATTCTGTGCGGCGAATTTGAGGCGACATTTGCGCGAGAACTCTGAAGTTCGCAGACTATGGTAACCTTCTCCAGCTCTGTTATGAGTTGTACTAAGAAGAGTGCGCGGAAGACTTTATAAAAAGGATGTCGAATACAGAATGACGAGAATGATAAAGAGGCATGCATTTATAGGGTCGAAACCGGGCTAGGCGAGGACCTCGGGACGTGCGAGGTTTGGATGTGTTGCGATTGGTGCGGAAGCGACTCGGAAAAGTGGTTCGGGCCGAAGTGTAGGCCGAACCCAGACTGACGCGAAGTTCGGGATGTCCTCGCTAGGAGCAGCCTCTACAGGAATGAATTCTAATTCATTACAAGCTCGATTGGGTTGGGTCTGGTTGGCCTGGTTGAGCCGACCTGGTCGACCCAGGTCAGGCAGACCCAACCGGGTCTGGTTGGCTCGACCTGGTCGGCTAGACCCGCGATGCAGCCTTCCTAGAAGTGATGGGTCGGGGGGTGGTCGACCCAATCCGTGTGGGTCGCAACACGTCGTTATGCGTGAAGGAATCTGATAATATGCCACACACTGCCGCTGTTCCACGCTTTTCCAGAGAAACTCTTCCTGGTTTGTCTGAAAGTGTGGGCTGTTGAGTTCGTTTCCGAAATCGAAGTGGGGAAATCGAAGTGGGAGTGTTTGAAACGCATTGGAGTACGAAACAAGGGAGATTTCAATGAATAGTCCAGGCATCGGCTCTGATAAGAAGTTTTGAGTTATGAGATATGGGCTCAGAGCATCATTCATAGACCTAATCATCTGGACGAAAATGTTTAGGGTGCTTCATGAACCAAAAGCTTCAGAGGGTGGGCGGTGACTAGGTATAACTGTCATACCTTTGTTCCCGCCACTATTATTTCTGCCAGCACACGCTGGCCACACCATCCCTCACAGGCCTATCATGAAGCTGATTGGGGCTAACTTCGGAGACCCGTCTGAGCCACGGGTCGCGCGTATGGGCTTTGCACAGCTGTGTGGATTCACCTTATGGAATCCGTTGTTTTAGGGAGCCGGGTTTCAACTTGCGGTGCTTCCCATTTCCGTACATGGCTTTCAGCTCACCTCAGTCGCCTGCCAGAGTGGCTTTCACGTTGGTGCTGGTTCCCTAGTGGCTGCTCGGATTATCCGTGCCTGAATTCTACGTCTTTATTCTACGGCTTGGCGATGCCCGATAGCTTCACCGCTCTGGAGATGGGCGGGGGGGGGTACCTATCCGTACATGGACGGGGTTCCGCTCACCAGGAGATTCTCCAAAATACGGCAAGAGCCTGTCGTACGTATCATGTACTTTCTTCCCCGCGTGCTATAGCATGCTACACACAAGCCCCGGTAATTTCTTCCAGCAGATTTTGGCCGGAGTCGGTTCTTGGACAAGCGAAGCGACTCGCCAAGTTTGACTTTCGTGTCAACTAATTGTTGAACTTTCAAATCGAGTCCTTTGCCTAGAACAGGGAGATCAATAGTAGTTCGTCAAGAAACGAGTACATGGCCGGCTTCCCCAACTGAAGCAACGGTTCGCAACGGTTCGCAGGCGCATTCAATCTCCGTTGGGCTAACCATGGGGACCTTCTACGGACACGCGGTTCCGGGCTCGCTGTTCCTCTTCTTGGGCCTCTGGAATTTCCGCTGCTCCGTTATAAACTTCCTCGCCTCTCCGCAGTCCTTCGCCGCGCGCGTGTGGCATCCCATGCCACTGCCGGGGCACTGGGCGCGAATGCAGTTGTACGCGGTGGTGGGAGGCGGGTCGGCGTACATGATTACCGAGGTGATTAACCTCTTCATGAAGTCACATGCGATGCTGAACAGCTACGAGGTGCGTATGGCTGTGGTGAGGCGGAGAGGAGAGAGAGAGTGGGGTTGAGTCGACTCAAAATAACCTCTTCATACAGTCGTATTGTGTCCTGCTCAACAGCTACCCGGTGCGTGCGGCTGTGCGGATTGGTGGGGGAGTGTGAGACATTACTACATCCACCTTTTCATGTCATTCGCTTAGCTAAATCAGCTAGTCTCGAGTCGCTTTTAGATGCTGCTTTTTCCTCGGTTCATCTAAGTTGTGCAAGTTCCCTCGTCCCTCCACATCTCTCGCAGCATCTGTCAGTCAACAACGCGTTCGTGGTGACCTATAGCGTGTTCCTCCTTCATGACACCACCAGGTAAGACCTTGACTTCCCGTTTTTTCCACCTATTCCGATTCAATCCGTCAACTACCAGGCGAGTCACCAAGCATTTTCTTTTTTGATATCTCTGTTCGTTAACCAACTAAAGCGAGCAACAAAGCCTCGACTCTAGTGGCACGAATTCAACCCTCCAGCTGTATGACGCACAGCTCTCAACCTTTTTTTTTCCCAGTTCTGCCCGCCATGTAACACCCTCCTTCCAGGTACCTGCCATTCCCCAAGGGCACGCTGCATGTGATTGCATCAGTGCCGTACACGTGTGCGGCGGTCATGTTCTTCTTCCACTCCACGGGGCACAACGGCCCCATCGAGGCCCGCTACCACATCTTCCTCGTCCTCCTCCTCGCAGCCACCGCCCTCACATTGCTCCTCACTGGCGCCTTTCCCAGAAGCTTCCTCCTGGATACGCTTTCGAATTTGGGAATCATACTGGACGGCGCGTGGTTGTTGGTGACAGGTGCATCGCTGTATAGCTTCATGCAGCCCTCGCACTGCTGCACCAGTCCCACGGAGCTGGATTACAAGCTGGTCTGCGAGGAGCACAAATGGGAGCACATGGGTCTGGCATTTGCTTTCGTGCACTTGGCAATGCTTGTCTGCCTTGTACTGGTCCTCGCTGTAGGGTTCTATGCGCTTGCTGCGCTGAGCGCTCCCAGCAGCTCCATTGACTTCATTCCTGGCACAGATGCTTGTACAGATGGCTGCAACCCGAGCAGTGCTTTTGTCACCTCTGCTGCTGCAAGTGCTGTGGTTCATCCCTGGACTTCTGATGCGGTCCAACTCGCCACGAAAGGTCAAGCCGTGCCCATGGCTGCTGCTGTTGTGGACATGCAGGGCGAAGAGGCAAGCTTGCTTGGAGACAAGGAACTCGCTGAGTGAACTGTTGCATGGCGCTATGCTCCGGCAGAATAATTATGTGTTGCAGGGTGTAGTAGACTTGCCGAAACACGGCTTGGTTGAGTCAATAAACTGCTGTCAAGTATGCTCTCATCCTACTAATCTGAAACCCCTTGCTTTAGTAATATACCGTGCAAATGGTGAACTCATCTCTGCAGAACAGGGAGTAGGAGGGCTACACAATTGCCTGTAGTGGTTGAGATGTGAATGCCTGGAATAAAGAAGACTTCTAGCAAGAGGTGGCAGGGGTGCATACATACACCTGCAAGCATGGAGGCATGAGGCGAGCAAAATCAACAAGATTTAGGAGGGCTGAGGATCTGAGGGAGTGGATGGGAACAGGGTCCGCTACGCAAGGATATGTGGGAGGGGGGTCATCTCGGTTACAGAGATCCATGTCCATGTTTGAAAAAAAAAGGGGAGAATAAAAAGGTTTCCCGAGAGGAGGTCCTACCGAGAATTGAACTCGGCCTTTCAGATTCAGAGTCTGACGTCATAACCACTAGACCATAGGACCACGTACAGAATGCAGGTGGAATCATTTCCCTTTCATTTTGAAGAGTCCCAGATCTTACCTGTGATCACTGTTGTCTGTTGTTGCACTGGGTCTTCTTCAATGCATTGATAAACTGGTGGTGTGGTCGGTCCTGATTCAGCTAGCATGTACTTCAGAAACCTTCTTCACAGCACCTAGGGGCACTTGCACCTGCACATGGAAAGGATCATGGTAACCTGCAGCACCACCGCGTGACATTGGCAGGAGCCAAATGTGAGACGTCTAATACATTACCCGGATGAGAAGAACAGCAAAGCAGGAGGTTGAAACACAAACAAGTCGTCTTGGTTTGAAAAAGATGCGGCAAACCATGGTTGAATTAACTTGAAAGCAGTAATCCAAATATGAGAGAAGGCATACCTTGCCTACTGATAAGCGACACACAAGTTAGTTGAAAGGTGATAGGCGTCCACTTTTCCTGGAATGAAGTGATGGCTGCTTCTGCCTCCTTCCTTGTGCGCCACTGCCAGTAATTCAGGTTTCAAGAAAGAACCTTCATGATCGTCATCATAAATTGACTCGGACGCGAGCTGATGATGCCTGTAAGACTTCCTAATCTCCTCACCTGGCCAACGGAGAGGTGAGGGCAGAAGCGGTCAGCCACAATTTGGCTGAGGTCATTGCACTCAGGGAAGGCAGCTTCCAGTGTGCGCTGAAGGGCGATGAGAGGCGGTGAGGGAGTTGGCTGCAGCCACACAGTGCAGCTCTTGCCGTGGTGGAAGACGTTAAAAGAGGCGAGGTGGACCTCAAATGGCTCTGTACCTGCCAGCGCTGTTCGCTGCACGACAAAGATGCGACAGGCGGTCTTTCAGAAAAGGAAAGATAGAGCATTTCGAAAAACAGTTAACACATTTCGACTTACCATGATCTCTGCTGCGCTTTGGAAGTTGTCCCCATTGTCTTCCCAAAATGGGTACAGCAGGTTCATGTGAGGCATCCAGCGCTTGTAGTGCTACGCTCGCCGAGATAAGAAAACCACAGAAGCGGGTGGAACGGATTCAAAGGCTTGTCTGGTTGATTAATCGGAACGACGGAGACACTTGGTAACAACATGTGCATGCGATACGATGAGAGTATTATGCACCTCATTCTCTAAGTACGACTCACTTTATCGTGTACAATACGAATAGCTTGGATGGAACCCCAGGTCTCTTGTGGAGGAATCACGCAAACAGCGCTCTTGTGCACCTTAGCTGGAGCCGCAGCTTCAAATATGGCGGATGAGTCAGCGAAATTTTGAGACGCCATGGTAACCGGAAACCGAGCAAAGAGCTGGCGAGATTGGGACACACGGAAGGTAACCGGAATCTGGTCGCAGACGGAAACTACAGGACGCAGCTTGTGTGAAGATGGTCGAAGAACACGGCTACTACTTTGACTTGGCGTGAAACCGAGATTATTAAACGCTGAGAATCTGCAACAGAGAACGCAAGAAGTCATGTCGTGTCGGCCAGAGATTTGTGCAACAGAAGACCAACAGAGGACTAGACTATTGAGGCAACTTCTAAGCCGACTTTAGGACTCCCAGGATTGTCAGTCAGTCAGAGCGTTTTCCCTCCCTGACAGAGCAGCGAGCATGCAAAAGTGTTTCGGTTTTGGCCAAAATCTCTATATCATACAGAGTCATCTGTTCGTACGCGTTACAAGGCCTGATGAATAGCAAAACCGTGAAATTTCAACCCAACCTTTCCTTTGCTGGCGTAATCATTTCGATGCAGTGTTTTGTGAATCCTTCCTCACTGAGTCACGGCCTGTGAAAAGGCGAATTTCTGTCTTGCACTTGTACTTCGAAGCATGATGGAACCATTTCGTCTCCTCTCTGTCATCCTTCACGCAGCAACATTGTATTTCTCTTCTTGGGCCTTGAACAAGCAAAAATACGTTGCGTAGTCGCCAGTGCTTCGTAGACAGATTTCTGGCATTCAGCCCATATGGAGGCGCTTGCACTAGGACTCCAGGGTCGGGTAGCACTAGTCGCAGCAGCGAGTGCGGGACTCGGTTACCACTGCGCTCTCGCGTTCGCCAGGTTAGCATATTTTCGATCATCCGTTCCACCTTCCTACGCTCTTCCCTGTCGTACTTCCTCCTCTCCAGTTTTGTCCGTCTTCCGTCATTAGCCTATGCTTCGCGTTCTTACCTGCTGTCACTAACCTTATCTTTACTTCTCTCTCCCAGTCAGGGCGGGAGCGCGTGTAGCGATATTTTCGCGCTCCCCCGAGCGCATTGAGGCGGCCGCGGAGAAGATCCGCGGAGAGGTGGCGGGCGCACAGGTGCTGCCACTCGTGGCGGACGTCCTCAAGGGGGACGAGCTTCAAGCCGTTGTGGATGCTACAGTGAAGGTACACATTTATGGTCATTGGATGGATTTGAGGCAACAAGAAGTTATACTGTTTGGCACATCTCACACAGCTTCTCACACATGTCCTGTAGCTACCTCTCTTGGGCCTCTTGCATTGCTGTCCTAATCCCACTCCCATTGTGCCTTTTTCTGACTCCTCCCCGTCCTCCGGCATTGTTCATCTGCAGGCATATGGTGGGCTCAATGTGCTTGTGGCGAACAGTGGAGGGCCTCCTCCTGGCACATTCGATAGTGTCACAGAGGCACAATGGCAGGAGGCGTTTCAGGGGACGCTCATGTCCACCACGCGTCTCATTCAACATGCAGTGCCTCACATGAAGGTACATGGATAGCAGAGCAACGAGGACTTGACATCATTCTAGTCTTGCATGCGTGTGTGTGTGCATGACTCCAATCTCCATTCTCAGCAGCTTTTGAATCCTTTATCCTCATCAATCAATCAAGTATGATCTACGTCATTCACTGGTATTCAGCCCTTCACACTCGTTTCCGTTCCACCAATATCATGACTGACGTCACTGTCAAGTGCAGACAGCCTCGTGGGGCCGCGTCGTAGTCATCACATCCACGTCGGTCAAGCAGCCCATCCTAGGCCTGCTGCTCTCCAATGCCTTGCGCCCTGTTGTCGTTGGCATGCTCAAGACCCTCTCTCTTGTAAGAACCTTGCTCTCTACCTTCCTTTCTCTCCCCTCATTCTCCCTCTCCCCTTCGCCTGCACCAGGCTTTCCCCGTTGCCCCCTCCATGTTTTCACTTTCACCTCTCCAAGTCCATGCCCCAACTTCACTCCTGCCCCAACATCACTCCCTGCCCCACTCTCCGGCCATGTTCTTCCCACTGCCTCAACTGCAGGACCTAGCCTGCCACGGCATCACAGTCAACAACGTGGCACCAGGCAGCTTCGACACGGCACGGATCGCCAATCTTGCCACCAAACGGGCAGAAGCGTGGGGCGTTACAGTGGAAGAGGCTAGGAAGCGCATGGAGCAGCAGATCCCAATGGGTAGGCTGGGTCAGCCAGAAGAACTGGCAAATGCGGTCCTTTTCCTGGCCTCAGATGCTGGGAGCTATGTCACAGGGCAGACTCTAGTTGTGGATGGAGGGGTGACTGCAGGGTACTAGTCGAATACTCCATGACCTTGTTTCTGTTATCCATCTACGGGAAGGATGATCCAAACACTAGCATGGTGTATTGCGCTGGTAAGAATGCAATCAGCCATGACCAAAGGGTGTGGTTCGTTGTTATTTTTCTCTGTTTCAGAACCTAATGTAGATTATGATTATGACACATCAATTTATGCACTGAATGCTGTTTTTTCATTTGATCACTTCTGGCACTAGAGGTTGCAGGAATGCAGCCTTGCTTTGTGGAGGCGATTGAAAAACCAGGGAGATGAAACTTCAAGACTAAGAAATCTAGAGTAAAGTTTCCGAAATACGGTAGATTGGCGGACCCAAGTCTTGGAACTCGTGAATCAAGTCAGAACACTAACGAGTGAAACTTCCCTTGTATGGTAAAAATACATTTGACGTGTCCAATGGTGACTGCGCCAAACGCGTGGTGACTATAGGCTGATGAGTGAGGGATGACGGGAGTGGTGGTGTGGGTGGGAGGTCTACGACAGGGGGAAGAGGATTGATAGAAATGGGCGGAAAACTAACAAGGTTACAGGGCTAGACAGCAGCTGAAGGGAAAACGAGACGGTGAGGGATCAGAGGTTTGGGGCCAAAAGGGACAGACGCGGATTGTGCTGAACTGGGGTGGCAAATGCCAGGTGAATGGTGTGGTTAGAGGGCGAAGGGAAGGGAGAGGGGAGTGGGAGGGGAAGGGAGGGGTTGCGCGGTTTTGGGATTGTCCGGGGGCGAGAGGGATAGTGTGTGTGCGAGGCTGTGTGTTGGCATGTGCAGCGGAATAAATCATAATCAGAATTGTGTTGGTCTTTGACATAAGATTGCTTCTTTGGAAAAGCTCACAAGTGGAATTCGTAATCCATACAGATTCGTGCGCAGGGGCGTACTGGAAGTCGCATAGGCCAGCAAGCCGAGCGTACAAACTAGACCTTCAAAACCCGTAATCGGCGCTGTTGAAGCCTTCGTCAAACATCGTACCTCCCACGGCTCCACTGCTGCTGGGGCTGGCGGCGCCCTTCTCCGGCTCCGCGGCAACGACGCTGGGCACGGTGTCGAGGTCCGGCATCGTCTCGTCGGCGTCGAACGCGGACATCGCGGGATGCGTGAACAGCTTCTCAATCAGCTGCGTGCCTCGCAGGGCGTTCGTCAGCGGCAGGTGGCCCACGGGCGCGTCCAGCTCCCACGTAAATTCCATCGGGAATTTCTTGTACGTGCTGTTGGGGCCGTAGGTCCACCCGATCTGCAGAAACAGCGGCTTCCACTGTCGGCTCATAGCGCGCCACATTTTCCGTTGCACGCTGAACCCGAACCGATCCTTGCTGTACGCCCGCCAAAGCCGGTCAATTGTCAGGAGGTCTTTATCGGGAATGTTCTGTACCTCCGTGAAGTACACCCACTTGCGCTTCGCAGCGGCCTCCCCGGCTAGCACGCACAGCAGCCGCCGAGTCTCGTTGTCTGCCTCCTCCCACTGCCCCGCGGCGAGCTTGTCCTGAAGGTGATCATAGCTCACACCCGCGTCCGACTCTATCAACACTTCCAGATACTCCGCTGCTCCGCCGCTCGCAGCCGCCGACGTCTCGGTGCTGCTGTCGGATGCTGCTATGGCTGGGAGCACGCGTCTCGTGGTTTGAGACTTGCAAGAAACGAGTGCTTTCGGCGGGCATTGCGCGAAGAACGCTGATCGTGGACGCTGCAGCAGCTTTGGGGCCTGGGCTTGCGAGACAAGCCTCTCTGCCGTGATGCTACAGGAACCAATTTCAATGACGAGCGACGTTACGGCAGCCATTGCAGACGGTTCTCAAGCAGTGGGATGGAGGAGGATGTGCTACACTGAAGGCTCTTGCTTCGTTCCACCGTCAACCTCGAATGCTATCTCAGAAATGTCAAACGCTATCCGTCTGTTAGCCTTCGGCGTAATCAAGTGTGATCACTGGTAGTGATCCATAGGAGCTCCGAGTGGGGTGAAACGGATTTGAAAGAATTAAAATACGGTGGGATACGATAATATGGGATACATCTCATCCCCTTAGCCGTGTGCGACAGTTTCGATTGCGCCGAGCGGGTTGAAGGACACGTGGCATTTTCTTGCCCAGTCTGGCCGTTTCCAAGACGCTGCTGTGCTGGCTAATTGCGCCCAACCCATTCGCTGGCTGGATCCCACAATCCCATATTCCGCCACGTTGGCCATAATTGTCAGGCCCTCTAGTTTGTAAATGACATCTTGGGTTTCCCGAGTTCCACAGAAACTCTACACTCCAAAAACATTCATAAAACAAATGCAGAGTTTCCAGAAAGAGACATTAGGGGAGGCTGTGGGGCATCATTTGCCAACCACCGTTTTGGCGTTGCCTGATAGGCATGCGAAGCCAGGCGACAGCGATGGCGAGCGGAAACATCAACGAAGCGAACTCATTGACGACATTCCTTCCACACTGCTCGACGTATGCACCCACAGCCCCACCTTCACGGCATTCCTACAGCCTTGTGTAAAAACACGAGAAGCTCCGCATAGTAGCGGCGCCACAGACGACAGTGCGACGCCATGGCGTGCACTCTTCGCGTTAGCACGTGTCCCCTGTCGTCGTCAGCGTTCGTCACTCGAAAGTGTGTGCGCAGCCACGTGGCACTAGCTGTTGCCACCAATGGTAAAGGACGCGCTCTCGTGGTTCAGCCGCGGGCACAGGCGTCGGATAAGGTAGGTGTAGCTGCATGCCAAATTCCTGATGCGATTAATTTCCTTACCCTGCAAGCATTCACTGTGCCGTGCGACAGTCGCTGTCCCATGCGATGAAATTCGTGCCATGCAATAATCCAACGCCATGCGATGAATTTCGCGCTATGCAATAATTAAACGCAATTCGATGAATTTCGCGCCATGCAATGAATTCCTTGCCCTGCGCAGGAGAGCGCACCGAAGAAGGGGCGAGTAGACACCCTCTTCGACGGCTCCTTCGAATACACCTCCTGGTACGGTATGTATGTGGCCTGCTGCTGATAGGGTGTGCATGTGGCCTGCTGTTGCTAGGGTATGTGTGTGGCCTGCCTTCTTCATAGATCATGTATGTAGCCTGCTGGTACCGTATGTATGTGGCCTGCTGCTGATAGAGTATGTATGTGGTCTGTTGGTACAATCTAAACAATAGGACTATAGTGTCTTTCCTTACACTAGGTCTCTGGATTTGCCTTGTATCCATTGTACATTTACTATAGTGTCAATAAAGAGGTACAACCTAAACAGATGTCCCCATTTTCCCAGTAATCACAGCACTCCGCACTTATTGTGCTCCGTCTTTACTGAGCACAGCTCATTCCCTCGCACTGCGGTCGTCGCTGCGTGCAAGCCAACGCTACAAAGCTTCCAGCGCAACCATCATTGCAGCTTGAGAGAATCTCTGTGCTGCCACTGCGCTTCCTGCCGCCCACAATCACCATGCCACATTTAAAGCCACTCCTCCTCTTCCAACACCTGCCACATCTCGCTCTCCCTTCCCCTCCTTCCACATGAACACATTCCCTCCTCCACCCCTCCCTCCCCCAACCCTCCCCCCCGTCCTCCATCTCGCCTCCCCAGTGGTGTTCAATGAGCTCACAGCGCTCGGGCTCAAGAGCGTGTCACCAGAGGAAGCAGCAGCCATGGCCTACGGCGACAACGAGGCCGGGGAGGGCAGTGGGAGCGGGCGGGCAGTGCTGCTGGACGTGAGAGAAGCGGGGGACTACGAGGAGGTGCATGCACAAGGAGCAGCGAGTGCGCCACTCTTCCGCCTCATCCAAGGCAGCGACCTCACGGCGTGGGCCCGCCGCGTGGGATACGCTGCGATGGGGGACTTCAAGGGCACGGAGCGGAACCCGGACCTGCTCAAGCAGGCGGAGGCGGCGGTCGGGGGCGATAAGAGCCGCACTGTGATTGTGATGTGCGGGCGAGGGGGGACGCTGCAGAACGTGTCGATGCGGAAAGGCATGGAGTTCAGGGATCCGGACAAGCGATTCGGCATTCAATCCAGGTATGGAAGGGGGAGGGGGGGTGGGGCGGGTGTTGTTGAGGCATGGAGAGAACGTTAGGCATGGATGGGGAATACAGAGACCCGGACAACATTGGGGGTTGGGAGGTGGGGGAAGTGGCGGAGAAAGATACTGGGAAGCATTTATGGCTGCACTGTTCTTCGCCTTGTTATGATACCTTGTTGTGTTGTTGCACACCTGCCGTTTCAAGGCTGACGAGGCAGTGTTGCACTCAATGGCCCTGCTGCACGGTGTGGCAGGTCGCTCAAGGCGTGCTATGAGCTGCATGTGGCGGGGTTCAGCAGCATTCTCCATCTGGACGGCGGGCTCAACCTCTGGCTGCACAAGAAGCTGCCTTCCGAGCCATAACCTACCGTAGATTGTAGATCCAGTCTACTTGTCTACTTTATGCATAATCACTTGCCTGCATGATGGGCCACCCCACCCGTCACATACACCTGCAGTGTCACACCCACCAGCTAATTTATGAGTTTCAGTATGCGCCCATGCCAAAACTACAGCCTTCCTCTCCCATTGATAAGCTCCTTTCTATGCATGGCCTCCTGGTGTTCAGTTTACGCCATTAACCTTCAGGTTAGGCAGCCTAACATCCCTTCAGGCAGATGGTCTGAAAATTCATGTTATTGATACCTACTTTACAGCTACTAAGAGCGTACCGTATTCCTATCCTCGTATCAAGAGAACCTCATATCAACCTCCCACAGAAAATTCCCCTAAACCCGAAACCTCTCGCTAGTTTTACCAGGCTAAAAGTACAATCTTGATATGAGGTTCTGTTGATACGAGGTTCTCTTGATACGAGGATAAATACGCTCTAAGTTACACATAATTAGAATATTCTGACATGCCTACCTACCTGCCAATGCACCCTTACAGTGTCTACTACAGTGACAGCATGGTGAAGTCCTTGTCCTGCCTAAACCTCAACAGTGCTTCCCGAGCCACCCTTGGGATTTCCTCCAGGTCCTCCATCCGAACCACCTTCCACCCAAGCTTCTGCCGAAGCTCACCAAACTCCTCGGGAGTCAGCGCAGGCTCGGCAACAGGCAAGAGCGAGGAAAGGCTCATCCCCTTCACTTTCAAACTCTCACCACCGAGCCTGCCGCCGAGCCTCTCGCTGGACGACTGGAGGGCTCCAACAGACAGCAGAGAGAGCACCCCTCCAATGCCTCCATGCATGCTACCCTCCGCGTCCCGTACCAAACGATTTAACTGGAGCTCTCCCGCAGGCTCGGGCGACCTGCGCTTGCCGAGCCTGACGTGGCTAGAGGATCGGACATCCATGTCATCTGGCTGCGCGGACGGCGTGTGTGCGAATGCGTCCTCGTCCCTGTTGGCATCAGCGGGTCGACAAGGCGACCACAGCGAGGCGCATTCGATGGCTGGAGCGCCGCCCTCCTCTCCCGCACCCGCCTGTGCCTCCCCCCTCCTGCACCGCACCTCGCGCTGCTCCCCCTGCGCGTCGCGCCACTGCGGGGCAGGTGGGTGATACGGCGCGTGTGGCGCGTGGGGCGCGGGCGCCACTAGCTGCGGGAACCTGCCGGCTTCCGCCGTCCGCGCGCCCCAAGGCGTCGCCAGCTCCGGCTCCGCCACCACCCACGTCACGCCGTCGACTACGGCTGGCGGCGCGCAGCCCGCCGCCGCGCGCCCGCCTGCGTGCGCCGGCTGCACAATCACCGCGTGCTCGCTCGCCGCGCGCGCCTCGGCGAACGCCGCGACGGGCAGCAGGGAGGACGGCGCCAGGACTTCGCGCTTCACAACGATCTCATGCGGCGCGCGCGCAGACGGGAAGGCCGTTAGCGGCGACGCTTCGGCGTTAAAACTGCCGGTGAGCTGCAGGGGGCTTGGCGCGACCAGCGCTGACGACGGGGACGGCATGGACAGGCGCGGGGCGGCATGATGCAGCGTGGCGCCGGCTTGGGTCGCGTCCACTGCGTACGGCGCGGCCGCGTAGGACGGCGCGGCGATGGACGGCGGGCCGATCGCGAGCGGCAAGGGGCCGGCGGAGGGGGAGGGTGGTTTGCCCCTGCCGGGCCTTCTGCCCGGAGGACCAGCGGGAGACGACTGCTTCGGAGACGTTCTCCGCGCGAACCCGTCCGCCGACCCAGCCAGGTTTGCCGCGCTGCTCTGTGGCGGCTTGCCCGATGCGCAGTACGCGAGCACGGAGAGCACCTCGGGCACGTCCTCCACGAATTCCGCGTCGCCGCGCTTGAAGTTCGCCTTCGTCTTTGGGCCGCGGATGGCGCGCGCCGCCGCGTCGAAGGCCTGCGCGGCCTGCACGGGGCACGCGAAGGTGCCGAGCCACTTGCGCACGCCGTGGTTGTTGTCCTTAATCTCCGCCACCCACCGGTTGCGCCCGCGCAGGCTCACGCCGATGTACTTAACGGTCGGCGCGTGCGGATCCGTTGCGCATCCGGCCGGCAGCCGCGAGTAGCACGTGCACGGGGGCGTGGGGATCGGCGACGGGAGAGCCTCGTTGCAGCCGGTGGACAGGCGAGGAGGCGGGCCGTCGGGGGGACTCTGAGCGGCGAACTGCGCGCACGGAGAGTCAGAGCCCGCGTTCCACGGGTCGGGGAAAGCGGCGGGCGGCGACTGAGCGTGCGATGCAGGCGGCGGCGGCGACGGCGCCGCGGGGTGGTTCGCGAGAGACGCCATGGACGCGAGCTCGCGCAGCTTGTTGTCGGGGACGCCAGGCGCGGGGCTGGCGGAGAGGAGGTGCGCTTCAAACACGGGTTGAGGGCTCGAGAAGACAGCCTGCTGATGCTGATGCTGTTGCTGCTGATGCCAGCGATCCTGAAGCGGGTGATGCACGAACGATGGCGAGGCGGCGAGCATGCTTCCAATATGGCGATCAGTTGAAAGAGAGGAGGTAGCAGTTATGGTGGACAAACTCAAGGCTGCAGAAATGAGAGCCTTTGGGAGCACCGAAAACAAGGAACCCAAGAGAATGTGTGGACAGAAGACTCAGCAAAGGCCGAGGAACAATGTGATCCTCAGTTGGGATTGGGATCGAGGGAACAGCAGGCCAGACTGGTTTAGGTGGGGTCGGCGTACGGGAGAAGTGGAGATGCGGCGAAGAGAGGGTAGTGTTGGTGGGCGGAGAAAGAGCAGGAACCGGATGCGGGGAAAGGGGTGGGATGGGGGAAGACTGGGACCAGAGAGGTGGGGGTACGGTGCGGGAGACGTGGGGGGAAACTCACGTGTATCTTGTGGGCTGGACTGGAGGTGCGATGGAAGGACCAAGAGAGAGCGGGGCGGACAATAACTGGGGGAGCGCGCAGGCTCATTGTGCCGAAGGATGAGGTTCGGCAAGTTGCCCAGTAGAAACACGCGCCGAAGCCACAACAGGATGCAGGTTGGTCGCGGGCAAGTGAGGAGGACAATGTCACAACAATGGTCGACGGCAGCCGGTGCAGGTCTGGGGGACGGCGGAAGGGTCCGTGTGCTGCTTGAGTTCAGCGCCAATCATGTGGCCAGGCATGGAGGGCAAGATCAAGCTGGCAAAGGTCGACGGCAATCGAGGGACCGAATGTCGTCGATTCGCAAAGTCGACATGTACACCTGTCACCATCGGACGGGTGAAGTTGCCTCTTCCGGAAAGCCTGGTCTGTTACAAACCATAGCTGGTTCGGCAAGAATGAAAGGTCTGATATGGTAAGGAAGGTTCACGTTCGCAAAATTCCGGCTCGGACCACGCCTCTGATTCGCCACACCAGCCACAGCTTCGGCGGTTACAAAGCCATGCATCCAGCCTGCTCGTATGTGAAAAGGCTCGGTGTGAGCCACGAACACATGGGACGGCTTCGGCACGGTTTTGGTCCATTAGCAGGCTCGGAGAGAGTGCAGTTTTTAGCGCCAGAAAGTACGTTCGGCCAGCAGACATGGATGTGCTGCACTGCACGCCACGCTGTAATGGTCGCAGTCGAACCGCAGGCTGCAGCTAGATGTGCGTCAGCTTGCCTGCTCCCAGTTTTGGGGCTCCAAGCAGCGCCAACCACCGCAATTGCCCACCAGTTTCCAACACAGTCGGTCGGCTGACCTGACGGCGGCAACTGGCCGCCTGCGAGCTGATGAGCGTGTGTGTGTGCGGGGATGTGTCGTCTCGACTCAAGCCGACCTCTTCTATTGAAAGTCGGCAGAATTTGGGTAGGTGTAACTGTCGTTCAGATACGCGCGGCAAGGAAATCATTCATTAGCCATAACTGTGGGGCAAGGGCAGCCTATCCACAACAGGCTGTCAGGTGACAGCAAAATATGCGTGTGAAATTGATATTGCTAACTTTAAACCCGAAACCCTGAATATACGTGTATGCTCATAATTTCCTATTTTCACGTTTTTTTTTAGGTGTTCATGCTACCTGTGTGAGCTGTTCGATCTGCACTGGCCGATGGACAATATCAGAATCAAAGCAGCAAATTGATGACAACGCATACCACGTCCACGCGACAGCACGCGCAATACAGCAGGTCACGAAAATTGCGGTGACGACACCTCAGTTGAATAGTTACCACGTCAGCATATCTCGATCTTCTGAATCCGTTTTGACGCGTTTGTGCAGAAAATGAAATTACCTAGGAAACTTACAGGATGCTGACAGAAGGTCCCTTGTTGACTGAAACACTTTCATTTTACAGTTACACAGGAACAGAAATGGCAGGATACACACTACTACGCACCCTAAAGCACTTTAGAGGGAACAATGCAAATGTTGGGCGTGCACTTCCGCCCCAAACCTTTCGTCACCCCTCCTAACCAAATTCGGCACAGAGTCCTCTTCTTGCTAGTTAAAGTCTCGGTCTTTTGAGTTCAATAGTACAATTAGTTATTTTCTCATTGGGCTCATTTTCTTTAGCATGTGAATCCTGCACACTGTAAGGAATTTTGTCGACATTCCTTACCGAGACTTGCAACATCGCATAAAGCAACAGCCGTTGTTCGCTCGTTACTGCTAACGGGGCTTCGCGAACTTCGCGCGCACTGTTTCACCAAACCTCGCGCTGCTGGAACAGCCGAGTCGGCCTACGCTTCGGGACTAGCCCGAACCTCTCGCGTAGCACTAGCTAGCTCGCACGCACCGTGTTACCGTTTGCATGTTTCGCGTATTAGTATTCGCTCATGCCTTCGCTCATACTTTGTACTCGTTTGACATTCTAGTGCAACCCTCGCTACCTCGAGCATTGCACCCATAACAATTTATATACATATACAGAACTCTTGAGGTCGGGAGCTTTTGATTGCCTAAACAAATGTTTAGAGGGTGGGTGAGTTGGGGGGTTGGGGGGGGGGGGGGGCGCATGCATGATGACATCAGGATGTTCACGGGATTTATGCATGTTGTGTCAACACTTAGGAAAATTGGACGCTGGGACGGATGGTGAGTCGTGCAGCTGTGTGCAACAATCATGTGGAACTGCAGCCAGATATGACATGAATTTGTGGACCAGGATTCATGTAGGCTATGTCATTAAGTTTCAATCAATGGAAGCACATATAATTATCCCCTACAAAACTCATGCCCGTGTCAACTAGAGCTCATCGTGCTTGTCATCAGCATCCTCCAGCCCAGGTGCCTCGTTGTCCACGTCAGCATCATCTTCTGCTGACTCGTCGTCGCCGCCCAGACTGATCATCTCAATTCCATCCTCACCCTGCACACACACGACGATTGAGCATAGGAAGAAGGGGGACAGATGAGTGGAGGGAGAGAAGAGGAGGAACAATCTTCAAGTGCACCAGACACGAGAAAGAGAGGACACCCATAATATGACCCCTCCCAGCCATCCCCAGCCCTACCCAGCCCAGCATGCCCACACCTGCATTCCCACACGCCCTACAGGTCACCACCACTGTTCTCACACCTTGCTCTCTGAGCTGCCCTCCTCAGTCCCCTCCTCATCCTCTTCTTCCTCTTCCACGCCGGCGTCGGGATCAATCTTGAGGTTGGTCTTGAGAGCCGAGAAGATGCGCGCTGCAAACTTGGTGGGGTCCTCCAGAGAGAAGCCCGACTCGATCAGTGCTGTCTCGTACAACGTTGACGCCACACTCACTGCTGTCTCATCCTGCATGCACAGACAGAGAGAGACACACACGTGCACCAACACAAATGCACACGCACACGCACGCAAGCACAGATTCAGGGACACAGCATTCAGAAGGCCAAGATACGAGGGTGTGGAAGAAACTCGAAACAGGAGTTTCAGACACACAAAAACACCCAATGCCAGGCCCTACTGCACCGTCAACTTGCACTGCTGCACTGATTCAGGCACCAGAGAGCCGTCCTGTAAGGAAATAAAAAAACCCTGAACTAGAATCCTTCAGTTCATGGAGAGCCATAAAAACCGATTAGTAGCAACCCCCTCTCCCGACGCACCTTGGGGTCAGCAGCAACGAGCTCCTTGAGCTGCTGCACGATGGGGTGGCGCGGGTTGACCTCCAGGATCTTCCTCCCCTTGAGGTACGACTGCCGCGACGGGTCACCAAGAGCCTGCGACGTCATGATGCGCTCCATGTTGGCGCTCCACCCGTACTTGCTCGTCACCACCACGCACGGGGACGACGCCAGGCGCTCGCTCAGCTTCACCGCCTCCACCTCCTTGCTGCCCAGCTGCTCCTTCCACCACGCCAGCAGGTCCTTAAAGCCCTCCTTCATCGCCTTCTCCTTCTCCTTGCTCTTCTTGCCACCGAGCTTCAGATCCTCCTTAGAAGCATTCTGGAACTTCTTATCGTCGAAGTCAGTGAGGTTCTGCATGAGGTACTCGTCCACGGGCTCGGTGAGGTAGAGCACCTCGAAGCCCTTCTTGAGCAGCTTCTCGATGAAGGGCGAGCGCTCCAGCTGCTCGCGGCTGGGCCCCGTGACGTAGTAGATGGCCTTCTGCCCCGGCTTCATGCGTGACACGTACTGCTCCAGGCTCGTCAGCTTCTCTGGGTCGTTCGAGCTGGCAGGGAGAGGGGGAAGAGGTAGGGACAGTGGGGAGGATGGAAAGACTTTGAGGTGGTGTGCTGGGTGGGACGTGGAGATGCGTGGAGAAAGGCTCATGCTTCGCACATTTGATTCACCTCCCACCCCCTGAACCCACCCTTACTAAGCCCTGCACTCATAACCCCACCATGCAACTGCTAGGGCACCGCACCTCTTGAAGCGCAGCAGCTTGGCGAGGCGCATGCGGTTGGACGAGTCCTCGATCACGCCCAGCTTCATGGCGCGCCCAAACTCGCGCCAGAAGTCCTCGTACTGCGTCTCCGCGTCTGATGGCACGCGCTCCTTGTCTGGAGGGATGGGAGCAGGCAGGTGCAACAGGGGAATGGGGTTTCGGGGGGTTGTGAGAGGGAAATGGGAGGCAGGCACGGGATCACTAGTTAAGAAAACTAGTGAGCGTGTAGGCCGGTGACAGCGGGTGGTGGAAGGGTGACAACGGGTGCCACGTTCATACAGCACACGAGGGGGCGGGATGAACGGCAAGTGGGATGGGGCGGGTACTGACCATCCTCGGCAATGCCCTCCTTCTCGCGTTCATCCTTGGCCTTAGCCTTGGCCTCCTCCTCGTCCTCCGCCAGCCGTCGGATCATATCAAGCGCCTTGCGCACGAGCTTCTTGCGGATGGTCTTGAGGCTGCTGTGCGCCTGCAGCATCTCGCGAGACACGTTGAGCGGCAGCGAGTCGGAGTCGACGAGGCCCTTGAGGAAGTTGAGGTACTTGGGCAGCAGCTCCTCGAACTCCTCGCTGATGAACACGCGCCGCACGTACAGCTTCAGCGCCGCCTTGTTGGCGTAGTAGTTGTCGTACATGTCGTAGGCCGCGCGCGGTGGGATGAAGAGAACGGCCTTGAACTCCACGTCACCCTCTGCGGAGAAATGAGTCCATGAGAGGGGCTTGTCCGTGCTGTAGTCCTGTTGGCGCGAGGGGAGGGAGGGGGGGACAGTGGGGAAGCGGGAGGGGGCAGGGGAGGGGGAGCATGAGGGAAGGGAGCAGGGGATGAGGGGAAGGGCAGCCCGTACAGCATGGCACACATGAGGCAGGGGGCAGGGGGCGGGGGGCTGGGGATCCAGGGGGGCGGGGTTACCTTGGCGAGCGACTTGTAGAATTCGCGGTACTCATCGTCGGTGACGTCCTTGGGGCTGCGCAGCCAGATGGCCTTGACGCTGTTCAGCAGCTCCCACTCCCACTTGGTGCGCTTCTCCACTCGCGTCTTGGGCTCTGCCAGGCCACCGCCACGCCGCCACGCACGAGGGAGGGAGAGAAGAGCGACTTAATGAAAAGGAACTTATGGGCAACTTTGTGAGAAGGGATGGAAGGAAGGACTTGAAGGGGGGGACTTTGGACGGGAGAAATCTCGAAACAGGCACACGGTGGCATTAGTTGAGAGTGAGAATAGTCGGGTGGGAGGGAAGAGACGTACTCTTCTCCTTGTCCTCTTCCTCCTCCTTCTCCTCGTCCTCCGACTCGTCCTCGCTGTCCTTGTCCTCCTCTGCTCATACCACCATCCGCACAACAAACCGCACACCACCAATCCATGCCCCAGACCCGAAGCCAACGCACGCCACAAAACACATGCGCACACCAATGAGGATCCAGTGAATTCCAACGGCGCGACATGATGGATTGCAGCACCAGCCGCCAGCTGACCATCCCACAAGAAATATCTCTCCAGTTTTCAGAAATCCCATACGTATCGCTCTCCTCGGCCATTCCCAGCACAAAAGGATCGATATGCGGTTACAGCAAAAGACAAGTTTATGAACAGCTGTGGTGCGCGGGACGCACCTTCCTCGGTCTCCGTGTCCTCCTTGTCTTTCTCGTCCTTGTCCTCCTCCTTCTCCACCTCCTCCTCGTCCACCGGCACCTCCTCGTCCACCTCGCGGCTGCCCCACATGTAGATGGGGAAGTTGATGAACTGCGAGTACTTCTTCACCAGCTCCTGCAAAGGCGAGACGGCGGAGATGGGATCACGACGGGACACAGGGGACACATGGGAGGGACAGCTTAGTGTCATGGCGCCCAACTGGTGTTCACCCGGTGATGTCAATGAGGACGTTCATGACCTGCGAATGCTTTTCTTTTTGCGCGCTGAAACACTATCGCCCACTTCCGCGAATCGAGCTTACAAAGCGAACGCACGAGCACGCTCCTCCTCTACCTCCTCCTCTTCCTCCTCCTCCTCACCTTAAGGGCGAGGCGGGCGAATAAGCTTAAGATTTGCACTGGGATTTGCATAAGAGCGTGCTGGGTATGCACCCAGTGCTTTCCAGCGTCTCAGAACCTTATAGCGGGTACATACACAAACATGGTCCCCTGCTTCGTCCCTCCTTCTCAGCTTGAGCTTATCCTCCGACAGGTACCCGCTCGCCTAGTCCTTGCAATGAATTCGGTATCCGTGTTTAAAAGAGCCTAAAAAAACTTACAACGGGTACACACCTTGAGCTTATCCTCCGACAGGTACTCGCTGGCCTCCTCCTTGAGGTGAATGCGGATCTCCGTGCCGCGCCCCAGCGGCTCGTCCTCCTCCGCGTCGTCGGGATACACCTCAAAGTTGCCGTCGGCGGCGCTGGCCCACACCCACGCGGAGTCGTCGTTGTGCTTGGAGCGCACCTCCACGCGGTCGCCCACAAGGTACACGGAGTAGAACCCCACGCCGAACTGACCGATCAGGTTGATGTCGCCGCTCTTCTGCATGCGCTCCAGGAAGGCTGCGTGGCGACACACAAGGAATAGAGCAGGAGGTACGAGGTTAAGGGTCAGATGTAATTTATGCATCCTTGCATTCCTACCGCTTTACCGTAAATTTGATAACATTTACATTCCACGGTGGCCTTGCGAGACCACATTGCAAGCACAGAATTCGGCCGATCGCGTGCGAATAACCTAGGAGGAGAGTCAGCGGGAGGAAGTCTCACCTGACGTGCCGGACTTGGCGATGGTTCCAAGGTTCTTGATGAGATCGTCCTTGGTCATGCCGATACCGCGATCGCGGATCGACAGAATCTTGCGATCCTTGTCCAGCTTGATCTGCGCGCATCCAACGGTCACGATGAGCGCAGTGAGCAGGGGGGGATTAGAAACCATGCGAGAAGCAGCAACAACGCAAGGATAGGAAGGACTGCAAGGAGTAATATCAATGCGCGGATGAGGAACAATGCGCACACTAAACGCACGGACAGGACAGCAGATGAAGAGAGATTGGCAGGGTAGAGGTGGCGCGGCGCACCTGGATCTCGAGCTTGGTGTTGTCGCCCTCGCCCAGGATTGACTTGTCCGTGAGCGACAGAAAGCGAATCTTATCCAAAGCCTGAACACACGCGACATGGCACCAGGGGAAACGAGTAAACAAGAATGAGCGTCAGTGTTTCCCTGTTGTTGTTTTGTACTTCATAGATCAATGTATCAAGCTCAAACTGGTAGTTTAAAAAAGGAACATTGACGCGGGAGTGGAGAGGCACTGACGTCGGAGGCGTTGGAGATGAGTTCACGGAGGAAGACGTCCTTGTTGCTGTAGAGCGAGTTGATGATGATGTCCATCAGCCGGTGCACCTCCGCCTGGAACTGGAACTTCTCGCCCGACCGTCGCATCGAGCTCTTCTCCCTGCCGCATCGCCACCCCGCGTCGCGTCAGAACGGCATTGAATGTAAATGCTGGAGATGTATTACATTGGCCAGAAACGCTGCTGAGGTAATAAGGATTGAGTATGCGTACCTCTCCTGGGTTTGGGTGTCTGTGGTCGATCCAGTAGGGACGGCTCCAATCGGCTCCTCGACCTTGGGAAGATCGCCATTGGTACCCACGTCCTTTGTCTCCTCTGCCTGCACTTGCGGCGCAGCTGCAAAGAGAAATGGAAACGCAATTTGAGCTTATTTTCCAACGCGGATACATGCAATTAAGAGCTTACGCTATGCTCGAAAGTACCTGAGAGCGTCTGGAATACAAGGAGGAACGCAAGGAGCGCCACAAGGCAGCTCCGCGGAGCCATTCTTAGGCCGGCAATCTGAGCGATTAGCTTTCAGAAGTGAATGGATGAACGAAGATCCTTGAAAGATGCGAGGACGAAAGAGAGGAATTTGAGTTACAGGGAGAGGAGAGGAGAGGAGATTGGGAGATGATGGTGATGGGAGTGGAGAGGAGGATCACTGCGTTTGGATGAGGCGAGGCTCGCGACTGACGGTATCCGAACGAATCGCAGAAGCACAGAGACGACGTCCAGAAGGTCGGTCAATGCCGTTTCGTTTGCAGCTGGTCGTTCACGATTGGCCGGACGTGGGGTGACGAGGCAAACCTTGACGTTCTAGAAGGATATGCGACGACTAGCGGTTACCAGACTTCGGGTTCGCAGAAGGGGAGCTGACAGTTCCTGGGGAATTGTTTCCCGCCTGGCTTCTCGAGGGTCAGATCGCACAATTTGATTGGTTGATGGCACTTATTTGACGTGGCGTCCAGCCAGCACTCAAAAGCTCAACTTTTGGACACCAATGATTCGATACAGGTGAACTGCATTAAGGTAAGGGCATGTTGTTGAATAATCTTGTGGCTTATTATTTTATTATTTAGAGGACAACTTTGTGGGCCATCAGAACTAGACTGCCCATTATCCCCCCATTCCACGCCATTCACCATGTCGACTATTCATTTTCATGAGCGGCCATTAAGTATCGCGGCTCGACCATCACTTTCAACCCACAGACACGTTCGTCCGTCTGCTGTTTTCCTCGGACCTCGAACTGTCAATGGCGGGAAAGAAATCACTTTGCGGGAACGTAAGCTGGCAAGAGCCCGTAACCAGTTTCCGCTGCAAGTAAGCCGAGGAGGTCAGGGGAATCGCGTGCACTGCTCCGCGACTAATAACGGGCAGTCCTCAACAGCTGCGGGCGCGGAAGACTGGGTGGCGCGGTATGCGGACGCTCTCAGGCTGCTGCCGCTCGCAGCAGGGGCGGCGGGCGGAGCGGTGGTGCTGGTGAACCGCGTGGTGTGGGGCATTCCGGCCGTCGCTGACGCGGGCAGGTGAGAGAAGCTCCTCGCTGCTTTTGTGCGCGTGTCGCATCCCCACGTAAGTGGAGTCCACCGCGCCGTTTCCCAGTGCGCGCCTCCCCCCTTTCCCCCACTCCGCCATTCCCCTCACTGCACGCCCCTCCGGTCACCTCGCGCCATCCATCCGTTCCCCTTCCTTCGCCTGCCGTTTCTCTGCCAGCGCGCAGGCACGTGCTGACGTCATCTGCCTGGTCCTGGCCGCCTCTATGGTGCTGTCAGGCCTGTCGTGGCTGGCGCTTCGACCCAAACCACAGACCCCGGTATAGCCCAACCCTGCCAGCGTTGTAAGGCTTGATCTAGTGATGGGAGGAATCTACACGTGTTGCAAACAGTAGCGGCCTTTCCTGCTGTAATGAGTTACTAATTCTTCTGCCTCTTTTATTCAGTCTAACCTGCAGTGCTTCCCTTCCTGGAATGTCTTCAGGTGGTCCTTAATGGTGTTCCCTGCCACCGCATGCTGCCATCCCTGCCTCAACCCGTTCAACAAGAGTTGAACTGGCACGTGCGCCTTCCCTCATCTACATTCTACAGTTCATTGAAATAGTGCTTGAGCATATTCTACAGCCCCACCGTTTTCCAGCCCCACCGTTTTCCATAATCTCACCTTGGAGTGGTCGTATTAGTCACCTTCTTTGAATTGTCCCTCTGTTTTCCGTCTCAGGGCATGGACTTCTCTCAATTTCAACACCCCCTGCCGTTCACTAGTCATTATTTTCAAGGGGCAATGTATTCTGCAAGTAGGCAGCATGACTCCAGCACCCAACATGCCTGGTGTCACTACTGCTGCTACAGTGGATGCTGAGAAGCTTCTTTCGGGCTCCATCTGTTCCACGGTTCTCAAGTCTGGACGCCGTATGTTCACACTAAAGGATTGTGGATTGTTGGGCGGTTATCCACTTATCGGAATTCATTATTTTCTTCTTCACCACCCTCACCCCTGTGTTTTTCTCTATTGAGCAGCAAACTATTTAGCTAACCTCATTTTGTTTCCAGCAAGATACGAGCTCTTTGAGTTCCTTCCAGACAACACGCAGGTGAGCTCTTTTTGTCACTGCTCCCTTTGATGCCTGTATTTGGCGCGTATGCATCATAATTTTGCTAGCCCATGCAAATAAAATGTCCTACAGGCTGCAACAGTACAACCTCTAGGGGATGGAGACGGGGTGATTGTTATGGGCAGCGATACAATCAGAGGCTTCACACCTCTCCATCAGGTGTGGACAGAAGGAGCATTCATATAATTGTTTATTTGCTTCTAGATTTGTTCAAGTTTCTTGGCCTTGTATTCGTATCTATGGAATTGCTTCTTCCTCTTTTCGGCCACAGGTGTGGCTTGGGAGCATTGCAGAGAAGCTAGATGCGTCATTGTCAGCACTCCTGGAGCAGGGTTGATTATAGTGCACACTACGTCTACAAACAGGATAGTTGTAGAATTCAGTAACACCTCCATTGGAAGACTCCCTATCATACATTGGATAAGTTGTTTTTTTATGAACCATAATCTTTCCGTAACTGACCATCAAGCACATTGTGACATTCAACTTGGACTAGGGCACATTCAGAAAACTGGGGTGTCTTCATCCTTGGACTTACTAGCTGGTGCGGGAGCATCTGACGCTGTCTTGGTCGCTTCTGCTGCCGCATCAACAGGCGACGCATCTGGGGCAGCTGGAGAAGCATCGGCTACAGTGTTTTTGGCAGCTGCTCCCTCCGTTTCAGGCTCGACTGGCTTGGCTGCTTCGTCCCCATCCTTGCTTCCCTCCGTGGAAGCGGCAGCATCTAGAGATGCCTTCGCCTCCCCTTCAACAATGTTTGATATCTTGGAAGTGACACCCATCACGAAGTCCTTGCTGGAGGCAAAGAGTTTATTCTGCACCAAAATCTCTCCAGCCTCGTTCAGCTTTGTCTCCGCAGCCACAAACGCCCCTCTGGTGGTCTCAGACAGGTGCAGCTTTTCATCAACGACACTCAAGGACTTGGCCAAGGCTCCTGTCCCTGCTTTGAAACTCTGTGAGATGTATAGCCTCTTGTCGATAGTATCAGCAGTGGCTGCAACGCTTGATCCAACAACTTTAGCTCCCTCTGAGACTGTTGATCCAACAGCCTTAGCACCCTCTGCCATTGTAGAGCCCACCACCTTGGCTCCTTCTGAGACGTTGGTGCCAACGGTTTTGGCTCCTTCAGAGATTGTGGATGGCAGGGCGACGATGCCATCACGAATGGCAGCAGTGCCTGCAGCAGCAGAGCTAGAGAAAGCCAGCCTAGCATCCAGGTCACGGGCGCGCTGCATAGCGTCTTGAGCGAGGGTGTATCCTCGAGATAAGAGAGAGCGAACCATCTCTTGAGCTGCTGTGGCAATGTTGGTCGCTGGGCTACTCGGAGTTTCCTGAGAGTGTCAGGAACAAGAATGTTGGTAAGTTTCGATATCGTATATCAAAGTGAAGGTCATGCGCTCTCTCTCATCGTTGTGTTAGTGTAAACAAGTGGATGAAATGCGTGCCTACCTTCCCTTCTCCCTTGGATGTATCATAAAACTTCGCCGTGCTGGGAGGTTCGTAGTCTGTTGCTGGCTCCACGATTACGACCTTGTCCAAGATCATGGCACCCTGACACACGGGATTGACAGACGGATGAACGAATCAATCGACGCTATCAACACGCATCATCACACTCGGGATTACTGAACGCGGAAAGTGGGTGTACCAACGCGAAAGACTGTGGAATCCTACCGTCAGCAGTAGAGCAGTCTCCATCGACTTTTGCTCGGAGAATGTCACATGAGCAGTCTGTACGTCACCCTCCGCACTGCCAACGCGAATCACAACATGAAGCCGCACCATGAAATAATAAGTATCTTCTACTTTATGTTGATGAAAGGTATACTGGTGCGCGTCACTGTTGACAGAAGTGAAAGTTCAGGGACGTGACGTGTTCACACATACTCTTTCTCAAGATTAATGCTTTCGATGGGTCCGGAGAACGAGAAGAAATCGTAAATGTCTTGAAGTGCCGCCTTGTCTGTAATTCCAGTCACCTTTACAGAGATCTGCAACGAGTGAGAGAGATTAGTTAGCACAAATACCGACGAGATTCTTTTCCAGGAAAAAAGTCAATCCTCACCCCCATTGCGACGATGAAACACTATCGATAAACACTGCAATGTATCGCGGCCACGAATCCAATAAGCCAGCACCAGAGGCGTTTAACTTAATCCTCGAGATGGCGGTGTTGGGGAAGCCGACTATCCTTGGACTTGGAACTACAAGCAGCTAGTTGGAATCTGCGAGGATCCCTTGAGGTTGTCCTACGGGTCCCTCATCTGAAATCGCTTGGTGCTTCTTTGCTCACGCCAGCAGAGGGAATTCCACAGATCTGCGTTTTAGCTGATCGCAGTACAGCGGTACAGAATGCGAGATAACTGTATATCAGTACACAAACACCAGCTTACTTTCAAAGGATATACTTTAATGTCAAATAAATGAATAGCTAACAGAATATCATTAGATGAAGATCAATGAAAAATATACACGATGATTGAATCAAAACACAGTATATGAGATGTTATGTTGAATGATGGCCCATATGCTGTAAGTTTTGCTGGGCTATTATCTGCCATTCAGTGAATATGCTGCTGGTATTCAAAGTTGAAACGATGTAGCGCAAACAGGGTCTGCCCTCAACAATGAAGACCAAGGAATCACTCGCGCTTCGGCCTGCTGGACTGAAAACCATCTCACCGCCGCTGACGAGCAAAGAGGAAAGCAGCACAGGCAGATCTGTCCGTCACCATTACATCATCACTCCACCCCCCTTATCCATTTCAAGTTTATCCATTTCCAAGCTTAGCCATGGCTGCTAATGCTTCTACACTTCTTCTCGCCCTGATTATCCTCGCGACTATCTTGCCGGTAGCGCTCACCACAGAGGACCAAGCGAGAGATGACGACAGTCCTCAGCTTCCCGATATTCCGGACGGCGATGACGGTGACATTGTGAATTTGAGCGAGGCGTCGTTTAACGAGGCACTGAGGCAGCACGAGTACGTTCTCGCGTTGCTGTACAACAGCTCGTGCCCGCGATGCAAGAACTACATGGTCCAGGTGAGCCAGCACCGCAGCGATGCAAGAACTACATGGTCCAGGTGAGCCAGCACCGCAGCGATGCAAAAACTACATGGTCCAGGTGAGCCAGCACCGCAGCGATGCAAGAATTACATGGTCCAGGTGAGCCAGCACCGCAGCGATCCTTGAATCGACTCAGGGATCGCACGAGCAGGGGGGCGGCACGAGGTTGATTGCGCGCTGCAGCCGCGGTGCCTACCTCGTCGCGCACGTACCGCCAAGTGCGCGGTGGTCCTAGATGAAACGCTTCCACTTTGCCCTCCGCCCGTCCGTGTTGTAACGTCCACACAGGTTTTCCGCCTACTCTTCGCATTCCGCGCCCCCCGATCTCCTCAGACGCGCCCCCTGATTCTTACATCCCCCACCCCTCGCTCCCCACACCCCCCTCCCCCTCCCCCACCCCGCAACCATCCTCCCCGCCCTTCCTCCCCCCCGCAGCTGCGCGAAGCGGCGGAGGCCCTGAAGGAGGCGGGCGGGGGGGTGTTGGTGGGCAAGGTGGACGCGCTGAAGCACGCGGGGGTGCTAGAGAAGGCGGTGGCGGAGGGCGCTGGGGACGACGGTGAGCCGCCGCTGTTCGTGTGGGCGGAGAAGGGCCGCCTGCAGCCGTGCGACGAGTTCCACAGGTGAGCGGGATGACCATCGAGTTTACTTGAATGACTGTTGAGTCGACTTAAAGCCATTTTGAACTGTCTGAAATGCCGTACGAGTGTGTCCCACAATGGCACTGCGCCGGCTCTTCATCCTCGTGGAGAGGAAAGTCGCACACGTTGCACTGCTCACTCTTTCCTCTCGCGTCCTCTCCGCGTGCCACCCAACCCCCTCGCAGCGAGGACGTGGTGGCGTGGGTGACGCGGAAGAGCGGGCGCAGCGTGGCCGTGCTGGACCCTGCATCGCCCTCCGACCTGCCCTCTCTCGACTCGCTGCTCGACGACTCCGTCACTGCACTCGCCCTTGCCCTCGTGCATGACACTCAGGTGAGCATGAGACGCAGGTGAGCTCAAGGGAACCCAAGGGAACCCAAGGGAACCCAAGGGTACCCAAGGGAGCACAAGGGAGCATAAGGGAGCATAAGGGAACCCAAGAGGAGCATCCAGTTGTGAGTCGTCAAAAGTCACACCCCCCCCTCTGTGCACGTCCAACTTTTACCCCCACTCCAAGGGCACAGCAGCAGCAGAGTTCAGGGGCGCGTCCAAGGACGTGGAGGGCGTGCGGTTGTGAGGCGACTCCAAAGCCGCCGTCCTCCTTCCTCCCCGTCCTGCTTCCCCCCCACTGCCAGGGCGCGGCAGCAGCGGAGTTCAGAGGTGCATCGAAGGACGTGGAGGGCGTGCGGTTCGCGCTCACCACGCACGCTGCAGTGGCCGCCGCGCTGGGCTGGCAGGGCGACGCTGCTGCTGCCCTGGCGAGCACAGGCGCGGAGGGGGGCGTGGTGGCCGTGCTCAAGAGTAGAACCGACACCTTCCTGCAGTTCGGTGCGTTGCTCGCCGCCCATCCCCACGCGTCCCTGCTTCCCCGGGCGTGCGGTGAAGTGTATGTGCATGCGGTGCAGTGTATGTGCGTGTGGTGCAGTGTAGTGCGTGCGGTGCAGTGTATGAGCGTGCGGTGCAGTGTATGAGCGTGCGGTGCAGAGTATGAGCGCGCGGTTCAGCGTATGAGTGCTCGGTGCAGAATATTTGCGGGTGGTGCAGCGTATGAGCAAACAGTGCTGCGTATGAGCGTGCGGTGCAGCGTATGAGCGGGCGGTGCAGCATATGAGCCAGCGGTGCAGGGTATCCCTGCCGTCCGTCCCTGCCGTCCATCCCTGCCGTCCATCTCTGTGTACCCCCTCCATCAGAGGGCGAGGTGACGCGCGGGGCGATAGCGGAGTTCGTGCATGGCAACAGGCTGCCCCTGTTTGTGCACATGGACGATGCTGCTGCTGAGCAGTTTGGGAAAAACACCAAGTGGCACGTGAGTGGTGGGGATGGCAGGGGTGGCGGCTGAGGGCTTGTGAGTGGCAACAGGCTGCCACCCTTTGTGCACATGGACGGTGCTGCTGCTGAGGAATTCGGCAAAAAAACCAAGTGGCACGTGAGTGGTGGGTTAGGAGTTGGGGGAAGGCAGCACAGGGCATGTGAATTGGTGCATGGCAGCAGCAGGTTCATTCCACGGGCATGGCAACAACAATATCATTCCACGGGCATGGCAACAACAATATCATTCCACGGGCATGGCAACAACAATATCATTCCACGGGCATGGCAACAACAATATCATTCCACGGGCATGGCAACAACAATATCATTCCACGGGCATGGCAACAACAATATCATTCCACGGGCATGGCAACAACAATGTCATTCCACGGGCATGGCAACAACAATATCATTCCACGGGCATGGCAACAACAATATCATTCCAAGGGCATGGCAACAACAATATCATTCCACGGGCATGGCAACAACAATATCATTCCACGGGCATGGCAACAACAATATCATTCCACGGGCATGGCAACAACAATATCATTCCACGGGCATGGCAACAACAATATCATTCCACGGGCATGGCAACAACAATATCATTCCACGGGCATGGCAACAACAATATCATTCCACGGGCATGGCAACAACAATATCATTCCACGGGCATGGCAACAACAATATCATTCCACGGGCATGGCAACAACAATATCATTCCACGGGCATGGCAACAACAATATCATTCCACGGGCATGGCAACAACAATATCATTCCACGGGCATGGCAACAACAATATCATTCCACGGGCATGGCAACAACAATATCATTCCACGGGCATGGCAACAACAATATCATTCCAAGGGCATGGCAACAACAATATCATTCCACGGGCATGGCAACAACAATATCATTCCACGGGCATGGCAACAACAATATCATTCCACGGGCATGGCAACAACAATATCATTCCACGGGCATGGCAACAACAATATCATTCCAAGGGCATGGCAACAACAATATCATTCCACGGGCATGGCAACAACAATATCATTCCACGGGCATGGCAACAACAATATCATTCCACGGGCATGGCAACAACAATATCATTCCACGGGCATGGCAACAACAATATCATTCCACGGGCATGGCAACAACAATATCATTCCACGGGCATGGCAACAACAATATCATTCCACTGGGCATGGCAACAACAATATCATTCCACGGGCATGGCAACAACAATATCATTCCACGGGCATGGCAACAACAATATCATTCCACGGGCATGGCAACAACAATATCATTCCACGGGCATGGCAACAACAATATCATTCCACGGGCATGGCAACAACAATATCATTCCACGGGCATGGCAACAACAATATCATTCCACGGGCATGGCAACAACAATGTCATTCCACGGGCATGGCAACAACAATATCATTCCACGGGCATGGCAACAACAATATCATTCCAAGGGCATGGCAACAACAATATCATTCCACGGGCATGGCAACAACAATATCATTCCACGGGCATGGCAACAGGCTGCAGTGCAGTTCTTTGTACACATGGACGATGCTGCTGCCCAGCAGTCCGGGAAAGACAGCAAGGGGCATGTGAGCAATGGGGCGGCAGTGGGGGGGGACGAACAGAGCTTGTGAGGGAGTGGTGGGGCGCACAGGGCTTGTGAGCAGAGAAGGATAATGAGTCACAAAAGTGGCTGGCTGCTTTGCCATGTCGCTCATTCCTCCCATGTCTGCCCTTGCTATTGGCTTATCCAATCACACCTTTCATCCGCCCATTCCTCCCCTCCGCCCATGCCTCTCCTCCGCCCACGCCTCCCCTCCGCCCATGCGTCCCTCCCCCCCTTGACAGATCGTGATCTTCTGCCCGCGCACCGCCTTCCCTCACTTTGAGGAGTCTCTCACTCCCCTCGCCAGGCAGCACGTGGGCAAGGTGAGCACGTGGGCAAGGTGAGCACGTGGGCAAGGTGAGCACGTGGGCAAGGTGAGCACGTGGGCAAGGTGAGCACGTGGGTAACGGGTGGGATGCAAAGAATCGCATGCAAGAATAAGCCTCTGCTCCATCCCATGTACCGCAGCTCATCCGTTGCTGACATGCATGCCTTGCAAGCATGCCCTGCACACATGCCCTTATGCATTCCCTGCATTCCCCCCCATTCCCGCCAGCTGTTCTTCATGATGGTGGACTTCAGGGATGAGGACACATCAGGGCAGCCCATGGACTAGTTCGCTCGTTCCCATGCACACCACCTCACCCCTCCCTTGCCTGCATGTTCTGCATGCCCTGCACTCCCTACACGCCCCATCAGGTGTTCTTCATGATGGTGGACTCCAGGGATGAGGACACATCAGGGCAGCCCATGGACTACTCTGCTATCTCCCATGCCCAGCATCCCGACCCCTCCCTACTTGCCTGCATGCCCCCCACCCCTGCAGGTGTTCTTCATGATGGTGGACTCCAGTGATGAGGACACATCAGGGCAGCCCATGCACTACTTTGGCATTCACAAGGTTGAGACCGCAGTGCTGGCTGTGCTCTTTCAAATGCATGGCACCTCCCCCCCTTTGCACGCACGTGCTGCACATGCGCCCTGCATGCCCCCCTGCAGGTGTTCTTCATGGTGGTGGACTCGAGTGATGAGGACACATCAGGCCAGCCAATGGACTACTTTGGAATCCGCGAGGGCGAGACGGCCGTGCTGGCTGTGGTCTCATACACGGAGGAGGGCGAGCATCACGAGACCAAGCACCGCCTCGCAGGGGAACCTACTCTTTCTAACATGCAGGTGCGCTCGCCTGCTTGTGTGCCCGGCATTCACTTATGCGAAACCTTACAAGACAATGGTGTGGGCTGTTTTCTCCCACACCCAAGTGGAGAGCATCACGAGGCCAAGCACCGCTTGCCAGGGGAACCCACCCCTGCCAACGTGCAGGTGTGCCTGTCTGCACGCTCATGTGCCTCTGCACGCTCATGTGCCTGTCTGCACGCTAATGTGCCCTGCACAGCCGGCTTGCTCCCAACCACATGCTCCGCCATGTCGTGCCAAGTTTCTCCTTGAAACACAACTCACGCGTCCCCTTTCTCCCTTCTCTCCTTCCTCTCTCCCACCCTGCGGTTCCCCCTCGCCGAACCAGGAGTTCATAACAGCCTTCTTGGCAGGTGAACTGCCGCCCTACTACAAGTCCGACCCTGTCCCTGACCAGGTGCGTGGCCCCATGGCCCGTGGGGCAGGTGTGTGTGGCAGGGAAGGTGAGTGCTGTGCGCACGTGCATGGTGAATGCTGTTTGAGAGCTGTCAAGAGTCCTTCTTGGCAGGTGAACTGCCGCCCTAGCACAAGCACGACCCCGTCCCTGAGGAGGTGCGTGCCCGTGGGGCAGGTGTGTGGTGCACGCTGATTGACAATCCACATTTCACATTCCAAGACAACCTTCTTCGTGGGCGACCTGCTGCCCGAGTACATTTGGTCTGAACAGCCACGTGTCATGGAGTGGCCATGATGCATGGCAAGTTATCATGGTCATGCATCTGTGCTCACCAATGCTTCCACTCCCCCCTTCCCTGTACGCATGTGCGCCCGCCCTCCCACCTTCCTCCCCACGCCCTCTACCCCGCTACCCTGCTCTCGCGGGGCAGAACGATGGGGTGGTGCGCACAGTGGTGGGCAGCACGTTCAACGAGATTGTAATGGATGATTCCAAGGACGTCATGCTCATGGTGGGTGCAAGGTGGTGCTGCTGGATGCGGTGTGGTGGTGCTGGGTGAGTGGTGGTGGTGCGTGGGATGTGACCTTTGCAGCGACTCAACAGTGGTGGGCAGCACGTACTACGAGCTTGCGATGGAGGTGGTTGTGGCAATGGGTGAGGGATGGTGATAATGGGTGGGTGATGGTTGTGCTGGGCGAGGGATGGGGGGGGGGTTGTCAAGGGAATGCTTTTAAAATGGGAAGGATTGACATGGTGCCATGCCATGCCATGCTGTGCCATGCATGTGCATGTGTGCGGACAAAGCAAAGGCTGTACAGATTACCACTACCATTACCATTACCATTACCACTATCATTACCATTATCACTATCATTACCACTACCATTACCACTAACATTATCATCACCATTATCATTACCATTACCATTACCATTACCATTACCATTACCACTAACATTATCATCACCATTACCATTACCATTATCATTACCATTATCATTACCATTACCACTACCATTACCACTGCCATTACCGTTACCATTACCATTACCACTATAATTACCATTACTATTCCCATTACCATTAAGAGCTTGCACGCGTGCAAAACCTCAAAAAGCTCGCATCCCCCACACCTTCCCAATCCGCCTCTCCGGCCTACATGCATGGGCAGCGAGTTTTACGGACGAGTGTCCGTCATGTGACTAACTGCTGCCACACGTCTCGCATCCCCCCCGTCCCAATCCCCAACTCCACCCCACCTCCCTCGCCCTTGCCATGGCAGCTAAGCTTTTCAGACGAGTGCCCCTCATGTGACGAGCTGCTGCCGCACTTCACGCGTCTGGCGGAGCGCCTGAGCGGCCGCCCCTCACTGCTCTTCGCTGCCATGGACTATGCCTCCAATGAGGTGCCAGGGCTCGAGGTCAGTTGCCCTCGTGCTTGGCTTGGAGGTCAGTGCGTGTGCGCCTCTCTGCTCAGTGCGTGTGCGCCTCTCTGCTCAGTGCGTGTGCGCCTCTCTGCTCAGTGCGTGTGCGCCTCTCTGCTCAGTGCGTGTGCGCCTCTCTGCTCAGTGCGTGTGCGCCTCTCTGCTCAGTGCGTGTGCGCCTCTCTGCTCAGTGCGTGTGCGCCTCTCTGCTCAGTGCGTGTGCGCCTCTCTGCTCAGTGCGTGTGCGCCTCTCTGCTCAGTGCGTGTGCGCCTCTCTGCTCAGTGCGTGTGCGCCTCTCTGCTCAGTGCGTGTGCGCCTCTCTGCTCAGCGCGACAGCGCTGACTGCTCCATCCAGGTCAATGCACCCTTGCTACTCTATGCCCCCGCGCTGCTCGTCGCCACCACAGACTTGGCCTCAAACGAGGTGCCGGGCCTCGAGGTCAGTGCATAAGCCCTGCGGCGGATGACCTTGGGGTAGAGACCAAGCTTAAAGATCACTCAGAAGCTTCCCCCTTCCACCCCCCCACCCCTCCGCTTTCCCCTCCCCCACATGGCCATCAGCTGGTACGCTGATGCTGATGCTGATGCTGATGTTGATGCTGATGCTGATGCTGATGCTGATGCTGATGCTTATGCTGATGCTGATGCTGTTGCTGATGCTGATGCTGATGCTGATGCTTATGCTGATGCTGATGCTGATGCTGATGCTGGTACGCTGATGCTGATGCTGTTGCTGATGCTGATGCTGATGCTGATGCTGATGCTTATGCTGATGCTAATGCTGATGCTGATGCTTATGCTTATGCTGATGCTGATGCTGATGCTTATGCTTATGCTTATGCTGATGCTTATGCTGATGCTGATGCTGATGCTGATGCTTGTGCTGGTACGCTGATGCTGATGTTGATGCTGATGCTGATGCTGATGCTTATGCTTATGCTTATGCTGATGCTGATGCTGATGCTGATGCTGGTACGCTGATGCTGATGCTGATGCTGATGCTGGTACGCTGATGTTGATGTTGATGCTGATGCTGATGCTGATGCTGATGCTTATGCTGATGCTGATGCTGATGCTGATGCTTATGCTGATGCTGATGCTGATGCTGATGCTTATGCTTATGCTGCTGCTGCTGCTGATGCTGATGCTGATGCTCATGCTCATGCTCATGCTGATGCTCATCCTTATGCTCATCCTCATGCTCATCCTCATGCTCATCCTCATGCTCATCCTCATGCTCATCCTCATCCTCATGCTCATCCTCATGCTCATCCTCATGCTCATCCTCATGCTCATCCTCATCCTCATGCTCATCCTCATGCTCATCCTCATGCTCATCCTCATGCTCATCCTCATCCTCATCCTCATGCTCATCCTCATCCTCATCCTCATCCTCATCCTCATGCTCATGCTCTACCCAGCCGGCAGCAAGACTGACCGTCCCACTCAAAACTCCTTCCCCCTTTGTTCTTACCTCCGTTCCTATTCCCTCCCCCCCCATGGCCATCAGCTAGAGGCGTTCCCAACGGTCATGCTCTACCCGGCCGGCAGCAAATCCCAACCAGTAAGCCCCCGTCTCGTGTGCCTCCGTGTGTCCTCTCGTCCTTGCTCTTGCCACCTCGCCCACATGTTGCTCTTGCCACCTCGCCCACATGTTGCTCTTGCCACCTCGCCCACATGTTGCTCTTGCCACCTCGCCCACATGTTGCTCCTTTGCGACTTTGGAATTCATCAACTGCGTTAATCGATCACCATGTCTCTTCCTTGCTGTAACACCCCTTTCCCCCCACCCGCATGTGATTTCTTTCCTCACTACCCACATCCCCGACCTCTCACCTCTCGCTGCCCCCCATTCACTTTCCCCTCTCCCTGCTGTATGGAGCCCCCTCAGGTGACAGAGAAGACCAGTTGGTGCGGGGGAAGCACATGGTGCTCTCTCGCTCATACTGCCCTCTCACCTCCCACTGCCTCCTATGCATGCCCCATTTCCCCACATCCCCCCCCCCCCCCTCCTTCCCCCCCCCCCTCCTTCCCCCCTCCCTCCTTCCCCCCTCCCTCCTTCCCCCCTCCCTTCCCCCTCCTCCTTATTGCTGTGTGCTGCCCCCTCAGGTGACAGTAGAGGACAGGCTAGTGCGGTGGAAGCACATGGTGGGCACACTCAGGAAGCATGCTGGCACTGCACTGCACCTGCCTGAAAACCTGGAGGAGGAGGTGGAGGAGCAGGGAGAGGAGTATGAGAAGCAGAGGAGGAAGGAGGCTGCAGCGGAGCAGGCAAGGCGAGAAGCAGGAGACGTGAAGGACGAGCTGTGAGGCTGGCAGGCAGCGAGAATGGGCCGTGGGCGAATGGTTGAGACACATTCCAATAACAAGCAGGGAACACATTCCAATACACTCTACGCCATTGACCATGCATCTACTGTATGCTCCCTCCAGCCTGGCACTGCTCAGGCATGCTACATTCTATCTACTTGCCATGGCCCTTGATCTCCCCTGCTATGCCGTCTGCCAGCCCCTCTGGCGTGTGATTGCGGCCAAAGAACTTAACAAACTCAAACTCCGGACTCATCAAATACCTGAGGGTAAGAGAGTGGTGGGGGGAGAGAGGAGATTGGAGGGGGTTGGTGAGGATGGAAGAAAGAGAAGACAGGAAAGGCGGCAATTGCATGGAAATAGAGGTGACAAGTGGCAGATGCAAGGCAGCAGGGGTGCGCTCAATCAATGAGGATTTTGTGGCCCTCTTCCTCTGTCTCCATGTGGTAACCACATGGACAGAGAGGTAGGTAACAGACTTGCGAGAAGCAGATGCAAGGCAGGAGGGGTGCTCACGAGATGATGGAGTGATCGACGAGGTAGTCGTACCCCTCCTCCTCTGTCTTCATGTAATACACTCGGAATGCACGTGCTGCTGCTTTCACCTGCCACCAGCAGCCCATGTGCATGGTGCGGGGAAGGTGAGGGAGGGGGAGAGCAGGAGCAGGTAAACAACCATGAAGAAATCACCTGACGTACCACAATGAAACGTCCACGGTCACTATAAAACATGCTGCATGCCTGAAGCATCTAATGGCAAGATAACAGCAAGGCCACCCACCTGTTCTGGCGTGCCTGTGAGGCCGATCATTCTCGGGTGGAACTCTGCAGCGGGATGAATGAGCAGGGGAGCAAGGGGTGCAATGGGAGCAAGGCAGGAACAGGAGGAATGATGAGAATATAGGAACGAGAAGCATTGAAGGAGGTGTAAGGAGGTGCAGGTAGTTTCAAGGAGGTGCAGGAGGGTGAACGTGCAGAGGGGTGAACGCGCAGAGGGGTGAACGTGCAGAGGGGTGAACGTGCAGAGGGGTGAACGTGCAGAGGGGTGAACGTGCAGAGGGGTGAACGTGCAGAGGGGTGAACGTGCCGAGGGGTGAATGTGCCGAGGGGTGAACGTGCAGAGGGGTGAACGTGCAGAGGGGTGAACGTGCAGAGGGGTGAACGTGCCGAGGGGTGAACGTGCCGAGGGGTGAACGTGCAGAGGGGTGAACGTGCAGAGGGGTGAACGTGCAGAGGGGTGAACGTGCAGAGGGGTGAACGTGCAGAGGGGTGAACGTGCAGAGGGGTGAACGTGCAGAGGGGTGAACGTGTAGAGGGGTGAACGTGCCGAGGGGTGAACGTGCCGAGGGGTGAACGTGCCGAGGGGTGAACGTGCCGAGGGGTGAACGTGCAGAGGGGTGAACGTGCAGAGGGGTGAACGTGCAGAGGGGTGAACGTGCAGAGGGGTGAACGTGCAGAGGGGTGAACGTGCAGAGGGGTGAACGTGCAGAGGGGTGAACGTGCCGAGGGGTGAACGTGCCGAGGGGTGAACGTGCCGAGGGGTGAACGTGCCGAGGGGTGAACGTGCAGAGGGGTGAACGTGCAGAGGGGTGAACGTGCAGAGGGGTGAACGTGCAGAGGGGTGAACGTGCAGAGGGGTGAACGTGCAGAGGGGTGAACGTGCCGAGGGGTGAACGTGCCGAGGGGTGAACATGCCGAGGGGTGAACGTGCAGAGGGGTGAACGTGCCGAGGGGTGAACGTGCCGAGGGGTGAACGTGCCGAGGGGTGAACGTGCCGAGGGGTGAACGTGCAGAGGGGTGAACGTGCAGAGGGGTGAACGTGCAGAGGGGTGAACGTGCAGAGGGGTGAACGTGCAGAGGGGTGAACGTGCAGAGGGGTGAACGTGCCGAGGGGTGAACGTGCCGAGGGGTGAACGTGCCGAGGGGTGAACGTGCCGAGGGGTGAACGTGCCGAGGGGTGAACGTGCGCACCTCCTTGACCTGCTCCGTGGTGTCTTGCTCAGGGGCTCCACCGATATGTACACCGGTGGTGCCAGGCAGTGCAAGGTGGTGCAGGGCGGTACGATGCGGTGCAAGGTGAGTGCAGCGGGCACGCACCTTTGACGTACTCCTTGACCTGATCAGCGGTGTCTCGCTCAGGGTCCACTGAGATGAACACCGGCACCACCTGCACTCCCACCTGCTTCTCTGCACTCACACACAGGGAGAGTGGGGGTGGGTAAGGGGACAGTGGCGGATGGAGAGTGCATGGGGCAGCAAGGGGTTCCTTGCGACTGTGCATGGAGAGAAGGAGATCTAAGAGGAAGATGTGGCATGTGCCTCATGCACACACTCTCAGGCACGCGCTCCCCTCCCCTCCCCCTTTCACACGTACCCACGAGGTCGACAGCCTGGGCGATCTTGATGAGTTCGCTGGGGCAGATGTCCGGGCAGAAGGAGAACCCAAAGTACAGCAGCGCCCACCGCCCCTTGAGATCCGCCTCTGTCAACGGCTTTCCATTGCCGTCCACCAGCGTGAACGGGCCCCCTATGGCCGCCTTGCCCACCGGCTTCAACTCCCTCACAGCTGCCGAGGGGAAGGGGATGGGGCATGGGGGAGGGGGGTAAAAGGCCTTGTATGGCCGCCTACCCACTGGCTTCAAATCCCTCCGAGGGGAGAGTTGAGGTTATGAGAGCACAGGAGAGAAAGCAGGTAGCTTGCTTTCTCTCCTGTAATGGGAGCACAACTCTTCACAGGAAAAAGCAGAGGGAGAGTAGCGATGGATCCGAGAGACACAATGTGGGCAGAGGGCAGCCGTGGTGAGACAGGCACATGCGGTATAGGCCCTGTGTGTCTTTACGCTTCACGACTTCTGAGGCGCCTCAACTGCAATAGGGACACGCCTGGCCTCCGCCCTTCACCTGACTTTCTCCCGGGTTCACCCAAACTTACAAAAACGAATCACCCGCTCTCACCTTCACCAGCAGCACAACACACACCCACGCGCACCTTCCAGTCGCTTGCGCTTCTCGCTCTCAAAGTACGTCAGCAGTGCGCCTCCCGTCAGCAGCAGCAGCGCCAGACTCGCCCACGTCACTGGCTGCCGGGGGGGGAAAGGGGGAAAAGGAGGGGGGGTGAATGAAGGGCGGAACATGAGGCTTGGCACGGTGCACGAGTGGCGGTGGCAGCAGTGACAAGCGCGCGAAGGGGCAGAGTGGAAGGGGCAGAGTGGAAGGGGCAGAGTGGAAGGGGCAGAGTGGAAGGGGCAGAGTGGAAGGGGCAGAGTGGAAGGGGCAGAGTGGAAGGGGCAGAGTGGAAGGGGCAGAGTGGAAGGGGAGTGCAGCCATGTGGGTGGCAGGCACTACTCACCCCTCGCCTGCCTCTGCTGCCACTACTGCCGTCACTGCTGCTGCCGCCGCTGCTGTTGCTCCCACTGTGCTCGCCCCCGTCGCTGCTCTCCTGCTCGCCCTTGCCTCCCTCGTCCCCGCCTTGCCTCCCCTTCCCCTCCCCCTCCCTCTTCCCCCCCACTTACCCCTCCCCCTCCCCCTCCCCCTCCCCCTTCCCCACCACTTCCCCCTCCCCCTCCCCCTCCGCCCTGCTTCTGACCGCTTCCCCCTCGGACCGCCCAGAGAGTGGCCGCGCAGAAGTGAGTTGAGGGATGACGACTTGCACAGCGCGCACGTGGTGCGGGACGACCTGCCGGCTAGCTGGTAGCGCCTGACGGTCAGGCATCGCCTGGCCGGCAACTGCCGTCGGAAACACGTTTGCGGATGAAATGCTTAGTCTCCTATTCTTCAACAGGGCGATGTCGTATTCTGCCGGTGAGTGATCTTGTAACGAGGATACTGCCACTGTCGAGGCGAGGGGTGCGTGGGGCGGGGGGAATGGCGGGGAAACGGGGGGCTTGGGAGAGAGGAAAGGGATACCGTGCACTGGGTGATCGTGTGCGCGGTCCAGCGAGGTGGCGAACGGTTGTGATCGGTCCAGTGTTGGTCTGCAAAGGATCGATCGCTGGGCGATCAGCTGCGACTGCAGCAGCATCGCCTGCCATCGCACATGGCGTCTCGCCGACGCCGCGGCGAGGGACATGGGCGCGACGGAAGCGAGCGGCACGATGGGAGCGAGCGGCGCGACGGAAGCTACTGGCGCGATGGGAGCACGCGTCGCGATCGAGAGGGGCGAAAGTGGTGGAGACGGGATGTGCGGAATGGGCGAAGGAATGATGGGCGACGCAACGCACACGACAGCGCGCGATCGGGCAGACGGAAAAGGGGCACAGCGGAGTGAGGGAGCGAATAATGAAGGACAGGATTTTAGAAGCTCGGGTCGGATGGTAGGGGCGAGCGGATCTCGGATCTGACGTGGCACTGGAAAGCCTTCTTTCGGGAGAAGCTTCTTGCTAGCGGCGCGCGAGGGAGAGCGCAGAATGCAGTTTTATTCTCGGTAAAAACGCATTCGCCTCTGGCCAATATACGGTTGGTAACTCGTATACATAAATAGAATGAATCACTTGAATACATGAACGCTCCATCAAAGCACCATTTCACATTCCTGAATCTGGTCCAAGGCTCCGTAAAGCCCATTGTACGGGCCTGGAGCCGTCATCTAGCCTACGCTTTGGGTGAAGGGCCTGGAGGTGCCTGCGATACATCACAGCAGCAGCACATACGACGACACGTCCAAGATCTGGCTCTGTCGGCCTGCACAGAATGGGGCACGGCTTAGGGAGGGAGTAGGGGCGGGCTTTTGAATGGAATGGTGTGGGGATGGGATCAATTTACGTGGAGCAATGGTGCCATGGCGCAGGGATGTAGCGATGCAGTGGTGCAGAGCAGAGCAATGACAGGAAGTGAGGGCAGAGTTGAGGAGAGGGTTACTGGAGGAGAGGGTGGAGTGCAAGGCATTCTGTGCGTGCTTGGGCTGTGGGCTCACATGTCTTACCAGCAGCACGTGGAGGAAGGTGCAAACGAGACAGTAGAGGCGGGGCCAGGCAAAGTGGCAGGGGGGGGGAGGGTGGGGAGAAGGGGTGCATGGGGAGGTGGTGCCGTGGTGGGCGGGGGTGCTGCCAGCGGTTGCGGTCGAGGGGAGGTGGGAGGAGGAGGAGTGGGAGGGGGTTATAGGGGAGGAGGAGCAGGCACAGGAGCAGAAGCATCAGACGCAGGGGATGGAGGAGGAGATTCAGCAGGGGGAGGTGCGGCGGGAGAGGGGGGGGATGCAGACGGGGCCGAAGATTCCCCTGGAGCTGCTGCTTCCTGTCTGTCAGCGAGCAGCAGAGCGGCCTTGAGGCAGAGGCGGCAGGGCAGGGTGAGGATGGAGAGGGCCGCGGCGTGCTTGAGGTTGCCACTGCTGTTGCAGATGCGCCATGCGTGGTAGTCCAGGTATTGCGCTGTGAGAGAAGGGGGCAGGAGGATGGGGCGGACATGGCAAGAGGGAAGAGGTGTGTAAGTGGGGGAGGGGAACTCTCAAAAGACACGGTTGGAGAGGACATGGAGGGAGAGCAAGGGAGGGCGAGGCGATGAGAGGCAAGAATGACGGAGAGCGAGGGGGAGGGGGAGAGTGGGAGTGGAAGAGAAGTGTGTACTGGCGTTGGTGTCGAGCTGGTTGATGAGCACCCCCACTTCCGTCTTGTTGGGAAAGGCCAGCACGTCTATGAGCGACCCAGGCGGTGTGTATGGAGGCGACTCCAAACAAACCGGGAGAGGGAGCACAGGGCTTACTGGCGTTTGCATCGAGCTGGTTGATGAGCACCCCCACGTCCGTCTTGTTGGGAAAGGCGCGCATGTCTATGAACGACCCGGGCGGTGCCAGGTGTGCCACGTCCGGGGCTCCGTAGTACACCGGTACTGTGCCTGGGGGCATGGGAGACAAGGGTGGTGCCGACAGCCCCACTATCAATAGCTCTACCCTCAACGTGAACTCAAATGACGCCCGCTTTGCCAGGTGCTCCCTATACCGGAGTATACATAGTACACCGGTACCGTGCCTGGAGATATGGGAGGCAAGGGCGGTGCAGTGAGGTGCAGAGTGGCGACTGCGGAAGGGTGGTGCTGACAGAAGTGTATTGTTGGGGAACAAGCAGGGACAGGGAGTGATTAGGGGGCAAAACGGATGAGAGCGGAAGAAGGCGGGGCAGAAGGGGGGAAGAGGGGACAAAAAGGGGGAAAGTGGGGGACAGGGTAGGAGGAGGGGAGGGGAGAGGGGGTTGGCGAGGGGGAAGGCAGGGCAGCGACTGACCGGCATCGAAGGGAATAAAGAGCTTCTCAGTGGCGTAGCTCTCCCGCTCGCTGTTCTCCACGGCGATGGCAAACTTGTACCTCGACTCCACACAGTGTGTGCGCGCTGTCCACTTGTCCAGAGGCGTGCTGCAGGGCGCGTGAGGATGGGGTGGAGGAAGAGTGGGGTGTCGGGTGGGGAGGGCCGGAGAGGAGGGGACGAGGGGCAACACAATGACAGGAGAGGTGAACGTTGACTTGCCAGAATCCACGCCTGCCGCCCACGTGGTGTGCTGGCGCATGGGAAGTGCGAGGAGCACACATGACTTACTTGAAATGACCCTGTGTTGGTGGTCATTTTAACCTACGTAGGTGGTGCGCGCTGTCCTACCGGCACGTGGGGTGGGCGATGAGTTCGGAGATGCGGTGCATGTTGAACTGGCAGTGGCTGAACGAGTGGTGGCGCACGCACCACATGAGGTGGCTTGTAAACTCGACTCATGAGTCACGTTGCTGCCCTACTGGGAGGTGGTGAGAGCAAGGAGCTGTGAGAAGCCCACACGGTGCAGCTGTGGCCTACCGGCAGGTGGGGTGAGCAATGAGTTCGGAGATGCGGTGCATGTTGAACTGGCAGCGCCCGAACGAGTGGTGGCGCACCACGCGCAGAATGTCCTTCACCATCGCCTCCCTCCAGTGCACAGAACAGTGCGACCCCGCACGGTACAGCGGCACTCCCTGCATGGCACGGTGAAGAGGGGGTTGGATAGCGACAGTGGGGGACAAAAATCGGCAAGGGAGAACGAGTGGTGGCGCACCACCCGCAGAATGTCCGCACCCTACGCGCTTGCTGCGACCCTGCACGGTACAGCGGCACACCCTGCATGGTACCGCATGAGAGGGGTTCGGGGAAAAGATAGGGACAATGGCAGCACTGAATGCACATTGGCAGATCTGCAAGCGCGTGCACGTATAGACAGTGGCGTGCGGAGTGGCTTTTTCCATCCTCACTCACAGCGAGTTTGATGTTGGAGACGAGGTCTTTCCGCGCCTCGTCATCGTTCATGCCCACATAGGTGATCTGCACGTCGCTGTCGCGGTGGTACCCCACCAGCACGTCCCACTGCGCGCGCTGCTCCGGGGGCACCCACGGGGAGAAGATCTCGCGGTCGGGCACTGTGGCGCCCGTGGGGGCTGCCTCGGGGTCCAGCAGGGCCAGTAGCGGCCGCTCGTGGGGAGGCCGTGTGGTCAGCGCATCCATGGCTGGAGGGGGAGGGCGGGGCGAAGGAGGGCAAGGAAAGGGGGGGAATTGGGCGGGGGGGCAGCGTGGTGAGTGCATCCGTGCCCCCCTGCCAAGTGGTGTGGTGTGACGTGGCGTGGTGTGAACAAGGCACACTCACCCCGTTGTTCGGCCTCCTTGAGAGGGCCGTACTGGCGCACAAAGAGCAGCACGTCGGGGCGAGGCACCACCTGCTCCTCCCAGGAGAACTGCCAGGGGCGCGCAAGAGAGGGAGAAAGAGGAGCGGAGGAAGCTGGGAGCTTGTGTGAGAGTGATGCAGTGAGCCGTGCAACCAGGGGTTAGGGCTCGACTGTGAGAGGACCAGGCACTCGCCGCAATGCACTCACGCCCCTCACAGCCCTCACGCCCCTCACAGCCCTCACGCCCCTCACAGCCCTCACGCCCCTCACAGCCCTCACGCCCCTCACAGCCCTCACGCCCCTCACAGCCCTCACGCCCCTCACAGCCCTCACGCCCCTCACAGCCCTCACGCCCCTCACAGCCCTCACGCCCCTCACAGCCCTCACGCCCCTCACAGCACAGCAACACACTCATGATGCCTCTCACAGCAGCACACGCATGTCGCCACTCACCGTGCACGTGAGGCCGCAGTGCGCGCACGTGTGAGAGCCCTCCAGCCCCAGGCGGTTGCCAAAGCGCTGCCCGAACCACACGAAGGGCGGCTGCACGCGCACGCTCACATGCCGCTGCTGTATCCGCGGACACTCGGGCAGCGACAGCGGCTGCATGAATCGGGCGATGGGGGCGGCGGGAGGAGGGGATGGGTGTGAGCGAGAAAGGAGGGGGAGGATGGAGCGGGTGGTGATGCGCCCGTGCAATCATGGAGCAATGTGGTGATGCAGTGGGGGGGGAAAGAAGCCTATGGGGGTTTGTACCGACCTGGAGCGAGGGGTTGGGAGGCCAGGAGGCGGGGTCGTCGTCTTGCAGCAAGTCCACGTGGAGGTGCGACGAGAAGCGCTCACGAAAACGATCACAGCCGCCGCCAGCCCGCCACTTCCTGTTAAGACACGTGGGGGTGGTTGGAATGGGGGAAGCGCGCATCAGTCCAGCTACGACGACACCGCATGTCCGTGAGAGCAACACCACGTCTCTAGCTCAAGCGCATTGCGGAAACCTTAATATGACACGCGTGAATCCGCGACCGCAACTCACAGCAACTGTAAGCGGCTTCAGGCCAAGCGCGTGCAGCAGCAGCATGAATCAGCGGACTCACTCGATCTCGAGCGTCATGTTGAAGAATCCCTCCTTCCACGTCTCGTTGAGACTAAAGTCGAAGCTCGCGTTAAATGCGGCCTCTTCGTCTTCCAATCGCCGCGCTCGACGGCCTCCGTACCGCCCCTCGACATCCTCTTGCCCGTATTCAACGCCTGACCCGCCGCCCCGAGCAGGCGATGCTCGCCGCTCCGCCAGGCGGAGTTGCGGGGAGAAGGAGAGGACTGCGACGGCGACCGCGATAAGGTATGCGACGGCGAGCAGTACGCGCGACAATATAAGGCGGGAATTTGAACCGGATATGGCAGGATTGTTTGCACATTGAGTCATGCTGACGCGCAACGGCACCTAGATGGCTTTCGCACCAGCGGACTCGACCGCGGTGTGGAAGTTGATATGTGGGAATTGAATCTCTCCCATGCGACCAGTGGGCAGGCACTGAAGGGCCGTTCTGCGGGTTTGTCCCCTCCCCGCCCTCCAGACATTTCAACCTGGAACTTAGGACACCCATTTCGTCCCGTGACGAAGGCCACCACAACACAACCTGTCCGGTAACAGATGTCGCCAACTCGTAGCTCTCTCGGAATGGCTTTCGCTGGTCTTTGTGGGCACCAGCCATTCCCCCTTCATCTCTGCTTCGACCAAATCTTTCTAGAAGCTCAATTCTCGATTCAGTTCAACCTGCTGATTCAGTTCAAAAGGCCAATTCCGCCATGGCTTCCCAAGTTCTTTTTCGCCCGAATGTCGCAGCTGTTTCCCCTAGCGGTTCGCTCTCCCTAACGACTCGTCGTTCCATCCACAGTCAGAATCTTAGCAGTTCGTTCTGCCGTTTCCCGGCTCTTCCTGCGCGTTCGCCGGTAGTGACCTCTACCCGACCACTATCTGCTCGCGCACAGACTGCAGTCTCGTCCTCTGGTCCTTCTTCGGGGCCTTTCCAGCGTGGAGTAGTTTCGTCCGACTCAACGCGTCGCGATTGGTCCGTTCGCGCTGCTGACTACGTGTCACCGGGCTACGAGTATGAGCAGGAGATTGATCCCCAGGAGGCCGCGAGGCGTGAGCAGGTGAGCGGAGTGGATTCCGTGCTCCGTTTTTATTGGCTCCTGTTAAATCGTCCGCATACTTATTCCATGGCGTTTATTATTTTACTCGTTGGCTTTGTGAATCTATGCTACTTTTTACTACTTCCAAACCTATTACGGCGTCCCCAGTTTCGTAATTCAACCACTCCCATATTCGATTGTACCTTCCCACTCACGATTCGCCACCAGGCTTCGAAGCGGGTGGAACGTACGGCCAAATACTTCCGCCAGTTGGGAATTATCGGATTCTGGGGCCAGCTGGTCTGCTCTGTTGTCGCCTCCGTGATCCTCACCTTTTCCATTGTCATCTCTGGTCGGCCTACAGCTCCAGTTTCCACGTATCTCACGTCGGCTGGAATCGTGGCCGCATTTCTGTCTGTCTTCTGGTCATTTGGGTACCTCAGGCTGGCCGATCGGCTGCGCAATGCCATTGAGAACCCCATGAAGGTGGGTGATTTAGAGTTCCTGAGTTCCTTGCTCTCATCCTTTGATGGTGCAATGCCAGCTTATGCCTGAGCGCCCCTCCTCCATGGTGGTAACTATATAGAACCCGCCCTGCCTTGCCGACAGACTGCTCTTAGCTCAGTAGGTTTCAAGGCCGTTTCATTTGTCTTATTCATCCATTCATATGCATAATCACATTTGCAGGCCCCTCCTCGCTCTTCAGTGGTGGCAAATCTCAAGAATGGCCTCATTATCAACTTGCTTGGCCTAGGAGCCACTCTCCTCGGCCTCCAGGCCACTGTTGGAGTGCTCGTTGCCAAAGCCCTTACTTCCTCCACTCCCATCTATGGTGCTGTCGGCCTCCCCACCGGCTACAACCCTGTTCTGGCCCTCGACGTCTTCCTTGTTCAGGTGCGTGCATGCTGATCCCCATGATTATGGCTAGCATCATCTGATTTTTACTTTTATTTGCTGCTGGGTCACCTAGTTGATGGTGAAATGCTCAGAATCCTCAGGAGTCACAAATGAGCTTGGAAAGGGAAACAAATATAAGTATTATGTTTGCTACTTCCATTCTGGCCTCCTTGCAGGCGTCTGGCAACACTGCTCTTTCTCACTTTCTTGGACTAGTGCTGACCCTGGAGTTGCTGCGCGCAACAACACTTTCACAGCCTCCTCCTGAGAATGTCATCCCACAAGCGTCATGAGTCATGACCAGAGCTGTGGGGGGCAGATGTAGGCTGTACATTAGATGTGTAGTCTTGAGGGATGTGCTTTGTCAGGTGCACTCAGCACCAGTATTGAACACTTCGATGGCAGAACCGTTGTCAGAAGCTTCGAGTGTCCTATTCCAACGTATGACAGAACCAGCTGTCATACTGGACGTGTTTCCATTATAATCTGGTACATCTCCTCTTCTTCCTGTCACTACTCCCAATTGAAGCTGAAACCTTGACACTGCATTCCAAGCCGTGCACTTCCTTTAAGGGGATGCTCTCAGCATCGCGTCAGCCACTGCAGTTCTAAATGCAGATGAATGCTTGCCACAGTTGTGCCGTGCAGCATTTTCCAGAAATGGCTCAAGGGATGAGTGCCCCACGTTCATTCTGCAGTGTAAAGAATTTAGTGCAATGCAATGATTGAGATGACATGATTCAGCTGAAAGGCTGATTTGTGCTCCATACCTCACTCGGGGTTCTCCAAAAAGCTTAACCTCAACATTCCCAAATGGCTCATCTTCGTCAGCGGCTATTGTTATCTGTGCTGGTGGGTAGTGTCAGCCACTGCAACTTACAGGCTGCATGAACGAAAAGACAGTACTTTATTAATCTCACCTCAGCAGGCCACCAGATACCCCGATCTTTGGCCCAAACAAGTGAGCCCACTTTTAGTTCTTGTTGTTGAAATGCACCTGCAGGGGTCTGCCACAATAGATGTGGGTTGGAAAAAAGAAAGCCTTAAGAATGGATGCAAGAACACAGGCTCGAACATGTTCCGGCGTTTGTAAACTCACCATTTTTTACAGTTTCATTTATTGGTGCAGCAAGTAAGTACACAGGCTCGAACATGTTCTGGCGTTTGCTAACTCACCATTTTTGACAGTTTCCTTTTCTGGTGCAGGAATGGCCTTTGGCGCACATTCGCATGCTTCTGGCTTTCTGCCATAGAAAGCTCAGCCCTGCTTGTCATAACCCAAGCTCCATGAAGACGGGAGTCCTTCGCCTTAGCTGCAGTCCACAATTCATCCCAGCTGAACTTTCTCATGCTGTCAGATAGATCCACAGTCAAGTCAGCAATGCTAGCTCGGTCCCCTCCTTGAGAACGAATCCTGAAGGGGGAATGCGACTTCTGCAATGACACACATGAAAACTGGTTAAGCAATGACAACATAGGGAGTGGGTCAGAAGCATGCCCTTATGCACTTCCATCTTACCATGCAGTCCTTTGAACATATTCCGGCTATATGGGACTTCTTTACAGTCCGCATAACTCTCCCTACATGGACTGAAGGCTGCAACTTCGTGATGTCATTCCTGTGACTGCTGTTGACCCCCTGAACAGCAGCAGCAATGCATGAAGAGAAGATGCAATTCCCCTAACCAGAAATGCGGTAATACGCTTGAAATAGACATACCTTGAGAGACACCATTATCACTGTCCTCCCGATCTTCGAGTTTGGCTTGACCTCGTTTGTGTCAATTTGCAAATGGAGAGATAACCTTAAAACCTGGTTTTCCAACGATACCCAGTCCACTGAAGCTGCTCCAGAAATCTGCTCATCAAAAGGGCTAGGAGGAGAAGCAGGCCCTTTAAATATTTCTTCTGCAATTTCTGCTGGTTCGGGTTTAATCTGTGGTGCCGTTGCCAAAACTGGTATTTTGCCGTCGCAGATACCGGTTTTCATGTCTGTTTCCTCTGCATGCACAGAAGTTTTTCCTTGTTTATCAACAATAAGCTGCTGTTCCAAGGACCTGGGCGCTTCCATCACTCCACATTTGCTCCTCTGCTCCATTATTCCAGCGCTGTTAGCCTTCTCCAGTAATTGAACAAGAGGCCCGCGCATGGCCTGCTCAGGTATACCAGAATCTCTTGTCAAGTGGACATTCCTGTCAGAACTTGCCAAATAACAAAAACGGTCGAATAAATGAGCCTCACCGTGCAATTTTGCTTCAAAGAGTCTCCACAACGCTCCATAGAGCGGTCGGGCCCAGGAAACGGATCGTCCATGGATGTGCCGGAATTTACAAGCTTAGGTCGTGGTGTGGAAATGACCATCATGTTGCCAGTATCCGAAGTTTCTGCTGCTTCTCGTTTGATAGGCCTTGAACTCGTCAGAGTGAGCACATTCCTCCAGTCCGACTTAAAAACGTTCTCGGCCAAGTCCACTGGCGGGCATTGCTCCATCTTGAGAAGCTTTGCCACAGCTTCAGCCACAAGGCTTTTCTCTGGCACAGAAGGAAGCCTGGATTCTAAACCCTTCAGTGTTGTCGTCCGAGGACTTCCAGGCTCAATTTGGCTCTCTGGCGCTTGGCTGCTCAAATCAACAGCAGCAACTCCAGTGTCCTTCATCTCGACTTTCAGAAGTTCGTTGACAGGACTATCCAGCCAGCCCACCGCCATTAGATCTTGCTTTACTTCATCGAGAGGTGGCATTCGTACTTTCGTTGACTCAACGGCTTTTGAAAGCTCACATAACGGGCGCCACAGCCGCATTCCAACCAGAGACGCCAAGACGTCCTGTCAATGATAGGAGGTTGTAAGACAAGAACAATAACATTGAAGTAAGGATGGCATGGACACAATCGTACCTTTCTCGACTTGGAGCTTCCATCAGCAAGGCCGTGGATGGCGAGCACCTGCTCAGCTGCAAATTAGCTCAAGGCAAATTGGACTGACAAAATTCAACAACGTATGTCAAAAGCTTCACCTTTTTCAAATCCCCTCGTCTGAATTTCAGCTCGTCCAGACCCGTGCATGCGAGCACCTTCCCGTCTTTGTCTTCTCGCACAAGGCTGCTGTAAATGTCCGCATACATTTCCAAACAAAGAGAAGACTCAACAGCTGCGGGTCGTGGTTCTTCTTTCTTGACAATTAAGCTCACTGGCTGGCTTAGTCCAACCCATCCATTGTTCTCCTCCACAGGTGTTGGCACTAGTTCGGGTTGACTTAAATATTGGATATAGGGGTCTGCTTGACTTTGCGAAAACCCCTGGTCCTGGCTTTGGGAACAACCAGCACCAGGTTGCGAATCTAACTGTGAGTCTGTCACGTCTTGGCTGTTGTAAGGTTCACTCATTTGCGAAAAGGTCACGCTCTTTGTTTTCTGAGAAAGTTGAGATCTCCAAAACGACGACAAAGCGGGCTTCGGAGGCAAGCCAGAGCCTCCTGCCGGTCGGCTTGAGAGCGAGGCCATGTGATCTGCCCATGACCTTGGACGAAACTCCATTTGGAAAAGCCTGACTGAGAAGCTGCTTGGAGAATGTTGCGAGACTTGTGCTTGTTGGGGGTTCAAATGTGGAAGACAGCTGCCACTCCCGAACAGGTCTGTGCTGAGCTCGCAAATCGCTTCGGTTTCGTGGCTGACGCGTGACAGTGAGTGCTTTCGAAGAAATTCGTTACTGTATGTAAATCCATGAAGTCTATAAAATATATTACATGTTTCATGCCCTTTGACAAAAGAAGAGGGCACAAAGTATCTGACACTAGAAATGCTGCATTTAGAAAGTTTGCTTTCTTATACTGATCATTTGGCATCGTTCTCATTGCAACTGGCAAATTACAACATGCACCTCGAGCTAGACAATATAGATGCTAGTACATGACCTGATTCCACCTACCATAGCATTGTACTAGGTATCCTGCATTATGCGTGCGTACTACCAATCATATGACTAACTGTCTGTCCTCCTGTTCCAGCGGCGTCGCAGATGTCCTCGGTGTCGGGGTGGGGGGTGGGAGAGTTGCATGAGCCGTTGGAAAATGAGAGACGTGGGTGGAGGGAAATGAGCTCCAACCCACGTTTTGTAGTTGGAGAAGGGCGTTTAGCGCGCTTCGACGATGCCAAATCTGCGTTACAGGCAGCTGCGCTTTCGAAATACGTAATTTTGAAAAACACTTCGTGTGTTTAAAAATTATCATATTTAGAAAGCTTGCTTTCTTATACTGATCATTTGGCATCGTTCTCATTGCAACTGGGGTCTCTGAGACATGGGCAGCGGGGGCTTTCGATGGCGGACGAGTGCCTCGGCATGCTGCGCTGAAGAAGGGGCGTATGCCAGATCTTGCAACTGACGGGAGGCGTTGACGAGGTGTTCGGCGTTGGGCGTGACGTACATCTCCTTCGCCGTGTCGCTGCGCCATCTGCCCAGTCGTTTGAAGATTCTGTCTGGCACACTGGTGTTTGCCGCGGCAGTGGCTGCTCCTTTGCGAAAGGAGTGAGTGCCCAGCTGCTGTTCTCCTAATCCGATCCTCCCGAACGCTTCTTTACACCAGTTTCGGATCGTCGGGTATGATGGCGGCCTTGCTTGGCCACTTTGGGGTGAACCGCGTCCAAAGACTCGAATAAGTGGCCCCGCGGACTGCTGGTTGTACCCCGCAAGTTGGATGAGTCGTCGGGTGCAGCGGACGGGGCAAAAGGGGTCATGAGTTGCGGCGATGGGTATCCATGTGCCCCTTCCAGCTTGGTCCGTCTTGGAGTACGGAATTAGAATCCACATGACCTCGTTCTCGAACTGGATGTCTTGCCACTCGATGACGATGAGGTCCGAGTATATCTTAAAAATCCGGTGTACATGAGGATGGGGATTAGCCCCTTTTGGAACTCTCCTGGGTTGTCGGATTGCAGGTAGCTGGCAGACATGTCGTGGACTTGTTGCAGCGAGACAGGCTCCTTCACTCGCATGGGGCGAGGGCAGTGCCTTTTTGCGAAATCGCGTACTTGAGTGGTGAATGGTCCGATCGTTGGGCAGATGCTCCCAGTCATGCGGTGTGCAAAGCTCACGGCTGAGCATGTGAGTTGTACCATGGACAAGGTGGCTTTGTGTTGGATCGCGTACACCAGGTACAGCGCGAGGGTCATGTCCGCCGTGAGGAGGAATGGGAGGTTCACCTTTGCACAAAAGGCTCGAAACTTGACCCAGTATGGCTCATATGTTCGGATTGTTGAATCGGCCCGAGACTGGGAGACGTCTGCGCACAGGCGTATGGGCGGGTTAGTTGAAGACCACTCGTAGTGCAATGATTGTGCTATGAGGCAGTCCTGTGCCTGAGAATGCAGTGCGGTGCGTTCCTACTGCTAGACATTGGCTGCCGTGCGTCAGGGGAATGTGCGCTCTGATGTGCGGGGCCCAGTTTGGTGGGGAGGGTTGTAAGAGTGGCCACCAGTTTGCCCCCGTCCAGTGTGGGGCAATTAGGGTGAGTGATGCGTGGGTGTGTTGTGCGTGGTGGATGACTGCTGGGATCAGCTGGGGTGGTGGGAACGCGAAGCCATTCTCGGCTGTCCATGAGCATGAGAATGCATCAAACGCAGTAGCCTCTGGGTGAGGGATCTTTGAGCAGAATCGTGGCAGATGCGAGTTGCGATGGTTCGCGAAGAGATCGATGGAGTGGGGTCCCCAGCGGCGATCAAGGATTCGGAACCATGGTTGCTTCAGTGAGTAATCGTCATGGTCGATCAGTTTCGACAGCTCGTCGGCATGGGAGTCAAGCTCACGCGGGATCCATTCGACAATTAGTCGAGTGCCGAGCTCCATGCAGGTGCGAATGATGTCCTTGCAAGCGTTGGTCAGGTCGGGGGTGCGGGAACCGCCTTTGCGAAGGATGAAGAAGACCCCTTGGTTGTCCACCCTCACGAGCACGTGTTTCCGTCGGACCTTGTTCGCGTACGTTCGGAGGGCCCATAGGACACCTTCGATTTCCCGTCGGGTGCTGGACGTTGCGTGCAATGGTTCTGGCATGGCTGCACTGGCTTCTTCGAGTTCGCCAGGGAAGGTGAGCAGAGTGGCACCCCAACTGTGGGAACTGGCGTCCACGTGGATTACGGCGTCGTAACTGTTCCGGACGTGGAATGGTGCGCCGTTGAATCTGTCGAACTCCTCAAGCCAGAATTGCAGCTCCTCGGCCATAGACGGGGAAATTCTCGCACTGCTTCCCCAGGATGGCGCGTCGTTGATCGCTTGTAACATGGCGTGGCTGAATGCGCGCGCCGTGGCACCTAGCGCGACAGCCATTGACGCGAGCGTGCCAGTGATTCTAGCCAGGTGGCGGACTGGGACCTGCCGACGTGCTTTGCTTGCGCCCAGGAGATTGAGAATGTGTGCATGAAGTGATGCTCGTCGATCGGTGCCAATGGAGAATTGTCCGGAGTTGGTATCCAGCTCGACGCCCAAGAATCGCAGGTGTTGTGACGGTGACAGCTGCGACTTTTTCACGTTGATTACCAGGCCCGCCATCTTGAGGTCCGAGATTATCATCTGGCACGTTGCTTGTGCATGTGCCTTGGACTTGCATAAAAACAGGATGTCGTCCACATAGGGTACAACTCGGATGCCTTGTTCGCGCCAGCGCCTGGCTAGTTGTTTGATGAGTTGTGTGAAGACAAATGGTGCTGTCGCGAGGCCGAAGGGCAATGAGCGGAAAGAGTACGTGCTCCCCTCAAATTCGAAGCCGAGGAATGTCCAGCATGAGTGGTGTATGTCGATGTGATGGTATCCGGATTTGAGGTCGATGGAGAACATCCAGTCGCCTGTGCGTGCCAGGTCGGCAACGCGGCTTAGCCCTTCGTATTTGAATTTGGGGATGATTAGTTGCGCGTTCACTTTCCGGAGGTCGAGAATAAGCCTGCATTTGTCACGTTGCTCAACCACGTTGAGTGGGCTGATGCATGTTAGTTCCGCTGCTGGGGTAGCTACCGCCGCTCCGGTATCTGTCAGTTCGCGAATGGCAGTGCGTGTGAATGCCGCGTGTGTGTGCGCGCCGAGATGGTTGCGCTCGTGAAACGGTTGTGGGGGGTTGTGGCTCCATGGTAGCCAGTAGCCGTTGGCGATGACCGAGAGGATGAGGCTACTTGGGCACCACGAGCCCCACCATGCGAGGGTTGCGCGAAGCCGCCCGCGCATTTGCGTGACGGTCTTGTCTGTGACGGCGAATTCGTACGGATCGTCGTCGTCGAACACCTCATGGCGTATTGCCGCTGCATGTTTGCGGAATGACAATGGAGCGGGAATGCGAAATGAGGTTCCTATGGATATGTTTTCCAGCCTTCGTGCGTGAAATGGCGGTGCATGTGATGAATGCGTGCTTGTTGACCCATTCGAATACCATTTGTCACCCCTAGCATCCGCATTGTACGGTTTTTTTTTTTTTTTTTTTTCAATCCACCAACCAAGGTGCGGGTGTGAGTCTTTCCGCGTGGTCACGTGGCCACAACAGGAGGAGAGGGAAGGAACTCTCTCGTGTCCTCTCTCTCTCCCTCTCTCTCTCTCTCTGCCTCTCTTCATTCTCGCATACACACACACACCCTCTCTTTTGTTCTCACTCTTGCTCACCCAAGGCAATGGCTGCCCGTCCGATGAGTGCAAGGGCCATTAATTGGGGTCGTACGGTACATATCTTCGCCCCTTTTTTTTTTTTTTTTTTTTTTTGCCTCCATCTCCCTTTCTCTCCTTCTCTCTTCTTCTTCTCCTTCATCTTCTTCTTGCTCTCACTCTCTCTTAAACCCTAAACTTTTTTTTTTTTTTTTTTTCATCATGAGCCAAAATCAGAAATCGCTCCTTTAATAAGTCCGCCCTTATATGAAACGGGCCATACATTGCCATGCTCCTAGCATGCCTTTGCCCCTACCGCATGGGCTAATACTAAGGGCCAAGAGGTTTGTAATTCCCTCCCCCGCATCCTAGGCCTCTAGCCTATCAATCACCCCTCACTAGGGCTGGCCAATCGCCATCGCTAACCCCTTTGGGTTGCCCACGGATTTTGCACATGACGTGCACCGTGCCACGCGCACAAGGCACAACCGCTCAAGGCCCGCCCCTACACCACGGGTGCGGGACCTTGGCCACCGTTCCCGTTCCTCGGGCAGCCGCTTGCCACGTGACCCGGCTGGCCACAACGGAAGTGTCAGATTTATATGACATAGCTACTGTAGGCTATAGTGGGGTAGCACATATGGGGTACAGTTTTCTAGGGTTTGCTTCTTGTACCCAACTTTCACTTAGTCATTTCATTCCTCGTTTCTTCTCATGGTATCGAGCAGGTTCCCTAATGGGAACGATTCCTAGGGCCCACCACCACGAAATTTTTTTTTTCATGCCCGGAGCGCGTTTTGCGCCGGCCCGAGTCGCGCCGCCCTTTCGGCCCGTCGCGCCCGTCGCGCCCGTCGCGCTCATCGCCACCTACCTCCGCGGCCCCGCCACCTACCTCCGCGGCCCCGCCACCTACCTGTGCGGCCCCGCCACCTACCTGTGTGGCCCCGCCACCTACCTTCGCGGCCCCGCCACCTCACTGTGCGGCCCCGCCACCTACCTCCGCGGCCCCGCCACCTACCTGTGCGGCCCCGCCACCTACCTTCGCGGCCCCGCCACCTCACTGTGCGGCCCCGCCACCTACCTCCGCGGCCCCGCCACCTACCTGTGCGGCCCCGCCACCTACCTTCGCGGCCCCGCCACCTCACTGTGCGGCCCCGCCACCTACCTCCGCGGCCCCGCCACCTACCTGTGCGGCCCCGCCACCTACCTTCGCGGCCCCGCCACCTACCTTCGCGGCCCCGCCACCTACCTCCGCGGCCCCGCCACTTACCTTTGCGGCCCCGCCGCCTCCTCCCAGCGGCCCCGGACGCCGCCCTCTCAGCGGCCCCGCCGAGCCGCCCAGCAGCCAAGCCGCCCAGCCGCCGAGCCGCCCAGCAGCCGAGCCGCCGAGCCGCCCAGCCGCCGAGCCGCCCTGTCCGCAGCCGAGCCGCCCAGCAGCCGAGCCGCCCCGCCGCCGAGCCGCCCAGCCGCCGAGCCGCCGAGCCGCCCTGCAGCCGAGCCGCCCGAACCGCCCTGTCCGGTAAGAGCAGCGCCTCTCTCACAGCACTGCCCTCGCCCTACTGTTTGCACTGCTAGTCTACTGCTGTCATGGCTACCCCTAGTGTCCTCGCTTTTGACGCTGAGGGTCGGGCCATTGACTTTGACGTCTGAATAGATGACCTGCAGCTTTTCTTACAGTGCGACAGAGCAGACGGCCTCTCCCTCTTTGACCTCACTTCTGGTGCCTCTCCTGCCCCCGCTGCTGATGCTGACGCCACCGTTCGCTCACAGTGGGCCACGCGCGATGCTGCTGCACGTCTTGCTGTGCGTCGCCACCTCCCTACCTCTGAGCGTGCGCACTTTAGCCAGTACAAGAGTGCTCAGACCTTGTACGACGTTGTAGTTGCACGCTACTCCTCCCCTGCCACTGCTGCACTGAGCCGCCTCATGCTACCGTACCTCTTCCCTGACCTTGCTGCCTTTCCCACAGTCACTGACCTCATTACGCACCTCCGCTCTAGTGACACTCGCTACCGCGCTGCGCTTCCTGCTGAGTTCTGCGCCAAGAACCCCCCCCCCATGTACATCACCCTCTACTACATAGTCACCCGTCTCCCTGACTCCCTTCGCGTAGTCAGGGACCACTTCCTCTCGGTTTGTCCCACCACTCTCACCGTTGACCTCCTCGAGAAGGCCCTCCTAGCAGCAGAAAAGAGCATCGTCGCTGTAGGAGCCTCTCGTGGTGACCCTCGCACCCCCATCTTTGAGGGGTGTTCCCCCTCCCCTCTTTTGCCCTCTGTTGCCTCTGCTGCTGCGGCCGACCTCGCTGGTTTGGAGTCGGTTGGGGCAGCGTCTACCCCTAGCGGGAGACGCCGCCCTGGCAGGGGCAAGGGGGGCAGGGGCGCTGGAGGAGCTAGCGGGGGCGGTGGAGGCGGCGGTGGGGGCGGTGGAGGGGGTGGGGGTGGCGGTGGGGGTGGTGGCGGGGGTGGAGGTGTCGGTGGCGGCAGTGGAGGCGGAGGCGGCAGCGGCGGTGGCGGAGGGAGCGGAGGTGGCGGCGGTGGAGGAGGAGGCGGCGGAGGAGGTGGAGCTGGTCGGGGTGGTACTGCGCAGAGGGTCGGCTCCGGTGGTGGTCAGCGCCAGCAGCAGCAGCAGCAGCAGCAGCAGCAGCAGCAGCGCACTCGTGACATCCCCTCCCCTCAGCAGCTCCGTGAGTGGTACACTGCACGCCAGAGGGGTGGGGGTACTGGTCCGTGCACCTACGTCCTGCGCACCGGCGACCGCGCGGGTGAGCAGTGCGGGGGTGCGCACTCCACCCATCGCTGCTTTGGCCGCCTGACGGACGCTTGGCGTCACCAGTTCCCTGAGGCCACTGAGATCCCCCGCTGGGGTGAGCTGTCTAGGGCGGGTGTAGCTGTCTTTGACCTTGACTTTGATGCTATTCTTGCTGCCATGTATACTGTGACTATTAGTGATGAGGGTGACTGTTACCGGTGTTTTCCGCCCGACCCGGGCATTGAGACTGCTGCTCTAGGTACTGGTGAGGCTGCTGCTCTAGGTGCTAGCGAGGCTGCTGCTCTAGGTGCTAGCGAGGCTGCTGCTCTAGGTGCGTCTGCTCCCTCAGGTGCTGGTGAGTCTGCTCTCTCAGGTTCTGCGTCGGCTTCGGCCTCCCACACCTTCACCCTTGACTCGGGGGCTTCTCGCTCCTTCTTTCGAGACCGCACCACACTCACGCCGCTTGGCCGGCCAGTTGCGGTCTCTCTGGCAGACCCCTCTGGGGGTCCTGTCCTTGCTCACTTCTCCACTGTCCTCCCGTGTCCGGCGGCCCCCTCTGGCACCCTGTCTGGTCTTTACCTCCCCTCGTTCTCTACGAACTTGGTGAGTGGTGCTGACCTACAGGATGCGGGGGTTCACCAGTTCACTCCTGCGAGTCAGCGGGTGACCCACTGCACGGACGCTCGGACAGGCCGACACCTGGCCACGTTTACACGTCGGCCAGGGTCGAGCCTGTACACACTGACCACTGCGTCTCCTCCAGTCCCTGCGTCTGGTCAGGTAGCTGCGTCGGGTCAGGTGTTTGCTGCAGCGTCCAGGTCTGGTCCTGAGTCTGCCCCCTGCTCGTGTCGCCTCCTGTCTCACGAGACTCTCCTGTGGCACCACCGCCTTGGTCACCCCTCCCTGCTTCGTCTCCGGAGCATGGCCTCCCGTGTCCTTGTCTCTGGTCTTCCCCGGTCCCTCCCTCCCCTTCCTCCGGGGCCTGGCCCTACCTGCGTCCCCTGTGTCGAGGGACGGCAGCGGGCTACCCCTCACTCCTCCCAGTTTCCTCCGACAGAGGCCCCGCTGCAGACGCTTCACATGGACGTGTGGGGCCCGGCCCGCGTCCGTGGACAGGGTCACGAGCGCTACTTCCTGCTGGTGGTTGACGACTACTCGCGTTACACCACAGTCTTCCCCTTGCGCAGCAAGGGTGATGTCACTGAGGTGTTGATCGACTGGATCCGCGCAGCTCGTCTCCAGCTCAGGCGGAGCTTCGGCTCGGACTTTCCTGTTCTGCGTCTGCACTCTGACAGAGGCGGAGAGTTCTCCTCTGGCCTTCTGCGAGCCTATTGTCGTGCACGAGGCATCCGCCAGACCTTCACGCTTCCGGACTCTCCACAGCAAAATGGGATTGCTGAGCGCCGCATTGGCATGGTCATGGACGTCGCCCATACGTCCATGATGCATGCGGCTGCCCCCCATTTTCTGTGGCCGTTTGCGGTTCGGTACGCGGCGCATCAGATCAACCTTCAGCCCAGGGTCTCCATGCCGGAGACCTCCCCAGCTTTGCTGTGGACGGGGAAGGTTGGCGATGCGTCTGCGTTCCGTGTCTGGGGATCTCGGGCGTTTGTCCGCGACTTGTCTGCGGACAAGCTGTCCCCTCGTGCTGCTCCTTGCGTCTTCCTGGGTTTCCCCCCTGACGCCCCAGGGTGGCAGTTCTACCACCCCACCTCTCGCCGTGTTCTGTCCTCCCAGGACGTCACGTTCGACGAGTCGGTCCCCTACTACCGCCTCTTCCCCTACCGCACTCCGTCCCTCCCCCCGCCACCGCTCTTCCTTGTACCAGGTCCCCCCCCGGTAGACCCCCTCCCCCCTCAGGGTCCTGCCCCTTCAGGTGTGTCCCAGGTAGACGCTGTTGAGCCTGTCGAGGTCGCTGGTGACTCTGGTGCTGCTGAGGGTGCTGAGCCTGGGGGTGCTGACTCTGGGGGTGCTGAGCGTGTGGGTGCTACGCCTGGGGGTGCTGAGCCTGGGGGTGCTGAGCCTGGGGGTGCTGAGTCTGGGGGTACTACGACTGGGGGTGCTGAGCCTGGGGGTACTACGCCTGGAGGTGCTGAGCCTGGGGGTGCTGCGTCTGGGGGTGCTGAGCCTGGGGGTACTACGCCTGGAGGTGCTGAGCCTGGGGGTGCTACGCCTGGTGGTGCTGTGCCTGGCGGTTCACCGGGTGCTCCCTCTCGCCGAGAGCCACTCTCTCCCCAGGAGCTACGTGAGTGGTTTGCCCGGCGCTGGAGGCGAGCTGCTGGAGCTGCTGGAGCTGGAGGTGCTGCGGGTACTGGAGGTTCTGTTGCTTCTGAGGGAGCTGGTGCCACGGGTCCCGGAGGTGCTCGTACTGGGAGTACTGGAGCTGCTGGACCTGCGGGTACTTCTGGAGCTGGAGTTGCTGCGGGTGTTGGCGCGGAGGCTACTGCTGTCGGTCCTGGAGGCGGTCCTGCTGGGGGTACTACTGGTGCTGCTGGGGGTTCTGGAGCTGGAGCTGCTACTGGTGCTGGTGCTGCCCCTGCGGGTGCTGGTGCTGTCCCTCCTGTGTCTGGAGTCGCCGCGCGGCCTCGGCCGTACTTCGTTCCGCTCCTTCAGCAGGTTCTTGGTCTCCCGCCTTCTACTGGTCCTCCTCCTCCCTTAGAGTGTCCACAGCCTGTCCCGTCGCAGTTACAGTTACAGCCGGCCTCCCCACTGCCTGCTCCGTCTCCCTACACTGGTCCTACTGGAGGTCTTGCTGAGCGTCGTGAGCCTGCGTCTCGCCCTGCGTCGCCTGTCCGTGCTGCTCGCACTAGTGGTCGCGGTTCGCGTCAGCGTCCTCCTCCTGTCCCTGGCACGCACCGGATGTCTCTGCGTCCGTCCACTGCTCCTCTGCGTGCCCCTTTACCTTCTCCTCCTGAGTCTACTCTTCCTACTCTTGCCGACCCGGAGTCGGACTCTCTTCGCGCTGCCAGTCCTACTGTCACGCGTCTCCTTGCTACGGTTGTCACTGACCCTTCCTTTGAGTCCACTGCTGCGTCTGCTCTAGTTGCTGAGCTCGTCGACTTTGCTGCTCGCTGTCGCCTAGACTACGTCGCCAGTCTTGTTGCTGAGTCTGAGTCTGTCTGTCCTCCGTCCGTCGGGGGTGAGTGTGCCCTTGGCACGGACGTCCTTGAGGACAGGCAGGAGGAGTTCCAGTGCTTGGCCGCTGCTTCACCTCATCTCGTGTCCGTACTGCTTACCCCTGAGGGAGACCCGGATGCACTTGACATCCCGACTCCGCGCTCTTACGCGGAGGCGATAGAGGGTCCCTACTCCTCTCAGTGGCAGGCAGCTATGGACGCAGAGATGGCTTCCTGGAAGTCCACAGGCACCTACGTTGACGCTGTTCCCCCTCCTGGGGCGAACATCGTCAGTGGCATGTGGATTTTCAGGGTGAAGCGACCGCCGGGTTCTCCGCCTGTCTTCAAGGCGCGTTACGTGGCTCGTGGCTTCAGTCAGCGGCAGGGAGTTGACTACTTTCAGACCTTCTCTCCCACCCCGAAGATGACCACTCTTCGGGTACTGCTGCACGTAGCTGCTCACCGTGACTACGAGCTACACTCTCTTGACTTCAGCACTGCTTTCTTGCAGGGCAGCCTGCACGAGGAGATCTGGCTGCGTCGCCCACCTGGCTTCACTGGGTCTTTTCCTCCTGGCACCCAGTGGAGCCTACGGCGGCCAGTCTACGGTCTCCGCCAGGCACCGCGTGAGTGGCACGACACACTGAGGACTACACTTGCAGCTCTTGGGTTTGCTCCCTCTACTGCCGACCCGTCGCTGTTTCTGCGCACCGACACTTCTTTGCCGCCGTTCTACATCCTCGTGTACGTCGACGACTTGGTCTTTGCCACAGCTGACACTGCTGGACTAGCCCACGTGAAGTCCGAGCTGCAGAAGAGACACACGTGCACTGACCTGGGTGAACTGCGCAGCTACCTTGGCTTGCAGATCACTCGGGACAGAGCACGCCGCACCATTACCCTGACTCAGTCACACATGGTGCAGCAGGTCCTTCAGCGCTTCGGCTTCACGTACTCCTCGCCTCAGGCCACTCCTCTGCCTACTCGCCACTCGCTCTCAGCTCTGCCTTCGGATGAGTCCGTAGAGTCGAGTGGCCCGTACCCAGAGCTTGTTGGCTGCCTCATGTACCTGATGACCTGCACACGACCTGACCTTGCATACCCTCTTAGCATTCTTGCACGCTATGTTGCTCCTGGGAGACACAGACCGGAGCACATGGCTGCAGCGAAGAGGGTGTTGCGCTACTTGTGCAGTACGTCGGGCATGGGGCTTGTGCTTGGAGGGCAGAGTCCAGTGGTCCTTACTGGGCACGCAGACGCTTCTTGGGCTGACGACCAGGCTACGCAGCGGTCGTCACAGGGTTACACCTTCAGCCTTGGTTCCGGCTCTGTTTCGTGGCGGGCTACTCGCTCGTCTTCTGTTCTCGGCTCCAGTTGTGAGGCTGAGATCTACGCAGGAGCCATGGCTGCACAGGAGCTTCGCTGGCTCACCTACCTGCTGACTGACCTCGGAGAGTTGCCTCGTTCTCCTCCAGTGCTGTACGTAGACAACAAGGCCATGCTGGCCTTGTGTCGGGAGCAGCGACTGGAGCACAGAACGAAGCACATTGCTCTCCGCTACTTTCTTGCTCGTGAGCTGCAGCAGCGTGGTCAGCTGCGTCTTGCGTACGTGGCCTCTGAGGCCAACACTGCTGATATCTTCACCAAGGCACTTGCGCCTTGTGACCATCAGCGCTTCTGTACTCAGCTTGGCCTTGTGCCTACCTTGCCTCACTTGCTCACCTCTTGACCTTGCTAGTACTGTTACATATATATATACCTGCTCTTGTTTGTCTAGCCTTTTTTTTTTTATATATATGTGTACTCCTGCTTGTGAACTGGCCTTGTGGCCTTGAACTTGTGCTCGGAATGTGTGGTGACTTTGTGATCCACCCTGAGCTTGTTTTTGCTTTGCTTTGCTTGACTGGTCTTGTGACCCCTTGTTCTCCCCCACTTTGCCTATGGGGGTGTGTCAGATTTATATGACATAGCTACTGTAGGCTATAGTGGGGTAGCACATATGGGGTACAGTTTTCTAGGGTTTGCTTCTTGTACCCAATTTTCACTTAGTCATTTCATTCCTCGTTTCTTCTCAGGAAGCACGCCCGACGGAAGCCATGGAAGCCACCCGTTGGCGGCGGTCCACGCTTTGGGGTGTATGCCGTCGGCCCATGCCCTCCAACGCGGTGGGAACGAGCGTACGCGCCCTCCGCGCGATCCATAGCCGCCACATCAGCTACCGCCTGCTTGAACGGGCGGGAAGTCAGGAGACTCTTCTGTTGGTAGAGCTTGAATCGCTTTGCCACGCGGTCGTCGGTGTGGTCCTCGACTTGAAACATCACAAAACGCTCCGAAATGTAGTCGAGGGCGTTCATGACCATTTCGAGTCCGCCCGCCGTGTCGTCGTGCTGCAGCTTGTACTCCGCGTGTTTCAGGTAGGCCCTCACGTCCTCCAGGGGCTCCGCCTTCGCGCGCACGAACGCCTTCATGAAGTTTGCCGCCGAAAAGGTGGGGGTGGTGGAAGGAAGGGGGGGGAGATTTTCCATGGATGTGACATTTGCTGCGTTGATCGGAGCCTCACCAGCGTCGTCGTCGGAGTCGTGGTCGTCGGCTGCGGCTTCGGGAACGCTGGTAGCTACCTCCTTGTTGTGGCGGCGTGTTGATGCTCCTTTCGCTCCCTTCTCCTTTTTCGAATTTTCGTTTTTAGCCGAAATTGATGCCGCCGGTTGTGTAGTTTCGGCTTCAATTGCGCTGGCGGGTCGATGCTGTAACAGGGACAGGAGCGCCTTGACTTGGTCCGGGGTCAACGTCTGGGTCAAGTCCGGGTCAACGGTCGCGTCAGACGAGGCGGCCGTACGGCGCCTCTGGCGCTGACGCGACTGCCTGTGGGGCGCGTGTGCCTCAGGCGCGTGCTCCGCGTCAGTCGCGTGTGGCGCCCCGTTCGCCACTGGTGCCACGGGTGCCACTGGCGCAACAGGCGCCGAAGGGTGCTGCTGGTGCCGCTCGGCGTTTTTGTTGACCTCGAGCCCGCCCAGCAGCACGTCGACAGCTGTTGGGGCGGACGTTTCGCCGTCTGCCCGGCGCTTGTTGCGGCGCTCGCCCGACATTTCCCGGGCGTTACGATCGGTATCGGAAATATTCGAGTCGTTGACGACGGTGTTGTTCGCGCGGTTGTGGTTGAGAATGTCAGCTAATAAAGTTGAAGGTGAAACGCCTCTCGGTAGAGAGCGAGTTCTAGCCAGCTTGAACGGAAAACTAGAAATGAGCTCGAGGAACTGAGAGTTGCATGAGCCGTTGGAAAATGAGAGACGTGGGTGGAGGGAAATGAGCTCCAACCCACGTTTTGTAGTTGGAGAAGGGCGTTTAGCGCGCTTCGACGATGCCAAATCTGCGTTACAGGCAGCTGCGCTTTCGAAATACGTAATTTTGAAAAACACTTCGTGTGTTTAAAAATTATCATTTCACTAGCGATTCAGGTTTTCTTGGTTCTTGTTGCTTCATTCTGTAGCACTAGTTAATAGCCACGGCCCACCGCAACTGTTAGCAAGAGCGCCGTTTAGCGTTGAACGTTTCCTTACTCCTCTTTTTTTGGGTTGCGTAGCAACCCTTTATATTTGGTTTCACATTTTGGGGATATCATTTCAACTGTGATTTTCCATGCACTCTTTGGAGCAACTGTTTGAACTTTCTGAAACTGTGTTCAAACGGATGCCTCAAAGAATGAATAAAAACCACTCTTGAATGATATCCCTAAATGTGAAACCAAATACTATGCACGTGCGTATCATGTTGAAACCATGAACTTGTTCGACCGTCCCAGCATCGTCGATTAATACGGCGGATGGTACGGCCGAGCATAATATTCTGGCTTCAACATGATTGTACAGATGAACAACAAAGTATGAAATGTGGGTGGATGCTACAAAGTGAATGTTAAAATGCATCATGCAACAACAGAGGTTGATGGGGTCGTTGAAACAGCGAAAACACGCTGCCCCAAAGACGATTAACAACCTCTAATTGCATACATGACACATATTAACACCACACTTTGAAACACACATCCCACAAACACGAATGCAAACACACGTAACAAACGTTCAACCCACATACGGTAACCGACAAACCATGCAACCCCACAGTGAAACAAACATAACGAGAAGACATGAACACACACCCGCACAAACACACCCGCACGGCACACACACGCATACACAAATAGGATTGAAAGCAGACAAGCATAACAAAGAGTTGCAATAAGTTAATTATTATCAATCACTGCTACCTTGTCCCCACTTCCTCCCCCTTTCCGCCTTCCTTCCTCTACCATCAAAATCTCCTCCCACCCTTTTCCACATTGTCTTCTCTCTCGAATTCCCCTCAGTGCTCCCCACGACGCGTCTCACACACCTTGCAAAACAAACAGGTCAAGTAGAAAATGAATTGTGGTCGGAAAACGGAGTGAAGTATTCAATTACGAGCATGCACTTGATTGTGAAATGGAACTTGAAAAACAAGTATGGGCTGAAATATGATAAGTACAAAAGGAAACCGAATTTTACGACTCACAATCGTGGTTTGAAGCATAGATCCCCTGGGGTCACGCACACCACGCTGGTGTGCAGCAAGGCTCCAGCGAGCAAGGTGCATTGGTGCAACGAGCTGGGCATCACCATGCTACAAGGAGCCAGAGAGTTGCAGCAAGGCACCGGCAGAGGAGCAAGCGGGCTGCCGTAGCAAGGCGTGAGCTCACTGCAGCAAGGCGTGAGCTCACTGCAGCAAGGCGTGAGCTCACTGCAGCAAGGCGTGAGCTCACTGCAGCAAGGCGTGAGCTCACTGCAGCAAGGCGTGAGCTCACTGCAGCAAGGCGTGAGCTCACTGCAGCAAGGCGTGAGCTCACTGCAGCAAGGCGCGAGCTCACTGCAGCAAGGCGCGAGCTCACTGCAGCAAGGCGTGAGCTCACTGCAGCAAGGCGTGAGCTCACTGGAGCAAGGCGTGAGCTCACTGCAGCAAGGCGTGAGCTCACTGCAGCAAGGCGTGAGCTCACTGCAGCAACGCGTGAGCTCACTGCAGCAAGGCGTGAGCTCACTGCAGCAAGGCGTGAGCTCACTGCAGCAAGGCGTGAGCTCACTGCAGCAAGGCGTGAGCTCACTGCAGCAAGGCGTGAGCTAACTGCAGCAAGGCGTGAGCTCACTGGAGCAAGGCGTGAGCTCACTGGAGCAAGGCGTGCGCAATAATTTGCCAGCGCGCAGCGCTGCAAGGCCGCTGATGGAATTCGCCAGCGCACTGCCGCAACAAGCAGCGCACAAGCCACCAGCGCGCGGCACGCTGCAAGGTGCCAGCGCGCTAATCGCCAGCGCATTAGGCGCCAGCGCGCTAGGCGCCAGCGCGCTAGACGCCAGCGCGCTAGGCGCCAGCGCGCTAGGCGCCAGCGCCTTAGAAGCCAGCGCGCTAGGCGCCAGCGCGCTAGGCGCCAGCGCGCTAGGCGCCAGCGCGCTAGGCGCCAGCGCGTTACACGCCAGCGCGCTAGGCGCCAGCGCGATAGGCGCCAGCGCGCTAGGCGCCAGCGCCATACGCGCCAGCGCGCTAGGCGCCAGCGCCTTAGGCGCCAGCGCGTTAGGCGCCAGCGCGTTAGGCGCCAGCGCGTTAGGCGCCAGCCGCTAGGCGCCAGCGCGCTAGGCGCCAGCGTGCTAGGCGCCAGCGCGCTAGACGCCAGAGCACAAGGCGCCAGCGCCTTAGGCGCCAGCGCTTTAGGCGCCAGCGCGCTAGGCGCCAGCGCGTTACACGCCAGCGCGCTAGGCGCCAGCGCGATAGGCGCCAGCGCGCTAGGCGCCAGCGCCATACGCGCCAGCGCGCTAGGCGCCAGCGCGTTAGACGCCAGCGCGTTAGGCGCCAGCCGCTAGGCGCCAGCGCGCTAGGCGCCAGCGCGCTAGGCGCCAGCGCGCTAGACGCCAGAGCACAAGGCGCCAGCGCCTTAGGCGCCAGGCGCTAGGCGCCAGCGCGCTAGGCGCCAGCGCGCTAGGCGCCAGCGCCTTAGGCGCCAGGGCCTTAGGCGCCAGCGCGCTAGGCGCCAGCGCGTTAGACGCCAGCACGCTAGGCGCCAGCGCGCTAGGCGCCAGCGCGCTAGGCGCCAGCGCGTTAGGCGCCAGCGCGCTAGGCGCCAGCGCATTAGGCGACCAAAGAGGAGAGCAATGGGAGTGTAATGCTAAGAAATCTTGGCATAGAGAACTCACGAAGAAAGTAGAAAACCTAAGCAAAGGAGGGAGGTAAAAAGGTCCGAGAAACTTCTACGCACCTGAGACAACGGTGAAAACAACGCGAGGTCGTTCAGCAACACGCGCTCACGCTCGTGCACCCACCAGAGGCGACGACGGGAAGGGAGGGAGAGGCGACGGCGAGGAGGAAGGGAGCGGCTATGACGGGGCGGGAGGGAGAGGCCATGGCGGGATGGGAGGGAGAGGCGACGGCGGTTGGGAGGAGGGAGAGGCGCTGGCGGGATGGGAGGGAGAGGATACCGGGATTGGAGAAAACGGGATAGCTAGGTAGTCACAAGAACCAAGAACCAAGAACTCACCAAGAACCAAAATCAAGAACCAAGAACCAAGAAGAGAGGAGCGTCAAATTGGAGTTGACAAGTGTGAAAGGAAAACATACAATTGTTTCTCGTTAGAATAGTGTGTAATGTATGGGGCAGATGCGATTCACATTGTTAAGGTGATTGTATTGTTAGGGCAGAATAAACAACTTGGCATGGACAATAATTCATTTAGGTGTATATGTAGAAATATGAGCAAGATACTAATTTGAAAGCTGTGTCACGTAAAACACACGCATAACTACGTTATCAAACAACAGCTGAAAACAACGAACCCACTATAATAATTGGATGGTGCAATATAGTAAGATGGAGCTAAAAAATATTGTTTATTATAATAAAAAATATCATCACTGTCCGAATCGTTACCTTTTACTACTAGACAAGCGTACAAACATGTACTTAATTATACTTTTCTCTAATATGTCTTCTCCATTAGTATAATATATAATGTTCTTTCATATGTTTCTTATATGTAAGGAAAATTCCTTTTCCTTACTTCGCATCTCTGCTCAACGCGTACATCACTGTAGCACCACAGTCAGCACCGTTACCACTCGCAACCCTCGCATCGACAATCCGCCCGCCACCTTCACACATCGCACCCCGACCTCACGGCTCGGCGGGTAACCCGCGCTCCGGGCCTCCGCTTCGACAATTTTTCCCAACCTCAGTCTCAGGCCCGTCGCGCGACAACCACTGTCCATTACCGTTACCACTGTAGTTTCGCTATATATTCTTCGCTCATGCCTTCGCTCATTTGGACTCTTGCTTCGATAGTGCAATTCTCGTTCGTTCACTCAATTGCACTCGTAACACCTGGTATTCAGAGCCTACGATCTCCTCTCGGACCGCACCCACACCTTTGCTTCCCCACTATCTCAATTTTTTGGGGGGGGTAGACGTCTCTCAGCGACACAGCACCGCCGCTCGTAGTGCTCTCTCGTAAGCACGCACGGCCACGACCGAGGCTCTCGCTGAGCTCGCCCGACACCCCCGCCATGGCCGAATTCACGCTCGCCACATTGACGCAGGAGAAGTTCGACCGTCTGGTGCGCCAACTTGAAGATTCGGCGCTCGAAATTGCGACGCTCACGGCGGAACGTGACTCCGCGCGTCAGCAATCAACGATGAACACTCCAGCGCCACCACACGCACCGACAAATGCATCTGCACAATCAGATGAGCCGATCGTCATCTCGTCCGGCACACCAACACAAAACAACAGCGTGGGACAGCGCTCAGGCGCAGCCAGCGATGGCGCCGCCCAGCCGATGCCTGGCATGGGAGGAAACAGGGTCGCACCAAGCCCGCGGGAGCCTCGCGAAGCCCGTCAGCACGTGGAGTTCGCGGCGACAAGTGGCGAACAGACCATTATGGCACCAATGCCACTCAAGCCGCAACGCCCGCCCTGCTTCGACCCGAGCCAGCGTGGAGGTCCGACGGTTCAATCGTGGGTCTTCACGATGAACGTCTTCTTCGACGCGAATTACGTCGAGTCGGACGCAGCGAAGATCCGGTATGCCGTTTCGCTGCTAAGGGGCCCCGCCATGGACTGGTGGCGAGTCATCGTGACGTCGCTGAGAAGAATGAAGAACGAGGATGAATGAACTATGAATGAGGTGAGTACATATAGAAAACCCTAATTGGGTTGTACCCCCTATGGGATACCCCACTATAGCCTACACAACAGCATAAGCTATATAATGTTCTGACACACCCCCATAGGCAAAGTGGGGGAGAACAAGGGGTCACAAGACCAGTCAAGCAAAGCAGAGCAAGCTCAGGGTGGATCACAACGTCACCACACAGTCCGAGCACAACGACAAGGCCACAAGGCCAGTTCACATGCAGGAGTACACATATATATATATAGAGCTAGACAAGCAAGAGCAGGTATATATATGTGACAGTACAAGTAAGGTCAAGAGGAGAGCAAGTGAGGCAAGACAGGTACAAGACCCAGCTGAGTGCAGAAGCGCTGATGGTCACAAGGCGCAAGTGCCTTGGTGAACACATCAGCAGTGTTGGCCTGAGAGGCCACGTACGCAAGTCGCAACTGACCACGCTGCTGCAGCTCACGAGCAAGAAAGTAACGGAGAGCAATGTGCTTCGTTCTGTGCTCCAAGCGCTGCTCTCGACACAAGGCCAGCATGGCCTTGTTGTCTACGTACAGCACTGGAGGAGAACGAGGCGGCTCTCCAAGGTCAGTCAGCAGGTAGGTGAGCCAGCGAAGCTCCTGTGCAGCCATGGCCCCGGCGTAGATCTCAGCCTCACAACTGGAGCCGAGAACAGAGGACGAGCGAGTAGCTCGCCACGAGACAGAGCCGGAACCAAGACTGAAGGTGTAACCCTGCGATGACCGCTGCGTAGCCTGGTCGTCAGCCCAAGAAGCGTCCGCGTGCCCAGTGAGGACCACTGGACTCCGCCCTCCAAGCACTAGTCCCATGCCCGACGTACTGCACAAGTAGCGCAACACCCTCTTCGCTGCAGCCATGTGCTCTGGTCGGTGTCTCCCAGGAGCAACATAGCGTGCAAGAATGCTAAGAGGGTATGCAAGGTCAGGTCGTGTGCAGGTCATCAGGTACATGAGGCAGCCAACAAGCTCTGGATACGGGCCACTCGACTCTACGGACTCATCCGAAGGCAGAGCTGAGAGTGAGTGGCGAGTAGGCAGAGGAGTGGCCTGAGGCGAGGAGTACGTGAAGCCGAAGCGCTGAAGGACCTGCTGCACCATGTGTGACTGAGTCAGGGTAATGGTGCGACGTGCTCTGTCCCGGGTGATCTGCAAGCCAAGGTAGCTGCGCAGTTCACCCAGGTCTGTGCACGTGTGTCTCTTCTGCAGCTCGGACTTCACGTGGGCGAGTCCAGCAGTGTCAGCTGTGGCAAAGACCAAGTCGTCGACGTACACGAGGATGTAGAACGGCGGCAGAGAGGTGTCGGTGCGTAGAAACAGCGACGGGTCGGCAGTAGAAGGAGCAAACCCAAGAGCCGCAAGCGTAGTCCTCAGTGTGTCATGCCACTCACGTGGCGCCTGGCGGAGACCGTAGACTGGACGCCGGAGACTCCACTGGGTACCAGGAGGGAAAGACCCAGTGAAGCCAAGTGGGCGGCGCAGCCAGATCTCCTCGTGCAGGCTGCCCTGCAAGAAAGCAGTGCTGAAGTCGAGAGAGTGCAGCTCGTAGTCACGGTGAGCAGCAACGTGTAGCAGCACCCGAAGAGTTGTCATCTTCGGGGTGGGGGAGAAGGTCTGAAAGTAGTCAACTCCCTGTCGCTGACTGAAGCCACGAGCCACGTAACGTGCCTTGAAGACAGGCGGAGAACCCGGCGGCCGCTTCACCCTGAAGATCCACATGCCACTGACGATGTTCGCCCCAAGAGGGGGGACAGCGTCAACGTAGGTGCCTGTGGACTTCCAGGAAGCAATCTCTGCATCCATAGCTGCCTGCCACTGAGAGGAGTAGGGACCCTCTATCGCCTCCGCGTAAGAGCGCGGAGTCGGGATGTCAAGTGCATCCGGGTCTCCCTCAGGGGTAAGCAGTACGGACACGAGATGAGGTGAAGCAGCTGCCAGACACTGGAACTCCTCCTGCCTGTCCTCAAGGACGTCCGTGCCAAGGGCACACTCACCCCCGACTGACGGAGGACAGGCAGACCCAGACTCAGCGACAAGACTAGCAGCGTAGTCTAGGTGACAGCGAGCAGCAAAGTCGACGAGCTCAGTAACTAGGGCAGACGTAGCAGTAGACTCGAAGAAAGGGTCAGTGACGACAGTAGCAAGGAGACGCGTGACAGTAGGACTGGCAGCACGAAGAGAGTCCGACGCAGGGTCGGGAAGAGCAGGAAGAGAGGACTCAGGAGGAGAAGGCAAAGGGGCACGCAGAGGGGCAGTAGACGGACGCAGAGACATCCTGTGCGTGCCAGGGACAGGAGGAGGACGCTGACGCGAACCACGACCACTAGCGCGAGCAGCACGGACAGGCGACGCAGGGCGAGACGCAGGCTCACGACGCTCAGTAAGACCTCCAGTAGGACCAGTGTAGGGAGAAGGAGCAGGCAAAGGGGAGGTAGGCTGTAGCAGTGACCGCGACGGGACAGGCTGTGGACCCTCCAAGAGAGGAGGAGGACCAGGAGAGGGCGGAAGACCAAGAACCTGCTGCAGGAGTGGAACGAAGTACGGTCGAGGCCGCGTAGCTACGCCAGAAACAGCAGGGACAGCACCAGTACCCCCAGCAGGAGCACCCGCTCCAGCAGCACCTCCAGTAGCTCCAGAACCTCGAGCAACACCAGGAGCACCCCCAGCAGTACCGCCAGTGGTAGTCTCAGTGCCAACACCCTCAGCAGCACCAGCTCCAGTCGAACCCGCAGGCCCAGCAGCTCCAGTACTCCCAGTACGAGCACCTCCGGGACCCGCAACAGCAGCACCCTCAGTAGCCGACGAACCACCAGCACCAGCAGCACGGCTCCAGCGCCGGGCAAACCACTCGCGCAGCTCCTGTGGAGAGAGTGGCTCCCGGCGAGACAAAGCACGCGTAGAAACTCGAGGCGGAGGACCTCCAGGCGCAGCACTCCCAGGTCCAGCACCCCCAGGCAAAGCACCCCCAGGCGTAGCACCCCCACACTCAGCACCCCCAGGCTCAGCACCCCCAGGCTCAGCACCCCCAGGCTCAGCACCCCCAGGCTCAGCACCCCCAGACTCAGCACCCCCAGACTCAGCACCCCCAGGCTCAGCACCCCCAGGCCCAGCACCCCCAGGCCCAGCACCCCCAGGCCCAGCACCCCCAGGCTCAGCACCCCCAGCAGCACCAGAGTCACCAGTGACCTCGACAGGCTCGACTGCGTCTACCTGGGACACACCTGAAGGGGCAGGACCCTGAGGGGGGAGGGGGTCTACCGGGGGGGGATCTGGTACAAGGAAGAGCGGGGGCGGGGGGGGGGACGGAGTGCGGTAGGGGAAGAGGCGGTAGTAGGGTACCGACTCGTCGAACGTGACGTCCTGAGAGGACAGAACACGGCGAGAGGTGGGGTGGTAGAACTGCCACCCAGGCGCGTCTGGGGGGAACCCCAGGAAGACGCAGGGAGCAGCACGAGGGGACAGTTTGTCCGCAGACAAGTCGCGGACAAACGCCCGAGATCCCCAGACCCGGAACGCCGACGCATCGCCCACCTTCCCGGTCCACAGCAAGGCTGGGGAGGTCTCCGGCCTGGAGACCCTGGGGTGAAGGTTGATCTGACGTGCCGCGTACCTCACCGCAAACGGCCACAGAAAATGGGGGGCAGCCGCATGCATCATAGACGTACGAGCGACGTCCATGACCATGCCAATGCGGCGCTCAGCAATCCCATTTTGCTGCGGAGAGTCCGGGAGCGTGAAGGTCTGACGGATGCCTCGTGCACGACAGTAGGCTCGCAGAAGGCCAGAGGAGAACTCTCCGCCTCTGTCCGAGTGCAGACGCAGAACAGGAAAGTCGGAGCCAAAGCTCTGCCTGAGCTGGAGACGAGCTGCGCGGATCCAGTCGATCAGCACCTCAGTGACATCACCCTTGCCGCGCAAGGGGAAGACTGCAGTGTAACGCGAGTAGTCGTCAACAACGAGCAGGAAGTAGCGCTCGTGACCCTGCCCACGGACGCGGGCTGGGCCCCACACGTCCATGTGGAGCGTCTGCAACGGGGCCTCTGTCGGAGGAAACTGGGAGGAGTGAGGGGCAGCACGCTGGCGCCCCTCGACACAGGGGACACAGGTAGGGCCAGGGCCCTGAGGAAGGGGAGGGAGGGACCGGGGGAGACCAGACACTAGAAGACGGGAGGCCATGCCTCTGAGCCGAAGCAGAGAGGGGTGACCAAGACGGTGGTGCCAGAGAAGAGTCTCGTGAGACAGGAGACGACAAGAACAGGGGGCAGACTCAGGACCAGACCTGGACGCAGCAGCAAACACCTGACCCGACGAAGCGACTCTACCAGACTCAGTAACGGGAGGAGACGCAGTGGTCAGTGTGTACAGGCTCGACCCCGGCTGACGGGTAAACGTAGCCAGGTGTCGGCCTGTGCGAGCCTCTGTACAGTGCGTCACCCGCTGACGCGCAGGAGTGAACTGGTGTACACCCGCATCCTGTAGGTCAGCACCACTCACCAGGTTCGTAGAGAACGAGGGGAGGTAGAGACCAGACAGGGTGCCAGAGGGAGCCGCCGGACACGGGAGGACTGTGGAGAAGCGAGACAGGACAGGACCCCCAGAGGGGTCAGCCAGAGACACTGCAACCGGTCGACTCAGCGGTGTGAGTGTGGTGCGGTCCCTAAAGAAGGAGCGAGACGCCCCAGAGTCAAGGGTGAAGGTGAGGGAGGCCGAAGCCGACGTAGTACCTGAGAGCGCAGACTCACCAGTACCTGAGGACGCAGACACACGAGCACCTAGGGCAGCAGCGTCGCAAGCACCTAGGGCAGCAGCCTCACCAGGACCTAGAGCAGCAGTCTCAATACCCGGATCGGGCGGGAAACACCGGTAACAGTCACCCTCATCACTAATAGACACAGCATACATGGCAGAGAGAATAGCATCAAAGTCAAGATCATAGATGGCAACACCCGCCCTGGACAGGTCACCCCAACGAGGGATCTCTGAGGCCTCCGGGAACTGGTGACGCCACGCGTCCGTCAGGCGGCCAAAGCAGCGCTGAGTGGGGTGGGGACCCCCACACTGCTCACCCGCACGGTCGCCGGTGCGCAAAACGTAGGAGCACGGACCAAAACCCCCACCTCGCTGACGCGCAGTGTACCACTCACGAAGCTGCTGAGGGGACAAGGTGTCACGACCACGCTGCTGCTGCTGGCGCGAGCCACCACCGGAGCCACTCCTCTGCGAAGACCCGCGACCAGCACCACCTCCACCCCCGCCGCCTCCTCCGCCTCCGCCGCCTCCGCTACTGCCGCCGCCTCCACCTCCGCCTCCGCCGCCGCCACCTCCGCCACCCCCGCTCCCACTGCCACCGCCGCCGACACCTCCGCCTCCACTGCCGCCACCGACTCCTCCACCCCCACCTCCACTCCCACCGCCACCCCCACTCCCCCCACTGCCGCCACCTCCACCTCCACCGCCCCCGCTCGTTCCTCCAGCGCCCTTGCCCCCCTTGCCCTTGCCAGAGCGGCGTCTCCCACTAGGGGCAGACGCCACACCGACCGACTCAAGACCAAGGAGGTCGGCCGCAGCAGCAGAGGCAACAGAGGGCAGAAGGGGGGAGGGGGAACACCCCTCAAAGATGGGGGTGCGCGGGTCACCACGAGAGGCCCCTACAGCGACTATGCTCTTCTCGGCCGCTAGGAGGGACTTCTCGAGGAGGTCAACAGTGAGAGTGGTGGGACAGACAGAGAGAAAGTGGTCCCTGACTACGCGAAGGGAGTCAGGAAGGCGAGTGACTATGTAGTAAAGAGTGATGTACATGGGGGGGGGGTTCTTGGCGCAGAAGTCAGCAGGGAGTGCAGCGCGGTAGCGAGTGTCACTAGTGCGGAGGTACGTAATGAGGTCAGCGACTGTGGGAAAGGCAGCAAGGTCAGGAAAGAGGTACGGTAGCATGAGACGGCTCAGTGCAGCAGTGGCAGGGGAGGAGTAGCGCGCAACTACAGCGTCGTACAAGGTCTGAGCACTCTTGTACTGACTAAAGTGTGCACGCTCGGAGGTAGGGAGGTGGCGACGCACTGCAAGACGTGCAGCAGCGTCGCGCGTGGCCCACTGGGAGCGAACAGTGGCGTCGGCGTCAGCAGCAGGGGCAGTGGAGGCGCCAGAGGTGAGGTCAAAGAGAGAGAGACCATCTGCCCTATCGCACTGTAAGAACAGCTGCAGGTCATCCACCCAGACCTCAAAGTCAATGGCCCGACCCTCAGCGTCAAAGACTAGAACACTAGGGGTAGCCATGACCCTAGACGACTGGCAGCGCAAACAGTAGGGTGAGGGCAGTGCAGTGAAAGGGCGCTGTGCTCACCAGACTGGACAGGTCGGGCGGCCCGGAAGGAGGGCGGCGCGGCGGCTCGGCGGCTCGGCGGCTCGGCGGCTCCGCTGCTGGGCGGCACGGCTGCTGGGCGGCTCGGCTGCTGGGCGGCTCGGCTGTTGAGCGGCTCGGCTGCTGGGCGGCTCGGCTGCTCTGCTGTCGGGCGGCTCGGTTGTGTTGCTGAGGGGCAGCACGGCTCGGGCTGCTCGGGCGGTGCGGGCGGCTCGGGCGGCTCGGGCGGCTCAGCTCCTCAGCGGCACAGGCGGCGTGGGGACCGAGACGGCGGCGCGCGGCTGGGACGGGCGGCGCACGGGCGGCGTGGGGCCGGGACTGCGGTGCGCGGCCGGGACGGGCGGCTCACGGGCGGCGTGGGGCCGGGACGGGCGGCGCGCGGGCGTCGAGGGGCCGGGACGGGCGGCGCGCGGGCGTCGAGGGGCCGGGACGGGCGGCGCGCGGGCGTCTAGGGGTCGGGCCGGGTGGCGCGCGGGCGTCTAGGGGCCGGGACGGGCGGCGCGTGGGCGTCGAGGGGCCGGGACGGGCGGCGCGCGGGCGTCTAGGGGCCGGGACGGGCGGCTCGCGGGCGTCTAGGGGCCGGGACGGGCGGCTCACGGGCGGCGAGGGGCCGGGACGGGCGGCGCGCGGGCGTCGAGGGGCCGGGACGGGCGGCGCGCGGGCGTCTAGGGGCCGGGACGGGCGGCGCGCGGGCGTCTAGGGGCCGGGACGGGCGGCGCTCGGGCGTCTAGGGGCCGGGCCGGGTGGCGCACGGGCGTCTAGGGGCCGGGACGGGCGGCGCGCGGGCGTCTAAGGGGCCGGGACGGGCGGCGCGCGGGCGTCTAAGGGCCGTGACGGGCGGCTAAAGGGGGCCACTAGGGGCCAAGAGAGAGGGGAGCGCGACTCGGGTAGGGGCAGAGTGCGCTCCGGGCAGGAAAAAAAAAACGGTGGGCCCTAGGAACAGTTCCCACGAGGGAACCTGCTCGATACCATGAGAAGAATGAAGAACGAGGATGAATGAACTATGAATGAGGTGAGTACATATAGAAAACCCTAATTGGGTTGTACCCCCTATGGGATACCCCACTATAGCCTACACAACAGCATAAGCTATATAATGTTCTGACAGTCGCCACGCGCCTACGAGCCACCGTCGCAAGAGGAAGGGCCCACGGGCCCAGCTGTCACCTGGAGTTCATTCTGCGAGACCGCCCAATACAGCACGTGGGATGCGTGGTGCGCAGGGCTTTGGGCGCGCTTCGAGCCGATCGCGGCTTCTATTTCGGCGCGTCAGAGATTGCGCACTTGGCGGCAGCTTGGATCGGTTCAAGACTATACGAGTGGTTTTCTCGCATTATGCGAGCAAGTCGGCTACATGCACGAAGCGGAGCGGGTGGACCGTTACGTCGGAGGGCTGAAGCCGGACATCTCGCACGAAATCATGTTACGCGGGCTCTCGAACTTCAACGAGATTCTCGCGCTCGCCGAGAAAATCGACATTTTACGCCGTCCGAGACCGGGGTCCTACTATGGACATCGTCCTCGGGGACCGATCGAGCACGCCACTGTACACGCTGTTGCGACGAATGCAGCTGCCGCGCCGTTTAAGGGGCGCTGCTTTGCTTGCAACAGGCCGGGCCATCGCAAGAGCGAATGCCCAGAGGAGCTAAGGCGCCGCGGAGCAGAGCAGGGGAGGGAGTCTCCAAAGCAGGGAAACGCCAGCAGTCAGTAGGAATCGGGCCAACTACTGACGAGACTGCCTGCTCGCCCAACCCCACCGACCCTCACCGAGTCACAGTACCGATTCATGCTATCGATCGGACTCGGACGAATAAGGAGGGTACAGCGACGGATTGCCCAGTACTGATCCACGGGAAAATACAGGGAGCAGCAGTGAAGATTTTTATCGACGGAGGAGCAAGCCACAGTTTAGTTAATACCGCAACCGCACGAAAACTGCAGCTGACACTTAGCCGTTGCTTACCGGAGATAGACGCACGCTTAGTCGACGGCACGCCACTGGCCATACGGGAAAAGGTAGAGAGAGTCAAAGTCCGCTGCGGGGGAAATTTCGGGTTTACACAGGAAATGCTCGCAACGACACTGGATGGGCACGATATTTTACTGGGACGTGATTGGTTGCGACGGTATAACCCGCGAATTGACTGGACGACAGGTAGCTGCACCGTGCGAAGTAGTGGTAACTGGGTCGAGCTACCTCGCTGGCAATCGCCCGAGTCTTCAACGGTACACGTCAATGCCATCACAATGAAACGGGCTGTCGCTGCTGGAGCTGACGTGTACGCAGTAGACATCGCAGTAGTAGAGGAAGCAGAGCAGCCGAGTGATTTCAAGAAACTGCTGGCAGCCGTACCGCCCGAATTACAGGAACTGTTGAAACGATACCCCGGGATTTTCCCCGACGACTTACCGGAAGGGCTGCCACCTCAACGAGCACATGACCACCGAATCGAATTAGAACCGGGGGCACACCCAACCGTACAGCGCCAGTTCAGAGTGACACAGCCCGAGCTCGACAAACTAAGGAAGCAGTTAGATTACCTGTTAGAGAAAAAATTCATCAGACCGAGCTCGTCACCGTTCGCCGGACCGATACTATTCACGCCGAAAAAAGACGGGGGTTTTCGCATGTGTATCGACTACAGAGCACTGAACAGGGTAACAGTCAAGTCGCGGTACCCCATTCCCCGCGCCGACGAACTGATCGACCAACTGCGAACAGCACGGGTTTTTACGAAAATAGATTTACGGGGAGGTTACCATCAGATTAGGGTCGAACCATCGGACTGCGCCAAAACAGCTTTCAGGACTAGGTACGGGTCGTTCGAGTACACTGTGATGCCATTCGGGCTGACCAACGCACCGGCGACTTTTCAGATGACCATGAACGAGGCATTTAGGCCGCTCTTAGATAAATGTGTAATAGTTTACCTCGACGACATCCTAGTGTACAGTCGGGATAAGCAGCAGCACTTAGCAGATCTGGAAGCAGTGTTTAAGGTTTTAGACGAGCACAGATTACTGACCAAGGGTTCCAAGTGCGAGTTCTTCCAGGATAGGTTAGAATTTTTGGGGCACGTTATTTCGGAGGCTGGAGTTGAAATCGACCCAAAGAAGCTGGATACGGTACAAGCGTGGCATCCCCCGACGAACATCACGGAGCTGCAGAGCTTTTTAGGGTTCGTTAATTATGTGCGTCGGTTCGTCCCCGATATGGCACGGTTAACTGCCCCACTGACGGACTTACTGCGGAAGGGGGTCGCTTTTACGTGGGGGGAGAAAGAGCATGCTGCCTTCTCTGCCCTGAAAAATGTTCTCTGTTCCCCGCCCGTTCTGCGCATCGCCGACCCACACCGCCCATTCGAAGTAGTTACCGACGCAAGCGATATCGCCATCGGAGCCGTACTGCTACAGGATTTCGGCAATGGCCTACAGCCTATCGCATACGAGTCACGAAAACTGCATCCGCCCGAGAAAAATTACCCGATACACGACCGCGAAATGCTTGCGATCGTGCACGCGTTCAAAGTATGGCGCTGTTACTTGACTGGCGCGGACGTGACAGTACGGACAGACCATAAATCACTACAGTACCTTCGCGCACAGCCACACCTCAACCCGCGACAGATTCGCTGGCTCGATTTCCTCGAGTCCAACTTTCACTACACGGTCACTTACAAAAAGGGAGCCTCGAACATCGCCGACGCACTGACCCGCCCCACTGCCCAGATCCACGCAATACTACTCGCCCAGACAAGCCCGCTACTGACAGGCCTATTCACCCACGGGTACCAAACGGATCCATTCTTCACAGGAGGACATTCGCAGCAGTTCGCAGCAGCAAAGGGAGTCTATTACGTAAAAACCGGGATTTTCCGCATTTGGGTGCCTGGGTATACACTGCTACGGGAATTACTGTTACAGGAGGCACACGACGGAGTTACCTCGGGGCATTTCGGAGTAGAAAAAACACGGCAGTAGCTGCAGCGGTATTATTACTGGCCCGAAATGTTGACCGACGTACAACGACACGTGGCATCGTGTCCCACTTGTCAGCTCATGAAATCATCACGACAGCGGCCGGCGGGACAGTTGCAGCCGATACCACCCCCAGAGCGTGCTTGGCAGCAGGTGACGATGGACTTCGTCACGGGGTTACCAGCTGGGGCGAGTGGGAACGACGCGATCCTGGTCGTCGTCGATCGACTGACGAAAATGGCACATTTCGCAGCCTGCAAAAAATCAATCACAGCCGAAGAAACAGCACGCCTCTTCATCTCCACCGTCGTTCGACTGCACGGGATACCAGCCGCGATCATCAGCGACCGCGACACGAAATTCACCAGCAACTTCTGGCGGAACCTGTGGCAGCAGTTCGGCACGCGACTACAGTTCAGTTCATCATACCACCCCGAAACCGACGGACAGACAGAACGGACAAATCAGACCATGGAACAGCTCATCAGGGCCACGTGTGACGACCCGACCACGTGGGAACAGCAACAGCCACTAATCGAATTCGCGTACAACAACTCGCCATCCGCCACGACCCAACAGTCACCATTTTACCTAAACTACGGACAAGACCCGACAGTACCCATGACCCCGAACCCCGACAACCCAGTACCACGAGCACAACAGTTCGCCGAAATATTACAAGCAGCACGGACCCGAGCAGTAGACGCAATAAAAAAATCGAACATCATCGCTAAACGCAACGCCGACCGCCACCGCAGACCCGTCACTTACCAGCCCGACGACTTAGTTTTACTTGACACTCAGAACCTCCGACTGCCCATCACCCCGAAACTCCGCCCCCGATACTGCGGGCCATTTCGCATAAGCCACATGCTTACACCCGTCACCGCCCACCTCCTCCTCCCTGCTGACTGGTACGTCAGCCCCCCATTCCACGTCAGCCTACTTCGCCCTTACGTCCCGTCCACGAGCCAATTGCCACGCAATCGCCCGGCCAGCATGACAAGACCACCAACTGAACCAATCATCACCCCCGAGAAAATCCTGAGTCACAGAGTTCGCGACCCTCGAGGAGCCCGAAGGATCGAGTTCTTACTCCGCTGGAAGGACCGTACACCCACCGAAGACAATTGGGTTCCCCTGGACAGAATCGAAAACCACCCCGTCCTCACCGAGTATCTGCGCAGCCGAAATTTCAGGGATGTACACGCACTTTCGTAAGGAGGACCTCCTTAGGGGGGGGGGTAGTGTAAGGAAAATTCCTTTTCCTTACTTCGCATCCCTGCTCAACGCGTACATCACTGTAGCACCACTGTCAGCACCGTTACCACTCGCAACCCTCGCATCGACAATCCGCCCGCCACCTTCGCACATCGCACCCCGACCTCACGGCTCGGCGGGTAACCCGCGCTCCGGGCCTCCGCTTCGACACTTTTTCCCAACCTCAGTCCCAGGCCCGTCGCGCGACAACCACAGTCCATTACCGTTACCACTGTAGTTTCGCTATATATTCTTCGCTCATGCCTTCGCTCATTTGGACTCTTGCTTCGATAGTGCAATTCTCGTTCGTTCACTCGATTGCACTCGTAACATTATACCACTAGAAACAACTCTACGCAACCCTTCCGACGTAGACGTCGAGCCTTGTTTTCTATGTTCCGCCAGCCTTAACAGCGCTTGTCGTTCTCTAAGCCACCCCGTTTTTTTTTTGTTCTCGCTTGTCCGCCAGCTTTAGTGTCGCTTGCCGTTCGCTAAGCCGCCTCGTACTGCCAGCCGCTGTTGCGCAGCGCCCTCCCCTCCTCGTCGACCCGCCCGCGCGTCTGCGTCATCGAAATCGACTGGTCGTCCACAGGCGCGAATTAAATTAGTTTTGGATTGTCTCACATCCGCGAGATTTACTAATCGCTTGCCAGGTGATTTACTGCCATTTTGTGCGTCCGCACCGTCAGTTTCGGCGCGCTCAGCAAGGGGAGGTGTGGATTGACGCAGAGACGGCTCGCCTTTCCCCGCCATGGTGCGAGTTACCCTTCACCACACTGGTGCGCGCTATTCTTCCGAGCCTTGCTGCGCGCTACCTCTCATACCACATTCCCTCCATATCCAAGTCTCTCCGCACCCACCCGTCTTCCCGCCCCCCCCACCCGCCGCCACACAATCGTCTCTCTGCTGCATCTCACCGTCTGCTCCCCGCGCGCGCCACCTCGCAGGTGACGGACACGCTCATTCTGAATCCGTCGGGGCAGCTGGTGGGGGTGATCGGCGTATCGGCGGACATCAGCGACATCAAGCGCAAGGAGGGCGAGATCCGCGCGCTCAACGCAGCGCTGAGGAGCACATCGTGGAGCGCACGGAGCAGCTGCAGCGCAACAACAGGTGCTACGGCGAGAAATGGAGGCGCTCCTGTCTGCGGGGAGCACATGCAGCGATGCATCAAGGTGAGGGGCGGTCATGTCACGAGTTACTACATCCACCTTCGTTGCTGGAAGAATCACAGAAGACGCGAAACGAAGAGCTGCGGTACGGTGCCACCCACTTGTACCGATCTCTCTGACCTGTGCGCATGGCGGCAGGACTTGGAGCAATCGAGCAGCCGCATATGACAGCAGTCGCTGGTGCTGGAGCGGATGGTGGCGGAGCTGCGCGATTCGCGCTCGGAGGCGGAGTCCGCCAACCGCCTCAAGTCACGGTTCCTGGTGTCCATGAGCCACGAGAACCGTACCCTCATGAACAGCGTGCTCGGTGAGATAAGCACTTCACGATTGAGTTTACCCCAACTTGGACTTTTGCACGCATGCTCACGGGCTTGCGCTCACGCGCTCCTCGTAGACTTTTGCCTTGCCGTATTCTGTGTTCCTACCCTCATCTGCCCTTCACTGCCCAGGCATGACGCGGCTGCTGCTGTCGACGCCGCTGTCAGAGGAGCAGCACTGCTTCGTGGAGATCGGACACCCGGCAGCCGACACGCGCTGCTGGCCATCTGGATCTGAGCAAGAACGAGGCGGGCGAGCTGGAGATAGGCACAGCGAATCCGGCGTCACCGCGTGCGTCGAGGACAGCGTCATCCTGCTCGCGGTCAGTGCTCGCTTGCTCTGGATCTCTCAACGCTCCTCTGTTGACTCGCAATCATCGGTAGCTCCCCCACCCAGATCCCTCGTCGTGCTGCCACCCTCCCATTCCCATCTTGTTATCGCTCTCCGTTCTCTCTCCCCCCCTCTCCCCCTCTCCCCCCTCCACCCCGCATCCCCTCACCCTCCCAGCTGCCCCCCTTACCTGGAGTGTGGTGGCGGCTCTGCCCCGCCCAGTGCACCAGATCACCCTCAACCGCCTCCTCGCCTTCTCCTGCGAACCTTGCCTCCTCCGGATACTGCTCACGTATGTGCCATGGGTTGGGATGGCATGGGTGGCGTGGGGTGGCATGGGATGTCATGTGGTGGCATGTGGTGGCATGATGGGGCACGGAACATGATGTGATGGCATGGCGTGACGTGATGTGGTGGGCCACAGTTGAGGTGTGTGGCATGGTGCATGTAGGTGGCATGGCGAGGCACGTGGGGCATGGCGAGGCGAGGCCTGTAGAAGAATGCCTTAGCAACGCAAATTTCATGCCTGCAGCTGGCAGTGCAATTCAGTGTTTTCACTCCTGCCCAATCACCTTTCTGCTTCTTCCTCCCGCTCTCTCCCCTCATCCCCCACTCTCTTGCCCCTGTGACCCCGCAACCTGTGTGCGTGGCATGGGAGCAGTGAGGACAACGTGGTGAATCAGAGACCACGATGCTAGCGCACATGGGGTATGAATGCACCGTCGCTGCCAACAGCCAGGATGCCATCCGCGGCCTGCAGGCACACTCCTTCGACATTGTGCTCATGGACGTGCAGGTGAGCGGTGCAATGCGATGAAGCGGTAGCAGCAGCTGCATCACTGGCAGCAGCAGCATCACTGGCAGTAGCAGCCATTGTTGTCCCCCCCACCTTCTTCCGCTCCTCCCTTCCTTACCTTCCCTTTCCGCTCCCGCCCCTCCCTCTGCTTTCCCCTCCACCTCCCCCCCCAAAACCACCCTTTCGCTCATCATCATGTGCTGGATGACTTGTATCTGGACCTCGTTGACAGGTTCTATTCAATCAATCAACTGTGATGAGGGGAATGAGGCATCAACGCGGGCAATGAGACAGCGGGGAGCATCGGGGGAGGCAGCGACGGGGGGAATGGGGGAGCATCGGGGGAGGCAGCATCGGGGGGGAAGGGGCAGTAGCTGGGGAGGCAGCATCGGGGGGAAAGGGGCAGTAGCTGGGGAGGCAGCATTGGGGGGAAAGGGGCAGTAGCTGGGGAGGCAGCATTGGGAGGATCTGACAGCTAAAGTGGAGGCATCAACGGGGGGAGGGGGGAGCAGTAAGGGAGGCATGACAGGGGGATGAGGGAGCAGTGGGGCCGGCAGCGATGGGGGACATGAGACGGGGGGGTACCAATGAGGGAGATGTGGGAGCAGAGTGGGAGGAAGTGCTGGGGGATGTGGAAGCAGAGGGGAAGGCAGGCAGTGATGGGCACATTCTACTGCTATGATGCTCCTCTGATGCTTGAGGCTCCCCGCCTCCCCCTGCACTACGGTAAATAGGGAAGAGCATGTACCAAGTTTTTGGAAGCCGATCGGTTGCCCATGCGGGCAAGACACAAGGATGGGGAGTATTTGTAGGCTTTATCCTGTAGGGCCGGGATGCACCTCTGAAATTTTGTGTTTGAATTGCGCCTGTGTGACTGTTAGCTAATTTTGATCGTATAAAACTGATTCACAATCTAAAAAGCACATGCAATAGAATGCCATGCTGCTGGTAGACAAACATGACAATACAAAATGCTTCTCAAACAGTGAACGCAACGGAATGGTTGGAATAGAAACGAATGGGGTACAAATAAGCAACCCTAGAAGCTGTACCCCCTAGAGTGCAACTCACTACAGCCTATCACATCAATGTGCAACATTTGACACACCCCCATAGGCTAAGTGAGGGACATCAAAGCAAGCAAGGTGAACAAACGGTCACAAGACCAGTCAAAGCAAGAACCAAGGCAAGCTCAGGGTGGATCTCAAGGACACCACACAAATTCTGAGCGCAAGCAAGCGGCCACAAGGCCAGTTCAAGAGTTCACTAGGATATAAATACAAAGCACAACGAGCAGAGCAAGCAACAGGACTACAGCAACCGAGGGCCTACCTCAACAAGCCCCAACTGCACACAGAACCTGTGGTGGTCACCAAGCGCCAAGGCCTTGGTGAAGACGTCTGCAGTGTTGGCCTCTGAGGCCACAAAGTCCAGGCGTGCCTGACCGCGTCGCTGCAGCTCTCGCAGGAGGAAGTACCTCACGTCAATATGCTTCACTCTGCTCTCCAGTCGAGGCTCTCGACACAGGAGGATCATGGCCTTGTTGTCAGCGTACAAGGTCGGTGCAGAGCGAGGCCGCTCACCAAGGTCTGCGAGCAAGAAGGTCAACCAGCGAAGCTCCTGTGCCGCCATGGCACCCGCGTAGATCTCTGCCTCTGCACTGGAAGTAGCCACAGACGACGACCGTGTAGACCTCCACGACACAGCACCAGCTCCCAGACTGAAGCAGTAACCCTGAGTCGAGCGCTGAGTCTCCACGTCGTCAGCGTAGGAAGAGTCACAGTGACCAGTCAACACCACTGGCTGAGTCCCTCCAAGCACAAGCCCCATGTCTGATGTAGTCGCCAGGTACTTCGCCACCCTCACAGCAGCTGTCCAGTGGACAGGGCGGTGTCTCCCAGTCGCAACAAAGCGAGAAAGGATGCTGAGGGGAAAGGCGAGGTCCGGTCGAGTACAAGTCATCAGGTACATGAGGCAGCCCACCAGCTCTGCGTAGGGTCCACTGGACTCAAAGGGCTCGTCAGGAAAGGGGCCCGTGAGTCTGTGGTCAACAGCAAGAGGAGTGGGCTGTGTGGTGGAGAACTGGAAGTCGAACCGCCGAAGGACCTGCTGCACCATGTGTGACTGCGTCAGTGTGATGGTGCGAGCGGCTCTGTCCCGGGTGATCTGCAAGCCAAGGTAACGCTGCAGCTCACCCAGGTCAGTGCACTTGTGTCTCTTCTGCAGTTCGGACTTCACCTGAGCTAGGGCTGCCCTGTCTGCTGTAGCAAACACCAAGTCGTCGACGTAGACAAGGATAAAGAAAGGAGTAGAACCCGCTCGAACAAACAGCGACGGGTCGGCGGAGGACGGGCTGAACCCAAGGTCACGAAGCGTGGAGCGAAGAGTGTCGTGCCACTCACGGGGCGACTGTCGGAGACCGTAGACTGGTCGCCTCAGGCTCCACTGGGTCCCAGGTGGGAAGGTGTCAGGGAAGCCAGGAGGACGGCGCAGCCAGATCTCCTCGTGCAGTCGGCCCTGGAGGAACGCAGTGGAGAAGTCGAGGGAGTGCAGCTCGTAGTCTCGCTGCGCTGCTATGTGGAGTAACACCCGAAGAGTAGTCATCTTCGGGGCCGGGGCGAAGTTCTGGAAGAAGTCAACTCCCTCACGCTGACTGAAGCCCCTAGCCACGTAGCGCGCCTTGAACACCGGCGGTGCTCCAGGCGGCCGCTTCACCTTGAAGAGCCACATGCCATCGACTACGTTCGCCCTGGGAGGGGGAACTGCGTCGACGTAGGTGCCTGTGGACCTCCAAGACGCCAACTCTGAGTCCATAGCCGCTTTCCACTGAGAGGCCCACGCCCCTGACACTGCCTCGCGGTAAGTGCGAGGAGTCGGTATGTCAAGGGCGTCGGGGTCTCCCTCAGGGGAGAGCAGCATGGCACACACAGAGGGAGAAGCGGCTGCCCAGTACTCCAGCTCAGACTCTCTGTCCTCTAGGACGTCACAGCCAAGGGCAAACCCACCCCCGACGGACAGAGGACGGTAGGGAGGAGCTGGCACCACACGGGTGGCGTAGTCAAGGCGACTGGCGGCAGCAAACTCAGCGACAGCGGCAGTGAGAGTCGAGGCAGACGACGGAGGGAAATGAGAGTCGGTGACAAGAGTGGCGAGGACACGTGCGGCAACAGGACGAACAGCGCGGTAGTAGTCAGAGATAGGAGTGGAGGGGGCTGTGACAGAGGACGGAGGAGGAGACGGGAGAACGGACACAGGAGAAGGAGAACGACGACGAGACGAACAAAGGAGGGCAGTGTGGAGGTCAGTAACAGGGGACGAGTGACGAGCACGCGGAGGACAACGGGTGATCAAGTCCCGACGGACAGAAGGAGGAGGAGACTGAGGAGGAGGAGAAGACCAGACCGCCGGACGGTCGTCAGGAGGAGGCAACGGAGGAACAAACACAGGAGGAGACGGGGAGCGGACAGAAGGAGAGGAGGAAAGGCCAAGGGCCCGCAGGCCACTCACAGGTGGGAACAACTGCCGCTCCAGAGGAAGCTGCGGGGGCGGCTGCGGCTGCCGCTGCTGCGGCTGCGGCTGCTGCTGCTGCTGCTGCTGCTGCTGCAGCTGCGGCGGCGGCGGCGGCGGCTGCGGCTGCTGCTGCTGCTGCGGCTGCTGCTGCTGCTGCTGCTGCTCCTGCTGCTGCTCCAGAAGGTCCAGCACCCGCAGCTCCTGCCGCTCCCTCTCCAACCGCTCCTGCTCCTCACGCTCACGCCGACGGGCAGCCTGGAGACGCGTGTCGTGGCGGTGGGGAGGCGGAGTGGACTCCGCAGAACCAGGGTCTCCAGCTCCAGCCTCCTCAGACTCAGCACCCCCAGGACCAGCACCGCCAGTGCCAGGACCTCCAACTCCAGCACCCCCAGAACTAGCACCGCCAGTGCCAGCACCTCCAACTCCAGCACCCCCAGAACCAGCGCCACCTGCGCCAGCACCCCCAGCTCCAGCACCCCCAGAGCTAGCGCCACCTGCGCCAGCACCTCCAGCTCCAGTACCCCGCGACCGAGCACCCCCAGCGGCTGCACCTCCAGCTCCAACACCAACAGAGTCCACAGTAACCTGTCGCGGAAGTGCCGAAGGCTGCTGAGGGGACTGTGAGGAGGACTGCGGGGAGGGAGACACTACCTGACGCGCGACCGAGGGTAGAGGGGTAGCGTGGGACACACCAGACGGGGCAGGACCAGGGGGGGGGCGGGGGTACCGGAGGAGCGGGAGCAGGAGGAGGAGAGGGTGCGAGGAAAAGAGGCGGAGGGGGTACCGGGAGACCTCGACAGGGGTACCGGGTGTAGTAGGACACGGACTCGTCAAACCGGACGTCACGGGAGTCTAGGAACTGGTGGAGGGGAGGGTGGTAAAAGGACCAGTCGGCAGAGTCCACTGGGAAACCAAGGAAGACACAGGGGACGGCGCGTGCCGAGAGCTTGTCCGCGGAGGTGTCGCGAACAAGCGCAAGGCAGCCCCAGACTCGAAAGGCCGACCCGACACCAGGGGAACCAGTCCAAGGACTGGTCGGTGAAGCCTCGGGCCGCGAGACACGCGGCTGGAGGTTCAGCTGGTGTGCGGCGTAGCGAACCGCGTGGGGCCACAGAAAATGGGGCGCACGGGCATGGATCATGGACGTGCGGGCGATGTCCATGACCAAGCCTATGCGGCGCTCAGCAACCCCATTCTGCTGTGGGGACTCAGGCAGCGTCCAGGACTGGGTGATGCCCTGTTCGCCGCAGAATCCGCCGAGAATGCCGGAGCGAAACTCGCCCCCACGGTCGGAGTGGAGACAACTGACTCGACGACCACGAGTGCCCTCAGTGGCTAGAAGCCACCTGATCAGCGTAGCAGTCACCTCAGACTTCTTCGCAAGAGGGAACACTGTGGTGTACCTGGAGAAGTCGTCGACGACCACCAGAAAGTAACGCTCCCTCCCAGACCCCTGCGTCGGGGCAGGGCCCCAGACGTCCAAGTGGAGAGTCTCGAAGGGAGCGGTGGCCGGACGAAGGGAGGAGGAGTGGGGAGTGGCGCGTAAGCGACCAGCGACGCAAGGAGAGCAAGGAGGGGCAAGCGAGAGAGGGAGCGACGGGAAGGTGCGTGGGAGACCTGTGACGAGTCCCTGACTGAGCATGCCACGAAGGCGAGGGATCGACGGGTGGCCAAGACGGTGGTGCCACAGGACGGTGCTGTGGGCGAGAGAGCGACAGGAGCAAGACGCGGCGACTGGACTGGACACAGCGACAGGACTGGACACGACTACCTGGCTAGACACAGCAACTGGACTGGGGACCTGGGCCGGAGGGGACGCAATGACCTGAGGGGAGGACGCGACCGGGGAGCGCTCGGTGTGGAGAACGTAGAGACCGGAGCGGGGCTCCCTGGTGAACGTGGCCAGAACAGCACCTGTGGTAGCGTCAGTACAGACTGCAGTCCGCCCACCCCCCACGAAGGTAACTGTGATCCCCCTGTCCTGGAGGTATCCAACACCCACCAAGTTCCGAGTGAACGAGGGGATGTGGAGGCCACGCAGGACACCAGAGGGGACCACAGGGCACGGGAGGGTGGTGGAGCTACGCGCAACGGCTGGTCCAGAGGTAGGATCAGCCAGAGCCACCGACACAGGTGTGAGCAGTGGCGTAAGGGTCGTGTGGTCGCGGAAGAAGCACTGAGACGCGCCCGAGTCCAGCGTGAACGAAAGAGAGGCCTCAGCCGGTGGGTCACCTGACCCAGTCGCTACACAAGCACCTAGAGCAGCAACACAAGCACCTAAGCTAGACAGGCACAAGGCTACACTAGCAGGAGGCAAGCAGGCTAACCTACGAACACGCGAGCACCCAGATCCATCAGCACTAAAGTCAGCATCAACATACAAAGCATGCTGACGCGCATCGTCCATGGACAAAGCAAATACATCAATCTTACGGGCTAACAGACGAGACCAGCGAGGCGTGACCGCCAGAGGGCCCCAACGAGCCCGGTAGAGGTCGTCGAGGCGGCGGAAGCACCGCGCGGCAGAGTGGTCGTCGCGACCACAGAGACAGGGGCTACCCGGCCCGGTGACGCACCAGTGGGTGCACGGGCCAGCGTCACGGCGAGGGGGACGAGGGGCCCAGCTGGAAGTACTGCTGCTGCGGCTGGTGCTCCCAGGGCCTCCCGGACCCCACTGCGGCGGGGGACCCCAGTGCTGCTGCGGACCCCACTGCAGCGGGGGCCCCCACTGCTGGAACTGCTGCGGCGCCTGCTGGTGGTGCTGTCCCTGCTGCTGCTGCTGTCCCTGCTGTGGCAGGTGCTGCTGTGGCTGCTGCTGCTGGGGGGAACGCCCCCACCGGTCGGGCCACCACCTGTGGGTGGGCCTGTCTGTCCAGCACCTCCTCCAAGCCCCCCTCCCCCAGGTGCACCACCGCCGCCGCCGCCGCCGCCTCCGCCACCACCGGCGCTCCCACCTCCACCGCCACCTCCACCGCCGCCTCCACCGCCTCCACCTCCCCCCTTCCCGCCCTTCTTGCCACTCTTGCCCCGTTTCTGCCAGTCTGCGGCAGAAACAGAAGCGGTGTCCTCAGAGACCGACACAGCAGCAGAAGCGCGAGTAGAGGTGAAAGTGGGAAGCTGAGGGGCGGCACACCCCGCAAAGAGACGGGGGGCCACCGCATCAGTGGCGGAGGCAACGGTGAGGAGGCTGCTCTCGATGGTCCCGAGAGCAGTCTGAAGGAGGTCTATAGTGAGCTCAGTGGGGTGCTTCTGAAGAAGCGCGTCGCGGGCAGTGGCAAGGCGGTCAGGGAGGCGGGTGACTAACCAATGCACAGTGAGCCACATGGGGGGGGGAGCAACAAGGAGCTGTGCGTCGGTACAGGCAGCACGGAAACCGGCGTCAAGCGAGCGGAGGTGAGTCACGAGATCGGAAACAGTCGCAAACGAGCCTAGGTCGGGAAACACAAACGGCATGAGGAGGCGACTGAGGGAGGCAGAGGAGGGGGTGGAGTAGCGGGCAACAATAGCATCCCACACCCCCTGGGCTGTCTCCACCTGGTCAAAGTGGGCGGCCTCAGTCGGGGGGAGAAGCTCCGACAGTGTGAGAGCGGCGGCAGCGTCACGCGAGAGCCACACGTCCCTGGCCAGGACCCGACGGTCGTACTCCGCCTGGGCCGTAGGGGTCGGCTCCGGGGTGGTAGGCAGGGCGGCGGGGGACGGGGGGGCCTGTAGGGCACCAGACGCGTGAGCCCACAGAGTGGCGCCGTCCTGTCGCTGGCTGGTGAGGAAGCGCGTGGTCTGGCGCTGCCAGGTGCCGAACTCTACCGGGCGTCCCTCCGCGTCGAAACGGAGGCGACGAGACTCCATAACGGAAGACATGCTCGAGGCGGCTGGAGCACGGCGGAGGCTGAGCTAAGAACGAGGAGGATGGCTACTGAGGGCGAGAGACGCCAGGTGGAACGCTACGAGTGAACCGATAGCGGAAGGAGCAAACGAGGTGAGGCGGAGAACGGCTAGGGACGCCAGGGACGGAGCGACTAGGAGCTAGGGAGGATTCGGCGCTACGGCTAGCTACCGGAGGTATGAGCGGCTGCCAGCCGCTGAGGTGAAGGCCAGTGACCAGGAGAATGGGGAGGGCCCGGGAAACAGGGCGGAGGAGGGGTGAAAACGGTCACGTGCCGAGGGTAGGTGCGGATCGGGCGGGCTAGGGTGATGCTGACGGTGGGAATGGGCGGGAGGGCGGTTTTGACGGTGGGAATGGGCGAGAGGGCGGTTTTGACGGTGGGAATGGGCGGGAGGGCGGTTTTAACGGTGGGAATGGGCGGGGAGGGCGGTTTGACGGTAGGAATGGGCAGGGAGGGCTGTTTTGACGGTGGGAAAGGGCGGGGGGAGGGCGCGACGGTATAGGACTGGGGCGTGGGCGACGGGCTAGGCGCGGAGGGCGAGGGGCAGGGCGTAGGGGCGCCGCGACGAGCTGGGGCAGCGCCTACGGGCTACGCGTTGGCTAGGGGCAGGGCGCACGGGCGCCGCGACGGGCTGGGGCAGGGCCTACGGGCGTCGCGACGGGCTGGGGCAGGGCCTACGGGCGTCGCGACGGGCTGGGGCAGGGCCTACGGGCGTCGCGACGGGCTGGGGCAGGGCCTACGGGCGTCGCGACGGGCTGGGGCAGGGCCTACGGGCGTCGCGACGGGCTGGGGCAGGGCCTACGGGCGTCGCGACGGGCTGGGGCAGGGCCTACGGGCGTCGCGACGGGCTGGGGCAGGGCCTACGGGTGCCGCGACGGGCTGAGGCAGGGCCTACGGGCGTCGCGCGGGCTAGGGGCAGGGCGCGGGCTAGGCGCGCGAAGGGGCGCGTTAAGGGGGGCGGGCTGAGGGCCACGCTAAGGGGCGCGGGCTAGGAGCGCGAGTGCGCAACAACCTCGGAGGGCGCGGAGGGTGCGGAGGGCGCTAGGCGCGACGGAGGGCGCGGAGGGCGCTAGGCGCACGGAGGGCTAGGCTAGGAACGTAACTACTCGTGATACCATCTCAAACAGTGAACGCAACGGAATGGTTGGAATAGAAACGAATGGGGTACAAATAAGTAAATCTAGAAGCTGTACCCCCTAGAGTGCAACTCACTACAGCCTATCACATCAGTGTGCAACATTTGACAATGCTGCCTATAATGAGTGGATGTTCTTATAATGGTTGTTGTTTCATTGTCACAAATTCTATATTACAATTTACAAGTAAAAAGTATTAACTATTGTGTTTCTTACTGCACACAAATGTTACACAACTTTATACAGAAACAAGTTACCCCCTGTCGTGGCTCCCCTAGTGGCGGAAAGGAGTGTTTGTAGCAAGATGTGGGTGTGCAAAAACTATGCGCGAGGTATGCAGCAACTATCCCCCAGCACTGATCCACTTAATGTCACAATGTTCCGTTTGGCATACTTTGAACTATGTTACAACATTCTTTTAGCATACTTTTTTGGGGCCGAAATTTCGCGCAAGTTGCGCGAAGCAGGATAGCTGGGAATCAGGTGTTGCGATCAGAAGTTGATCGTTCTCAGGATCACCTCGGGATGGTTCGCACACTTCTAGTCTAGCGGTGGTGGGCCCTTGACCTCAATAGCAGAGTGAATGTAAATGCTTGAGATAATAAAAACATGCAGTACAAGGAATATAAATAAGAGTACAAGGGAATTCGAAACGTCCTAGCTAGCCATGTACTCTAAGGGGTACATTCCCTTATTGCATCGAGAAACCAACCGTGCGACTCCAGGTGGTTACGAAACCGTTCGGGCAGAATCCTCGCCACTGCTGCTGCCTGATGCTGTCTGCCCGACGGTCCAGATGCTTCTCGTAACCGTGTGACCCTTCGCGTCACTTGCGCCCCTTCATCTTCAGTCTCGGTAGTGCATGCTGCGTTTGCTGCGGTGAGGAGTGCACAATAGTATTTCAGTAATTACTATTCGTAACATCAGGCTATTGATTGTCGTCATGTGACTTAGTGGCCTGAACGAGGCTGAACTGGCAGAGAAGAAGCGACGGTTGCCATTGCTGCGATCAGTTGAAGCCGACTAGAAGTCTCTTCAGACTAACCATTGCTTCTATGATCTATCCCATGATCCCATCATCTCTGGCCCTGTTGTGTTGGCGCATAAGGGGTGCTCAGCCCCAACGCTGAACATTTTCGGAATGCGCATAACAAGGCTTAAAGCCCACATCGAGCCTCTGGTGCGGGAGTTGTGCGCGCATCACTCATGCGTGCGCAAGAACGCATAACTCTCTGTGCGCTGAGAAAATTCCACGAGCTTGGTTTCACTGGCAATTTTCCCGCATGGCCTGTGCGAGCCCTATGCGCTCGTCGAGGGGGGAATGAAGAGACGCACAACAAATAACGGGCAGATACAAACGCCCGTTTTGGGGTATTGTTTTGGTGGAATACTCACCCTAAAAAGAATCCAACGGCTAACCAGTAAGACTGCCACATCCAGTGCATCAGTTTGCGAAATTTTGAGTTTTGAAGAGTGCCAGGGCAGAGTGTAACAACATTTTTTTGGGCACACGGGAGAAAAAAGTTAGTATTTTTGTAGATTAGTAAACCCTTCGACGAGGATTCAGGCCCTCCCTTTCTTTCGAGGAAAACGCTGTCCGCAGTACCTGTGCGGCAGCTGCGAATGGCCTGTGCGCCAACAGAACAGGGCCTCTGTTTCGCTTCACGACCAAAATGATCGTGACCAGTGTCCGCGTTTGAAGCATCACGTTGAATAGAAAATAATTCTGTGCAGGCTGGGCGCAAGGGTGCTGCTTTTCATTCAACATTTTCCCTCGAAATTATGTTCCCTGTCAGACGTGACAGTATCGAGCGGCGGGGATGTGTGTGCATGTACGGAGCGGCGGGAGACTTCCACACTTCGCGGAACCTTGAACCTTGATCCTTGGCAACCTGACACCCCAACTCCCCAGACGTCCGTATAACCGTTCTGAACCACATTCAGCCGTGCCGTCGTTTGTCCTGGTTTTTTTCCAAGCTCACCGAGACACAGCCATCCAACTTCTAGGGAAACTAGCACGCAGGTCATTAGCGACAGCATTTCTGATAGCACCTAGTTGATGTTGGGGAAGATTCTTACTGATGACCGCGATAGCGGACTTATTTTTCCGATAAGCGTCTGTAGTTTCTTGCAGTAAGAATGCTCAGCGTTGTTGCTTCCTAGTCACAAACTCCTTTCCTCACCGTCGCACTGTGCGCGTCGCTCAACAGGGACCAGCGACCGTGCGATCGTGGGTCGCAGGATGATGTACCCCAAGGCCGCAGCGCCGGGCGTGGTGCGGCTCGACCAGATACCGCGATGGACGGAGCAGGAGCTCGGCGCGGCGGCGCTCGGAGGCGCGGCGCTGGGCGACATCGCGATCGCGGCGGACCTCATGGGGCTCGAGCCGCCTGGACTAGGAGTCACCGCATTAGACGGAGATCCCGGTGCGTCGGGCGCGGGAGTCGCAGCAGGCGCGCCAAGCTACGCGACGGCGATCGCTTCGACGAGCTCGGCGGGCGACGATGACCCAGGCGGGTTCGACGACCCGCTCTCGGCGCACGGCCTGGAACTCCGCGGCCGTGGCCGCGGATCCGGAGGCGCGCCGAAGTTCCCGGTGAACGCGGAGCTGAACGCGAAGGTGTACGTGTGGCGCGGCGCGCCGTGGGCGCTGGAGGTGGACGCTGTGGTGAACTCGACGAGCGAGAGCCTCGACCCCGCGCTCTCCTCGCCCGGCCTGCACGACGAAGCCGGCCCCGGCCTCGCCGAGGAATGCGCCACGCTGGTCCGTGCCCGCCGCGCCCCGTCCGTTCCTTCCCTGCTGCTGCTGATGCTGCTATGCGTGTCGGGGCTGTCAGTGTCGGGATTTGTTTGCAGGAGTGCGTGGGGCCGAGGGGATATGTGGCTAGTTGCAGTGCACGAGGAAGTGTTGGGAGAGGCACGGGGGTTGGCGGTAAAGGCATTGCGTCGCTGCACGTGCGAATCTGATCGCTCACGCGCATGTCCGTGTGTGTGCGTGCCGTGCTGTGCGCAACGCGTGCAGGGGGGATGCAGAACAGGCGAGGCGAAGATGACGGGCGCGTACGAGCTGCCCGCCAGGTGAACCCCTCTCTACCACTCTCCGCCACGCCGTAACCTCTCCTCGCATTCCCTCACCCGCCTCATCCCCTTCATTTCCCTCACCCCGCTATCCCCCTCACGCCCTGACCCCGCTCTACCGCCCACCTCACCGCCCCCACGTCCGTTCCGCGCGTGTGTGCACGGCATGTGGCAGGCGCGTGATCCACACGGTGGGGCCGCGGTACACGGACAAGTACCAGACGGCCGCGGAGAACGCGCTCAGCCGCTGCTACCGCATCTGCCTCGAGCTGCTGCTTGAGAACGAACTGCGCAGGTGGGCAGGGGGAGGGGGAGTGGGGGGGAGGATTCGAAGGGAATGTGGGAAGAGAGGAAAATGGGTGGGGGTTTGGATGGGAAGTGGCGGGAGGGTAGGGAGAAGGAGGTCAGGAACAGGGGTGATGAGATTCGCTTTAAGCAAAAGCGTTAGTCAAAGTGAGTGAGGTGAGGTGAGGCTAGATGTGTGCTGCTTCTCATGCTTCTCCGTTCTCGTCCCTCCTTCTGGCCACCTTTCTTCCCTATGGTGTTCCCCCCACACTTGGCTCCCGCTCCTTCTTGTCACAATCCTCTCATGGCAGCATAGCGCTGTTGCCCATCTACTCAGAGGCGAAGGGGTATCCCAGGGAGCCCGCTGCTCACGTCGCCATCCGTAAGCCACTCCCCGTCCCCACCGTACCGATTTTTTATTCGACTAGTAACGTCACAATGCTGTACCGTCCCTTGAGTGCCCCTTGCTGCAAGCTTCCTCCTTTACACATCTGTAGCTGTGTCAGAGCACCGGTTCCTAACATCATCCCCTCATTTCAGAGCGTTAACTTGTTCTCACCGTACTGCCACCTTACACCCTCGAGCGCCTCTTCCTCCTCTGCCTGCCCACCTACCCTGTCCTGCCCATCCCTGGCCCCATGTGCCCCATTGGGCCCCCCATGCCCCACAGGCACGGTGAGGCGGTTCTTGGAGAAGCACGGGCGGTGCATGGCGGCGGTGGTGTTCTGCATCCAGACGGACGACGACCACCTCATCTACAAACGGTGCATGCCTCTGCGCTCCTTTACCCCACATGCACTCATGCTCTCCTACCCTCGCCTCCCCTTTTACCCCACACTCCTATCTTGCTTTTCCTGTGTTGCCAATCACCTTATCCCCCTCTCACCGTACGTACTTGCTTCTCGCCCCACAGTCTTGATGTGCTTCCATTCCTCTTCCACTGCCAATCCCACTCCCACTCCCATTCTCTCTCCCACTCCCTCTCCCACCTCCTCTCCCACTCCCTCTCCCACCTCCTCTCCCTCTCCCTCTCCCTCTCCCACTCCCACTCCCACTCCCACTCCCTCTCTTTCTCCCTCGTTCACTCCTCCATGCTCTCCCCACTGCCCCTCGCTCGCCCCGCGCAGGCTGTTACCGCTCTACTTCCCGCGGGACAGCAGTGAGGAGATGGCAGCGCAGGCGCTGCTGCCGGCGGACGTGGGCGATGAGAATGGCGAGATAGTGATCGCGGAGCGCATGATCCGCATCTCCAAGATGCCCGGCCTGCCCCCCGCCTCCACCGCTGCAAACGGGTGCGCGGAAGTACAGCAGTCTGCGCCAGCACCATAACGCATAGAAAACTGTGAAAGCCAGCTGAAACTCACAACACCCACTCGTCTTCCTGTGCCATCTGCTCGCTCCTCTGCATGTCTTCCTTGCTCCCCTTTCTCCCTCCCCTCTTCCCAACCCCCAGCGCGTCCACATCAAGTGCGCTCATCCCAGCACAGCCACCAGGGCAGCTGACACTCTCATCATCCGCGTTCGAAGACTCGCTGCTGGACCCAGCCTTCATCAGCATGGCCAAGGACCCCGACCAGCGCCGTGTGGAGCAGCGCGAGCACGCCGTGGCGTCGGCACAGACGGGGTGGATCTGGCTGTGGGCGCGCTGCCTGGGGCTCGACCTGGGGGACACCGTTGTGTCGCTGCTGACTGCTGGCGAGCAGCTGGCGCTGCACGGGCGGTACCTGGCGCGCGCTGAGAAGCTGGACCTCACTGAAGTGCAGGACATGCGCATCATGTGAGTGGCATGGCAATGCCGTTTGTGAGTGGCACAGTAAAGTAACTCCTCGTCCTGTGAGTAGCACACTCCTGTTTGCTGTAGTGTAGGTTGTGGCTGCTGCTACTGCCAGCTCATCCACACGTGCCGTCCGTCTTCTTCTTATTTGTACCTTTCTCACTCTTTCTCGTGCACGCACGCACACGGAGCACGCAGGTATCGCGGAGGCACGGATTCAGCGGGGCGCAGTGTGATGGTAGTGGTGGGGGCGCACTTCCTCGTGCGGTGCCTGGACCTCGAGAGCTTCATCTTCCACGCCGTCAAGGTCAGTCCCAACCCACGCTCTGCAGGCGCCCCAACATGGCTTGTGAATTGCAGTGGTTGCTTGTGGCCTTTGGTTCTCTCGTTCAAGGAACCTTTCTCAGCTTTCTTTCCTCATGCTCATCTCTGCTTTGTACGATGTACGTACCTCCACCACACCATGCGTCTTCCCCAACAGGAGTTTGAGCCCATTCTTCACCGCCCCTTCACCATTGTTTATTTCCATGCTGCCACAACCCTACCAGCGTGAGTTGTCCCTTCTTGTCAGCTCCTCGTGTGACCCTCCACCTGCCACGCTTCTGATGCCTGACCACCCATGCCTCTTCCACACAGTGCCCCTTTCTATTTGCGCACACGTGTACTCGGTAAATTTGCCATCTCCCCATCTGAACATGCGCCAATGTGTAATGCAATTTGTTGATGTCATCTATGCCATGGGAGATGCATTGTCCCATTGGCTATCCATCCATCCCCATTGCTGGAATTGCCTACGCCATGCAGCATGGCTGATTATGGGTGGATGAAGCGCCTCCTGAATGTGCTCGGACCCAAGTTCAGAACGAACCTGCATGTGAGTTCTCGGGCACTCTGAGTCTGTTGGTTGTGGCGGTGTGGCATGTCACTGGTGGGTTGCTTTATATGTCTTCTCAGAGGGATCACACTAAGCCATGTCTGAGTGCTGGTGTGTTAGTAGCTTTAAGCTCACGTGTTCCCGGCTGTTGTTTGTGTCAGACGGTGTATGCAGTGCATCCAGACATGCGGCTCAAGGGAACTGTGTGGGGCATGCAACTGCTGGTGGACCCACTGGTAAGACGTGCACAAATTGGTAGTCTATATTGTTCTGTGTGCGCTGCATGATCCGATGCAAACATGCATGTGAAATGTTGGATGGTGTAAGCTTGTTTGTGACACGTATATGACTTCAAACATTTTTTTCTTCTTTTCCTTTTATGCATTCAGGTGTTCAAGAAAGTGAAGTATGTGGGCAGATTGCTTGAGCTGTTCAGACACGTATCGCGAGAACAAATAACAATACCAGAGTTTGTCTTTATGTAAGTACACAGCCATTGTGCCTTGCGTACCATCCTCCTCATTGTTCTCGCTGCCTTTCCAGTGTCCACCTCCCGCCTTTGCTGTGCATATGTCTGGTTTGGTTGGTGCCCTTCCTGCTTGTGGGGCCCTTCTGACCATTCTGTTCTACCCATTTTTGCCATGTGGTTCTTTGATTCAGGCATGACGTGGAAGTAAACCCTCAGGATGTGGTAACCATGAGTTTTCAATCAAGGTTTGTTTCTCCACAAGCCCGCCTCCCTGCTCCGGCTTAAAATGCGGTAGATGTTGGCTAGCATGCATGCCAAAAGTGTTACTGCACGATTTGTTTTTCCTGTCCATACAAAAATGATAATTTTTAAACACACGAAGTGTTTTTCAAAATTACGTATTTCGAAAGCGCAGCTGCCTGTAACGCAGATTTGGCATCGTCGAAGCGCGCTAAACGCCCTTCTCCAACTACAAAACGTGGGTTGGAGCTCATTTCCCTCCACCCACGTCTCTCATTTTCCAACGGCTCATGCAACTCTCAGTTCCTCGAGCTCATTTCTAGTTTTCCGTTCAAGCTGGCTAGAACTCGCTCTCTACCGAGAGGCGTTTCACCTTCAACTTTATTAGCTGACATTCTCAACCACAACCGCTCGACTATGGCTGCTACGCCGACACTTAACCGCGCGAACAACACCGTCGTCAACGACTCGAATATTTCCGACACCGATCGTAACGCCCAGGAAATGTCGGGCGAGCGCCGCAACAAGCGCCGGGCAGACGGCGAAACGTCTGCCCCAACAGCTGTCGACGTGCTGCTGGGCGGGCTCGAGGTCAACAAAAACGCCGAGCGGCACCAGCAGCACCCTTCGGCGCCTGTGGCGCCAGTGGCACCCGTGGCACCAGTGGCGAACGGGGCGCCACACGCGACTGACGCGGAGCACGCGCCTGAGGCACACGCGCCCCACAGGCAGTCGCGTCAGCGCCAGAGGCGCCGTACGGCCGCCTCGTCTGACGCGACCGTTGACCCGGACTTGACCCAGACGTTGACCCCGGACCAAGTCAAGGCGCTCCTGTCCCTGTTACAGCATCGACCCGCCAGCGCAATTGAAGCCGAAACTACACAACCGGCGGCATCAATTTCGGCTAAAAACGAAAATTCGAAAAAGGAGAAGGGAGCGAAAGGAGCATCAACACGCCGCCACAACAAGGAGGTAGCTACCAGCGTTCCCGAAGCCGCAGCCGACGACCACGACTATATGGTATATAGTATAAGCATAAGCTATATATATGTTCTGACACACCCCCATAGGCAAAGTGGGGGAGAACAAGGGGTCACAAGACCAGTCACACAAAGCACAGCAAGCTCAGGGTGGATCACAGAGTCACCACACAGTCCGAGCACAACGACAAGGCCACAAGGCCAGTTCACATGCAGGAGTGCACACATATATATATAGAGCTAGACAAGCAAGAGCAGGTATATATATGTGACAGTACAAGCAAGGTCAAAAGGAGAGCAAGTGAGGCAAGACAGGTACAAGACCCAGCTGAGTGCAGAAGCGCTGATGGTCACAAGGCGCAAGTGCCTTGGTGAACACATCAGCAGTGTTGGCCTCAGAGGCCACGTACGCAAGTCGCAACTGACCACGCTGCTGCAGCTCACGAGCAAGAAAGTAACGGAGAGCAATGTGCTTCGTTCTGTGCTCCAAGCGCTGCTCTCGACACAAGGCCAGCATGGCCTTGTTGTCTACGTACAGCACTGGAGGAGAACGAGGCGGCTCTCCAAGGTCAGTCAGCAGGTAGGTGAGCCAGCGAAGCTCCTGTGCAGCCATGGCCCCGGCGTAGATCTCAGCCTCACAACTGGAGCCGAGAACAGAGGACGAGCGTGTAGCCCGCCACGAGACAGAGCCGGAACCAAGACTGAAGGTGTAACCCTGCGACGACCGCTGCGTAGCCTGGTCGTCAGCCCAAGAAGCGTCCGCGTGCCCAGTGAGGACCACTGGACTCCGCCCTCCAAGCACTAGCCCCATGCCCGACGTACTGCACAAGTAGCGCAACACCCTCTTCGCTGCAGCCATGTGCTCTGGTCGGTGTCTCCCAGGAGCAACATAGCGTGCAAGAATGCTAAGAGGGTATGCAAGGTCAGGTCGTGTGCAGGTCATCAGGTACATGAGGCAACCAACAAGCTCTGGGTACGGGCCACTCGACTCTACGGACTCATCCGAAGGCAGAGCTGAGAGCGAGTGGCGAGTAGACAGAGGAGTGGCCTGAGGCGAGGAGTACGTGAAGCCGAAGCGCTGAAGGACCTGCTGCACCATGTGTGACTGAGTCAAGGTAATGGTGCGGCGTGCTCTGTCCCGAGTGATCTGCAAGCCAAGGTAGCTGCGCAGTTCACCCAGGTCTGTGCACGTGTGTCTCTTCTGCAGCTCGGACTTCACGTAGGCTAGTCCAGCAGTGTCAGCTGTGGCAAAGACCAAGTCGTCGACGTACACGAGGATGTAGAACGGCGGCAAAGAAGTGTCGGTGCGCAGAAACAACGACGGGTCAGCGGTAGAGGGAGCAAACCCAAGAGCCGCAAGCGTAGTCCTCAGTGTGTCGTGCCACTCACGCGGTGCCTGGCGGAGACCGTAGACTGGCCGTCGGAGGCTCCACTGGGTGCCAGGAGGGAAAGTCCCAGTGAAGCCAGGTGGACGGCGCAGCCAGATCTCCTCGTGCAGGCTACCCTGCAAGAAAGCAGTGCTGAAGTCAAGAGAGCGGAGCTCGTAGTCGCGCTGAGCGGCTATGTGCAGTAGCACCCGAAGAGTGGTCATCTTCGGGATGGGAGAGAAAGTCTGAAAGTAGTCAACTCCCTGCCGCTGACTGAAGCCACGAGCGACGTACCGCGCCTTGAAGACAGGTGGAGAGCCCGGCGGCCGCTTCACCCTGAAGATCCACATGCCACTGACGATGTTCGCCCCAGGAGGGGGAACCGCGTCAACGTAGGTGCCTGTGGACTTCCAGGACGCCATCTCTGCATCCATAGCTGCCTGCCACTGAGAGGAGTAGGGACCCTCTACGGCCTCCGCGTAAGAGCGCGGAGTCGGGATGTCTAGTGCATCCGGGTCTCCCTCAGGGGCAAGTAGTACGGACGCGAGATGAGGTGAAGCAGCAGCCAGACACTGGAACTCCTCCTGCCTGTCCTCAAGGACGTCCGTGCCAAGAGCACACTCACCCCCGACGGACGGAGGACAGACAGACGCAGACTCAGCAACAAGACCGGCAGCGTAGTCTAGACGACAGCGAGCAGCAAAGTCGACGAGCTCAGCAACAAGCGCAGACGCAGCAGTGGACTCAAAAGAGGGGTCAGTGACGACAGTAGCAAGGAGACGTGTGACAGTAGGACTAGCAGCACGAAGAGAGTCGGACTCTGGGTCGGTAAGTGCAGGAAGGGAGGACTCAGGAGGAGAAGGCAAAGGGGCACGCAGAGGAGCAGTGGACGGACGCAAAGACATCCGGTGCGTGCCAGGGACAGGAGGAGGACGCTGACGCGAACCGCGACCACTAGCGCGAGCAGCACGAACAGGCGACGCAGGACGAGACGCAGGCTCACGACGCTCAGCAAGACCTCCAGTGGGACCAGTGTAAGGAGAGGGAGCAGGAAGTGGGGAGGCGGGCTCTAACTGGGACTGTGACTGAACAGGCGGTGGACACGCTGCAGGAGGAGAAAGACCAAGAACCTGCTGTAGGAGGGGAACGAAGTACGGCCGAGGCCGCGCGGCGACTCCAGACACAGCAGGGACAGCACCCTCAGCAGCAGCACCAGCGCCAACCGCACCTCAAGCGGGAGGACCTCCAGCAGCACCAGCAGCACCCGCAGCAGGGCCACCGCCAGGAAGGACAGCAGCAGTCTCAGCACCAACACCCGCAGCAGCTCCAGCTCCAGGCGGACCCGAGGGCCCAACAGCTCCGGGACCAGCGGCACAAGTACCCTCAGCAGCCGAAGGAGCTCCAGCTCCAGCAGTACGTCTCCAGCGGCGAGCAAACCACTCGCGCAGCTCCTGTGGAGAGAGGGGCTCCCGCCGAGGCGAAGCACCCGGAGAACCGCCAGGTCCCGCACCGCCAGACGCCACAAGGGGAGGTCCAGTGGCCGCAGGCTCCGCAGCTCCAGGCTCAGCAGCTCCAGACGCAGCACCCCCTGGCTCAGCACCCCCAGTCGCAGCACCCCCAGGCTCAGCACCCCCAGACTCCGCACCCCCAGGCGCAGCACCCCCAGTCGCAGTACCCCCAGGCTCAGCACCCCCAGACTCAGCACCCCCAGGCTCAGCACCCCCAGGCTCAGCACCCACGCGCGTAGCACCCCCAGAGTCAGCACCCCCAGGCTCAGCACCCGCAGCAGGACCAGAGTCACCAGCAACCTCGACCGGCTCGACCGCGTCTACCTGGGACACACCTGAAGGGGCAGGACCCTGAGGGGGAAGGGGGTCTACCGGGGGGGGACCTGGCACAAGGAAGTGCGGTGGCGGGGGGAGGGAAGGAGTGCGGTAGGGGAAGAGGCGGTAGAAGGGGACTGACTCGTCGAACGTGACGTCCTGGGAGGACAGAACACGACGAGAGGAGGGGTGGTAGAACTGCCACCCTGGGGCGTCAGGGGGGAAGCCGAGGAAGACACAGGGAGCAGCACGAGGGGACAGCTTGTCCGCAGACAAGTCGCGGACAAACGCCCGAGATCCCCAGACACGGAACGCAGACGCATCGCCGACCTTCCCCGTCCACAGCAGAGCTGGGGAGGTCTCCGGCCGGGAGACCCTGGGGTGAAGGTTGATCTGATGCGCCGCGTACCGAACCGCAAACGGCCACAGAAAATGGGGGGCAGCCGCATGCATCATGGACGTACGAGCGACGTCCATGACCATGCCAATGCGGCGCTCAGCAATCCCATTTTGCTGTGGAGAGTCCGGAAGCGTAAAGGTCTGGCGGATGCCTCGTGCACGACAGTAGGCTCGCAGAAGGCCAGAGGAGAACTCTCCACCTCGGTCAGAGTGCAGACGCAGAACAGGAAAGTCCGAGCCGAAGCTCCTCCTGAGCTGGAGACGAGCTGCGCGGATCCAGTCGATCAACACCTCAGTGACATCACCCTTGCTGCGCAAGGGGAAGACTGTGGTGTAACGCGAGTAGTCGTCAACCACCAGCAGGAAGTAGCGCTCGTGACCCTGCCCACGGACGCGGGCCGGGCCCCACACGTCCATGTGAAGCGTCTGCAGAGGAGCCTCTGTCGGGGGAAACTGGGAGGAGTGAGGGGCAGCCCGGAGCCGCCCCTCGACACAGGGGACACAGGAAGGTCCGGGTCCCGAAGGAAGGGGAGGGAGAGACCGGGGAAGACCAGAGACAAGGACACGGGAAGCCATGCCCCGAAGACGAGGCAAGGAGGGGTGGCCAAGACGGTGGTGCCACAGGAGGGTCTCCTGAGACAGGCGGCGACACGAGCAGGGGGCAGACTCAGGACCAGACCTGGACGCAGCAGCAAACACCTGACCCGACGCAGCTACCTGGCCAGACGCAGGGACAGGAGGAGACTCAGTGGTCAGGGTGTAGAGACTCGACCCCGGCCGACGCGAAAACGTGGCCAGGTGTCGGCCTGTGCGGGCGTCCGAGCAGTGGGTCACCCGCTGACTCGCAGGAGTAAACTGGTGAACCCCTGCATCCTGCAGGTCAGCACCACTCACCAAGTTCGTCGAGAACGAGGGGAGGTACAGACCAGACAAGGTGCCCGAGGGGGCAGCCGGACACGGGAGGACAGTGGAGAAGTGAGAGAGGACAGGACCCCCAGAGGGGTCAGCCAGGGAGACTGCAACCGGCCGGCCAAGCGGCGTGAGTGTGGTGCGGTCTCGAAAGAAGGAGCGAGAGGCCCCTGAGTCAAGCGTGAAGGTGAGGGAGGCCGAAGCCGACGCAGTACCTGAGAGCGCAGCCTCACCAGTACCTGAGAGTGCAGACGCACTGGCACCTAGAGCAGCAGCCGCAGAAGTACCTAGCGCAGCAGTACCAATGCCCGGGTCGGGCGGGAAACACCGGTAACAGTCACCCTCCTCACTAATAGTCACAGCATACATGGCAGCAAGGATAGCATCAAAGTCAAGATCAAAGATAGCTACGCCAGCCCTAGACAGCTCTCCCCAACGGGGAATCTCACTAGCCTCGGGGAACTGCTGACGCCAAGCGTCCGTCAGGCGGCCAAAGCAGCGCTGGGTGGGGTGGGCACCCCCACACTGCTCACCCGCGCGGTCGCCGGAACGAAGGACGTAGGTGCACGGACCAAAACCCCCACCCCGCTGACGCTGCGTGTACCACTCACGGAGCTGCTGGGGCGGGGGGATGTCCCGCGAACGCTGCTGCTGCTGCTGCTGCTGACGCTGGCCACCACCAGAGCCGCTACGCTGCGGGGCACCACCCCGACCAGCTCCACCCCCTCCGCCACCGCCGCCTCCACCTCCACCACCACCGCTGCCTCCGCTCCCACCGCTGCCGCCACCACCGCCTCCTCCTCCGCTGCTGCCACCGCCACCACCGCCCCCGCCACCACCGCCACCGCCACTCCCACTCCCTCCGCCGCCTCCACCGCCACCTCCACCGCCCCCTCCAGTTCCACCCGCGCCCTTGCCCCCCTTGCCCCTGCCAGGGCGGCGTCTCCCGCTAGGGGCAGACGCCGCGCAGACCGACTCAAGACCAAGCAGGTCGGCAGCAGCAGCAGAGGCAACAGAGGGCAGCAGGGGGGAAGGAGAACACCCCTCAAAGATGGGGGTGCGAGGGTCACCACGAGAGGCTCCTACAGCGACGATGCTCTTCTCCGCCGCCAGGAGGGACTTCTCGAGGAGATCGACAGTGAGAGTGGTGGGACAGACTGAGAGGAAGTGGTCCCTGACTACGTGAAGGGAGTCAGGGAGGCGTGTGACTATGTAATAGAGAGTGATGTACATGGGGGGGGGGTTCTTGGCGCAGAACTCAGCAGGAAGGGCGGCGCGGTAGCGAGTGTCACTAGTGCGGAGGTGAGTAATGAGGTCAGCGACAGTGGGAAAGGCAGCAAGGTCAGGAAAGAGGTACGGTAGCATGAGGCGGCTCAGGGCAGCAGTGGCAGGGGAAGAGTAGCGCGCAACTACAGCGTCGTACAAGGTCTGAGCACTCTTGTACTGACTAAAGTGCGCGCGCTCAGTGGTAGGCAGGTGGCGACGCACAGCAAGACGTGCAGCAGCATCGCGGGTGGCCCACTGAGAGCGAACAGTGGGGTCAGCATCAGCAGCAGGGGCAGGGGAGGCGCCAGAGGTGAGGTCAAAGAGGGAAAGACCGTCCGTCCTATCGCACTGTAAGAACAGCTGCAGGTCGTCGACCCAGACCTCAAAGTCAATGGCTCGACCCTCAGCGTCAAAAGCGAGGACACTAGGGGTAGCCATGACGACGACAGTGTAGCAGTGCAAGCAGTAGGGGAGGGGCACGCAGTAACAGTGGTGCTGTGCTCACCAGGCAGGGCAGGTTGGGCGGCTCGGCAGTAGGGCGGCCCGGCGGCTGGGCGGCTCGGCGGCTCGGCTGCTGGGCGGCTCGGCTCCCGGGCGGCTCGGCGGCAGGGCGGCTCGGCGGCAGGGCGGCTCGGCGGCTCGGCTCCCGGGCGACTCGGCGGCAGGGCGGCTCGGCAGCAGGGCGGCTCGGCTCCCGGGCGGCTCGGCTGCTGGGCGGCTCGGCGGCAGGGCGGCTCGGCGGTCGTAGGCGGCGGGGCCGGTGAGGATAGGCGGCGGGGCCAGTGAGGATAGGCGGCTGGGCCGCGAAGTGGGGCGGCGGGGCCGCGTAGGTGAGGGCGGCGAGGCCGCGAAGACAAGGGCGGCGAGGCCGCGTAGGTGAGGGCGGCGGGGCCGCGAAGTGAGGGCGGCGGGGCCGCGTAGGCAAGGGCGGCGAGGCCGCGACGTGAGGGCGGCGAGGTCGCGAAGGCAAGGGCGGCGAGGCCGCGTAGGTGAGGGCGGCGGGGCCGCGAAGTGAGGGCGGCGGGGCCGCGAAGGTGAGGGCGGCGGGGCCGCGTAGGCAAGGGCGGCGAGGCCGCGTAGGTGAGGGCGGCGGGGCCGCGAAGTGAGGGCGGCGGGGCCGCAACGTGAGGGCGGCGGGGCCGCGCAGGTGAGGGCGGCGGGGCCGCGTAGGCAAGGGCGGCGAGGCCGCGACGTGAGGGCGGCGGGGCCGCGACGTGAGGGCGGTGGGGCCGCGTAGGTGAGGGCGGCGCAACGGGCCGCTAGGGGCGACACGGAGGGTCGCTAAAAAAAAGAAAGCGCGCCTCGCGGCGCGCTTCGGTGGGCCCTAGAAACAGTCCCTAGGAGGGGACCTGCTCTGATTCCATGAGAAAAGGAGAAAGCGAATGAATGAACTATGAATGAAGTGAGTACATATAGGAAACCCTAATTGGGTTGTACCCACTATGGGATACCCCACTATAGCCTACACAACAGCATAAGCTATATATATGTTCTGACACAAGCTGCAGCACGACGACACGGCGGGCGGACTCGAAATGGTCATGAACGCCCTCGACTACATTTCGGAGCGTTTTGTAATGTTTCAAGTCGAGGACCACACCGACGACCGCGTGGCAAAGCGATTCAAGCTCTACCAACAGAAGAGTCTCCTGACTTCCCGCCCGTTCAAGCAGGCGGTAGCTGATGTGGCGGCTATGGATCGCGCGGAGGGCGCGTACGCTCGTTCCCACCGCGTTGGAGGGCATGGGCCGACGGCATACACCCCAAAGCGTGGACCGCCGCCAACGGGTGGCTTCCATGGCTTCCGTCGGGCGTGCTTCCGTTGTGGCCAGCCGGGTCACGTGGCAAGCGGCTGCCCGAGGAACGGGAACGGTGGCCAAGGTCCCGCACCCGTGGTGTAGGGGCGGGCCTTGAGCGGTTGCGCCTTGTGCGCGTGGCACGGTGCACGTCATGTGCAAAATCCGTGGGCAACCCAAAGGGGTTAGCGATGGCGATTGGCCAGCCCTAGTGAGGGGTGATTGATAGGCTAGAGGCCTAGGATGCGGGGGAGGGAATTACAAACCTCTTGGCCCTTAGTATTAGCCCATGCGGTAGGGGCAAAGGCATGCTAGGAGCATGGCAATGTATGGCCCGTTTCATATAAGGGCGGGCTTATTAAAGGAGCGATTTCTGATTTTGGCTCATGATGAAAAAAAAAAAAAAAAAAGTTTAGGGTTTAAGAGAGAGTGAGAGCAAGAAGAAGATGAAGGAGAAGAAGAAGAGAGAAGGAGAGAAAGGGAGATGGAGGCAACAAAAAAAAAAAAAAAAAAAGGGGCGAAGATATGTACCGTACGACCCCAATTAATGGCCCTTGCACTCATCGGACGGGCAGCCATTGCCTTGGGTGAGCAAGAGTGAGAACAAAAGAGAGGGTGTGTGTGTGTATGCGAGAATGAAGAGAGGCAGAGAGAGAGAGAGAGAGGGAGAGAGAGAGGACACGAGAGAGTTCCTTCCCTCTCCTCCTGTTGTGGCCACGTGACCACGCGGAAAGACTCACACCCGCACCTTGGTTGGTGGATTGAAAAAAAAAAAAAAAAAAACCCGTACAATGCGGATGCTAGGGGTGACAAATGGTATTCGAATGGGTCAACAAGCACGCATTCATCACATGCACCGCCATTTCACGCACGAAGGCTGGAAATCATATCCATAGGAACCTCATTTCGCATTCCCGCTCCATTGTCATTCCGCAAACATGCAGCGGCAATACGCCATGAGGTGTTCGACGACGACGATCCGTACGAATTCGCCGTCACAGACAAGACCGTCACGCAAATGCGCGGGCGGCTTCGCGCAACCCTCGCATGGTGGGGCTCGTGGTGCCCAAGTAGCCTCATCCTCTCGGTCATCGCCAACGGCTACTGGCTACCATGGAGCCACAACCCCCCACAACCGTTTCACGAGCGCAACCATCTCGGCGCGCACACACACGCGGCATTCACACGCACTGCCATTCGCGAACTGACAGATACCGGAGCGGCGGTAGCTACCCCAGCAGCGGAACTAACATGCATCAGCCCACTCAACGTGGTTGAGCAACGTGACAAATGCAGGCTTATTCTCGACCTCCGGAAAGTGAACGCGCAACTAATCATCCCCAAATTCAAATACGAAGGGCTAAGCCGCGTTGCCGACCTGGCACGCACAGGCGACTGGATGTTCTCCATCGACCTCAAATCCGGATACCATCACATCGACATACACCACTCATGCTGGACATTCCTCGGCTTCGAATTTGAGGGGAGCACGTACTCTTTCCGCTCATTGCCCTTCGGCCTCGCGACAGCACCATTTGTCTTCACACAACTCATCAAACAACTAGCCAGGCGCTGGCGCGAACAAGGCATCCGAGTTGTACCCTATGTGGACGACATCCTGTTTTTATGCAAGTCCAAGGCACATGCACAAGCAACGTGCCAGATGATAATCTCGGACCTCAAGATGGCGGGCCTGGTAATCAACGTGAAAAAGTCGCAGCTGTCACCGTCACAACACCTGCGATTCTTGGGCGTCGAGCTGGATACCAACTCCGGACAATTCTCCATTGGCACCGATCGACGAGCATCACTTCATGCACACATTCTCAATCTCCTGGGCGCAAGCAAAGCACGTCGGCAGGTCCCAGTCCGCCACCTGGCTAGAATCACTGGCACGCTCGCGTCAATGGCTGTCGCGCTAGGTGCCACGGCGCGCGCATTCAGCCACGCCATGTTACAAGCGATCAACGACGCGCCATCCTGGGGAAGCAGTGCGAGAATTTCCCCGTCTATGGCCGAGGAGCTGCAATTCTGGCTTGAGGAGTTCGACAGATTCAACGGCGCACCATTCCACGTCCGGAACAGTTACGACGCCGTAATCCACGTGGACGCCAGTTCCCACAGTTGGGGTGCCACTCTGCTCACCTTCCCTGGCGAACTCGAAGAAGCCAGTGCAGCCATGCCAGAACCATTGCACGCAACGTCCAGCACCCGACGGGAAATCGAAGGTGTCCTATGGGCCCTCCGAACGTACGCGAACAAGGTCCGACGGAAACACGTGCTCGTGAGGGTGGACAACCAAGGGGTCTTCTTCATCCTTCGCAAAGGCGGTTCCCGCACCCCCGACCTGACCAACGCTTGCAAGGACATCATTCGCACCTGCATGGAGCTCGGCACTCGACTAATTGTCGAATGGATCCCGCGTGAGCTTGACTCCCATGCCGACGAGCTGTCGAAACTGATCGACCATGACGATTACTCACTGAAGCAACCATGGTTCCGAATCCTTGATCGCCGCTGGGGACCCCACTCCATCGATCTCTTCGCGAACCATCGCAACTCGCATCTGCCACGATTCTGCTCAAAGATCCCTCACCCAGAGGCTACTGCGGTTGATGCATTCTCATGCTCATGGACAGCCGAGAATGGCTTCGCGTTCCCACCACCCCAGCTGATCCCAGCAGTCATCCACCACGCACAACGCACCCACGCATCACTCACCCTAATTGCCCCACACTGGACGGGGGCAAACTGGTGGCCACTCTTACAACCCTCCCCACCAAACTGGGCCCCGCACATCAGAGCGCACATTCCCCTGACGCACGGCAGCCAATGTCTAGCAGTAGGAACGCACCGCACTGCATTCTCAGGCACAGGACTGCCTCATAGCACAATCATTGCACTACGAGTGGTCTTCAACTAACCCGCCCATACGCCTGTGCGCAGACGTCTCCCAGTCTCGGGCCGATTCAACAATCCGAACATATGAGCCATACTGGGTCAAGTTTCGAGCCTTTTGTGCAAAGGTGAACCTCCCATTCCTCCTCACGGCGGACATGACCCTCGCGCTGTACCTGGTGTACGCGATCCAACACAAAGCCACCTTGTCCATGGTACAACTCACATGCTCAGCCGTGAGCTTTGCACACCGCATGACTGGGAGCATCTGCCCAACGATCGGACCATTCACCACTCAAGTACGCGATTTCGCAAAAAGGCACTGCCCTCGCCCCATGCGAGTGAAGGAGCCTGTCTCGCTGCAACAAGTCCACGACATGTCTGCCAGCTACCTGCAATCCGACAACCCAGGAGAGTTCCAAAAGGGGCTAATCCCCATCCTCATGTACACCGGATTTTTAAGATATACTCGGACCTCATCGTCATCGAGTGGCAAGACATCCAGTTCGAGAACGAGGTCATGTGGATTCTAATTCCGTACTCCAAGACGGACCAAGCTGGAAGGGGCACATGGATACCCATCGCCGCAACTCATGACCCCTTTTGCCCCGTCCGCTGCACCCGACGACTCATCCAACTTGCGGGGTACAACCAGCAGTCCGCGGGGCCACTTATTCGAGTCTTTGGACGCGGTTCACCCCAAAGTGGCCAAGCAAGGCCGCCATCATACCCGACGATCCGAAACTGGTGTAAAGAAGCGTTCGGGAGGATCGGATTAGGAGAACAGCAGCTGGGCACTCACTCCTTTCGCAAAGGAGCAGCCACTGCCGCGGCAAACACCAGTGTGCCATACAGAATCTTCAAACGACTGGGCAGATGGCGCAGCGACACGGCGAAGGAGATGTACGTCACGCCCAACGCCGAACACCTCGTCAACGCCTCCCGTCAGTTGCAAGATCTGGCATACGCCCCTTCTTCAGCGCAGCATGCCGAGGCACTCGTCCGCCATCGAAAGCCCCCGCTGCCCATGTCTCAGAGACCCCTGTTGCAATGAGAACGATGCCAAATGATCAGTATAAGAAAGCAAGCTTTCTAAATATGATAATTTTTAAACACACGAAGTGTTTTTCAAAATTACGTATTTCGAAAGCGCAGCTGCCTGTAACGCAGATTTGGCATCGTCGAAGCGCGCTAAACGCCCTTCTCCAACTACAAAACGTGGGTTGGAGCTCATTTCCCTCCACCCACGTCTCTCATTTTCCAACGGCTCATGCAACTCTCCCACCCCCCACCCCGACACCGAGGACATCTGCGACGCCGCTGGAACAGGAGGACAGACAGTTAGTCATATGATTGGTAGTACGCACGCATAATGCAGGATACCTAGTACAATGCTATGGTAGGTGGAATCAGGTCATGTACTAGCATCTATATTGTCTAGCTCGAGGTGCATGTTGTAATTTGCCAGTTGCAATGAGAACGATGCCAAATGATCAGTATAAGAAAGCAAACTTTCTAAATGCAGCATTTCTAGTGTCACCGAGCCACCCGAGCCGCCCAGCAGCCGAGCCGCCCAGCAGACGAGCCGCCCAGCAGCCGAGCCGCCCAGCAGCCGAGCCGCCCAGCCGCCGAGCAGCCCAGTAGCCGAGCCGCCGAGCCGCCGAGCAGCCGAGTCGCCGAGCCGCCCTGCAGCCGAGCCGCCCAGCCGCCGAGTCGCCGAGCCGCCCTGCAGCCGAGCCGCCCGAGCCGCCCTGTCCGGTAAGAGCAGCGCCTCTCTTACAGCACTGCCCTCACCCTACTGTTTGCGCTACTAGTCTACTACTGTCATGGCTACCCCTAGTGTCCTCGCTTTTGACGCTGAGGGTCGGGCCATTGACTTTGAAGTCTGAATAGATGACCTGCAGCTTTTCTTACAGTGCGATAGGGCAGACGGCCTCTCCCTCTTTGACCTCACTTCTGGTGCCTCTCCTGCCCCCGCTGCTGATGCTGACGCCACTGTTCGCTCACAGTGGGCCACGCGCGATGCTGCTGCACGTCTTGCTGTGCGTCGCCACCTGCCTACCTCTGAGCGTGCGCACTTTAGCCAGTACAAGAGTGCTCAGACCTTGTACGCCGCTGTAGTTGCACGCTACTCCTCCCCTGCCACTGCTGCACTGAGCCGCCTCATGCTACCGTACCTCTTCCCTGACCTTGCTGCCTTTCCCACAGTCGCTGACCTCATTACGCACCTCCGCACTAGTGACACTCGCTACCGCGCTGCGCTTCCTGCTGAGTTCTGCGCCAAGAACCCCCCCCCCATGTACATCACCCTCTACTACATAGTCACCCGTCTCCCTGACTCCCTTCGCGTAGTCAGGGACCACTTCCTCTCGGTTTGCCCCACCACTCTCACTGTTGACCTCCTCGAGAAGGCCCTCCTAGCAGCAGAAAAGAGCATAGTCGCTGTAGGAGCCTCTCGTGGTGACCCTCGCACCCCCATCTTTGAGGGGTGTTCCCCCTCCCCTCTTTTGCCCTCTGTTGCCTCTGCTGCTGCGGCCGACCTCGCTGGTTTGGAGTCGGTTGGGGCAGCGTCTACCCCTAGCGGGAGACGCCGCCCTGGCAAGGGCAAGGGGGGCAGGGGCGCTGGAGGAGCTAGCGGGGGCGGTGGAGGCGGCGGTGGGGGCGGTGGAGGGGGTGGGGGTGGCGGTGGGGGTGGTGGCGGGGGTGGAGGTGTCGGTGGCGGCAGTGGAGGCGGAGGCGGCAGCGGCGGTGGCGGAGGGAGCGGAGGTGGCGGCGGTGGAGGAGGAGGCGGCGGAGGAGGTGGAGCTGGTCGGGGTGGTACTGCGCAGAGGGTCGGCTCCGGTGGTGGTCAGCGCCAGCAGCAGCAGCAGCAGCAGCAGCAGCAGCAGCAGCGCACTCGTGACATCCCCTCCCCTCAGCAGCTCCGTGAGTGGTACACTGCACGCCAGAGGGGTGGGGGTACTGGTCCGTGCACCTACGTCCTGCGCACCGGCGACCGCGCGGGTGAGCAGTGCGGGGGTGCGCACTCCACCCAGCGCTGCTTTGGCCGCCTGACGGACGCTTGGCGTCACCAGTTCCCTGAGGCCACTGAGATCCCCCGCTGGGGTGAGCTGTCTAGGGCGGGTGTAGCTGTCTTTGACCTTGACTTTGATGCTATTCTTGCTGCCATGTATACTGTGACTATTAGTGATGAGGGTGACTGTTACCGGTGTTTTCCGCCCGACCCGGGCATTGAGACTGCTGCTCTAGGTACTGGTGAGGCTGCTGCTCTAGGTGCTAGCGAGGCTGCTGCTCTAGGTGCTAGCGAGGCTGCTGCTCTAGGTGCGTCTGCTCCCTCAGGTGCTGGTGAGTCTGCTCTCTCAGGTTCTGCGTCGGCTTCGGCCTCCCACACCTTCACCCTTGACTCGGGGGCTTCTCGCTCCTTCTTTCGAGACCGCACCACACTCACGCCGCTTGGCCGGCCAGTTGCGGTCTCTCTGGCAGACCCCTCTGGGGGTCCTGTCCTTGCTCACTTCTCCACTGTCCTCCCGTGTCCGGCGGCCCCCTCTGGCACCCTGTCTGGTCTTTACCTCCCCTCGTTCTCTACGAACTTGGTGAGTGGTGCTGACCTACAGGATGCGGGGGTTCACCAGTTCACTCCTGCGAGTCAGCGGGTGACCCACTGCACGGACGCTCGGACAGGCCGACACCTGGCCACGTTTACACGTCGGCCAGGGTCGAGCCTGTACACACTGACCACTGCGTCTCCTCCAGTCCCTGCGTCTGGTCAGGTAGCTGCGTCGGGTCAGGTGTTTGCTGCAGCGTCCAGGTCTGGTCCTGAGTCTGCCCCCTGCTCGTGTCGCCTCCTGTCTCACGAGACTCTCCTGTGGCACCACCGCCTTGGTCACCCCTCCCTGCTTCGTCTCCGGAGCATGGCCTCCCGTGTCCTTGTCTCTGGTCTTCCCCGGTCCCTCCCTCCCCTTCCTCCGGGGCCTGGCCCTACCTGCGTCCCCTGTGTCGAGGGACGGCAGCGGGCTACCCCTCACTCCTCCCAGTTTCCTCCGACAGAGGCCCCGCTGCAGACGCTTCACATGGACGTGTGGGGCCCGGCCCGCGTCCGTGGACAGGGTCACGAGCGCTACTTCCTGCTGGTGGTTGACGACTACTCGCGTTACACCACAGTCTTCCCCTTGCGCAGCAAGGGTGATGTCACTGAGGTGTTGATCGACTGGATTAGCGCAGCTCGTCTCCAGCTCAGGCGGAGCTTCGGCTCGGACTTTCCTGTTCTGCGTCTGCACTCTGACAGAGGCGGAGAGTTCTCCTCTGGCCTTCTGCGAGCCTACTGTCGTGCACGAGGCATCCGCCAGACCTTCACGCTTCCGGACTCTCCACAGCAAAATGGGATTGCTGAGCGCCGCATTGGCATGGTCATGGACGTCGCCCGTACGTCCATGATGCATGCGGCTGCCCCCCATTTTCTGTGGCCGTTTGCGGTTCGGTACGCGGCGCATCAGATCAACCTTCAGCCCAGGGTCTCCATGCCGGAGACCTCCCCAGCTTTGCTGTGGACGGGGAAGGTTGGCGATGCGTCTGCGTTCCGTGTCTGGGGATCTCGGGCGTTTGTCCGCGACTTGTCTGCGGACAAGCTGTCCCCTCGTGCTGCTCCTTGCGTCTTCCTGGGTTTCCCCTCTGACGCCCCAGGGTGGCAGTTCTACCACCCCACCTCTCGCCGTGTTCTGTCCTCCCAGGACGTCACGTTCGACGAGTCGGTCCCCTACTACCGCCTCTTCCCCTACCGCACTCCGTCCCTCCCCCCGCCACCGCTCTTCCTTGTACCAGGTCCCCCCCCGGTAGACCCCCTCCCCCCTCAGGGTCCTGCCCCTTCAGGTGTGTCCCAGGTAGACGCTGTTGAGCCTGTCGAGGTCGCTGGTGACTCTGGTGCTGCTGCGGGTGCTGAGCCTGGGGGTGCTGACTCTGGGGGTGCTGAGCGTGTGGGTGCTACGCCTGGGGGTGCTGAGCCTGGGGGTGCTGAGTCTGGGGGTGCTGAGTCTGGGGGTACTACGACTGGGGGTGCTGAGCGTGGGAGTGCTACGCCTGGTGGTGCTGTGCCTGGCGGTTCTCCGGGTGCTCCTTCTCGCCGGGAGCCACTCTCTCCCCAGGAGCTGCGTGAGTGGTTTGCCCGGCGCTGGAGGCGAGCTGCTGGAGCTGGAGGTGCTGCGGGTACTGGAGGTTCTGTTGCTGCTGAGGGAGCTGGTGCCACGGGTCCCGGAGGTGCTCGTACTGGGAGTACTGGAGCTGCTGGACCTGCGGGTACTTCTGGAGCTGGAGTTGCTGCGGGTGTTGGCGCGGAGGCTACTGCTGTCGGTCCTGGAGGCGGTCCTGCTGGGGGTACTACTGGTGCTGCTGGGGGTTCTGGAGCTGGAGCTGCTACGGGTGCTGGTGCTGTCCCTCCTGTGTCTGGAGTCGCCGCGCGGCCTCGGCCGTACTTCGTTCCGCTCCTTCAGCAGGTTCTTGGTCTCCCGCCTTCCACTGGTCCTCCTCCTCCCTTAGAGTGTCCACAGCCTGTCCCGTCGCAGTTACAGTTACAGCCGGCCTCCCCACTGCCTGCTCCGTCTCCCTACACTGGTCCTACTGGAGGTCTTGCTGAGCGTCGTGAGCCTGCGTCTCGCCCTGCGTCGCCTGTCCGTGCTGCTCGCACTAGTGGTCGCGGTTCGCGTCAGCGTCCTCCTCCTGTCCCTGGCACGCACCGGATGTCTCTGCGTCCGTCCACTGCTCCTCTGCGTGCCCCTTTGCCTTCTCCTCCTGAGTCTTCTCTTCCTGCTCTTGCCGACCCGGAGTCGGACTCTCTTCGTGCTGCCAGTCCTACTGTCACGCGTCTCCTTGCTACTGTTGTCACTGACCCTTCCTTTGAGTCCACTGCTGCGTCTGCCCTAGTTGCTGAGCTCGTCGACTTTGCTGCTCGCTGTCGCCTAGACTACGTCGCCAGTCTTGTTGCTGAGTCTGAGTCTGTCTGTCCTCCGTCCGTCGGGGGTGAGTGTGCCCTTGGCACGGACGTCCTTGAGGACAGGCAGGAGGAGTTCCAGTGCTTGGCCGCTGCTTCACCTCATCTCGTGTCCGTACTGCTTACCCCTGAGGGAGACCCGGATGCACTTGACATCCCGACTCCGCGCTCTTACGCGGAGGCGATAGAGGGTCCCTACTCCTCTCAGTGGCAGGCAGCTATGGACGCAGAGATGGCTTCCTGGAAGTCCACAGGCACCTACGTTGACGCTGTTCCCCCTCCTGGGGCGAACATCGTCAGTGGCATGTGGATTTTCAGGGTGAAGCGACCGCCGGGTTCTCCGCCTGTCTTCAAGGCGCGTTACGTGGCTCGTGACTTCAGTCAGCGGCAGGGAGTTGACTACTTTCAGACCTTCTCTCCCACCCCGAAGATGACCACTCTTCGGGTACTGCTGCACGTAGCTGCTCACCGTGACTACGAGCTACACTCTCTTGACTTCAGCACTGCTTTCTTGCAGGGCAGCCTGCACGAGGAGATCTGGCTGCGTCGCCCACCTGGCTTCACTGGGTCTTTTCCTCCTGGCACCCAGTGGAGCCTACGGCGGCCAGTCTACGGTCTCCGCCAAGCACCGCGTGAGTGGCACGACACACTGAGGACTACACTTGCGGCTCTTGGGTTTGCTCCCTCTACTGCCGACCCGTCGCTGTTTCTGCGCACCGACACTTCTTTGCCGCGGTTCTACATCCTCGTGTACGTCGACGACTTGGTCTTTGCCACAGCTGACACTGCAGGACTAGCCCACGTGAAGTCCGAGCTGCAGAAGAGACACACGTGCTCTGACCTGGGTGAACTGCGCAGCTACCTTGGCTTGCAGATCACTCGGGACAGAGCACGCCGCACCATTACCCTGACTCAGTCACACATGGTGCAGCAGGTCCTTCAGCGCTTCGGCTTCACGTACTCCTCGCCTCAGGCCACTCCTCTGCCTACTCGCCACTCGCTCTCAGCTCTGCCTTCGGATGAGTCCGTAGAGTCGAGTGGCCCGTACCCAGAGCTTGTTGGCTGCCTCATGTACCTGATGACCTACACACGACCTGACCTTGCATACCCTCTTAGCATTCTTGCACGCTATGTTGCTCCTGGGAGACACAGACCGGAGCACATGGCTGCAGCGAAGAGGGTGTTGCGCTACTTGTGCAGTACGTCGGGCATGGGGCTGGTGCTTGGAGGGCAGAGTCCAGTGGTCCTTACTGGGCACGCAGACGCTTCTTGGGCTGACGACCAGGCTACGCAGCGGTCGTCACAGGGTTACACCTTCAGCCTTGGTTCCGGCTCTGTTTCGTGGCGGGCTACTCGCTCGTCTTCTGTTCTCGGCTCCAGTTGTGAGGCTGAGATCTACGCAGGAGCCATGGCTGCACAGGAGCTTCGCTGGCTCACCTACCTGCTGACTGACCTCGGAGAGTTGCCTCGTTCTCCTCCAGTGCTGTACGTAGACAACAAGGCCATGCTGGCCTTGTGTCGGGAGCAGCGACTGGAGCACAGAACGAAGCACATTGCTCTCCGCTACTTTCTTGCTCGTGAGCTGCAGCAGCGTGGTCAGCTGCGTCTTGCGTACGTGGCCTCTGAGGCCAACACTGCTGATATCTTCACCAAGGCGCTTGCGCCTTGTGACCATCAGCGCTTCTGTACTCAGCTGGGCCTTGTGCCTACCTTGCCTCACTTGCTCACCTCTTGACCTTGCTTGTACTGTTACATATATATATACCTGCTCTTGCTTGTCTAGCCTTTTCATATATATGTACTCCTGCATGTGAACTGGCCTTGAGGCCTTGAACTTGTGCTCGGAATGTGTGGTGACTTTGTGATCCACCCTGAGCTTGCTTTGCTTTGCTTTGCTTGACTGGTCTTGTGACCCCTTGTTCTCCTCCACTTTGCCTATGGGGGTGTGTCAGAACATTATAGCTCACGCATATTGTGTAGGCTATAGTGGGGTAGTCCATAAGGGGTACAACCCAATTAGGGTTAGTACTTGTACCCAATTCATTCATAGTTCATTCATCTCTTGTTTCTTCTCAGAGTTCGTACTCTGTAGTATGAAAACTCATTATCCGGTAAGCAAGTTCTCTGAATTTTTCAGTATCGAAAAAACCATTAGTCTGAAGCACTCATTTTTCAAAACCAGCCAACTCTGAAAAATCAGGAATGTCAGGAAAATAGTCTGAAATTTCAGACAATCAGACTAAAATAGTCTGATATCGTCAGCCCTGCGCACGCATAATGCAGGATAGCTAGTACAATGCTATGGTAGGTGGAATCAGGTCATGTACTAGCATCTATATTGTCTAGCTCGAGGTGCATGTTGTAATTTGCCAGTTGCAATGAGAACGATGCCAAATGATCAGTATAAGAAAGCAAGCTTTCTAAATTTTGCTAGCCTGAAATAGGTGCTCGAGGTGACGGGGCTGCCTAGCTCAGGATTGAGTTTTAGAAGAACAGAACCACGATCAGAGCACAAAAATGTTTCGTCATGTGCCGAAAACTGTGCACATGCTACGCTGTAACATTGGTTTTCGGCAGCATGTGATGGTCTTGCTACGCTGGTCAAAATCGCCGTGTAACCAGATGCTCCTGACTCCGAGGGTGGTGTGTTGACGTCGCAACACGCTGGACTGAAGGAATGCCAGTTTTGTCGGTGTGATGATACTGTACACCATTCCCGAACCTACCCTAGGTTTGGCACACAAGTCTGGCTACAGTACGCAAACTGCTGGGCCTAGTTGCTGGTGCAAATGAACAAAAAAATATCAACAATTGCAAAGTGAATAAACTTTAGAGGGAAGCGGGTCTGACTTTAAACCCCCCACACGCTGTTACTTGTCTGATGCAGGCGCCTCCCCCGAAACCCAACCTTCCCTGCATGATTGGAAGCAGTTCGAACATAGCTCACGTAGGATACCTGAAAGAATGCTACGATTGTGGGCATGTTTTGGGGGCCAGGAATTTTGTGACGAACGGCATAGCACCCCTCTTTCTGTCCAGATAATCTCGTAAGGGGAGGGTCGTCGCGTCGCCATGGCATTAGCGCGCATCAGGGTCGGCCTATGGCAGCAGATCGTCGCATGTATTCGCATCGTGTGGGAGATCATCGTACAGCGACACATGATCAAGCGACGGGGGATCGCAGAGTGGGCGTGCGACCCCAGCATTCGCGGCAAGACCGTCATCGTCACGGGACCCACTAGCGGCATTGGCCTCGAGATCGCCAAGTGAGCACGTGCGAGGCCCCGCAGCCACTCGTCCTCGCAACTGCCAGCTGAATCCCTCCCCTCGCCTGCTTCCGCTGCGCTCCCCCACCCGTTCCGCAGGCAGCTAGTCTTAGCGGGCGCGCACGTCGTGCTGGCGTGCCGGCGGCCGGACGCCGCCAGCAAGCTGATCGCGGCGTGGCAGGGCGAGGCGGGTGGCGCAGGCGTGAGCGCGGAGGTGCGCCAGGTGGACCTCGAGTCGCTCGCGTCGGTGCGCGCGTTCGCGCGCGCGTGGGAGGCGGAGGCGCGTCCGCTGCACGTGCTCGTGAACAATGCGGGCATTTTCTCCATGGGAGGTGCGCCCGCCGAGGGCCGTGCCTCGCCGCCGTTGCTTGTTGACCTGGCAGGGTGCGTCGATACACGCGACCTGAACTTGTATCCTGCTCCACCCTCCTCCCTCCTCACCGCACCTCTTGTCCCTACTTTCTTATCTCTTCCATTCCCCCCTCCAGCGCCCCAGCGGCTGACGGCGGACGGGTTGGAGGAGCACATAGCGGTGAACTGCCTGTGCCCGCTGCTGCTCTCACTGCTGCTGCTGCCGTCCCTGCTGCGCGCCCACGGCGCTCGCATCGTGAACGTGTCGTCCACTGTGAGTCACCAAGGGAGCAGCGCTCCTCATTCCCTGCACGAGAGCACAGTGCCTACTACCTTCCTTCCCCCTCTGATGTGTCACATGTGACATGCCACCCACCCCCCTGGTGACCAGTGCTAGGCATTTCCCAATATAGAGTAAATCTGTCCCAGTGGAAAGGCACCGTCTCACCTGTTTCTCTGCTCTTCTTCCCCACTTGCCCCCTCAGATGCATGCATGGGGCGATCTGGACGTGGGCGATTTGAGCTTCAAGGGGCGCACCCGCCGCTTCAATGCCACCGCGGCCTACAACCAGAGCAAGCTCGCTCAGGTGCGCTCCCTCCCTTCCTGCCATGTACTCCTGCTGCCTCCCGCCTAACCTCGTGACCTCTGCACCAGTTCACTTCACTCCTGCAGCTTGCTGCTTGCTTCTATATCTTACTTCCTATCTGCCATTGCACTTTGTTCAACCCACCCTTCCCCAATCCCATCCCCCCTCCCGTTTCTCCTCCTCTCTCCCGCACCGTGTCTCACCTCACCCCACCCGGCTCCCCTGCGTGCCCTGCCTCAGCTGATGCTGACGAACGTGCTGCAGCGTCGTTTGCCAGCCAGTGCGCACATTGATGTGGTGGCAGTGCACCCGGGGGAGGTGCTCACCAACGTGGTCAGTCACCTGCACTGCACCCTCACTCTCACACACCCACACATTTTGTCTAGCATTCTCACAAGTTTCCTCGTTTTCGCTACCTTTCCTCTGTTTTGGGTTAGTTTTAGTTTTGAATCGTCCATGCCTTTTCTGTAGCTCTCGCTACCTTTCCTCTGCTAGGAGGCTTGCTGTGGATCGTCCATCACTTTCTTCAAGGGGAGGTGCTCACCAACGTGCTGAGACTCATCGCCCCTTGTCACACTCTATCTGCTGCACACAGCAATGTATGCACCCCACCTTTTTCCCTCTGTACTCTAAATGGTTCGCCAGCTGCAACGCTCGTATTCCCAGAGTGGCAGCGCTATTCTATCGCTCGTTCCCCTCCTGCCCGTGACCCCATGCAGGCGCGCACTCTCCCCAGGTTCATCCAGGAGCTGCAACGTGCTGTCATGCACGCCCTGCTTCGGGTGTACTTTGAGTCAAGTCAAAATACAACTTCTTCCCCCACTCCTCCCTGTGACCCCATGCAGGCGCGCACTCTCCCCAAGATCATCCAGGAGCTACAACGTGCCATCATGCACGCCCTGCTTCTCGAACCCTGGCAGGGTATGCCCACCCACCCACCCTCTGTACCCCACGCATGTCAATCTGCGTGCGTGCATGCATGCAGTGGGGATGGATCAATATCCCTTGTGCGACACGCTGATTATTGTAGACATGCACAGTTCTCTGCCTCTGCCACTCCGTCCCTCCTAACCTCCATCCTGTCCTCTTCCTCTCGTCCTTTCCTCCTTGCCTCAAACTTCCAGAAACTACACCTCCTTGAATAAAGTAAATCCCCTTCCATTTCACCCCAACCCTCCCCACAACCCCGTCTACTGCCCCCCAGGTGCGCTGGCGCCCCTGTACTGCGCCACACACGCGGCCGTGGGCGAGCACGCGAGGGCGGTGCGCGACCAAGGCTTGCTGTCCGGGCCCTACTTTGACCTCGACGGGCGGCGCAGCGAGGTGGCAGCGCACGGGCGCAACGAGAGGGCAGCAGAGGAGCTGTGGCGCGTGGCGATGGATACTGTGGGGCTGCCTGCCGACTGCGTGCAGTCCACCATCGCTGCATTCACAGGGTAGAGGAGGAGCTGTGGTGCGTGGTGTTTGCTACCGTGGGGATGTGCACACTAGTACCATCGCTGCACTTGCAGGGGAGCACAGAGGAGGGGGTTGTGTGACGGTTGAGTCGGTGGGGCTGTTGCCTCACCATGTGCATGCCAGCATCGCTGCACTTGCATGGTAGCCAAGAGGATGGGGTGCCCTGTGACCGTGAATCTAGAAAGCAAGACGGCGAATGCTGCTGTGCGTGTAATTATCGTAGAATTCTGTGGGGCTTGCCTGTGGTCATGCCATGTGAAGGCTGGTTCAACCACGCTCACGGAGTTGTGTGTACGAGCTGATGCACGGAGTTTATGAAATAAATGCCGGCAAGCCAAGCTTCCTCCAATGGTGCCCGCAGAGCCACTGCCATTTAGTGGGGTGGGATTGTGGCTTGTATACCGGTAGCAGGCGCTTGCTTGATCATGACCATGCACGTTCATGCACTCCTCACACACACAGAGCTCTCAGTGACTCGGTCTCTCACACACCAATCTGAGATGCGCTGACTTGGAAATGCACACACGGCACAGAATCAGGCAAATATGCGCCTCTTCTTCAATGCTCAGCTTCCCACTATGGTACATAAGCAGGCCAATATGCGCCTCTTAGCAACTGAATAAACGTCCAGAATACCCCTGCTTTCCCTGGGAAAAGGATCTGCTACTGATACGGTATATCAATGCCTTGAGTCCACAAGCTTGGTGCTTGCAGCAGCAACTACCATGTCTTGCACAGACAGACCAGCAGTCACCATGCTGATACGACTACTGCCACACACGCTTCTCTTTCACCTCCGCCCACTTCTTGCAGCCTTCTCTGTGCTCTTTCTCTTTCACTCCGTACACTGCTCTCCTCAGTACCCCCGCAGCTGCTCACGGCCGTGGAGGGGGGGGAGGGGAGCGGCGGCGAGGGGGAGGGGGGCGAGCCGTGGGCGGCGGTGGGGGGGACTTGCCGGGAGCACGAGGAGGAGGGGGAGGGCGCTTGGGGCCCGGGGGTGGGGGAGGGGAAAGGGGAGGCGGAGGAGGGGAGGCAGGGGCGGGGGGGAAGGGTGGGGAGGGCGGGGAGGGAGGGGAAGCGGGGGAGGGGGCGGGGGGGACAGCAGGGATGTCGGAGTTCCAGAGGGCTCTGGTGACACGGAAGGAGGAGCAGTATGGCTCCGTCATTGGCGAAGCTGACGCTCCTGCATTCGAACCTACATGCCCCTGTCCCTCTGTGCCTTGCCTTGGCTGCCCTGCACTGGTGTGGTCCTCGCTGCTGCTCTCCCACAGCAGCACGAACTTGCCCTGCCCCTCAAAAAGCCCTGCACCCATGCCACGCCATGCACACACGCATGGGCACAAGCTGGCATTCACACGATAGTCGCCACTCACACAAGAAGGGACGCTTGCACATCCACTCAATCAGCAATTGCTTGAAGCTGCAAATGAAGCAAGCAGGGCAGGCAAGGAGAAAAGTCCCTGGCAATGGAGGTGAGCACAAGCCAAAGCAGCAGGGAGCAAGCAGGTTAGGGCAACGTACCGTTGAGTTCCCACAGCCTGTAAACGCCCCGTGTCACCACCACGTACGGCGATGACCCCACTCTGCTCCCATGCCACGTGTCCACCCCTAAAGCCTGCCACGTGTCACCCTCTAGAGCATGCCACGTGGCAGCCTGCAGCACGAGCAGCTCCTCCAGCTGGGGCTGGAAGATGAGGCGGCGGCCTGTGATTGGCTGCAGCCACGCTGCTGCCTGTGCAGCCGTGTGCAGAGTCAGGGGCAGGGAGGCCGGGGGGAAGAGCACGGCACCGGGGGCGAATATCTGTGCAGCGGCAGTGGCATTGCCGTTCAACAGTGCCACTGTGAGCGCTGCCAGTGCTGCTTCCACCTTCCACTGCGCACATCCCCCTCCCACCGCCTCACGGCCACTCCCCCTGCCCGCCCCGTCACTCTCCTGTACCTGCACCGTACTGCTGCTCACGTCGCTCCCCTCACTGCTGACATCAGCGGGCACAGCAGTGAGCCAAGCGGTGGCTTGTGGCGTCACCAGCAGCTGCCGCGCACCCTTCCTACTAGCAACCCCCACACTGCCCGCCTGCACCAACCCCTCCGCATTGCCCCACGTGGTGTGATGTGGTGCTCCGCGGTTCTGGCAGGTGCGGTTGGCGTGGTTCCAGGCAGCCCAGTGCAAGCGCCACACCTTGGAGTGGTCATTGCGTGCCCCTCGTGAACGACACTCAGAACCCCTGCTCTCACGGCTCGTCGCCTTACCCCCGCTGCGTGCCAGCTCAGCAGATCTGTGCCACGTGGCCAGAATGGACCCGTCCACGCACGTTGATTCGCTCATGGAAGCTTCCTCGCGTAGTTCCTCGACCTCCTCGCCGTCTGACGTTAGCTCTCCTCCTTGCTCCATTTGGCCGCTCCGCCGAGTCGCGCCAAGGCAGTTTGCAGTGAATGCAATGCGAGCCACGGCGAACAGGTCACCGCCTCGCAGCAAACCCGCGCCGTCCCCACCCGCCCCACTGCCCTCCGCGCCCTCCTCTTCTTCCACCTCTTCGTCTTCTTCCTCCTCCTTTGTCTCCTCCCCCCTATGCTGCTGCTGTTGCGCTGTCGCTGTCCCTGCCCCTGTCGCCGGATCTCCTCGCGTTCCTAGTATCCGGATCGCGTCTCTGACTCTCCCCGGGTCGCCTTTGCCCACCCAGGCCTCGAGGACATTAAAGCGCATTCTAATGTCCAGCGCCAGCAGCTGCTGCACGAGGCTAAGTCGCAGCGCGCTCGCGTTGAGAAGCAGCTCCGGGGAATGAGGAGGAAGGATTGACGAAGTTTCGGGAAAGAAGTCCAGAATGCCGCACGCATCCCCGGAATTCACGGCGGCGGCGAGATCGCTCAGTGAGTCGGCGATGGTTTCGACGACCTCACGCGGGTCCACCGAACCTAACAACGTGTCAGGCTCGGCAGCAGGCTTGGTTCCGAATTCAGCATAGCTGCGAGGCAGCATTGGTAGCAATAGAAGAAGCAGGGCGGAGAGCAGTAGCGCGGCTGGCAGGCGCAACGGGTGCGATGCGCGGCATTGGGCTTGCGAACGCGGGAGATGCCTCATCGCGACTCCACCTAGCCACTCGCGAGAACGAGTAGGAGCCAAGAAAGAGGCGGAGGCTGCCACGTGCTCTCTGCGGCGCAGGGCTTGCAGACTTCTAAGTTTCGACTCACGCTTGGGGCATTGTTACGGGTGCAATGAATCGAAGTAGCGAGAATTGCACTAAGGTGTCAAACGAGTACAAAATGTGAGCGAAGGCATGAGCGAACATTTATACGCGAAACATGCAAACGGTAACGCGGTGCGTGCGAGCTAGTTAATGCTATGCTGGAAGCGAGGCTCGGGCTAGTCCCGAAGCGTAGGCCGACACGGCCAGGCCAGCAGTGCGAGGTTTGGTGAAACAGTGCGCGCGAAGTCGGCGAAGCCCCGTTAGCAGTAACGGGCGAACAACGGCTGCTGCTGTACGCGATGTTGCAGGGTGCGCTAAGGAATATCGAGAAAATTCCTTACAGGCATAAAGAAGCGAGGATGGCATGGGGGTGGGTGCTACCTCCGCGTGACATGCCATGCCGCATGTCCCCCGCTTGGCCCCTTTCTGCGCGGATGGCTGGGTGCAGCTGGGTTTCCCCATGTGGTTGAATGCCAGCGAAAATGAGCGCGTTCGCGATATAAGTAAGGATTCGTGGATTTGCCATCATCTTTCCAGGTTATTAACTGTCTCAAGAGTATGTTTACACAGCTGGATATCCATCTGCACAGACTATGGTACCCCGTCTCAGGGCACCAATTGAAGGACATTTTTGTGGACAAGGGTAGTCACGTTGTTCATGTGCAGAAAATGCCGTTTGGTGCACATCAAATCCTACTACGCATAGTCAGTGTGACTTCACTTGCTTAGTGGTCCCTTTTAGTAGTGTTGGACCAAGCCTCACCCATTGATGTTGACGCCTGTTATTACAAGAACAGATTTGTGAGGTCACTATCCCATTATAACAAGCCATACAGACATACATTTGCTACAAAACTTTCCCACCCAACCCAGGGATGACTGCACGAAGTAACAAGAAAGAACTCTCCATCGCAGGCACATTGACTGGGTCGCACCGTCCCTCCCTGCCTCACTTAAAGTTCCATCCAGCTAGCGTCGGTCCCATCAATTTGCAGACAGCGGGGTGTACTTGAAGTTCTTGAACGTCACGGTAAAAGGCTGCAGAATCAGGAACACACTCATAAATACATTATGACAAATGCAATAAGTGCCATCCCAGGAACAAAATTAAGGGGTACGCTTACCGCGTAGTCATAGTTGACGGGGATGCGGGCGGTGCGGGGCCCGGTGGCCCAGGGGGAGGCGTCCCAGATGCTGAAGTAGACCTTCATGGGGTCCTTGGGGTAGTGCGGGCTGCTGTTGCTCACCGTGCGGATGTTCACTCCGTCCACCAGCCAACTGCCACCACCATGTGCAGACAGGTTGATTATTTGACAATCAAATGTTCAGGTGAAGCTCAGGGAGGCTATTTTAATTATAATTGGCAGGTGAAGCATGAAAAATAAAAAGAACGCAGACAGCAAGTTCTCTGAGCACTGCGGCGGAAAGAGGCACTCACACGGTCCGCTGCGGGCCCCACTGAATGGTGTACGTGTGGAAGGCAGCAGCAGGGTCGAAGGCAAAGGCAGTGAGCACCTCCTGGTCGCCCTGGCCGTTCATGAACACGTTGGTCTGCAGCGTCATGCCTCGTGAGTTGTTGGGCGACCCCAGGAACTCAAAGTCCCACTCGTTGCGATGATCATAGTCGCCTGATTGCAGCTGCATGCAGATGGATGGACGGAAACGACGACATGCATGAAGAGTTAGGGACTCGCTTGTAGAGCAGACACTTCAAAGATTCATTTCACTGCAATTTGGGACATCTCGGTTCCAAACAAGCGTTGGCCCAGCAAGTTTGCTGACTCAGCGGGAAAAACCCGAAGTGTTGCGAGAGGCTGGGCACATCGGAAAAGGCCCCTCCCAACCCGTGTTTAACATGCAACCATGTTGAAACTCTGGGCCTTGCATGGCTTCATCAGGCACATGCCACTGCGCAAGCAAAGATCGCGTTGAGCTGAGCTCGACTTAAGCAGAGTGCAGCGGGAGCGTCGTACAAAGAAGGTGGCGCACACTCCAGCAGAGTACCCTCGCGGCATCTTCGCGTCCACGCTGAAAGTCCCGAAGCTAAAGGCCCGTCGCGACTCAAACCCCGCCCCTGCACAGCATCAGAATGAGGCGCGCTGTTAGAGCTGCTCGCTTCAAAGCTCGCGAATTCAGGCACATGCACACGGAATTTTCTCTGCCTAATTAAACTCTTGTTTTCAAAAACACTTACCTCCAACGCGGTCTAGCGTGAGGGAGATGGCACCGCCATCGGTAACGTCCAGATTCTGCATAGAGCTGAAGGAGAAAAGACCGCCGAACAGGTTCGACGTGCTGGCTGCAGTTGATGACTCCGGGAGCACGCGCCTCGATGCCGCGATGAATGGCCAGGATAGGCCGAGCAGAGCGAGCCCCAGAACAAGCAAGGTACGTCCGAGAGGAGTCGCGCAGATAGCCATGAGTTAACCACGGTGCTGGAACTCGAAGCACGATGAGGGAGACGCTGGTGAAGCGCGATTGAATAGCTGAAGTGGTGCTGTGGTGTTTGAGGGAAGGAGCCATTGCGGCTTTTATAGCCCGGCGGCGAGGCCCAGCCGATGCTTTCGAGAATCATAGGAGCCTCTAAAAGTATGGCGATCAGGACGAGCTGTTTCCTCAATAGTTCATCCCAAGGTAAGTGGTCTGCAAAAAACCGGTAATGTTATTATGAGATCACACAGGATTCGCGATGCCGTGGGTGTTTGGTCTAGTGGCATGATTCTCGCTTTGGGTGCGAGAGGTCCCGAGTTCAATTCTCGGAACACCCCTTATGTTATTCTTTGTTTTGCTCATGGATCGCCCACCAATTGGATTTATCCCCGCGCTAAAAAGCACGTTGCATCGCATCACGACATGATGGCATCACGTGGGTGGGTGCCCCCCGTTGCACACCTGTTTTGTGTCCCCCTCCTCCACCCCTCCACCAAAACGGGAAGCGCTCCTATTTTAGTATTGTGGGTGGGACAGCTAGTTAGTACGTCCTGCCGCAGCAGCCACAGGACGAAAATATAGATGCTTCTTCAAGCTATGAGCAATTCGCACAGTCAGCAATCAGCCCTCGTACCGACATTGCCTCTCGCAGACAGGTTATAGTAATCAGGAGTCCTCTATCTAGTTACCATGTCAATGTTCCCGCAACTACCGCTGATCTTCTGCTGTCCCTGCTGCTGCATCCTCTGGACCTACCGTCGCTGCACGCGCTCTAGCGAAGCAACCAGCGCCCAATGGCCGCTCGCCACGTGTGCCGAGTTCCAAGACGTGCCTCGCCTCTGCCACCTCCTCAGCACCGTCTACAAAATGCGGCGCGCGGAGCCGTACTTTAGAGGGCTCATAAACGAGGACTTCGTGGTGCGGCGCGCGAACTACGAGGATACTAAGGGGCGGTGCCCGCCGTACATGATCTACGTGGACCACGAGGCGCGCGACATCTGCCTGGCAGTGCGCGGATTAAAGAGCTCGCAGATCAAGGATTATGAGATCCTGCTGGACCAGAAGAAGGGCTCGGAGGTGAGCGGTGCAGTGCGGTGCAGTACGAGAACGGAAGGGGGGAGAGGCGTGGGTGCATGGCTTGTTGCTGGTGGGACTATGGAGCGTTCTTCAACGGTCCCACCTCCCTCCTCCTTCACCTGCCCCTCGCCTTGCCTCTCCTCCTCCCCTCCCCCCCTTCCCCTCTCCTCCCCTCATCCCTTCCATCCGCACTGCAATGCTCCTTCAACCCGTCGTCTCCACCTTGCCTCATCTCCCTTGCAACCCGTGCTCTCAACCGTGCACTCCACTATCTGACACGCAATTGTTTCATTCCCACTCCCCCGCCGCGCGACAGCAATTCAACTCAAACGTACCGTCCCTCCCCATCCCCCTTCCCTTCCCCTCCCCTTCCCCTCCCCTTTCCCTTCCCCTTCCCCTTCCCCTTCCCCTTCCCCTTCCCCTTCCCCTTCCCTTCCCCTTCCCCTCCCCTTTCCCTTCCCCTTCCCCTTCCCCTTCCCCTTCCCCTTCCCCTTCCCCTTCCCCTTCCCCTTCCCCTTCCCTTCCCCTTCCCATCCCCTTCCCCCTCCCCCTCCCCATCGCCCTCCTCGCCTGGCAGCGCCTGGACGGGGGGTTCGTGCACACGGGCATGCTGAAAGCAGCGGCGTGGCTGTTGGACCAGGAAATGCCCGTTCTCACCATGCTCGCGCGCTGCCACCCCGCCTACACGCTCACGCTCACGGGCCACTCGCTGGGCAGCGGCGTGGTGGCCATGGCGACGGTGATTCTGCACGCGAGCAGGGAGCGCGTGGGGTTCAGCCTGCGCCGCCTGCGGTGCTTCTGCATGGCGCCTGCTCGCTCCATGTCGCTCAACCTCGCCATTAAATACGCTGACGTCATCAACTCCGTCGTGCTGCAGGTGCGGGCGAGGCACGCGCATGGCAACAATCCTGCAGCCCTTTCCACGTTGCAGTGATAGCCCTTTGCAACCCCCCCACGCTCTGCATGCTCTGCTGTCTTCATCTCTCCGTGCCACCTCCTGCTCACCCTAAGACGCCCCCTTTTCCCCAAAATCTTCCCCCTCCTGCACCCTCCCACCCATCCCGCATGCCACGTCACAGGATGACTTTCTGGCGCGCACATCAGCACCTGTTCGATCTGCACTTGCTGCTGGCTTCTGGTAACTCGCCCACTGCTGGCTTCAGCTTGCATGCTGCTGTTCTCTCTCCATGTGCCGTTTTTTTTCGCTTGCTGCTGCCATCCCACATTCTCTACTGTTACCTGTTTTTTGTGCACACTCCCTCAGTCCCTCACTCACTCCTTCGTTTCCTCACAATGCCACCTCCCATCCCATCCCATGCACGTGACCCCCACACCCACGTGCCTCACCCCACAATGCACCGCAGTCTGCCATGCATGCTACTATACAAGTACCAGCAGGACGCACTCATCTCCACCGCCGACAAGCTCAAGGACCCGCGCCGCCTCTACGCCCCTGGACGGCTCTTCCACGTGCTCTACCGCCCACAAGTCGGGTACGCTGCTGTGCCCTGCACTGTGCCTGTGTGGCGATCACAGCACGATGTGTGTGAACTCCGCGGTACAGAAAGGCACACGCTGAGCCACCACTATCCCTGTACTCTTTGGCATGTGCGTGAGGGTGTCACCATGCACTAGAGCCCTCATTCTGTCTCACGCCGCCCCACTGCCCACCACCCATGTGATTGCACAACTGCGGCCCACCTGCCTGTGGCAGCATGAAGCAATACCCACACCCGGTGGTGAAGACAGCAGTGCCGGTGGATCACCGGTTTGAGCGCGTGGTGCTGTCGCCCTCCATCATCTACGATCACATCATCGGCCACATCGAGGCCAAATGCGCCCTCGCCCTCGCTGTCAGTCCCCACCCCATCCTTCCTCACATCGCCCCCTGCTTTGCCCTCATCTGAGCTCTTTGTTGATTCCAGTTTCACTGCCACCTGTCCCCATTCATAATTGTTTGCTCCCTGTTCTCGCTGTACTCACCCCCTAGCAGTGAGTCCCCTTATCCTCCCATCGCCCACTGCTGTGCCCTCAGCTGAGCTCCTTGTTGTCTCTTGTTTCGCTGCCACCTGTCTCCATTCCATTCTCGATTGTGTTTTCTGATCTCGCCTTGCCAACCCCCCTTCCCTGTACTATGGCGCACTCAGGCAATGGAAGCGGAGCAGCAGGAGCAGCAGACCCCTCCCGAGCAGCAGCGCATGCAGCGCAGCTCCACGCTCAAGGAGCGGCGGGGGGAGCACCTAGAGGCGCTTGCGCGGGCCGTGTCTCTGCACGTGGCCCACGCTGCTGACCCCAGCAGCATGCCGCACTTGCACTCTGATGAACCAGAGGAGACGCAGGATGATATGGGCGGGAGGGACGGGGAGGAGGGAGCGAACGATGCAGATGGAGTGGACAAGGGAGGAGGGGGGGCGGTGGATGGGGAGAGGGGGGGAGAGTTGGGGGGGAGTGGAGCAGAGGCGGCCATGGAGAGAGTGAAGGCGGAGGTAGAGAGGGTGAGGGCGGAGGTGGAGAAGGCAGCAGGGGTGGTGGCTGGCAAGTGGAGTGAGATCGTGGATGGCTTGGTGGCCAAGGCGGCTGAAGAGGTGACCAAGGTGGCTCCAGGGCTGGCAGAGGATAATGCCCAAGAATGGCAATAATGTGACACATTTACTCCCCAATTTTTTAAGTAATCTTGTATAGGGTTCTATTTATTGAAGTGTACATTCACCACGGCTGTGCTAGCAGCGGTATGGTGACTATGGTCCTCTCATGAATAAGTAGGGAGAGCCCTAGGGATTGTCGAGTTCCATGATGGACCGTTGCGGCGCGGCGTACATGTTGTACACCACCACCTGCCGCCGCACCATCGCCGCCGCGCGCACGCCCTCCTCGTACGCCGCCTCCGCCTTCTCCGGCTCCGCGATGTCCTTGTTCTCCGCGAAGCCTTCGCGAATCCTGCGGGACGCGTAGTGGCGAACGTTGTAGTTGCGGAACCGGTGCGCCTCGCGCAGGAGAGTCCGGAAGAGCGACCGCACCTGGGAGAGCACGGGGAGGCGGCGAGCGCACACGGCGCAGCGCGAGACGCGTTTGCGACGGTTGAAACTACTCAAAACTCAAAGCGCGATGTAGCGGGTGTAGCGGAGGGTACCCGAGCAGCGAGTGGGGAAAGCGGGAAGTCCAGTCTGACCCGCAATTAACCTAATAGGATTCAGGGAAGGAGAGAAAGCAGATGCGCGGAATGGGGGTGGTCGTACCTGCGCGGGAGCCGGTGGCGACATGTTCACACGGCGGTAGCCGTGAGGCCGCTACACCAACCAGCTAACGTGTCAATTGCGATGCTGGTTATGTCGAATGGAACGACGTCGACAGCCGCGAGAAGCGGACGGCGTGATCGTTCAGATTTTAAACACTACGACCGCGGATTGGATCGCCAGATCATAGACGCACGATTGATCTGATACAGAGTCAGAAATGTAGAGACGCTAGCAATTAGGCGATTCTTCAAGGCGAGCGAGACGTGCTGGTTCTATGATCTATCTGATCGAGCAACCAATTTCCAGACAGCGAAGGCGCTGGCCGGAATCTCTCCGTGAGGACAGTAGGCAGAGGTGAGGCGAGATGAGGTAGAGGTCGCGAGATGAGGCGAGGTGAGGCAGCGGTCGCGCTAGGCATTCTTCAAGATATGCATGCACCAGCGCGACCTTGCTCGTCCGCGTTAATAATACTATTGTGACGTCCTCCAAGAATATGGCAATTTTGATTATGATACGGTGATGGGTGCTCAATCTACTAGAGCATGACCTTTTCTAGTTTTTGCAGTACACATCGCAAACGGAAAAACACAGCTTGGCTAACTCCGTTAAAATTCTGTTGTCAATGCACCAGGTTCAAACATACTCTAGTTGAAGCCATCATGCCACAACCACCACATGGGTACCCTAAATGGCAGCAACATCAGCAGCCGGGATCTTGTGGTAGTTCCAGATGGCCCACTCGAAGTACCAGCGGTGGCGAGAGGCGGCAAGGGGCGCGCCTGCTGCTGCCATGCCAGAGTCGGGCAGGTTGACGCGCGCCCACTTCTGCAGCAGAGAGCCCGCCTTCACATGCTTGCCTGCACGGGCAGTGCAGCATGGCAGAAAGGCCACAAGGGCACCAAGGGGGAAAGGGCAGGGAGGAGGGAAGGCAGGGAGGGGGGAAGGGCAGGGAGGGAGGAATAGGGAATAGCAGGAGGGAGCTTGACGTTAAGGGAAAAGGGCAGGGAGTGAGTGAAAGAAAAGGGGTTACTCGAGGAAAACGCATGGAGGGAGGGAAGGGAGGAGAGAGGTTCAGAGATGGATGTGGAGTGGGTGAGCATGCTCTGGGTACACAGGAAGCTGCAAGTCAACCCCTTAACGATCAGCCACAAGGATCCAGCCATGAATCTATCTGAGGTGAGCGTCAGCAACATACCGGTGGAGGTGTTGGTGAGGATGAAGGAGGAGCGCGTGATCACACCCAACGCATCGCCATTCGACGCCCCGCTATTGAGCTCCTCGTTATCAGCCAGGAGATCCGCGGCACTGTAGCCACGGAGCATGGCGGACGACGCGTCCTGGGAAGGCAGAACTTCGGGAGCCGGGGGCGGCGGCGGGACGACAGGCGTCAGCGAGGACTTCAGCTTCACCAGAAGGAGAGAATCGACGGTCACATCCAGTGCCACGTGGCAGTCCACCAGTCGCTGCAGGTAATCCTGCTTGTCCAGGGGCCCTGGTAGGGTGAGCTTCGGATGGCCAGGTGGCAGCAGCGTCACGTTGTCAGCGAAAATGCTGGCAGCTGCTGCCACGTCAGCATTCGCCAGGTTGAGGCTGAAATTCGCCCAAGCCTCCTGAATCTGCAGCTTCAAGTCGGCCGGGTGCGGATCGGCGAGAGGCTCGGACAGGGTGCGCTCTGGCTCGGGGAGGTAAGGCAGAGGCTTGGCGAGCGAGACCTCGTGGCTTGGTTGCCTGCCATCATCAGATCCAAGGGTAGCGCGGGCGTCACGGACGGTAGCATCAACGGTGGACAATGCAGCAGGAGATGGGGCAGGGGCAGGAGGATGCGGGTGGGGCGGGTGCGGAGGGTGAGGGTGCGGTGGGCGAGGCGGGGGGGAGGGGGGCGGGCCATGCCTGTGCGCGTCGTCGTTCCAGTAAGCCCAGCTGAGCCCCCACGCGTAGACGGAGTTGCTCTCTTGCTGCCGCGAAGATTCCACGTCAGCATCCTCCGCGACCCTGGCGTTGTCCGCGATGACATCCCACAAGAGGACGAACTTGCCGGTGCGCGGCTCGGCGGACTCTGCGTCCTGCAGGAGGCGGCCGTAAGTGAGCAGCGAGTAGCCCAGGTAGCGATCGTACTTGGGCACGTACAGCTCCGCGCGCTCGATTAACGAAGCGGCCACTACCGGGGACAAACCGCTCAAAAGAGTACCGTTTGCGGAGGGTGGGGGAGAGGGGGGCGGAACAGGCGCGAGTGACTCAAGAAACGCTGCCTTTTCTTCGAGGGTTTTGAGGCGCTGCAGAGGGCGGCCCGGGATAGACACTTCGGCGACGGGCGAAAAAAGGCGGCGAGCGGCGCGATCGTACTCCCCGACAGCGACGTCGAACTGCGCCTGGCGGAGGAGCGCCTCGACCGCCGCGAGGGCCAACGGAAGCTTGGGATCGCCGAGCCGACGCGGCTCAGCAGGAAATGCGGCAGCGCCATCGTTAAGCTGTGCGGCGCAGAACGCGGAGAGGGAGATAGCGAGCAGCACATAGATGGCGAGGTGCGAAGGAAAGCGCAGCGAGACGAAAGATCCGCGACCCATGGCTGAGCTGGAGGAGGATCGATGTGGAACAAATGAAATTCATAAGAGATGACTCCATGAGGGAGGTGGGCGCTTTTCTTGCATGTCATGTGACTCCATTCAACGCATTCTACCCCACGAGTCCCCGACAGCATTTGCTTATGTTTTTCGTGATTTTGAGGGCTGACACGCCAGCATCGTGCTTCCGAATTTTTGTTTCGGGATACCCACTAGTCTTTTTCAGTCTGTCTTTTGGGGCTCACACACCTTCCTTATTCCAAAGCCCGAATTTTGAGGGCTGATAGTAGGTACCATATATTTCAGTGAAAGGTAAAAGCAACCCAATAATATTTCAGCTCTCTTGGCGTCAGCTAGGAGGTGAGAGGCAGAGAGCTGGGCGGTCAGGAGTAGAAGCGGGAGAGGACAACGGAGGGCACATAGTCGAGCACAATGCCGTCCTCCAGCCCCTGGAAGAACACCCCTGCATACGCCTTGTGCTCCGGGTGCTCCACATACGCATCGCGCCCCGCCGTGTCGTCAAAGGTAGTGATGAACACGTGCGTGTACCCCTTGGTGAAGCCCTCCACACTCACGTCCGCGCCCCTGCCGTGCACAAGCAGTCTCAGGGGGGGGCACAGGGCGGGCGGCAGGGGGATGTTCATGGCACGGAACGAGGTTGTAGGGAAGAGAGGGGCAGAGGGGCGAATGAGGCCGCATAGCAGTCTGGCCACATGGTGCCTGGGGGGTTTTTGCAGGGAGGCTCGTGGGAATGCACCTGTGCATCAGCAATGGGGCAGCAAGGGCCAAGCTAACGGAAAGACGTTGACGAATTTTCTTTGGTTGAAACGAAGGGAGGGGAGAGAGTGAAGCGTGGCAGATGCAGCTCACCACTCGAATCCCTTCATGGCCGGAATTTTCTTGGTGAGCCCTTTGTATCCCTCGATCAGCTCCTGGATTTGCTCAGGCGTCTGATCCGCCTTAAATTTCGCCAGGAATACGTGCTTCACCGTCGATTCCCTATTCTAGGCTTCAGCAATGTACGCGATAAAAGCAGGCCCAGACCGGTCCCGACAAGAGCGGCAGCTGCTGTGATGATGGTAGCGAGCTCTCGAGTCATCCTGTCGCGATCGCTTATAATTCGTGCGGTGCGGAGGCGATGAACGCGGAGAGCACTTAGGGTGCCGACGAGAGGAGGCACGATATCGAGATCAGGCACGACGATATCGAGCGAGATGCGGGCAGCGGAGAGTGGCGAAAGTAATGGGTAGCGAAAGTGAGATAGAATTGGAATGGCAAATCGATATCTGCCGCCTTGGGTTCGAGAATAAGACGGCTCGAGTTTTGCACACTAGGGATTCACACGCCAGCATCATGCTTCCGGAACTTTCATTTTGGGATACTAATTCAATATATCAATAATACCATGCTTTTTGAGCCAGCTATCATATCAGAGTGGCGCAGCGGAAGCGTGGTGGGCCCATAACCCACAGGTCCCAGGATCGAAACCTGGCTCTGATACTTTTAGCAGTTTTGCTAGTACCTGTGTTATGCACACAGCAGGGGTACTGAAGCGTGGTAAATTCTAGTGTGAACAGAAAATGTGTGCTCATGCCGGAGTGGTTATCGGGCAAGACTAGAAATCTTGTGGGCTCTGCCCGCGCAGGTTCGAATCATGCTGAGCACGTGTTTTGGTGTCGCCTCGCCACTCTTGATGCTCCAAGCATGATGTAGGGTCGGGGTGTTGCGTTCACTCTTTCGCCGCTTGTTCTTTTGGGGATTCCTATCTGCTCCTTCCAATCTGACAGCCATTGTTGACGACTGAATAACAGCCGCAGCGAATTCAACGGAAGAAGCCGCGATGCTGCATCACTCAGTCGCAGCAAAGCCGCTCGCTTCAGTACCTTTCGCAGGCCTCGTCGCTAGCTCCGCCCCTTATACCGCACGCCCCGGCACCGGCAAGGCAGGTGGAATTGGCCTAGTGGGTAGCAGCGAGAGAGCGCGCGGGACCCGGAGGGATCTAAGCGGCGCGTTGGTCGGGTGGAGGCGGTTAGATCGGGCCTTGAGCAGACGGTCAATTTCCGCGTCTGGTGGGGTGGTTGTGGCCGCTACTGCAGGCGCGGCGGATAGGGCAAGCGGCGGCGAGATGGACTCGGCGGAGCGACCCGTGAAGATGACGTGAGGAGCGCCCGTAATAATTGTGCTGCGCGTTTAGTTTCCGAAACTGTCACCGTTCATTCCCGCGATCTCGGGTGCATCATTGCGTTCTGTCACCGTTTTCAAAATGCTGCTACCTGAGGCTCCATCGCCCCGAGTCTCTGCCCCCTCAGTCGCGCCCTTCTTCCCATCGCGCCCTCTCCCCCATCGCGCCCTCTCCCCAATTGCGCGCTCTCCCCATTCGCGCCCTCTCCCCAATTGCGCGCTCTCCCCATTCGCGCCCTCCCCCATCGCGCCCCCTCCTGTCTTCCCCCCCCGCCCTCCAGCCCGGTGGTGGAGCACGTGGCGCTGTTTAATATGCCGGCGGACATGGCGGAGGAGAGCGAGGGCGACATGCTGAGCCACCTGTACTCGCTGCAGTACCACTACCCGCACCTCCTCGCCATCTCGCTCGGCCGCATCCAACCCACCAAGCGCCCCGTCGGCTTCTCCCACGCGCTCTTCGCGCGCTTCCCCTCGCGCCAGGCACTGGACGGCTTCCTCGCGCTGCCCGCGCTGGCGGCCGCCATGGAGCAGTTCGTCACGCCCTCGTGCACCGTGAGTCACCCCCTCGTGCACCGTGAGTCACCCCCTCGTGCACCGTGAGTCACCCCCTCGTGCACTGTGAGTCACGCCCTCGTGCACTGTGAGTCACGCCCTCGTGCACCGTGAGTCACGCCCTCGTGCACTGTGAGTCACACCCTCGTGCACCGTGAGTGCCGCCTCTCGCCGATCTCCTCTCAACTCATTAGCCTTTGCTTCTCTCGTGCTGACGGCCGTCATGGAGCAGTTCCGTCTCGCCCACGTGCACCGTGAGTGCGCAATGCGGCACCAACAGTTACTCCTCTCTCGCAGCATCGGTTTCTCGTCTCTCACTCCAACTCCCCTAAACCCAACCTGCCATCGCACCCGCATGCACCATGAGTGCCGCCACTCGCCTTGCTCCTGCCAATTCCTCGGTCGTGGCTTCTCTAACCCCCTGCGTCTAGCCCTGGGTTCCTCGTCTCCCATGGCCTGCTCCCGTGTTTGTGCCTCTCCTCTTCCTTGTCTGCTTTTCATTTGTGTACCTATTCGTCCATGTGTGTGGGGAGGGGAAGTGGGGGTTGATCATGTGATCATGAATGCGTGTGCGTGAGCATGTGCGCATGAATATGATGGAGTGCATGCATGAGAGCAGGACACGCTATCGCTGTCATACGAGGCCCAGGTGGAGGCAGACATAGAGAGCGTCTTCAGGCGTGGCGATGTGAGTCCCCTGCTCTTCGCTTCTCTCCTCTCCCCCATTCCCTCGTCCACACCCCCCTCATCAAATCCTTCGTCACTCTCTCCTTTCCTCGCTCCTTCACTTCAATTCTGTCCTTCTGCTGTTCCTTTCTGATGCCCTTCCTCTTCCCCCCTATGCTTTGTCCGTCCACACTCTCTCCCCCTCCTCTTCCCCCCATGGCACACTCTGAGCAGGCGTATGAGCGGGGAGTGGAGCACGTGGTGTTGCTGCGCGCCAAGCCAGCAGCGGAGGCGGACAAGCAGAGCGCCATGGTTGCAGCCCTGGCTGCCCTGCCCCTAGTCATGGAACCGCACATCCTCGTGCAGCTCACTGCTGGCGCCAACTTTGCTGTCGACACCGCCAAGGGCTTTACGCACGGACTCGTGGCGAGATTCCCCTCAGGTTGGTGTATGCTTAGGTGGATGCACCCTCAGGTGGGTGGGTGCACCTCATGTGGATGCACCCTCACTCAAGTCTACATGCCCTCAGGTTTATGTACCCTCATGTCTGTGTACCCTCAAGTCTTTGTGCTCTCAGGTCTATGTACCATCAGGACAGATGTACCTGCCTACCTTCGCTTCTCAAGCACCCCAATCTCTGTCTCCCCTGCCACATTGTGTGTGATCACAGAGGAGGCACTGGATGCTTACAACAAGCACCCCAGCCACCGGCAGGTGCTGCGACAGCATGTGCTGCCATTGAGTGAATCCATCTTGGCTGTTGACTTTCACGTGGAACCTGTAGGGAGGGAAGAGAAGGTTTAGGAAGGAGAAGCACTGCTTAGTGGAATGGAGCAACATAAAATCAGGTTAGGTACATTAGATCAAGATGTGTAGATGGCAAGACTACGCCCCATCATCACAATCATAGTCATCCTCACTATCATAATTAACACAGTTTCTAAGGAGGGGGGCATCAACAGCAGCTTTTGCGCAGGGGCCACTATCAACAGCAGCTATTTTTTCCTGGCAATTCACACCATGAGGTTCATCATCATTGCTATTCGACTCTCCAGGATGCTGGACATCGATACAATCATCCTTGTTGCATGCTGCATCTTCAGGTGGCTCCGCATTGAGGTCAAACCCTCGCGGACTTGCTTCTGCCTTCACTTCTGCATTCGGGTCAGCTTCCCTCTGGACTGGTCTTGCTTCTGCCTTCACTGCTCGCAGGTGCTCCACCTTTGGCTCGGTAATTGCAGTTGGAGTCTCCTCAGTATCGTAATAATTTCTCTTCGGAATCTTCACTTTGCAAAGCACCTTAAACGGCCTTGGCTGGTCGGACAGAGCTTTTGACCTTTTTGTTGGCTTGCTGAGATCCTCCGCTTCATCTCGCTTTCTCAAAGCATGACCAGAGCCACTTGGGCCGTCAGCTCTTGCACTTGAGAGTGGATTGCCGTTCTTTAACTTGACTTCCGCCTTCACCACTTCGTTGCAGCCGTTTGATCTCCCACGGCTAGTCCCCTTCGATTCCTGTTAAGACAACGCAAAAACCAAAGGCTGGTGAGCCCGGGACAACTCACACATCAACGAGTTGAAGAAAAAGCAGCAATCAACTCACCTTAAATTTCGGAGAAACAGGATCTTCTTGATCATCGTCGGACAGCTTCCTGCGGTAGAAAGGACGAAGCACAATCAATCATGAATTCAAAGCTCACAACCAGCGTCACGATTTCGGTGTACTCCTATAATAATCTCACCTCTTTGCGCGACCGGATGGGGCATCATCAGGAGAGTCCGGGGCGTCAACATCTGGAAGTTTTGAAACGACTTCTTTCAAAAAATCGTACTCGCTGAAAGAGGCGACGCACTGTTTCCTGCAACATGGTGTCGGTCGACCGTAGATCAGCACAATAATAGATACATACTCAGCTTTGCAGATAAAAAAAAGCCGACGTAAAAAAAAACGTACAATATCACCTACAAATGGGACGCGGCCAGGGTTTTCGCCCCGCGCTTGCAAGTGATATCATACGTCCGATCACACAAGTCCTGGAGGAAAATCTCTAGGGCCTTGGCTGCACATCTAACCCCGAAAACATACGAAGACGGAGACATGCAGCAAATAGACTTAGTTGAGAAAAAAAAATCCGTAATACGAGACGGAGGTAGAAGATGCAAATATCTTTCCAACGTACATATCAGAACGGGAGTTGCAAGCGCTATCTTTCCGACTTCTTCATCCGCTTGCATGATCTTCTTTATTCGAGCCTGAAGACCACAGAAACGCGACAACAAAACACGAAAGATGAGTGGAAGATGAAGCACGTCACACTGCAAATAGCGAGGACGAACGCTGCACGTACCGCTGGAAACCGAGTGTCAAGCTTCTTTCTCATGGTTGGCGATGCGGTTCCTAAGTCAGGAGCAGATGGGCTGGAGGGAGGATGGTCGCTTGCAGACCGGGTGTTCGGACCCAGATCGGTGAGAACCACCGAGGGGGGTTGGGTTGGGAAGCCCAGCAAAATTGGACGGAAATTGCGAAACCCTGACGGGAACTGGAACGGAACGGCAGGTAACAGGGGCGTCAAGCTGACGGAGACTGCCAATCAATGTGGATGATTTTTATAGTCCAGGTTTCGAAATGCTTCGAGTGTTCGAATGGAGCTTCAGATCTCTGCGGCTCCAAAGGACTTCACGATTCAGATTCTTAGAACCCAATTACACATTGCCGAAGGATGCTAGATTTCACATTGTTAGAAGGACAACGCGGCGGAATCGGGTGTGACAGCCTGACTTTCAAGCCGGAAGATTACATTTTTGCGATTGCGAACAGGCACTTGCATGCAGAGAAGACCTTCGAATGGCTGAGGCTGGATGACGTGGCTAATTATTGATGCTACACTCACTGTAGATCAGCATTTTCAATAAGCCTTACAAAAATTCTCCTTATGCAAGCCAATTTCCACAGATCATTTTCTCAACAAGCGATATAGCGAGCGACTCAGTGAAGGCGCTTATTCGTCGCTTTGTTCCCTCCATACGACACCCATTTTCCGCAATCGCCGCCGCAACCTCCGCTCCACCATTCCACATCCATCACATCCGTAATCGTCGCCACCACTTCCGCTGTCACCATGTTCCGGTCGCTCGGTCGCCTAGCTAATCGATCTGGGACCGTTCAAAATGTGAGAAGGGACCACGGCCACCCCTAGCTTCGACCTCGACTTAGGTCTTTCCTCGGTTAAGCTTTCGAGTCAGACGCTTCTGTCCCCTGGTGTTGGATCAGCAATCCGATCTTCCTTACAACGCGTCCTTTCTGTGAATCCTGACCATCTGTGCGCCGTTGGATCTTGCTTGACGAAGCCTAAACGCATTCCTGACGACGGCGTGTATGGCATGTCTGCCATCGCCTTCTCCCTCCATCCCTCACGCGTCTCATTGCTTCCTTCTCGTACCTCTTCTCCAATGCGCATTGCAGGCGATTCGATCCTTTGCCGCCGAGGCTGCGCCCGTCGATGTAAAGGTACGAGTGACGCCTGTCTTGTCGTTGGCGTGGGGGATGCAGGAATGGGGGGGAGAGGGGGAAGGAGAGGTTGTTGCTTCTGCGTTCAGTGCGTCAGCTTCATCTTTTCCTCTCGCCTGACCGACAACAACCGACCCCTTCACTCTTCCCCCTCACCTCCCCATCCCCCCTACACCTCCCCTCCCCCGCACACCCCGTCCCCCGCCAGGTACCGACGGCGGTGTTCGGCGTGGCGGGCAAGTACGCGTCGGCGCTGTACGTGTCGGCGGTGCGCGGCGGGAAGGTGGACGCGGTGGAGCGCGAGATGCGCGAGCTCGCGGCCGTCACGGGCGCCAACCCCACCTTCGCGTCGTTCCTGCGCGACCCGTCGGTGTCGCGCGAGGTGCGCGTGAAGGCCGTGGAGGACATCTTCTCGCAGACCAAGTACTCGCCCATCACCAAAAACTTCCTCGGTGAGCGGTTGAGAGCGGTGGGTGGGGTGTTGCTGTGTCGAGGTGTGTGATGGTAACGAGCGGGGAGGGCTGTGGAGGTCAATGTCTCCCGCGCCAGCAGCTCGCACACCACCAGGAACGCTCTCAGTTGGTGGGGCGTGCGGTGGTTGTGATGGGCGAGGCGTGTGACAGCATCGAACTGAGAAGGTGACGAATGCTATCTTCGCCCAGCACTATTGGTGCCGTCCGCCCCCTCCTCCCTCTCCCCTCTCTCCTCCACTCAGTCCATGCAGAGCTGACGTCTCGCTTCCCCCCATTTCCAACCCCCCTTTCCCCCGCCTCCCTTGCAACCGCCCCGTCCTGTGTATGTGCGGGCAGCTGTGCTGGCGGATGCGGGGCGGCTGTCGTATCTGCCCAAGATAGCGGCCACGTACGAGGACATCCTCATGGCCCACCGCGGCCAGGTCAAGGCCACCGTCACCGCTGCCCTCGTGAGTCGCATCCCATCACATCGGATGCTGTTTTCTCTTTTCCACCGGCCACGTGCTGACCAGGTGGTGAGCTGCAGGCGTCAGAAGTCAACTGCATGCTTTCTTGTATGCCATTTCTTCCCCTTAACTCCCCAAACCCTCGCCGGTCATGCTGCGTTGTTTCCCCTTGCCACGTCTGCACTCCCTTCCTTCGCACTTCCCTCTCTCCACCTCCTCACCCCCTTTCCTCCTCTCCAGGAGCTGACCTTACTGGAGCTGGCAGAGAAGGGGGAAGCACTGGAGGGCATGCTGCAGGCAGGGAAAACGTTCTTTTCTTTATTGTTGATTAACGCCCCTCCACTTGCCAATCCCACCCATGTCCCTCTTTGCAGGAGCTGACCCCAGCAGAGCTGGCGGAGGTGAGGGAGGCGCTGACGGGCATGCTGGAGGCGGGGCAGACGCTGCAGCTGCAGCAGCGGGTGGATCGCAGCATCATTGGCGGCGTGCTGGTGGACATCGGTGACAAGCACATCGACCTCTCCATCCGTTCCAAGATCCGCCGCATGGAGAAGGCCCTCCTCGAGTCCCTCTAGACGGGCTGGCTTGTGCAGCGTGCGCGGTGTAATTGTGTATGCACGTGAAGCGGAGTAAAATTGTACTAGCGGCGATTTGGTGTTGTGATAGCATACGATACTGATTACCTCTTCACAAGTGCAGTCCACAGTGACGGTAACTCAAGTGCCACCGTTTTTTCCATTGCACTTCTTGATGTTCGCACTTGTACGCATGTAGAGTGGGATTCTTTCTGTACAGATACTGGGATGTTGACTGAAATACCGCATGGTTTCTGGACCACACTCAACAAAATCAAGAGACCTGATAAAGGCCAACGTACCAGTATCTATACTTCACCTTACAGAGAGAGTTTCAAATCAACCAATGTTCCTTGAAACTCCAAGGGGCTTCAAAAAGCAGGCCTTGAACCTGACGTGAATCGAACACGCTACCATTGCGCCACAGATCCGTGACAGCTGTTAGTCGCAAATTTATAAGTTAATGCAATAATTTACTCTGCTTCAAGGTGACGCCAAGCCAGCTGGTGTGAAGGATGAGCCCCATTTCGTTTGTAAATCTGGGCCGTCGATAGCTCTCGTTGCGAGTAACTATCCCTCTCAGCGAAAACGGGTGGGGTGCCTGCGCTCTTCGCCAGTTTGCCGAGCAGCGATCCAGTTTCGAGTTTTGGAAGTTCAAACATCCGCAGCAGGACGAAACAGATTCAAGGCGTGCGGCAACTTCAAGAAGCCTGTTTCAGCAGACAGCCATTCAGTTCCTCGTGCTCCGTTCCCAGGATTTGAATATCCAGTTCAGTAGCGATTCAGACTGTAAAGCCGGCATAGCAGCACTTCAGACAGCCGACGATTTGACATCTCATCGTTCTTCTTACATATCGGGTTGTACCCTTTCCCGTCGCCATCGCCATGGCGTCGGAGTTAACTCCGAACGCGCTTGAGATTCTAAACTCCGGTGCGACAGATGGCAATTTCATATTGCAAGTGTTCGACTCGCGGCAGGTCGGGAGCGCGTCCGTGCCACCCGCGCAGGAGCGATACCGGCTGATGCTGTCGGACGGGCGATGGCACCAGTGGGCCATGATCGCGTCGCAGATGAACGAGCTCATGCGCACCTCCGTTAAGAAGGGCTCCATTATAAATCTCACGGAGTGCGTCACCAACACTGTTCACGGGAAAAAGTAAGACGGGAACGCGACGTGGATGTAGCGAAAGCATAGCGGCGGCATGGTAAAGCAGATGACGAGCATTACAATGGCGTACACCAGTCTCCGTTATCAAGTTTTTATTTCCCTTTTCTTTTCCAAGACTCCTGACGTGTGTTTTACGCATGTGCGTCGATGCAGGATCGTGATCATTCTGAAGATGGAGGTGGTCAAGACGGACGCCGCCATCATAGGCGATCCGCAGCCCTTCCCCGCCGACGGCCAGGCCCCGCCTCCGCGCCAGCAGCCGTCGTCCACCCCCGCCAGCACACTCACCAACAACTCCGCCGCCCCACCCCCGCAGCACCACCCGCCGCCACAGCAGCCGTCCAACGCTGCTCCTAGTCCCATGGCGCAGCACGGCCCGTCGGGCGCTGCTCATCCGTCCAATGCAGCCCAGCCAGTCCCGCCCAACCCGTACGCCGCTGGTGGCTTCGGTCAGCAGCAGCAGCAGCAGCAGCAGAAGCAGTCGCAGTATTCTGGGGTATCCGGACCTCCTGGTGGAGGTCCCGCCGCTAGTCACGGAGGAGGATTCGCAGGTGGCCCAGGCGCGGGCGGCGGCGGAGGATACGGGGGAGGGGGCGGAGCAGCTCCCCCGCCGTCTTACTCCGCGCGCGGGCCCGTGGCGCGCAACGAGGCGCACGCGCGGGTGGTGCCGATCGACTCGCTGAACCCGTACCTGGGCAAGTGGACGATCAAGGCGCGCGTGACGTCCAAGGGCGACATCCGGCGGTACAACAACGCGCGCGGCGAGGGCAAGGTGTTCAGCTTCGACCTGCTCGACGCCGAGGGCGGGGAGATCCGCGTCACGTGCTTCAACCGCGAGGTCGACAGCTTCTTCGACAAGATCCAGGTGCGCCGCGCTGCGAGAGCACGGGGGGAAGGGCCAGCTGACTGGGTGCCGCAACCGCCAGCGGGGCAACCAGTTGGTAGTGATCAGCGTTACCATCTGCGTTGAGCCACAAGCCTGCTTTCCCTGTCTCGTGTCTCACATCCCTCTGTGATCCCCTCCGTGCTCTCTTTCTGACTCTTTCTTTCTTCCCTCTATACGCCTCTATCCGCCCGTCCTCCCTCACTCTGTCCGTCCTGCCATGGAGCAGAAGGGGCAGGTGTATCTGCTGTCCAAGGGCAGTCTGAAGCCAGCACAGCGCATGTACAACCACCTGCGCAGCGACTGGGAGATCATGCTCGACGCGTCCTCCACGCTCGACCTCTGCCCCGACGACGGCGCCATCGGCGCCATCCAGTACGACTTCCGCACGATCGCTGACGTGGCGGGCATGGAGAACAACAGCGTGGCGGACGTGGTGGGCGTGGTGGTGTCGGTGGGCGCGAGCTCGAGCATCATGCGGCGCAACGGCACCGAGACCATGAAGCGCACCTGCATGATCCGCGACCAATCCGGGCGGCAGACGGAGCTCACCATGTGGGGCGGCTTCTGCAGCGCCGAGGGGCAGCAGCTGCAGGTCAGGCGCGCGTGGTAGGGGTGATAGGGGTTGGTAGGGCGTGTGTGTTGGGGGGCGGAGAGGATGATAGGGGCTGATGGGGTGTGGGATGGGGATCGCGTGAGTTGAGTATTGCGAGAGGAGTGACACGAGCTTGTTGCCATCCAGAAATGAATTCTACTCTCCTTCCCCCCTTCTTTTCCTCATCCACACCCCACCTGTCGCTGCCGCGGCCAGGAGCTGGTGGAGGCGGGGCAGCACCCGGTGCTGGCAATCAAGGCGGGGCGAGTGAGCGACTTCAGCGGCAAGTCGCTGGGCACCATATCGTCCACGCAGCTCGCCATCAACCCCGACATCCCCCAGGCCAAAGAGCTCGCCGCCTGGTACACGTCTGGCGGGGGCGCGTCCATGCCCGTGCAGGTCATCTCCTCCGAGTTTGGCGGGGCGGGCGGGGGCGGGACAGGCAGGGAGCCTCGCAAGCTGATAGCGGCGATTAAGGATGAGGGGCTGGGGCTGGGCGGGAAGGTGGACTGGATCTCTGTGCGCGGCACCGTGTCGTACTTCCGTGCGGATAACTGCTACTACCCCGCGTGCCCGCTGACGACGGCGGAGGGGCGGCAGTGCCAGAAGAAGGTGGTGCAGGACAGCAACGGCGACGGGTGGTACTGTGAGAAGTGCGGCCGTGCCACGCCCACCTGTGACTTCCGCTACATTCTCAGCTTCCAGCTGCAGGACCACACCGGCATGACCTGGCTCTCCGCCTTCCAGGAAGTTTCCGAGGAGATGCTGAAGACGACAGCATCGGAGATCAACAGGTGGCGCGAGGAGAACGACCTGCGGGCGGGGGAGGTGTTTGCCAACGCGCAGTGGAGCCAGTGGGTGGTGAAGCTCAAGGTGCGCGAGGAGACGTGGCAGGACGAGGCCAAGGTGAAGTGCACCGTGGTCAAGGCGGAGCCGGTCAACTATGCGGCTGAGAGCCGCGTGCTGCTGGATTACATCGGCAGGCTGCAGCGGGGAGAGCCGCTCACTGCGCCCGTGCCAGCTTCCCCTGGGCTGTCTGCTGCCGTGGGTGGCATGCAGGTGGGTCGGGGGGGAGCTGCGGGTGGGGGGTATGCGGCTGGAGGAGGGGGATATGGGGGCGCTGCTGGTGCTGGTGCTGGCGGCGGTGGGTATAACAGCGGTGCTTATGGTGGTGGTGGTGGTGGTGGAGGAGGTGGTGGCTATGGTGGGGGTGGGGGAGGTTACGGTGGGGGAGGGGGTTTTGATGGTGGCAGTGGGGGCAGGGGCGGTGGGGGTGGTGGAGGGGCCGGAGGTGGGTCGTGTTTCAAATGTGGGGGGTCGGGTCACTGGGCGCGAGACTGTCCTGCCGCTGGTGCTGGTGGGGGCGCAGGTGGTGGGGGTGGTTATGGGGGTGGGGGTGGTGGTGGTTATGGTGGCGGCGGTGGCGGCGGTGGTGGGGGAGGGGGCGGGAGTGGTTCATGTTTCAAGTGTGGGGGGTCGGGTCACTGGGCACGTGATTGCCCTGGTGGTGGTGGCGGTGGTGGTGGCAGGGGAGGTGGATATGGGGGTGGAGGGTATGGTGCTGGTGGCTACTGAAGGATGGCTGATGGCTGCTGAAAGATCACTACTGAACGAGATTTGGGATGTGCTTGATACTGATTCTGTTTTGTTTTTGATTCCTTTAGCATGACAATTTTATCCCCTTGTACGTATGTTTGGTTGAGATGTGTCTTGGAAGGTTGAAGGTAAGATGGGACGAGGTTCATTATTAAATTCAGCACAGCTCACCAAGGAACAAACCCACATGCACATACACACCATCGATTATTGTAAAAATCATCATCAGATGCAGAGATGATTTTGTGTACGTTTCCAGGCCAAGTTCCATATGCTACCTCAATCACTCGGTCTAAAAGTTGAGTTGTAAGCATTCTGTGCCGTATCTTTGAACAAATGAACATGGCCAGGTAGCATGAAGCGCGACAGCCAGTTTCCTATCGGGAACCGCTGTCAGTGTCAGAAATGCGCGGGAAATTTTGAACACCTCGAGACTGGCTCGCAGGAGCCGTGTACTTCCCATTGGCTCACCCAACTGGAATCGCCCAGCAGCCTTTTGGTGGGTGTACAAGCCCTTCAACCCCAAGGTGGAATTCCGCGCTGCAATTCCCAAGGTTCTTCCTCAACGCTCCCTTCGCCTGCTGAACTATCAAGTCGTGTTCCAAAGCGAATCAATCCTAGTTTGTAGATTGTCTCCGCGATTCCACAGGTACCTGCTGGTAATTTCTTTTTAGGCTCTTCAGTCATTGTAAAGGCTTTGCCTGCTAGTTGTCGTCCTCACGACGTTACCCTAGTTAAATTCGTATAGTTGCACTTGATTCTGTTTTATAAAGTACCGTAGTTTTGCCTTGTGGCGCATGTCAGGTCAACAGCCTTGTTGACCCGCGCCGGTGAATTCGATCTTGGACACCTGACAGCTAGTCCTCAGCGACGATTTGGAAAGCTATTGTAAATTTTCGATAGAGACACGACAGGCCATATCTGTAGGCAGCTTCCCGCTGCTGTATAACTGAAGAGTGAGACGACAGTAGGATTCAGAGCTTTCGTATTTTGACGACTAACCATGGGGATTCCCGACGACCAAGGCGTCGGATCTAGCCCGCCTCCATCATCTGGAGCCGAGCGATCATCGCATGGCGGTCAGAGCAGGCTGATCATCACGGAGATGGTCCTCGAGAACTTCAAGTCGTACGCGGGCGTGCAGCGCGTAGGACCGTTCCACAAGTGCTTCTCGTCGGTCGTCGGCCCCAACGGCAGCGGCAAGAGCAACGTGATCGACGCCATGCTCTTCGTCTTCGGGAAACGCGCGAAGCAGGTCAGTGTGCTGCTTAGTTTAACGACGATGAGTCAGTCCCTTGTTTGCAATGACTATGCCAAGCGTGTGTTAATGCCTTTCGTGCAGTTCGTTGATAGCTTTCTGAAAAGTTTGGCATTTCCCTTTCCTTTGGTAAGAGTCATGAACTGACTCGTTTGGATACTTCCATGGCATGGCCTTGCAGCTGCGACTGAACAAGGTGTCGGAGCTGATTCACAACTCCACTGATCATCAGAATCTCGAGTCTGCCCGCGTATCCGTGCACTTCAAAGAAATTGTTGATCTGGTAAGTCCAGGCTGTAGCAGCAGAGATGCATGAGAGCGACGGTCGTATTCGTATTCTGCCATGACAGTTTTCTCATCATTCCTTGCTGGAATTCTCAGACGCTGTAGTCGTGTCGTTTCAGGATGACGAGAAGTACGAGTCTGTGCCAGGATCGGAGTTCGTTATATCGCGTACGGCGTACCGCAACAACACGTCCAAGTACCACGTGGACGACCACGCGAGCACGTTCACGGAGGTGACGAGGCTGCTCAAGGCCAAGGGGGTGGACCTCGACAACAACCGCTTCCTCATCCTGCAGGTGCGCGCCGCTGCCAAGCTAGTAATGCCGTTGTGGCTAGGCCGTTCCCTGGCGCGCTCTAAAGGCAGTGTGAGACGCGCGACTGGATTCGTGCCTTCTGTAGCACTCTTGCACTGCCCAGTGACTGCTAGCGTTCCATTTCGGTATTGTGTTGCCATTCCTGTTCCCGCGCTCGTTCCTATGCTGCCTCATCGCTGGTAAGTGCGTTCATTCCCATTGCTCGTATCTCGCATGCGACTGCTACGCGCGCAGGGCGAGGTGGAGCAGATCGCGATGATGAAGCCCAAGGCGCAGGGCCCGCACGACGAGGGGCTGCTGGAGTACCTGGAGGACATCATCGGCTCCAACCAGTACATCGACCAGATCGACGCCGGCGCCAAACAGTGAGCTTCCCGCCTGCCTTTCTGCCTCCCTACCCCTCATGCTCCGTTGTCCGGTTGGTCGTTCTTGAGCGGTGTAATGGAGAATCGTGCGGTTTGGCAGTGGCAATGCGCCGACGGATGTTGACTCGTGCGTGTGGTGCGGGTGGGTTGGCGTGTGCAGGCTGGAGGAGCTGAACGAGCGGCGCGTGGGGCTGGTGGAGCGAGTGAAGCACGCGGAGAAGGACAAGGACACGCTGGAGGTCAGTGGGTGGCTGCTGTGGGGAGATTAGAGGGAGTGCGCAGTGGCTGCTGTGGGGAGATTAGAGGGAGTGCGCAGTGGCTGCTGTGGGGAGATTAGAGGGAGGGCGCAGTGGCTGCTGTGAGGAGATTAGAGGGAGTGCGCGGTGGATGCTGTGGGGAGATTTGAGGGAGTGCGCAGTGGCTGCTGTGGGGGAAAGAGAGGGAGGAACATGAACTTGTCTTTGCTGCCAATTTGTTGGTTGAAGGTGCTGTCGCGCATTCCCTTCCTGCATTGTGTCCTCAACCTGCGTTCCCCTCACGCGCTGCCACCCGTCTGCTCCCTCCCTGCCTGACCCCTCCCTCCCGAACCCCCTTTCCGCGCGCGGTGCGGCAGGAGGCGAAGCGGGCGGCGGAGGCGTACATGGTGAAGGAGGCGCAGTGCGCGCAGTGGGGCATGGTGGGGCGCGCGCTGGCGCTGAGAGAGTCGCAGGGCAAGGCGGGCGCGCTGGGCGCCAAGGTGGCGGAGCTGGAGGGCACGCTGACGGCGGAGAAGTGAGTGTGGGGGGGGGCGATAGGGGGAGAGCTGCGCGAGGAAGGAGGTATACAGTGGGAATAGTCGGAGAAAACGCAGAGGGGTGAAGGTCAGACGGCCAGCGTGGAGAGGAGGGAAGGGGAGTGGGAGGGATAGGCAGGAGAGAAGGGTGAGATTTTTTACGTGCGTTTACCGGGACTGATGTGCTTCTATCTCTGTCCGTGCGTGCAGGGAGAAGTGCGCAGGGCTGCGGGAGGAGCTGCAGGTGAAGACAGACGCGTGCGAGAAGTGCAACACGGAGTATGAGGTGAGTCATGGGGAGGGACGGCGGAAGAGAAGGGTGATTCGCGACAGGTGGAACGGCTGTGTGTAGTAGGATCCACGAGGCATCGTGGCTAAGGGGCGATGGAACGAGAAGGGTATCGTGGGTAAGGGGCGATAGAACGAGAAGGGTATCGTGGGTAAGGGTTGAACGAGAAGGGTATTGTGGGTAAGGGGCGATGGAACGAGAAGGGTATCGTGGGTAAGGGTTGAACGAGAAGGAACAGCTGAGACGTTTTGCCTGAATCGTTTTACTGAACGGGTATCCGTTTCGTGGCAAGTGACGCTATGCGTTGGTCACCTTGTGCCAGTACTGGCTTCATGATTTTCACTGCACGGCTGGGCGTGGCAGGCGCTGTGCGGGGAGCTGGAGGCGGCTCGGGCGGACTTCAAGGAGTACGAGCGCAAGGACGTGAAGATGCGCGAAGACCTCAAACACTGCAAGGCGCGCCTCAAGAAGCTCGCCGATAAGATCGCCAAGGTGAGGACTCGCGCCTCAATGCAGATACCGCTGCGATCGGAAATTGTGGCCTGGAATGCCATTTCGCGACACGGGTGCTAGTTATTTCAGACTTTTGCTGATTCTCGCGTCAGCCTCTCGCCTCCTCTCTCATACAGCCGTTTCCGTGTTGAACTCAACAGGACACAGCCAAGGCGGAGGAGGTGGAGAAGGCAGCAGCGGCGGCGGAAACGGCCATCCCCGAGCTGGAAAAGAAGGCAGCCGCGCTGGCACCGCGGCTGGCAGAGGCGGAGAAGAAGCTGGAGAGCATCCAGGAGCACGTCCGAGGTGCGTGCTATGACCCGCGTTCAACCTTCCTCCTCTCCCTTCCCCCTGCAGCCCCTGTGACTAACAGCCACCTGTCTGAACTTATTTTGGTGATGTGTGTGGCAGTGGAGGTGGAGCGGCAGCAGCAGCAGCTGGGCCCGCTGCAGGAGCAGCTGGCGCCGTGGGAGGAGAAGGCGAGCGCCGCCAAGGCCAAGGCTGACGTCACCCGCACCAAGCTGAGCCTCATCCGAGACAAGCACGCGGCCGCCGAGAAGCAGCTGGAGGCGGTGCGGAAGGCGATAGAGGAGCGCGAGGAGGGGCGGAAGCAGAAGCAGGAGCAGCTGAAGCGCATGGAGGCGGCTGTGAGGGAGAGCGAGGCGGTGGCGGCTGCTAGCGCCAAGGAGGAAGAGACGAAGGCGGAGGAGGAGGCAGCGGCGCGCGCAGAGGCGGAGGCGGCGCAGGGACGCGCGGCGGAGATGAAGGAGGCGGCCGCTGCGCAGCGCAGCAGCAGCGCCATCCTGACGGCGCTGCTGCATGCGAAGCGGGACGGCAGCATTCCCGGGATCTTCGGCCGCCTGGGCGACCTGGGCGCCATCGATGGTGAGGCGCTTGCAGGGGGGGAGAAGTGGGAGAGTGAAGGTACGATGCAGTGACATCAAGAGCATTTGTCATGCTGGAGTAGGTTGTTGCGTGCAGAGCTGAGCTGGTCTCTCAACACCTCCCACCTTCCTTCACGTTCACGTGTGGCATGGCCTGCCCCCCTGCAGGCAAGTACGACGTGGCGATATCAACGGCGTGCGGTGCACTGGAGTACATAGTGGTGGACAACATCGAGACCGCACAGGCGTGCACGGCGCTGCTGAGGGAGCGGCAGCTGGGCGTGCAGACCTTCCTCGCCCTGGTACACTCCTTTGCGCCTTGCTGCTTCCTTGCTCGTTCCCTTCCCGTCCTTTGAGCTTTGCACTTGCCCCACTTTCTGAGCTCTCTCCTTTGTTTTATGCCACTGCAACATTTCTGCTCGCCCTCCATCCCACTTCCGCACAGTCGTTTTCTCACTTATTTTCCATCCTGCATTCTTCTCCATAATTCCCCCCCCACCCCCCTCCCCCCCTTCTCCGCCGAGCGCCAGGACAAGCAGCAGCACCTGGTGCGGGACATGTCAGAGAAGGTGAGCACGCCGGAGGGCGTGCCGCGGCTGTTCGACCTGGTGCAAGTGCAGGACGCGCGCCTGCTGCCCGCCTTCTGGTTCGCCCTGCGCAACACGCTCGTCGCGGCCTCCCTGGACCAGGCCTCGCGCATCGCGTACGGCGCGGACGCGCGGTTCAGGCGGGTGGTGACGCTGGCGGGGGAGATGTTCGAGTCCAGCGGCACCATGGCAGGCGGGGGGGGGCGCCCCCGCGGCGGCCGCATGGGCAGCTCGCTCAAGGCGGCGGCGGCAGCGGCAGGCGGGGGAGTGACGAGGGAGATGGTGGAGGAGGCGGAGAGAGAGGTGGCGCACGTGGTGGCGCGGCTGGAGCGAGCGCGGGAGGAGAGGCGCGCGGCTGTGGCTAGGAGAGAGGAGGCGGAGAGGGTGTTGAGGCGGCTGGGAATGGACATTCCCAAGGTCCAGATGGAGGTAACCGCTTGTGTTAGACCCCGTCTCCCTTTAATGCTCTTGGACGTTGCACCCCTCACAGTTCACGCGTCTCACGCATCTAACTCTCTCCCTCTTTCTCTCTCCCGTCCCGGGCAGATCGAGTCCCTGGCAGCGCAGGTGGGCGAGCTGCAGCAGCGCGTGCAGGGGCTGCAGGCGGCGGCCGTGACGAGCGCGGAGGAGGAGAGGCAGATGGGCGTGTTGCAGCAGCAGCTGGCGGGCGAGGAGGGCGACGAGGCGCGCATTCAGGAGGAAATGGCGCCGCTGGTGGCGGCGGTGGCGCGCGTGCAGCAGGCCATCACTGATGCCGGCAGGGAGGCGCTGGGCGAGCAGAAGGACCACGTGGCCGCCATCCAGAAGGTGCGGCGTAGGGCGTGGAGACGTGTGGATTTAGGTTCGAACAGCTTGTATTGAGTGCTGGGTGTGGAAAGGGAATGAGCAGCTGGGAGTGAAGGACTCGCAACAACGAGGGGAAGTAGTCCACGTGTGCCAGGGCTTGATTGCAAGCGCGGATCACCCATTCTATACATCCCTCAGTTGTGCTTAGCCTCAGTGCACACAGATAATTCCTGTCCACTCGCTATTCCTCTGCAATGTGCCTCGTTACAGGCCATAGACGAGGCGCAGACGGGCATCAACCAGAGCCGTGTGACGGTGGCCTCGAGCAGCCGCAACCTGGAGAAGCTGAGGAAGGCGGTGGGGGAGGCGGAGGAGGAGAGGGCGAAGGCGGAGGAGGAGATGACACGGAAGAAGGAGGAGATGAACGCCGTCATGCAGGAGGCCTTTGCTGTCAACGACAACTACGAGCGCCTCCGCCAGGTGCGCGGGGGGGAGTGGTGTGAATGCCCACTTGCAGGATGCGATCAGAGTTCTGTTACAAAGTCCTTCATCCCCTCACCCCCGCTCTTCCCTCTCTCTTCCCCTCTCTGATTAATCTGTTTCCACCCTTTCCTCGTTTCCCTGTGCTGACATGACATGGCGTGTGGTGGTTGCAGTTGGTGGAGGGCAAGAAGGAGGAGTATGGCGGCATGAAGAAGGAGTTCCTGGCCATCAAGGCACAGCTCGACAAGATGCGCACCGGGGAGGTGAGATGCGCACCGGGGAGGTGAGATGAAAGACAGGTGGTGGGACGGGTCGAGCTCGAGGGGAGTACACATATCGAGCATTACCTTTTTCTAGGATCCCTTCTTCTCCACGTCCACTGACATCACTTCTCGTGCCCTCAGGTGGATGTGGAATTGAAGCTGGAAGATGCGAGGAAGGCGCTGAGGACGAGTCAGGAGACGGCTCGCCTGCAGAGGGAGAAGCTGAGGGCGCTGGGCGCGCAGCTGAGGCAGCACATCGCACAGTGAGTCCATCACACCGCTGCATGCTGCAGTTGCCCTCACAGCACACACTAGTGAGCCTTCACACGATCCCAAAGCCCCTTCTGTTCGAGGCCCTCATCTCCCTCCTGTGCCCGCCATCCGTCCGTCCCCCCTCCAGGATGCAAGCGGAGGGCATTGCAGAGGAGGACGCGGAGGCTGCTGGGCTGCCGTGGGACCTGCGGGAGGAGGAAGGGGAGAGGCAGGGCAGGGCACGACCGGCAGCAGCAGGCGCAGCAGAAAGAGGAAGCCAAGGGGAGGATGAGGAGATGGAGGGCGATGAAGCTGCAGAGCACAGGGAGGGAGGTGTGGGTGAGGTGGGGGTGGCAGATGGGGGGGATGGTGAGCTGGAGAAGCTGCAGGCCCGCTTGTGTGGTACCTTGTGCGTGTGGTTACGAGTCGGGAGGAGGCAGCAGCAGGGGAGCAGCGGCTGCGAGCAGAGCTGGAGGCACTCAAGGGGAACCTCAACCTGAGCTCCATCGCAGAGTGAGTGCGCTGCCTGCTGCCAGTCGGTCCCTCTGCTCTATGAAAGTATGTGAGCTACAGGAGCGTGTATCTGAGCAGCAAAGAGTGAGTGTGAGCAGTACTGGGAGCTTCAGTGTGGCTAGGTGTTAAACTATAAACACGTACCCTAGACTAAAATAACAAACTATAACACTTATAGTTTGACACTACGCACATCTGTGTGCTTTCATCATTTCCCTGTTAGCAAAACAGGTGACTGTCAACGACCGCCTATCTAAATTCGACAACCTCCATCTACCCTGAACCATCGCCATGGGTGCGTGTGCAGGTACCGCAAGAAGGAGGCGGTGTATTCACAGAGGCTGGGCGAGCTGGAGGCGGTGACAGCGGAGCGCGACAGCGTGCGGGTGGCACAGGAGGAGGTGAAGCGGCGGCGGCTGGACGAGTTCATGGCGGGGTTTGACACGATCACGATGCGGCTCAAGGAGATGTACCAGATGATCACGCTGGGCGGCGATGCTGAGCTGGAGCTGGTGGACTCACTGGACCCGTTCAGCGAGGGCATTGTGTTCTCCGTGCGCCCGCCCAAGAAGAGCTGGAAGAACATCTGCAACCTCTCGGGTGGGGAGAAGGTAAGCCGCTGCCTGCTTCCCTGTTACGGGGTGTTAATGCTTCTGGCAAGGCATCAGGCATCGTCCTGTGCTGATGCACTTCTGCTTTACAGTGCTGCAGTGCCATGGCATTAGCGACTTATTAAACTGCCCAACCCCTCGCCGTCCTGCTGTGTTGGTCCCGCTGCTGCAGACACTGAGCTCGCTGGCGCTGGTGTTCGCGCTGCACCACTACAAGCCCACGCCCCTCTACGTCATGGATGAGATCGACGCCGCTCTCGGTGAGTCCCACACGAGCCGTGAGTGCTGGCTTGGGTGTGCAGTGAGAGAACGGGGGAATACTTGGAAGCACATAGCACAAGAAAATGGGAAAGGGCAAAGAGCATGGTGAACCCCGACAATGCGATACTGCTTCCTGTGATGCTTCTTGCAATGCACCTTCATGGTTGGGCATGAGAGCATGTCCCTGTGCTGCTCTGTGTGTGACTCTTTGTCTGTGCCCTGCAGACTTCAAAAACGTGTCCATAGTGGCGCATTACATCAAGGAGCGCACTAAGAACGCCCAGTTCGTCATCATCAGGTAAGATGCACACATTGTACCCCCTTGCGCTCCTCTTTGGGTTCCTTCCTACCATAAGCCTGTGCATTTATGAAGGACTTTCCTATTGCTTAGTTTTGTTTTCATGGTATCACTATCTTTCTCAATGCTGTTTGACGTGTCTGTTCCCTGTTGCACAGCCTGTGCAACAACATGTTTGAGCTGGCGGACTATCTCGTTGGGATATACAAGACACACAACTGCACCAAGAGCATCACTATCAACCCACGTAGCTTTGCAGTCTCGGCTGCTCCTACAGCGGCGGCTGCTCCAACTGCTGCTACTTAATATATACGTGGGGACTGCTCCAGCCATTATCGATATCTACAAGATGTTTGTGTTTTTCTGTTGAAACAAGAGTGTGCATACATGCTAGAGCGATATGTATAATAGTCGGATTGTGAAATGTTTCTTGCACCTACAGTGTGCGTTGCTTCCGGTCTGGCAACAGATTGAGGCAATAAAGCGAATGAAGCTCCCACAACGAGCAGGAAGTTGACTTGTCTCAACACCACAAGCTTCACAATCCACCACCTTCGTTCATCCGTGAGCTCCTCGGTGCTTTGCTTCTGCTTCCGTCGATTTCTTTCCTCTGCCTTCGCACCTCGAAGTCGCATTTACGCCTTCTCCTCGACTCGAATTCCAGTCTTCTTATGACATTCCGTTTTCCATGAAAATCGGAATATTGTGGCAGGCCATAGTTCCGACGTCCGTCTCGGATCTACCTGGTTAGTCGGGTTAGGAATCTTCCATTCCCTTTTTCTCTGACTGTACCAGCTGCTCCGTTTTCACTCTCTGAGCCTATAGCCGTTGGCGCGACCATGGCTTCTGAGGATCTGCCTCGTGGCTCCGTAGCGGTCATGTCGGAGGTGGAGGTCATGTTCGCTTTCCTTGCCTACGCCGTTCCAATAGTGGCGATGATCTCGTACCACAAACGCAGGTATGGACACAAACTTACCCACTGACGCAGATTCTGACATGATCTCATACCGAATGCAGGAATGATTGATGATGGGCAACCTTATGTATCAATTTTTAACACAAACGCAGGCAGTGACTTGGTTATTATGTACGCAACTATCAGCAAGTTGATCTTACTGCTAACCCAGGTGTCGACATATTGCGCTACCATAGATCAGGTTATGGCATGGTTCCTCACCATAAACTTCAGTACGCATGCAAGTTCTGAAAAAAACCGCATAGCAGTAGCACAAGTCCTGATGGCGTGTTACACGATCTACACAGGTCCGATTTGTGCAAATCAAACAGGTCTTTGACTTTGCCCCTTCCAAGAGTGTAAGTAAGTACCTCCGTACCGCAAATGCAGGCATTCACGTAATAGATTATCAGAATCGCATCTATTCACATGAGTTGTGATCACCTTTTTAGGCAGTGACGCATTTTCTTACAAAAACATGGATTGACTGACATATCTATTCGCCTTGGCCTTAAAATCACCTGTGCTATGAAAGCGGGTACTGATAGGTATGTTCCGTTCACTCTGAACACATCTACACTGACGTAATTGACACACAAACTCTGGTACTGACATGGCTTCTTAGTGGTGACGCGGGTATGAACTTCATTCTTTACCTCTAACCCAGGTGCTAATGTGAGTGTTACAGAGGCACTGGCATTATGTGAATAATACATGGAAGGATTAACTGTTTTCTTGAAATGCAAGCTCTGACATGTTTTAAATAGCATTTCGGAAGTGCTGAACTTATGACAAGAAATGCAGGTGCAAGCCATACAGGCACTCCTTTGCTTTAAGTCCTTCTTAACCCTCTACCTCTCCTTTACTACTTTTCCCCAATCACGCCAGCACCCAGTGGTACCACAACCACATGGCTGCAGCATTCGGTCCTGACTGGAGAAACCACTCGCCAGTGGCTGGTCTGCGAGCAGCCAATGAGGAGGCAACACAAAGCAAGAGGCTCCCGAGCTTGCCAGAGCACCCAGAGGAAGAGCAAGAGGAGAAAGAGCAGCAGGAGCGTGCAGGGGAGGGAGAAGGGGTTGACAAGAAGTCGGGCAAGGGAGAAATGGGAGAAGAGAAGGGGCAGCAGCAAAAACCCCAAGAGGGGATAAAGGGGGAACAGCTGGAGAAGCAGAAAGAAAAGGTCAACGCAGGCCAGAGAAATCAGCGAGCGAGCCACAGGTCGCTTTTCAACGTGCGGAATCTGAGCAGTCCTTCTGTCTTCCTTCCTGCCATTCTCGCCCTCCTGATGGCTGTGCCTCTCGGCCTTGGGAGTGGGTTGATTGGCTTCATGCATGGAGTGGTTTTGGGTCCACAGGAGGCCATCACTTCTGCACTGTATGGTGTTGCTGCTGGAGCACTGTACCCATTTCATTTGCTTGGGTTGCTCAGAGACCAAAAGCATTCACATCAAGATTAGGAGCTGTGTGATGTTTCTTGCCAGAATTAACCCTGATAGGGTGCTTCCCATCAGGCGCATAAACTCGACTAGTGCCTCATGCTTCTACATAGTGCGGTCAAGTCTGTGGCATTCAGTCTTTTGATTGTTCTGCCCCACATTTGAAAAGAATGGAGTAGGGCCCCAAAAACAGAATGTGCCAGATAATAAGTTGGTACCAGGCTTACACTTTAGGGCTATTATTTAGCAGGCTGAACAGGGAATCTGAGAGGGAGAAACCAAGACACTTGGCCATGTCCTTGACCCTGACGTCAGGCCGGGGATCCCCTCTGGCAACCAGCCATGCATGGATGATGAAGGCTTTGTTCATGGTCCATAGCTCCACTGCCTCTGGATTGAACACCAGACCCATGCGCTTGCTCATCTGGTGGAGACAGGCAAGTTGGGAGAGGAGGGAGAGTAGAAAGATGTGGTAGGAGAGTCAGGGACGAGAGCATGGGGAAAGGACATGTTAGCATCCTATGGCCCAAGGACTTCAACAAGCACCAGTGCCAGAATTGGCTCTGATGGGGTGTGGCATGATTCTCACCTGATGCGGCACCAACATTGCAGCATACCGCCCCAGCTCTCCCGCTCGCCAGTCCAGCACCGCTGGCAACCACGGGTAGGCGGCATCCAGGCGGACAAACCACAGGCGGACATCTGGCAGCTCGGACAGTTCCCGAGGGTCAATGGGGTCGTCTCTTTCGTATTTTATGGTGAAGCCCAGCCGGCGAGTGAGGAGAGGCGATGGGTCGGAGAGGGGAGGGGCCGTGTTGTCGCCTATTTGTGCGACGAACGGTCGCAGGACCTGGTGTGCGACGGTGAGATCAAGGCTGCGAATCATTTCCTTGGACACGTGAATCTCGAACCGACCCTCCGTTGGGGGTGGGGGTGGCGTGATGTTGGACTCGGGATCTGAGAGGCGATGAGGAAACGAGGAAGGTTAAGAGGAAGGTGGAAGCCACTGGGAAAGCGATAAAACCTAGACGAACGAAATGAAACAACGGGACGGATCACATAACTTACCGTTCAATTCGTCTTGAAGGCTAAAGCTGAGATCTTTCGAAGGATCATACACGGCTGTTCGCGTATTAGGTCGAGCATGACCGCAACGACGGCCGTCATTATGAAATCGTCTGTGAGTATTGCGGGGTGATCTCAATGCCGTGCACGAAATGCCGACGCAACGGGTGCTAACGGTCACATTTCTCACTGGAACGGGGGCCTTGCGGAACTTATGGATAAATATGGAGGGAGGAGCAGCTGCAGCCATCCCTGAACGCCCCGATTGCATATCAACGGGCACATGATGATCTATCAAACTAGTGCTCTCGACGAGACACCTCGTCGCCGCCATTTTGCTGCAGACTATGAAGGATCAGGCTCAAATCTAACACGACTGCCCCAGTCTAAGTCGTCTTTGATCAGTCAGCTCCGTTCACTGATGAACTCGATTATGCACTCTGGACTGGAGGCTTATACATTCACCCTAATCGCTCTGGTCTAGTGTCTGACAGTGCATGCACGGACGGGAGGTGGCGGAGAACAGGCGCCAGGGACATGGTGTAACCCAGATCCATGTGGCAGCACATTTGTGGCTGGAGAGTCTCGAGGTGCCTCAGAAAAACGAACCAAGCTGAGAGAATTACTGTAGAACCTGGTTCGGTGATTCATTCTTACTCGCGTGGCCTCGAATTACTCGAGTGGCCACCAAATTTGGTGATAATTACTCGAGTGGCCACGCCAGGGGATTCCCGCTGGATTTTTTTCCCGGCGCATTACCCTACAAGGGTTCGTATCCCCGAAACCTCTGCATTGATAATTGCGCGATTTTCAGTTTACGCGATAATTTATAATGGATGTTTCAGGGATACAAACCCTTGTAGGGTAATGCGCCGGGTAAAAGAAAAACCAGCGGGAATCCCCTGGCGTGGCCACTCGAGTAATTATCACCAAATTTGGTGGCCACTCGAGTAATTCAAGGCCACGCGAGTAAGGCTGAATCACCGATCCAGGTTCTACAGTAATTCTCTCAACCAAGCTGCGCTGAAACTCAGTTTGGGCCGAAAATAACTCAATTCGCAATCTCTGGTTACACATCTTCGTCGCAGGATTTCCTCGCGAAAGCACATCTTTTCCCCAGAAAAAGTGCAGAGCAGCTGACATGTCAGCGCGCGGGGTGGGCGCTGTGCTGGTTGCAGCGCGTGCAAACACCTGCACCAAATATCTCTCAACCAACGCCACATGATCACCAGACCAGACCATTTTTCCTGCATTGCAGCTTTTCTCAGCATTTCATCTGTCTCATCAGCAATATATCAGCCGTGGTAGAGTAGCTATCGGCGTGACATTCTTTGTACTTCCACCTGAATCCGGTCTTACTAGTAGTTCCAGCATAGGATAGTCGACGCAATCGATGGCCAGAGGACGATTGGCCAGGAACCAGCCAATCAATTCGAGATAAGCGTTGAAATCTCGCGAAATCAGCCCGTGCGAAGCCTTTCTGATGCATGTTGGTTACAGACATCACCTTTTCGACAGCCGCTTTCACAGCGCGTTCGCCGGTCATGATGGCGAACGCAACTTCTTTCACTCACGCAAGCCTTCGACCTCCACCAGCGCGGGTAGTGAATCGATCATGCCGCCGTAACCACGACACTGTTTCTTCAGGACCTCGACCTCGGAAGAATGCGGATTCCTTATGCTTGGGAATCCGTAACACCAATAAGCAGGTAATGTATATAACGGAATTCTCAGATTCATCTCCCTCAGTGTTAGTCACGGCCAGAAGCAGCCATTCTTCAAGCCGATCAGCTCTGGTGACCTCCACCCGGCTCCACTACCCAACCACCCTGGCTGCTGCACCGCTCTCAACCCATCACAGTCTCAGGCTGAGTCTACAGCCGTCGGCGCGCCTCACTGACCGCATGTACCGCGAGCTACTCACATCTCGCCAGGCTTTCCTCTCCCCCCACAAAACCCTCTTCTCCTCCACACTCTTTCCCTCCCCCAGCCACCCGTCGCTGCAACCACGCCTGCTCTTTGAGTCCGCCTCCTGCGTTCCCCACAACCCACACTCATCCTCCTCCAGAGCATCCGCCTCTTTCTCTCAAAACGGCGGGTCTTCATATCCGCCTTACCAGCAACCCCCCTACCGCCACCAACAACCTTCCTTCCCACCTCCTCTCTCCTACCCGCCTCCGTTCCCCACTCCAACACCTTACCCTCACACCCCCCCGTTACCGTCACATTCGTTTCAAACACAATCGGGGTTAGCGACATGCCCGCCCGGCGTGGGCGTGTTCTGGGACTACGAGAACTGCCCCGTGCCTGTCGGCGCCGACTGCGCTGCGCTCGTGCGGCGCCTGCGCGACGTGGCGCGCACGTTCGGCGTGGTGCGGAGCGTGCGCGCGTACGGGAAGCCGGAGGAGGTGCATGCGCGCATGGTGGGAAAGATGGGCGCGTGCGGCGTGGAGGTGGTGGCGGTGGCGGCGGGCAAAGAGATGGCGGACAAGGCCATCATCACCGACGCGCTGCTCTTCGCTCTCGACGAGCGCGAGGTCAACCGGTGAGGCGAGGCGGATGACGAGGGGGAGGTAGCGACGGATGAGCGGAGGAAGTGGGTAGAGATGAGTGCAGCACGGTGCAGCGCATTGAACAATCCTCTCTCCCTTTATTCACGCCTGCATCCCTCTCCTCGCCCTTCCTTCCTGCCCGTTCTCTTGCATTCGTACACCTCCCTCCCGCGCCTGCCGCCCCGCAGAGCCGTCCCGCCGTGCGTGGTGGTGGTGTCGGGCGACGTGGGGTTCGCGGGCGTGCTGGCGAAGCTCACCAACCGCGCCGTCACCACCGTGCTGCTCGCGCGCCCGCGCAAGAACGGCAGCAAGGGCAAGCGCGGCACCATCCCCGCGCCCCTGGCGCAGTCAGCGGCCGTCACTCTTGACTGGGACCAGCTCATTCTCGCGGGAGAGAGCGGTGCAGGCGGGGAGAGCGGGTGGAGGGGCGGCAGCAGAGCAGGCGATGATGGTGGTGTTACTGATGCGGGGAATGGGGGTGTTGCTGCTGCTGTTGCACGCGGTAGCAGCATCTTTGGTAGCAGCAGCAGCGCTGGTGGTGTGAAGGGCAGTGGCAGCAGTGCAGTAGAGTCGTTTAGTGCCATCCGCAGTGGCATGGACAGCAGCGGCAGCACAAGTAGTGCTGGGGTCTCCACCTCGGACAACGGCAGCCTCAACGGCCACGGCAACGGCAACGGCAGCGCCAATGGCAGTGCCCTTAGCAGTGGCAGCAGCAGCAGCAGCACCGGTGCTGGTGGGACGTCAGGCAGGGAGGGGACAGAGACGATAGGGAGTGGGAGGGAGGGCGAGGAGGAGGTGCAGCAGCGGCTGCGATCGCTGGAGGAGCGACTGCTGCACGTGGAGAGGGGCGCGGCGAGTGGCGGGGGGGACAGCACGACCAGCAGTAGTGGCGCGTGTGATGGGGCGGGTGAAACAGCAGGTGACGCGGGTGAAACATGACCCCTGCAAGCAACGCCCAACCTCCACCGCCGCCGGAGCTCAAGGCAGGTGAGGCAGCGCCGTCCCATGCGGAGGCAGGGGGGGCCCCGCGGCGGGAGTCGTGGGCGGAGGTGATGGCGCGCGCCCTGTCCGTGCGCTCCCCTGCGGACGTGCTGACAGCGCGCCTGCGCGCCCACATGCTCACCACGCTGGCGGCCCACGGCGCGGTGACGACGTCATTGCTGTTCGTGGCTTACCAGCGCGTGTGGGGGCGGCAGCTGCGCCTGGCGGACTACGGGCTGCGCGACGTCAAGGCGCTCGTCGCGCTGCTGCCGCACGTCATGGCCGTGAGCGAGGGGTGGCCGGGGCAGGCGGCGCGCAAGAAGTTGAGCGTTGAGGCGCGCGAGGCCATGGCACGCCGCCGGACATTCTCCCTTGTGCGCTCGCACGGCAACCTGCGCGCGCTGGCGCTGGTGCAGTCACGGCTGCGGTGCGTGGTGGTGGCCGTGCTGCAGGCGCACGTGGCCCGCGCGGATGCCGCCTATGCTGCTGCTCGCACTGCACGGGGCAGTGCTGGTGCGGTGGCAGGAAGAAATGGGGGGGGCGCAGAGCGGGGTGGCATGGGCGAGCAGGTCCCTGGGGACCGCGGGGCGTCGAGTGAAGGCAGCACTAATGGCAAGGATGGGAGCGGCAGGAGCGGTACTAATGGCAGTGGGAGTATTATCAAGAGCGGCGGCAGCGGCGGCACGGGGATTGGAGCGCGTGACAGGAGGGCGAGCCGGTGGATGCCCGTGGAGGAGGTGGGCGTGGCAGTGCGGCGTGTATGCCAGGAGAGGCTCGGCGCGCTGCTGACCCGGCATGGGTACAGGCGAGACGCCTTCTGCAACGTGTCCCAGAAGGCCCGGCTGGTGGCACTGCTGGCAGACATGCCCGACCTGGTGCGCCTCAAGAAGCTGCGGGGCGCGGGGGGCGTGGTGCTGGTGGGGCTGGTGGCGGGCGCTGAGGCCGACCCTGTTGTGGCCCAGTGGGCCGAGCGGAACGAGGGGCTGTGGGATGGGCGCGTGTACTCGTGGCAGGACAGCCGTGGGCAGGGGGGTGGCGGCTGGGATGAGGGGGAGCGGGATGACGACGAGGAGGACGAGGACGAGGACGATGAGGAAGAGGAGGAGGAGGAGGAAGCGGATATTGGGAGGTGGGTGGTAAGGGAGGCTGTGAGGAGAGGAGGCGAGCGGGGCATGTTGGGTGATTGGAGTGAGGAGGGGAGTGATGGAGAGGAAGGGGAGGAAGAGGAGGAAGATGAGGAAGAGGAGGAAGAAGATGAGTGGTGGGAAGATGATGAGGAGGAGGAGGAGGAGGAGGGTGACGAGGAGGAGGAAGAGGAGGAGGCAGAGGATGAAGAAGAGGAGGAAGAGGAGGAGGAAGATGAGGAGGAGGAAGAGGAGGAATATGAGGAGGACGAGTATGGGTTTCTGGCAACAGGGGATATGTACGAGGAAGAGGAAGAAGAGCGCTCATGGCAGGGCAGGGAGGGCGGGGGGGCCATGGGGGGCAGGGAGGGCAGGGAGGGCAGGGAGGGCAGGGAGGGGGGGGAGGGCGGGGTGCAAGTGGCAGGTGAGAGACGCATGAGGGAGGATGGTGGCGTGGTGGGTGGGCGTGGCAGCACGCACATTGAATGGGGCGAGAAGGCGGATGGCGAGAGTGGGCAAGGGCAGGGCAGCAGCGCGGGCGTAGCGGGGGTGCAGGCACATGGAGCCTCGTCCTCGCCTGGCGAGTGCAGAGCAGGTGCAGCAGGCGGTGGCGATGTGGAGGGATACCGTGTGGTGGCAGGGTGGGAGGAGTGGCAGGGCGAGGAGGGCGAGGAGGGCGAGGAGGGCGAGGAGGGCGAGGAGGGCGAGGAGGGCGAGGAGGAAGAGGAGTATGCATACTATGCGGCATATGACAGCCATGAGAGCGAGGGGGAGGTGGATGGAGATGCTCGTATAAATGGTACCGTGCATGCGCTCTCTCACCCGCCTTTCATTGCGCCTGGGGATGCTGCACCTGCCCCCGCACCTGCACCTGCCCCTTCAGCTGCCCCTTCAGCTGCCCTTTCAGGTGCCCCTTCAGGTGCTGTGCCCCATGATGGTGCACAGGCTGAGGCAGCTGCTGTGAGCAAAGCTGATGATGTTTCTGTGGAAGCACCCCTTCCCACTCCTGCATTTTCTCTTACTCCTGCTCCTGCTCTCACTACTCCTACCGCTGCTGCTGCTGATGATGCTCCTGCCACCGCCGCCCCTACCGCTGCTGTGCCTGCACTTGCCGTGGTCGGAGGGAATGACAATGAGCAGCAGGGCAGCAGCAACGGTGGGCAGCGAGCTGACGGTATCCCCACACCCGTGCACTCCGCCCCGCGCCCTGCTCGCCTTCCTCGCCACCCACCCCACCCGCCTGCTGCCTCTGAGCACGCCCAGGGGGACGTGGGTCAGCTGTTGCAGCACCACGCACAGCCCACTGCCCTGCACAAGCCACACTGCCATGCCCAAGACTCCCCAAGTGCTGCCCACACCACAGCATCCCACGACCCGCTGTGGCCCGCTGTCTTTGCCTCCGCGTCGGCCGTGCGCTCGCCCCTCGAGCTCGCCCTCCTCCGCTTCTCCCTCCGCACCCTCACTCTCCTCGCCGCCCGCGGCCCGCTCCCACTGGGCGGCATGGCTCGGGAGTTTGTGCAGCGCGGGTGGTGGCGGCCCGACCCTGCTCGGGTTGATGTGGATGCATTGGTTGGGCCGATTGCCACGGTGGTGCGTGATTATAACGAGTACACATACATCGAGGGAGGTAGAGCGGTGGGAGGGGAGGGAGGTACGACCAGCAAAGGAGGCAATGGGGTTGGTGTTGTGGCCACACGTGGTTCTGGTGAGGGTGGTAGCGCTGGTGAGGGTGGTAACTTGGGTGGTGGTAAGGCTGGGGCTGCGCCTCCTTGGGTTGTGGGTGCAGCGGCGATTGGGAGGGGTTGGGTGCAGCGCGAACAGAGGCTGGCAGTGGTTGTGAGCGAGAGGGCGTTGCAGCTGGTGAGTCTCGTGCAGTCAGGGCTGCGCCGTGTGGTGATGGGGGTCGTCCTCACACACGGTGCTGACTGGGATGCCCCCCCTGCTCTCACTGAACCCCTTCAAAACAACAGCTCTAGACGCGGCAGCAGCAGCAGCAGCAGCAGCAGCAGGTGGATGTGGCTGGAGGAGCTAGCAGGCAGGCTAGAGGAGCACACAGGGCATTCCCTGCCGAGCCTGCTCGCCAGGCACGGGTACAGCAGCCGTGCCTTCCCCAGGTGGTCCATGAAGGCCCGGCTGGTGGCACTGCTGTGTGACATGCCTGACCTCGTGCGCGTGGGCGAGGCAGGGGCGCTGCTGCCAGTGGGGGAGGTGACCGATGGGGAGCACAGCGGCATGTTGAAGCACCATGAAGCACATACGTGCATGGGCGAGCAGTTGAAGGAACGGAGTGAGGAGGGGGCTTACATGTGGAGGGATGGGTGTGTGGATGATGAGGAGGCGGCTGAGGAGTGGTGGTTGGAGATGGATGGCGGGGAGTGGGCTGAGAGAGACGAGCTGGGCCTGCGGCACTGCGGCCTCGTGGTGGTGCTTGTACAGGGGGCTGAGCTGGACCCGCGCTTCAAGACGTGGCATGTGCGCAACGAGGGCAAGTGGGACGGGCGCGTCTACTCCATGGCTGGCCTCAGCATCGGGATCGCCTCCTCCCTTGCCTCATCTGATAGCGGTGTCGAACGAAAGGTGCAAATTGATGGATTCAAACGTGAGGGAAAGGATAAGGTGTGGGGAATGGATGGGATGGGATATGATGACGGTCTTACGAGCAGAGACGGTGTGAGGAACGATGTGATGGAACGTGTGGTGAGCCATGTGAGTGATTGGTTGGTGAATGTGCCCGAGGGATTTGATGTGGAGAGAGTGGTGGAGATGGAGAGGACGTGGAGGGAGGAAGATGCGGAATTTGAAGTGACAAGTGAAGTGGAGGAGGATTTGCACGAAGTGATCTAGGAAAGCTGGCACAGAATAGGGATGTGGCATATACCGTAGCACCCATTGATTACTTCTAGCGGCTCAACTTATTTGATTCATTGATTACGTACGGTAATCCCTGCTGTGATATCCGCGTTACATGTGCGCGAACCGATCCCTTCTGTAAGGATTTACAGGATCCTTACTGAGGCACTCGTTAGCGAGGCCATCCCGAGGGTCACGCGACGAACCTGTCCTTCCTATTTCGTCGCACCGAACCACCCCCGAGTCGCCTCCGCACCAATCGCATCCATCACCGAGCCATCCTCGCCCAACCTCCCCGCCTTGCTAGGACTTCCCCTATTTAGGCCTCGTCACTTCCATTGTATCGTCATTCAGTAATTCAGTAATCAGTCATTCTCGTTATTCGTTTTACTGCGTACTCTGCAAGTTCATTCATAACACCTGGTATCAGAGCTACTTTCCTAGCCTACCCCGCTTTTTAGAGTGTAATACCCCTCGGGGGGGGGACGAGGAAGGATGTCTTGGGTTCCAGAAGTTGACTACTTTGGCGATGAGAACTAGCTATACGTGCTCTCGTAGCTCAGTTGGTTAGAGCGTGAGACTGTTAACCACAAGGTGGGTGGTTCAAGCTCACCTGGGAGCGCTTTTGTTCGCTTGGGCTGTGTCCCATTATGCAAAAGTTTTCAGAATGTGTGATGCCCTTTACACCACCGCACCGTAGTGTAATTCTGACATGTTGCACCCTGCAGACATGTCCGAGGTCACTCAAGACCTCACATGCTTTACCTCCCATGCTTTACTTTCTCTTCAACACATGACAAGACTGTCTTGCTCCCATTCAAATTCAAAGCACACGGATGGGGGTAAATAAATCATGAAATGAAAGGTTCTGGAACGGGATTTAATCCACCCCCCAGCTGGTTGTGTTGCAAGAGCTTCATGGAAAGCTTTTGCATGCTTTGCTGTGGGATACATCATGGTGCTTTATGGCGATGGATATTAAGCCCCTGAACGACTTTGAGGCGACAAGAGGTTTGCTTGCGCCTGTTGCTTACAAATTGGTCCATGCACTTGCAGATGGGTCCATGCACTTTCTGCTTCGGGAATTCGCGGCTATGTTTTTACGGGTACTCCTTCGGCACCGCCAGATCCTTGCCTCGAACGGTCGCGATCGACCGTGGCCTCCCTCCCCCCGGGCAACGGACAGCTGCAGCTGTCGCGACATTTAACGTGAGTTATTTCCGCTGCGTTCCGACGATTTCGGAGTTGATTTTCGTGTGGCTGCTGTCCTGCGTCGGCATCTGCACGAAGATTTCGGAGTCGTCGTCTGTTGCGGCAGTTGGCGTGGTTGTTCGTCAACGTGCGCGCGAGATTTTCGGAGGTTTCTACTGTGAAGAAAAGGGCAGCTCGAAGAACTCGCCAGGCGCAAATGGAGTTTTGCGTCAGAGGATCCCGACGGCTGGGAGAGATAGACGCTCAAGCCGCCCGAATTAAGCGGGGGTTGAGTTTCATCCCGTCCGACCGGATAGTACGGCGCTTACCGTACTGGCGGGCGAGTCGTCGACGATTTTCGGCAGAAGTGCTTGTGGACAGACGGGAACTTTGGACCCGCCGACACTTACGGGCTGCAACAGACAACGACGTGGCTAAATCGCACTTAGCAGGAGTGGGGCGCAGGCACGAGGGCATATCGGGACTGAACACCCGAAAAATACTCGTTTGTTGCTGCGTGCCTGGAGTTGCTTGCCAGCTGTTCGACAGTTTCGAGATCGGTTTCCCCGTTCAAGGAAGCCGTTTTCGGGGACAGCCGCAGCAGCCCACGATTAAACGGTGTTCAAGGTGCTACCCCGACAATTTCGGAGTGTGGTGCAGGCCGCCGGGACACGCGAAAAGAGACTGCCCAACGGCTAAGCGGGGGTTGAAGAACGTCGTAGGGATCAGATAAAAGCCGGTGGAACCGATCTGCGGCCCTACTTCGCCCGAACCTCACCATCCCCACCGATTACTGGTTCCGACTCATGCAGTCGACCTTATTCGGATGAATAACGGGGGTGAACACGAGCCTACCCTGCGCTGGTTAAAGGCATCTGGTTTGGTGCCCGTTCGACAATTTCGGAGGAGGTGCGGCACTGTTCTACTCCGACAAAAGCGGGCTGGGTGAAACAGCACGCGAAAAAATCGGGGCGCCGCATGACAACATGGTGCAGTTCGCTGGTTTCTCCTGACCCGGGCGTCTACACGAGGTGACGGCGCAGCGGCGAAGCTGTGACCGGGATGCTGTGGAGTTTAGTGGCGTGACGGTCGCGGTGGGCTGCAAAACGGTTGGGCGAGTGTTCCTTTTTTTTTCAAAGGTAAAGGTTATGGGGAAACCCCCTTGGTATTACCCCGGCTGTCGGTCGTAACCCACCTACCCATTTGTTTACACGCCTCGCTGGGTAACGAGGTTGTTGTATCCACTCCCAGATGAGCACCTGTGTAACCCCCTTCTGGGGGGCTGGCAGAACACGCCGCAGGGGGGATTTGATCCCGGGACCTCATCCTTCGGAAGTGAACCATCTGGGCGACTGTTCCTTTTAATTAAGGGTCCCCGACTCCGATAGTTTTTGCCCCTCCACCGTGGCTGGATTCGCGCGGGCAACACCGACTATACCCCATCCGACAAAAGCGGACGCTGGGTGAACGGCGGGAAGCGGAATTGTCGGGGGGTGAAACGACAAAAAAATATGAAGCTGCGGGTATTTCTTCGCTTCTTGGAGTGCGGTTGAGCCGTTGGGGGACTTCGCCTGAAGGGCACTTATCTTTTTTTTTTAAAGTTATATTTCTGGTCGTAACCAGTTTAAGGGGTATCCATTCCTAGATGAGCACGTGCTAACCCCTTCTTGGGGCTGGCAGAACACGCCTGCACGGGGGTGGGTTCGATCCCAGGACCTCATCTATCGGAAGTGCCTCTTTCTACTGACTAGGCCACTTCTGGATGAAGGGCACTTATCGAAGTTGCCCGGCAAGAAACACAGCGGCAAGGAGACCTAGGACCCCCGGTGTTTAAACGCACACCTCGGGAAATTCTTCAGAAAAAAGGGAGCGTGGGAGCAGTCGTAGCTTCGGGACCTTATCGACTGGCGACGAGCGATGCGGTAAAACATCTGCAAAGCGCTGGTGGGAGAAACGTGGTATTTTGTTAAGCAACATCGGCGGGAGCAGTTTCGACAACGGAGTCAACGGCGTTGATGCCACTAGGTTCCGTGAAATTCGGTCTCGGAATAACCCAGGGGCAGTCCCCGGTTCTCGATTGAACCCACATGCTGGGGTCGGGTAACCAACGGAAACTGATGGTGACCGAGTGGGCGGCTATAGCACGTCCGAGATTTTCGGAGGAGAACTGCAACTGTAACTGCGTATTTACGGGGGTTTGATTCGAGCGACAATTTCGGAGTTTTTACGTGGGGACTTACTGGTTTTACGGCGAGGAGCGCGGACAGTTTCGGAGGAGTTGCGGCGTTCGGTTAAACGCGCGCGACAAGGGCGATCCCGTCAACACCGCGAGAACTACACGGACTTTCAAGGGATACGAACGACTTACGACGAACTGAAGAAGGCGGCATCAACAGTGAAGGGGTGTGAGAGACAGCTGCAATTTTTCATCTCTGCCCAGGAGCCCTCGGCGCATTACGACAAATTTCTCGGCGAGTCTGGACAAAGCCGCTGAAGGTGCTGACATCATCTGATACTGGATCGCGTTCGGCAACATTTTCGGAGTGCTATTTGATTTTGGTTACTGCATCGACGACATTTTCGCCACACCCCGATTTCACGGCCAGAGGATTTCGGGACGGGACTTCCAACTCTACTAGCGACAAATCGCCCAGCTCGACCCGCCCACGACAAACGATTCGATTTCAACTGCTGCCAGCTGCAGCTGCGGAAGGGACCACCGAAAGTTTCGGTGGTGTAAAGACAAATGTCGACAGTTCGTGCAACGGCAAATTTTCATCACGGATTCTGGTCTACGTCAACGGGATCGCCCTTGAAGAATTTTGGGCACGGCTTACCTGGTTTTCGTCATCGAGTTTCCACACCGACGCAATTTCACCTGGACTTCTTCGCTCATCACTCGTTTTTTGGGACTTAACACCTGGATTCTGTTGGTTTTCCTCTCGGCGCAGCTGTGAAACATTTTCTGGTGTGTTTTCTTGGAGGGGGGGGGGGGGGGGGGAGAAAGTGCTCGGCACTGTTTCTTTCCTTGGCGTTTTCTCGGCTTTCTTCTTGACCTTTGTCAGGTTGCGTCAGCACGACGGACGATCGCGATTACACCGACAAGATCGACGGCTCCATATTGATCGCGATTGAATTTCGCGTCAGTCTGTTCCCTCCAAAATCGCATCTGCCTCGACCGTCAGATTCGCACTTACTCGATCACCGGCCCACATTCCAACTTCTACTTCAATTTGGGTTAGTTCATCGTCGACCGTCAGATCGAATTCGGACTTCATCAACGGCCTACATTCCAACATTTTCAAAAATATTGTCAAAGGCATTTCAGCCGTCGGATTCAGCTGAAGAGGAGATCTACGGAATCCTCGCTAGTGTGGAGCCTGTTTCACTACAGGGCTGCCTTATTTAGAAGGTGGGAGAGTGTAGGGATTTACAGAATCCTTACTGAGGCACTCGTTAGCGAGGCCATACCGAGGGTCACGCGACGAACCTGTCCTTCCTATTTCGTCGCACCGAACCACCCCCGAGTCGCCTCCGCACCAATCGCATCCATCACCGAGCCATCCTCGCCCAACCTCCCCGCCTTGCTAGGACTTCCCTATTTAGGCCTCGTCACTTCCATTGTATCGTCATTCAGTAATTCAGTACTCAATCATTCTCGATATTCGTTATTCTGCGCACTCTGCAAGTTCATTCATAACACCTTCCCTCCACCACATTCGCATCTTCCCCCAAATGCAAAGCACATCCTCTCGGGACTGATTTGCCTAGATTTGGCCCCACAGCATTATCTGTGTCAAAAGCTCGTGAGTGCCGTGTCCGTCAGCTGGTTGGTGTTCGAGTCTCGGCCAAGGCCGTAGCGACGCCACGGTACCTTCCGCGTCGACACGATGCTTTCCTGACATTTCCCTACTCCATAGTCGCCATGCGCTAGCATTCCCACAATGCTGAGACGCGCTGCCGCCAAGGGCCCACCGACTGGTCCCTTGGAAGGGAAGGCTTCCAGATTCGCGCGCTCCACGAGGATCGCTTCTTTCGTCGGTGTTTTGGTCCTACTTGTGGTTACCACGTTTTGTTACACCAATCATTACTTCGCCACCGTTTCAGACGATTCCGTTCACCCCGATGACCTCAGCGATCAGGAATCCACGTCGGAAGCTTCCGCCAGAGGTAGCGATCAGACATTCCCGACGGTGAAGCCGAGTGCGACGGAGAAGATCGCGTTCCTCTTCCTCACGCGTGGCCCGCTCCCCCTCGTGCCGCTGTGGGACCGATTCTTCCAGGTGCGCATCGGTGCGAATTACGCGATTCACAAGCGTCAATGGAGCTTGCTCGATCTCTGAACACGGCCGCACACCGCTCACTGTCTCACTCCCTCTGCCCCGCGCGTCTGTCCCCAGCAGGGCCACGAGGGGCGCTACTCCGTGTACGTGCACGCGTCCACCCCCGCCTTCGCCTTCCCGCCTGACTTCTCCCCCACCTTCCGAGATGCGCTCATTCCAGGCGGCAAGGTGAGCCCTCGTGCATAGTGCGGTGGGTCTAGGCGTGGAGAGCGGTGGAGCGTGGAGTGTGGTGGGGCTAGGTGTGGCGCATGGGGACAGGCAGGGCATGATGGACTGCTCCAAACCTCTTATTTTTACCTGCACTCGCATAGTAGCGTTCGTGCATGGTGTGGCATCCGTTGCATGGCATCAATTGAATCACATGTGTTGTTCCACTCGAACGGGAAGCAGTGATGCACAGCAAGTCTGGCTCTTTCCCTCCCCCTTCCATCGCGTCCTTGTTCCCCTCATGTGTCCCCTGGGTGCGGCCAGGTGGCATGGGGCGACTTCTCAATGGTGGCGGCGGAGAGGAAGCTGCTCGCAACCGCCTTCTTCGACCCCCTCAACGCCTTCTTCGCGCTCCTCTCCGACTCGTGAGCCCCCTCCGCCCCTCTCCCACACAACAATTCCCGCATTCGTCACAGAGGCAGCAAGGAAGAGCAGAGGGGATTAGATGCGGAGTAGTCAGATTCGAGCAGCACTTGGGTTCAATCAGATCTAGAGTCGTGCCTGCACTCATCTCTCCACCCCCCCTTTCCCCCCTTGCCGTGCCACGGCAGGTGCATCCCCCTGTGGCCCTTCACCTTCATCTACAGCTACGTTGCCTCTGCCAACGTCAGCCTTCTCGATGCGTGAGTGCGCCCCTCTGCCTCCTCCTGGTCGACTCTTCTTGTTCCTCATATAGCTGCGTAATCTTTGGCATGGCACTTTTTCCCACTTGCCTGTCCTCAAGATGCTTTCGGGAGTCAGATACGGTGCTTCTGAATATTAAACATCGTATATTTGTGTTATCCCCTGGCGGTGCAGGCACCACAACAAGTACCGCATGGGGTTTCGGCGCTACGAGAGGCACATCTTCAGCCCGCTCATCCGCAAGGACGACTACGTGGGCGGCAGCCAGGTGGGGCACGGGGCAGCCAGATGGGGCACGGCACGGGGCAGCCAGATGGGGCACGGGGCAGCCAGATGGGGCACGGGGCAGCCAGATGGGGCACGGGGCAGCCAGATGGGGCACGGGGCAGCCAGATGGGGCACGGGGCGGTGGGGCGATAGCTGCACGCAGGTGACCCTCTGCTGCATGCCTTGCACTGCACGAGTGTGGGAACACCTCTGCCTCGCACTCTGCTGCTGGTGCTCATTTGCCATTGCCCGACACAGTGCTCACGTGATGTGTGTGCCGTGCTGTGGTGCATGTGCCGTGGCAGTGGTTTGTGCTGCGGAGGAGGCACGTGCAGATGATCACGAGGGACACCGCCCACTACCTCACACACCAGAAGAGCTGCCAGGTGCGCATCATTGCCAGTGAATGCTGTGCCTGGTGAATGCTGTGCCTGGTGAATGCTGTGCCTGGTGATTGCTGTGCCTGGTGAATGCTGTGCCTGGTGAATGCTGTGCCTGGTGAATGCTGTGCCTGGTGAATGCTGTGCCTGGTGAATGCTGTGCCTGGTGAATGCCGTGTCAGGTGATTTAGGAAACTTTGTTCGAGTGGGTTGGGGAAGGTGATGGGTGGTTGAGCGGCCTTCTATTTTCATGAGAGGTGGATAATGTTAGAGTGCGGGTAGCATGAGTGCTGCGTGAGTCAACTCAACGAGCTCACCCGCCCCCTGCTCCCACACATGTGTGTGTGTGCAGTTCCGCATGAAGACTGGCAGCCGCTTCTGCTGCGCCGATGAGCATTACATCCAAGTGCTGCTGCATGTGAGTGGATATAGACTAGTTTCGTGAATATTGTTTAATGCAGCTGTCATTGTACCATCATGCCCTACTGCATGTGACTATGAGCACAGACACATGGAACAGGGCTAGGTGTTCCCAGTCGTCACGCTCAGAGTCGTGCATCAGTCTGCTCCTGCTTTCCTGCTTTCCTGCCCTCTTCCATTCTTTCTCCCACTCGCTTTCCCTGCTTTGCCTATCGTCCAGCTGTATGACCCCTCGGGGATATCCCGCTATCCCACAACCTTCGCCGATTGGAGCCTGGCAGAGTGGCATCCCAAGCTTTTTGCTGCTGAGAATGTCACCAGTGACCTTATAGCGAGTATAAAGGTATGACCCACGATCAAACCTCACTGTCCAGCATTTCTTCGATGCCCACGCACTAGCTTGCATCACTTTTCTCAATGCTGCCATGACTATGTTTACTCGGTATTGCATGTCTTTCTGTCTGCCTTTGTGGCATGCGGTTGATTGCGCAGTCATCCAAGCAATTCCTTTCCTACCGCAATTTTTGGAAGGATTTTCGGAGCAATTTCTCCTATGTAAGATTCCGCTTTTCCTACATGCGTTGAATCGGCTTTGGTAGCCTGGAAACCTACTTCTCCCACTTGCTTGTCTGGGATGCACTGTTGAATGAGATTGTCGGTTGGACCTGGTCATGTCTATTTTGCTGTCGTACCTAACCCTGAGGGTTGTTGATTCCTCTTTCCTGCACAGATCGAAAATCCATCTCTTCCACAACCTGAATTGGTGAGTTCCAATGTCGCCTCTCCTCATGCTGCCTCCGCCTCACGTTGCCTACCCTCCCGTCGCCTCCTCTCCCCTAGTCTTCCTCTCACGTCGCCTCCTCCCACATCACACTCCTCTGCATTCACAATGCAGCACTGTTTTCATGCTTTGAATGTTAATTAACGAGATTTGTCCGTGCTGTTTCCGTTTCTTTGTTTCCAGTCGCCATCAAACGGGTTTTGTTCCATTGATGGGTTGCCACGAAATTGCTTCTTGTTTGCTCGCAAATTCGATGACTCAACTTTGGAGTTTTTACTAAATCATTCTAAGGAGCTTTTGGGATTTTGAAGTGAAAAATCATCCTTCATACGCGTTGCAGCTGAAAGGCAATAACGAAAGCGTCATTTGCACGCTCTGGCCAGCGAAGTGCTCAAATGTTGTCGCAGCGTGCTGTAATCGTCGCAGCCAGGCTCGAGAATCGTAGTGGCGAAAGATTCTTCGCGATCTTCTACGCATTTCCTAGAAATTGTTGGGCGAATTCCACCCACTTCGGCCATTTCCTCACCAGCCCCTCGCCTCGCCTTCCCTCCCCTCCGCGATCGCCATCACGAATTTTCTGCTTCCATCCATCTACCGCTTGCAATTCCTGCTTTCGCTGAATGCTCCTCATGGTTAGAAGCTCACAAGAAGCCTTTGCCTTCTACTTGGTTCCTACTCGCTCGAGATTCCGCTGCCTGTAGCCTTCTTGCTCACAAATGACGTATTTATTGCAATCGACAAGACATTCAGCCGCACAAGCTCTTTCGAGTTCAACCACCACTGCTTTAGTTGTTAAAGCGAAGACTGCTTTTAGAGTAACAATCCCGCGAAAGTCAGCCCATTTTCTTTCATCTCCCGTAAATTCCGTCGCTAAACCAAGTTTATCGTTAGATTCGTCGTCTCGTCGCACAACAGCCTACACTAGAGAAGGCTCTATTCGGTCAAGCTCCACGGTCATGTAAGCGATCAGTTCGTCGTCCAATGGACCCTAGTTCCTTAACCTTCCTCTTCGTCATTAGCGTTGCATTGTAGGATTTCCGACCTTCGCTTGTGCGCAGGCATTCTCATAAAACGCCGTGTTTTTGCTCTCAGGGTGAAGGAATTCATGAGGAAGATTCCGAGCAGCTCGCTGTACGTGTCCCGTCCCACGTGGTGGCTGGAGTCGCGCTTCCACTTCAGCTTCGCGGAGTACTTCAACCCGGCCAGTCAGCAGTTCGGCGTGCTGCGCGTCCTCAACGACGACCTCGTCCAGGTCCCTCCCACACGCCCTTCACGTTCTCGGTTCATAACTTATCCTTCAGCCCCTCGATTTGAACCTCAGCCCCTCGATTTGAACCTCAGCCCCTCGATTTGAACCTCAGCCCCTCGATTTGAACCTCAGCCCCTCGATTTGAACCTCAGCCCCTCGATTTGAACCTCAGCCCCTCGATTTGAACCTCGTCCCCCGTGACTCGCCTCCCTCCACCATCCAGCCGTTGTGCTTCAATGCGCACACGATTCCATTCATGACAACCGTTGCAGAGAACTTTCGTTATAATGCGTTCCATTGTCATCATGTGATGTTTTCTTGCACCGTGACCCGGGCCTGGCAGCATAAGGACAGCGGAGACGTTGGGGCGTGGGTGCGTGCAGTACATGAGTGCGGGCACGGGCGTCACGCACTCCGAGATGAACCACTCCAACCACCTGTACGTGCATGTGATGTGACCATCAACACGATCCGCGTTGTCCTAATTGTTTTAGCCTTGTTGACCCTGTACTTTTCCTTGCTGTAAGTTTATTCCCGTTTCCATGCATTGTCTGTTCTCCTCCTTATCCGGACCTGCAGGCAACGGTTTATTCAAATCTGGGTGAAGCCGAATGCAAGGGGTCTCAAGCCCAATTATGGCTCACGTACTTTCAGGTGAGATCAAGGTTCTTTGCGCAACACACAAGCCACCTTTTTTCTCTGCGCATTATTCCATTCACGTCCATTGTGTCCGTATCCGGTCCCTCATTCTCACATCGTTTTGTCATTTCCATCTTGGATAGCTTAGTACTTGTATTGACTGTAAGACCTGCGACTGGAATGTGCATGAAGTGTCTCTGACTTGGTGTTTCTGTTTTTCTCCTTTTCAATCCCTCCCATGTTTTGCAGCAAGAGCGATCGCCACAACAAGCTACAGCAAGTGGTAACCAGCTATGACCGTTATGGTTCGAATCAAGATGCCGGGTCTGGAATCATTCCCGTGAATCAAGATGTGAACATCTTTGTCTCGGAGATGGATGGCCCAGTGAGTGCCACGCCCGAATCGGCTGCTGCTACGAGGAGCTTGGAGTACACACTGCAGAGGGGGCGGCAGATGTACCTGCTGTGCATTGAGGGTGGCCTCACTGTGACCTCCAAGCAGAGTGGCAGTAAGGAGTCACTCGATGCCCGTGATGCCCTGCAGGTATGCGCTTCACCACTTCCTTCATACCCGCTTTTATATATTCAGAAAATGCGTTATAATTGCCCGTGGCCGTTTTGCAGGTTGCTGCGCCCAGCAAAAGTGACATGTCTCTCGAGTTTCAGCCTCGTGATGCTTCTGGAGCTCATATTTTATTCCTGGAGATGGCAAGAACAGTTTGAGTTTATATCATGGATGCCATGCTGTATTTTCTATAGCAGTGTCAGGGGGCTACAATCCACCCCCAAAGCTTGCAGGAAGGATCGTACACACTTGAACAAGCAGGAGGCAGAACAAGCTCAGGCGCAAAGTAGCTAGCTTTGCACTGCGGCTGAGACATACGGGGTAGCGGTTTAGTGCGATCTAGGGAAACATGGTGGTAACAGGTGTGTTGGCAGTGCAGAGCAGAGGAGTCATTGGCCTGGCAGAACGCCATCCTTGCTCGACGAAATGAGCAACAGCCAGAGGGCAGGGGCAGAGGAACGGTGGACAGGGACTAGAGTGGGCGACACTTGCCTGCCCTTGTCACTGAATTCTATCCGACCAGTCTGAGAGCGAGAGCATATTGTGTTCACTCTCTCCACTCTTAACTCCCGCTGTTGCTTGCATCTCATAGCACTGACTTGATATACAAAGGCAGCATCTCTCGTGTGCCATAGGGGGTTCCTTGTTGCGTCGTCTATTGCTCACATCACATCTGTAAGGGGGCCAGCTCTGATGATGCTGTCGGGATAGATTGTGTGGGTGCTCATTACGAGAAGCGTAAGTGGAATCAAGTGGCTCTGAGAAGGTCAGACTGCAGGAGGTCGGCATACATGAGCTCGTTTCAGATGTCAGGCACGCCAGGCAGGCACCAGTGCACGCAGTCACGCGTCATCCCCCCCACTCGCACCCCCCCTGCACCACCACCGCCCCGCCCCACCACCGACCCGTTCACTGCCTCGTGTGGCAGCAGCGGTTTCTCTGACGTGAACGGGTGGGGCAGAGGGAGGGCATTTGGGAGTGGGTGGAAGGCCACGACGTGGGTGTCGGGGCGCATGAGGGAGAGCGGGAAGGCGTCCAGCAGGCGCAGCCACGGGATGCTGGGCTGCCCCGACATGGAAGTAGGCACGGCCGAGGCAGAGGGTGGTGCGGCAGGCATGGTGGCCGCACCGGCTTCTGTACCAGCGGTGGCAGCAGCTGTAGCGGCAGCAACAGCAGCGCTGGCAGCTGCTACAGCTTCCTCTGCTGCGGCATCACGGCAGTCGGCAGCATGTGGGCACGCTGTTGCAGGTGAGAGGGGCTCCTGGCGGGAATGGGTCCGGGGGGAGGAGAGAGAGGGGAACAAGGAAGAAGAAATGTTCAGATATGTATGGGGTGGTGGGGAGCAGCATGTGCAGCAGAGCGCTACTGTTTGCTGCAACAGCTTGTGCTCATGCATGTGCACGCAGCGTGCATATGGCCGTACCAGGTGTGTGCACTCACCGCATGCATGTGGCAGCGGCCACCGGATTGAAAGGTGCCGCCAGTGAAATGGCTGGGCAAGGCAGAGCGCAGGAAGATGAGCGCCGCAGCGGCACGGGGTGAGTGTGCAACTGAGAGCGCGAGGGAGCGCATGACTGCCAGCAGTGCCTGCCCGCGCAGGTCGGCCAGGAATGGCATTGACTCCAGTTGACTCTCAGACGGCACGAACGGCTGGGCTGTGGGGGAGGTCTGCACGGCCCGCTGGTTGGCCCTGAAGCTGAACGGGAGAGAATGAGGTGGAGGATGGCGAGATAAGGGGCAAAGGAACGGGAAGGACGGACAGGGGGGGGGATGTAAGGCAGTGCAAATGAGGGGCCGGGAGGACGAGGGGCGGAGGTAATGAGGAGTGGGTGGCGGGAGTGAGGGGCGTGTGATGAAACACAACCCGAAGACCCTGCCTTCCTGCCTGCGTGTATGCCTCGCCTCATGTTCCCTCCCCGTGCGCGCACCTGTGGGCAGTCCAGTGGTTGGCGGTGCTGAGAACGACCATATCCAGGCGCCACAGGTGCTGCAGCAGCCACTCGTCCGCCTCATACACCTGAACCACCCGCCGATACTGCCGCCTCCTCCCCGCCCCCACTTGCCGCCGCCCCTGCCCGCCCTCCTCTACCCTCTCCCCTCACTCCCCCCTTCCTTCTTCTCATCCTCCCCCTCCTCCTCCTCCTCCTCTCCCTCTTCCTCCACAGGCACGACAGCGGGCAGCACCTCCTCGCGGCACAGCAGGTTGGACGTGCGCTGCAGCAGCGTGGTGTTGCTGCCGGGCAGCCACACAGCCGCGCCCCTGGCAGTGCCGCGCACAGGCGCGCCCCACGTGAGGTTGAAGCGCCACCCCACGTCCACCACCGCCACGCCCTGCCCGCCCTCCCTGCCCTCGCTGGCTGCGTTGACTGGGTGGGTGTGGTTGGGCGGCAGCACTCGGGGGCGGGGGGCGAGCAGAGCAGGCAGAGCAGCGAGAGGAACTGCTGGCGGCTCAGCGAGTCGCCCACCAGCGCCACGGTGTGGTGGCGCATCCTGGCACACGCATGGCATGGGGTTGGAAAGGGGGGGAAAAGGGGGAAAGAGGGGAGGACGGGAGGAGGGGAGGAGGGGAGGAGGGGAGGATGGGAGGAGGGGAGGAGGAAAGGCGGTGAGATGTTGCATGGCGTGGCAAGTGAGAGAGTGCATGTATGGCACCAACAGCTGCCAGTGAAGGGGCACGGGCGTTTTGGATTGAGGTGGTGGCACAGGGAGCGAGCGCCGAGAGCCGAGGTGCCATGGCTTTGCCTAGCGCCTGGTGCGCTGCAGTGGGCGCCAGATGGGGTGCGGGTGAGGGAGGGGAAAGGGCCGTGCGTGCCTTGGGAGGAAGTCGGAGGCGTTGAAGGCAGGCACGTCGCACCCATGGGGCTGCCACCCATACTCCTCAAACGCTAAGTCCCGCCTCATGCCCTCGCCCTCCCTCTCTTTCCCACCCTCCTCCTTGCCCTTATCTCCCGCCTATCTGCTTCTTCGCCCGGTCTGCTCTCCCTGCTGCGGCGTCCCTTCATGCGCCCCTGCATTACTCGTCTGCACCGAACCTCCCCCCACACCTCTCTCTTTCTCCTCCTGCTGCCCTTCCTCTTGTAACCGTCGCCTTTGCAGCATCTTTTCTTCGGATTCTGCATTTCCGCGCTGCTTCCCCCGGCCATCTCCCACTGGCCGTTGCATGCGGCGGCAGTTGAATTTCTCCCACAGGCACTGCGATATCCAGAAGCCCTCCCCGCCGTGGTAATAACGAGAAACAGGTGTTCTCGCGCCCCTCACCCATCGACCCTGGTACAAGTGACAGTAACGGGAAGAGCCAGACCGCTGGGTTGAATGAGTATCACGGGGTGGGCTCCCCGATTCTTGTTGCTGTGACTCAGTCTCCGCATGAAGATTCACGTGATTTTAACGGGGATTTTTCTTCTAGCGAGAGTGTTTCAGAGAGGGCATCGGGGGAGTCTCCCCCCGGAAAGTTCTCTCCGACCAGAAGGTCGTTTTGGCTGCTGCTGTCGTCGGCGATCAGCCAATAGGACGCGAGTACGACCGCGACCAGCAGCAACAGAAACCCTCGATTGCCGAGGATACCTGTTCGCGAAGGCATTTCGCACAATCGCTGGTGAAATCCGCATATGTTCTCGCGGAAGGGAGTCCTGGCGCTGGGCCAGCGAGCCTCGTGGTAGTAGGCACGCGTCGTGTCGGACGCCGAAGCGAGAGCGTCAGTCGCTCTCCTGCTGCTGCTGCCAGCAATGCGTGAGTGGCGGCGGGCTTTTGGTCAAGTCATTGCAGAAGGCATGGTGGACGTGGAACGAGATGGCGATGCGCGCGAGCTAAGGAGTATCGGTGCGTATGTGGAGTGGAGGTATCATTGCTAGGTGGTTGAATGCCATCCTCTCTATGGCATGATTGTTTGGAAGCAATGGCGGCTTGCAACGGAGAGCACAACCGGATTGTGATTGCGATACGACCTGTGAGCGAGGCTGATCCATATCGGCCCATCAAATGCATTCGAAGAAATGTTTGTGTGAAACCACTGTACATACAAACATTCAAAAGGTACACTCCGCATAATCAGCTGCATACACCCATTTTTTTCGACAGCTGCTCTCTCTCGCCCCTTTTCCCATCCACGCTCCCCACATCTCCCCACATCTCACCGTTTTCGCCAGCTCCGTTCCCTCGAACCTCCTCGATCTGCTTCTCCTCTGCTCCCTCCTAGCATCCCTCCTGTTCCTCTGCGCGCGTCGGGCGTCGCGATGGCTCTGTTTGACTACGAGCGCGTGGCGCGGGCCGTAAAGGAGTGGCCGACGTGGGTGCTGCGGAAGGCCAAGGTCGCGGCGCAGTACGGCTTCGTGCCGCTCGTCATCGCCGTCGGTATGCTCTACACCGAGCCGCAGCCGCACCTCCTGCAGCTCATCGGCCCTTAGACCCTCTTCTTATTCGAATCGAGCCGTTTATCGTGTGGGAAACAGTAGATTTCATCCTCGACTTGGCAACCGAGCCCGATACGCGTATCTCCTTGAAGGCGATGCAGAGCGTCGTCGGCGTCGTCGCACGGCTTCAGGGATGTGACCAAGCTACTTTCGCCAACCCCGCAGCGGACTGAGCGGATCTCCGCGGCGCGTCTGCGTGCCCTTCAGTATCCAGCTCCCCGCACGGCGTATGCCGTTGGTTGTGTTTCCTAAGTAGATAGGTCATAAGTGCCTGCTTCTTGTGTGCAGTGATGCATTGGACTCAGTCGTTGCTGTTTGCCTGATTAGATGATACAGCGTCAGTTCTCCCTTTTCGTCTCCTCCCTCTCGCCTTGGGGTATATGTCCTTACGAGGTCTTATCTTACGGTAGTTACTATTCCCTATACATCGTGCTGTCATTGGTCGATGATGGTGCAAGGGGCATTGTGATCCAGTGCTGGAGGCAATAACGATATAATTTGTGATTATCAGATGCTATTTTTATGACAATTTACACTATCTGCACGATGGTATGAACTTGATCTGTTTGGTACACCACCTTGAGTGTAACAAGATCCACGCCGTCCGCGATCCTCGTGCCCAGGCGGGAGCTTTCGATTCGCCAATATTCCAAATCTTCCTTAGGGTGCGTCAGATCCGTTGTCGGAAAAATCCGGCCGGCCGGAATTAACGAAAGTAACAAGTTTGCGACACTCGCACAAATTGTCGTCGAGTTCGCTAAATCCGGCCATTTGTAAAAAAAAATGATGGCCGGTTCAGCATTCGACAAAGTTCCGACGTGCAGTCGACTCGAAAGTCGACCAATTTGTCGACCTGAGATCGCTACAGTCACTATACGACGTCGCCAGCTCGTGCGACGCAACGTGTCACACAAGTACTGCATCTGCGACTCCGTCGCACAATCCGGCCACCCTAGCGAACTGAAAATCTGACACATTTGCAAAGCGGCCTGCAAATCGGCCACCAAATGTGTCAGATTTTTCGGCCCTGTAAATGTGGCCGGATATTGGTCGCTTTTTATGTCGACCACGTTGTCGACTTTGGCGAAAGATACAGTCGACCAAATTGTCGACAAAATTCCAGCCAAATCACATTGTAGCGGATCTGACGCACCCTTACGGGGAACACCACTACAACATTCACGCTCACTCGCCACTCTCCGCTCTGCTCATCTCTACGATCTTGCCTGCTCTCGTCGCCGCGAGCCCAAGTGCTCACCGTCGCCCACCGCCTTCGCACCGCACGAATTTTAGGTGATCGCGGCAAGATGACTCGAGAGCTCGCTTCCATCATCACAGCGGCTGCCGCTCTTGTCGGTACTGGTGTGGGCCTGCTTTTATCGCGTACTCTGCTGAAGCCTAAAATAGGAAAATCGACTGTGAAGCACGTATTCCTGGCGAAATTCAAGGCGGATTGGACGGCAGAGCAGATTCAGGAGCTGATCGACGGATATCAAGCTCTCACGAAGAAGATTCCGGCCATGAAAGGATTCGAGTGGTGAGCTGCATTATGCCTCATGACCCTTTCCTCTCCCCGCGGTTTTCCATTTCCTCTTCCGTATAGAAACCTGTCAACGTCATTCCGTTGGCTTGGCCCGTGCTGCTCCATTCCTATTGCACAGGTGCATTTTCACGAGCTCCCCTGTGGAATCCCCAAGGCACCATGGGGCCAGACTGGCTATGGGGCCTCATCCTCCCCTCTGCCCCTCCCTCTCTTCCTCACAACCCCGTTCTGTGCCAACGAACACCCCCCTGCCGCCCTCCCTGCCGCCCCCACTGCTACTGCTCCCCCTGCTTCAGAGGCGCGGACGTGAGTGTGGAGGGGCTGCACAAGGGGTACACGCACGTGTTCATCACGAGGGAGGTAGAGCGGTGGGAGGGGAGGGAGGTACGACCAGCAAAGGAGGCAATGGGGTTGGTGTTGTGGCCACACGTGGTTCTGGTGAGGGTGGTAGCGCTGGTGAGGGTGGTAACTTGGGTGGTGGTAAGGCTGGGGCTGCGCCTCCTTGGGTTGTGGGTGCAGCGGCGATTGGGAGGGGTTGGGTGCAGCGCGAACAGAGGCTGGCAGTGGTTGTGAGCGAGAGGGCGTTGCAGCTGGTGAGTCTCGTGCAGTCAGGGCTGCGCCGTGTGGTGATGGGGGTCGTCCTCACACACGGTGCTGACTGGGATGCCCCCCCTGCTCTCACTGAACCCCTTCAAAACAACAGCTCTAGACGCGGCAGCAGCAGCAGCAGCAGCAGCAGCAGGTGGATGTGGCTGGAGGAGCTAGCAGGCAGGCTAGAGGAGCACACAGGGCATTCCCTGCCGAGCCTGCTCGCCAGGCACGGGTACAGCAGCCGTGCCTTCCCCAGGTGGTCCATGAAGGCCCGGCTGGTGGCACTGCTGTGTGACATGCCTGACCTCGTGCGCGTGGGCGAGGCAGGGGCGCTGCTGCCAGTGGGGGAGGTGACCGATGGGGAGCACAGCGGCATGTTGAAGCACCATGAAGCACATACGTGCATGGGCGAGCAGTTGAAGGAACGGAGTGAGGAGGGGGCTTACATGTGGAGGGATGGGTGTGTGGATGATGAGGAGGCGGCTGAGGAGTGGTGGTTGGAGATGGATGGCGGGGAGTGGGCTGAGAGTGACGAGCTGGGCCTGCGGCACTGCGGCCTCGTGGTGGTGCTTGTACAGGGGGCTGAGCTGGACCCGCGCTTCAAGACGTGGCATGTGCGCAACGAGGGCAAGTGGGACGGGCGCGTCTACTCCATGGCTGGCCTCAGCATCGGGATCGCCTCCTCCCTTGCCTCATCTGATAGCGGTGTCGAACGAAAGGTGCAAATTGATGGATTCAAACGTGAGGGAAAGGATAAGGTGTGGGGAATGGATGGGATGGGATATGATGACGGTCTTACGAGCAGAGACGGTGTGAGGAACGATGTGATGGAACGTGTGGTGAGCCATGTGAGTGATTGGTTGGTGAATGTGCCCGAGGGATTTGATGTGGAGAGAGTGGTGGAGATGGAGAGGACGTGGAGGGAGGAAGATGCGGAATTTGAAGTGACAAGTGAAGTGGAGGAGGATTTGCACGAAGTGATCTAGGAAAGCTGGCACAGAATAGGGATGTGGCATATACCGTAGCACCCATTGATTACTTCTAGCGGCTCAACTTATTTGATTCATTGATTACGTACGGTAATCCCTGCTGTGATATCCGCGTTACATGTGCGCGAACCGATCCCTTCTGTAAGGATTTACAGGATCCTTACTGAGGCACTCGTTAGCGAGGCCATCCCGAGGGTCACGCGACGAACCTGTCCTTCCTATTTCGTCGCACCGAACCACCCCCGAGTCGCCTCCGCACCAATCGCATCCATCACCGAGCCATCCTCGCCCAACCTCCCCGCCTTGCTAGGACTTCCCCTATTTAGGCCTCGTCACTTCCATTGTATCGTCATTCAGTAATTCAGTAATCAGTCATTCTCGTTATTCGTTTTACTGCGTACTCTGCAAGTTCATTCATAACACCTGGTATCAGAGCTACTTTCCTAGCCTACCCCGCTTTTTAGAGTGTAATACCCCTCGGGGGGGGGGACGAGGAAGGATGTCTTGGGGTCCAGAAGTTGACTAATTTGGCGATGAGAACAAGCTATACGTGCTCTCGTAGCTCAGTTGGTTAGAGCGTGAGGCTGTTAACCACAAGGTGGGTGGTTCAAGCCCACCTCGGAGCGCTTTTGTTCGCTTGGGCTGTGTCCCATAATGCAAAAGTTTTCAGAATGTGTGATGCCCTTTACACCACCGCACCGTACTGTAATTCTGACATGTTGCACCCTGCAGACATGTCCGAGGTCACTCAAGACCTCACATGCTTTACCTCCCATGCTTTACTTTCTCTTCAACACATGACAAGACTGTCTTGCTCCCATTCAAATTCAAAGCACATGGATGGGGGTAAATAAATCATGAAATGAAAGGTTCTGGAACGGGATTTAATCCACCCCCCAGCTGGTTGTGTTGCAAGAGCTTCATGGAAAGCTTTTGCATGCTTTGCTGTGGGATACATCATGGTGCTTTATGGCGATGGATATGTCAGAACATTGTAGCTCATGCTGTTATGTAGGCTATAGTGGGGTATCCCATAGGGGGTACACCTAATTAGGGTTTCATATTTGTACTCACTTCATTTTCATAGTTCATTCATTCTCGTTCTCATTTTCTCATGGAATCAGAGCAGGTCCCCTCCTAGGGACTGTTCCTTGGGCCCACCGAAGCGCGCCTCGAGTCGCGCCTGCCTTTTTTTTTAGCGGCCCGTCGAGCCGCACCTAGCGGCCCGTCGCGCCGCCCTTACGGTCGCGTCGAGCCGCCCTAGCGGCTGCGGCGCGCCGTCCTTTTCCCGGCCCGTCGCCGCCCTTACCCGCGGCTTTGCGCCGCCCTCACCGGCGGCTTCGCGCCGCCCCTACCTGCAGCTTCGCGCCGCCCAGGCCCGTCGCCGCCCCTTCCCGCGGCTTCGCGCCGCCTCTACCTGCGGCTTCGAGCCGCCCCGGCCCGTCGCCGCCCTTACCTGCGGCTTCGCGCAGCCTACGGCCCGTCGCCGCCCTTTTCTGCGGCCCCGCCGCCATCTCTCGCTGCGGCCCCGCCGCCACTCACTGCGGCCCCGCCACCCGTCTCAGCGGCCCCGCCGCCCGTCTTCGCGGCCCCGCCGCCTCTCTCGCTGCGGCCCCGCCGCCTCTCACTGTGGCCCCGCCGCCCTACTCAGCGGCCCCGCCGCCCGACTTCGCGGCCCCGCCGCTTCTCTCGCTGCGGCCCCGCCGCCTCTCTCGTTGCGGCCCCGCCGCCCTTCACTGCGGCCCCGCCGCTTCTCTGCAGCGGCCCCGCCGCCCGTCTTCGCGGCCCCGCCGCCTCACTACCCAGCGGCCCCGCCGTCCTTCTGCAGCGGCCCCGCCACTCCTCTACAGCGGCCCCGCCGCCCTACGTCAGCGGCCCAACCGAGCCGCCCAACAGCAGCGCAGCCGAGCCGCCCGGCAGCAGAGCAGCCGAGCCGCCCCGCCGCCGAGCCGCGCTGCTGCCGAGCCGCCCGGCCGCCCACCAGTTGAGCCGCCGTGCAGCCGACTGCCCAGCCGCCGAGCCGCCCAGCTGCCGAGCCGCCCAGCCGCCGAGCCGCCCAGCGGCCGAGCCGCCCTGCAGCCGAGCCGCCCGAGCAGCCCTGTCCGGTGAGCACAGACCCTCTGTCACTGCGTGCTCTTCCCCTACTCCTTGCACTGCTGGTCTACTGCTGTCATGGCTACCCCTAGTGTCCTCACTTTTGACGCTGAGGGTCGGGCCATTGACTTTGAGGTCTGGGTAGATGACCTACAGCTGTTCTTACAGTGCGATAGGGCGGACGGCCTCTCTCTCTTTGACCTCACCTCTGGCGCTTCCCCTGCCCCTGCTGCTGATGCTGACGCCACTGTTCGCTCCCAGTGGGCCACGCGCGATGCTGCTGCACGTCTTGCTGTGCGTCGCCACCTCCCTACCTCCGAGCGTGCGCACTTTAGTCAGTACAAGAGTGCTCAGACCTTGTACGCCGCTGTAGTCGCGCGCTACTCCTCCCCTTCCACTGCTGCACTGAGCCGTCTCATGCTGCCGTACCTCTTCCCTGACCTTGCTTCTTTTCCCACCGTTGCTGACCTCATTACGCACCTCCGCACTAGTGACACTCGCTACCGCGCTGCACTTCCTGCTGACTTCTGCACCGCGAACCCCCCCCCCATGTACATCACTCTGTACTTCCTAGTCACTCGCCTCCCTGACTCCCTTCGAGTAGTCAGGGACCACTTTCTCTCAGTCTGTCCCACCACACTCACTGTAGACCTCCTCGAGAAGGCCCTCCTCGCGATAGAAAAGAGCATAGTCGCTGTAGGAGCCTCTCGAGGTGACCCGCGCACCCCCATCTTTGAGGGGTGTTCTCCCTCCCCCCTGCTGCCCTCTGTTGCCTCTGCTGCTTCGGCCGACCTCCTTGGTCTTGAGTCGGTCGGTGCGGCGTCTGCCCCTAGCGGGAGACGCCGCCCTGGCAAGGGCAAGGGGGGCAAGGGAGCTGGAGGAGCGGGCGGTGGAGGTGGAGGTGGAGGCAGTGGGGGGAGTGGGGGTAGCGGTGGAGGTGGAGGTGGGGGTGGGGGGTTCGGTGGCGGCAGTGGAGGCGGAGGCCGCGGCGGCGGTGGCGGTGGTAGCGGAGGTGGTGGAGGAGGCGGCGGCGGAGGAGGCGGTGGAGGCGGCGGCGGCAGTGGAGGCAGCGGAGGCGGTGGAGGCGGTGGGGGTGGCGGTGGAGCTGGTCGCGGGTCTTTGCAGAGGATTGGCTCCGGTGGTGGCTCGCGCCAGCAGCAGCAGCGTGGTCGTGCGACCCTGTCCCCTCAGCAGCTCCGTGAGTGGTACACTGCACGCCAGCGGGGTTGGGGTTTTGGTCCGTGTACCTACGTCCTGCGCACCGGCGACCGTGCGGGTGAGCAGTGTGGGGGTGCGCACCCCACTCCGCGCTGCTTTGGCCGCCTGACGGACGCATGGCGTCACCAGTTCCCGGAGGCCTCCGAGATCCCTCGCTGGGACGAGCTGTCTAGGGCGGGAGTTGCCATCTTTGATCTGGACTTTGATGCTATTCTCTCTGCCATGTATGCTGTGTCTATTAGTGATGAGGGTGACTGTTACCGGTGTTTCCAGCCCGATCCGGGCATTGAGACTGCTGCTCTAGGTACTGGTGAGGCTGCTGCCCTAGGTGCTTACGATGCTGCTGCTCTAGGTGCTGGTGTGTCTGCGTCCTCAGGTACTGGTGAGTCTGCTCTCTCAGGTACCGCGTCGGCTTCGGCCTCCCTCACCTTCACTCTTGACTCTGGGGCGTCTCGCTCCTTCTTTCGGGACCGCACCACACTCACGCCGCTTAGTCGGCCGGTTGCGGTGTCTCTCGCTGACCCCTCTGGGGGTCCGGTCCTGTCTCGTTTCTCCACAGTCCTCCCGTGTCCGGCGGCTCCCTCTGGCACCCTGTCTGGTCTCTACCTCCCCTCGTTCTCGACGAACCTGGTGAGTGGTGCTGACCTACAGGATGCGGGTGTCCACCAGTTCACTCCTGCACGTCAGCGAGTGACCCACTGTACAGAGGCTGGCACAGGCCGACACCTGGCTACGTTCACCCGTCAGCCGGGGTCGAGCCTGTACACTCTGACCACTGCGTCTCCTCCAGTTGCTGAGTCTGGTAGGGTAGTTACGTCGGGTCAGGTGTTTGCTGCGGCGTCCAGGTCTGGTCCTGAGTCTGCCCCCTGTTCGTGTCGTCTCCTGTCTCACGAGACTCTCCTCTGGCACCACCGCCTTGGCCACCCCTCTCTGCTTCGGCTCAGAGGTATGGCCTCCCGTCTTCTTGTGTCCGGTCTCCCCCGGTCCCTCCCTCCCCTTCCTCAGGGCCCTGGCCCTGCCTGTGTCCCCTGTGTCGAGGGGCGCCAGCGTGCTGCCCCTCACTCCTCCCAGTTTCCTTCGACAGAGGCCCCGTTGCAGACACTTCACATGGACGTGTGGGGCCCAGCCCGCGTCCGTGGACAGGGTCACGAGCGCTACTTCCTGCTCGTTGTTGACGACTACTCGCGTTACACCACAGTCTTCCCCTTGCGCAGCAAGGGTGATGTCACTGAGGTGCTGATCGACTGGATCCGCGCAGCTCGTCTCCAGCTCAGGCAGAGCTTCGGCTCGGACTTTCCTGTTCTGCGTCTGCACTCGGACAGAGGCGGAGAGTTCTCCTCTGGCCTTCTGCGTGCCTACTGTCGTGCACGGGGCATCCGTCAGACCTTCACGCTTCCGGACTCACCGCAGCAAAATGGGATTGCTGAGCGCCGCATTGGCATGGTCATGGACGTCGCTCGTACGTCTATGATGCATGCGGCTGCCCCCCATTTTCTGTGGCCGTTTGCGGTGAGGTACGCGGCGCATCAGATCAACCTCCACCCCAGGGTCTCCAGGCCGGAGACCTCCCCAGCCTTGCTGTGGACGGGGAAGGTTGGCGATGCGTCGGCGTTCCGGGTCTGGGGATCTCGGGCGTTTGTCCGCGACCTGTCTGCGGACAAACTATCCCCTCGTGCTGCTCCTTGCGTCTTCCTGGGGTTCCCCCCTGACGCGCCTGGGTGGCAGTTTTACCACCCCACCTCTCGCCGTGCTCTGTCCTCCCAGGACGTCACGTTTGACGAGTCGGTCCCCTACTACCGCCTCTTCCCCTACCGCACTCCGTCCCTCCCCCCACCCCCACTCTTCCTGGTACCAGGTCCCCCCCAGGTAGACCCCCTCCCCCCTCAGGGTCCTGCCCCTTCAGGTGTGTCCCAGGTAGACGCAGTCGAGCCTGTCGAGGTCACTGGTGACTCTGGTGCTGCTGAGGGTGCTGAGGCTGGGGGTGCTGTACCTGGGGGTGCGGAGACTAGGGGTGCTGGGCCTGGGGGTGCTGGGCCTGGGGGTGCTGAGCCTAGGGGTGCTGAGCCTGGGGGTGCTGAGCCTGGGGGTGCTGAGCCTGGGGGTGCTGAGCCTAGGGGTGCTGAGCCTAGGGGTGCTACGTCTGGGGGTGCTGAGCCTAGGGGTGCTACGCCTGGGGGTGCTGAGCCTGGAGGTGCTCCGCCTGGAGGTTCTCCGAGTGCTTCGTCTCGCCGGGAGCCACTTTCGCCACAGGAGCTGCGTGAGTGGTTTGCCCGGCGCTGGAGGCGTGCTGCTGGTGCTGGAGGTCCTTCGGCTGCTGAGGGTGCTGCGGTCGCGGGTCCCGGAGGTGCTCGTCCTGGGTGCACTGGAGCTGGTGCTGCTGAGGGTGTTGGCGCTGAGACTACCGCTGGCAGTCCTACTGGGGGTGCTCTTGGTGCTGCTGGAGGTTCTGGAGCTACTGGTGGTGCTGCTGGAGCGGGTGCTCCTGCTGAGGGTTCTGGTGCTGTCCCTGCTGCTTCTAGCGTCGCCGCGCGGCCTCGACCGTACTTCGTTCCACTCCTACAGCAGGTTCTTGGTCTTCCACCTTCTACTGGTCCTCCTCCTCCCTTAGAGTGTCCACAGCCTGTCTCGTCCCAGCTACAGTTGCAGCCTACCTCCCCTTTGCCTGCTCCTTCTCCCTACACTGGTCCTACTGGAGGTCTGGCTGAGCGTCGTGAGCCTGCGTCTCGCCCTGCGTCGCCTGTCCGTGCTGCTCGCACTAGTGGTCGCGGTTCGCGTCAGCGTCCTCCTCCTGTCCCTGGCACGCACCGGATGTCTCTGCGTCCGTCCACTGCTCCTCTGCGTGCCCCTTTGCCTTCTCCTCCTGAGTCCTCTCTTCCTGCTCTTGCCGACCCGGAGTCGGACTCTCTTCGTACTGCCAGTCCTACTGTCACGCGTCTCCTTGCTACTGTTGTCACTGACCCTTCTTTAGAGTCTACTGCTGCGTCTGCTCTCGTTACTGAGCTCGTCGACTTTGCTGCTCGCTGTCGCTTAGACTACGCTGCTAGTCTTGTCGCTGAGTCTGAGTCTGTCTGTCCTCCGTCCGTCGGGGGTGAGTGTGCCCTTGGCACGGACGTCCTTGAGGACAGGGAGGAGGAGTTCCAGTGTCTGGCAGCTGCCTCACCTCATCTCGTGTCCGTACTGCTTACCCCTGAGGGAGACCCGGATGCACTTGACATCCCGACTCCACGCTCTTACGCGGAGGCGATAGAGGGTCCCTACTCCTCTCAGTGGCAGGCAGCTATGGATGCAGAGATGGCTTCCTGGAAGTCCACAGGCACCTACGTTGACGCTGTCCCCCCTCCTGGGGCGAACATCGTCAGTGGCATGTGGATCTTCAGGGTGAAGCGGCCGCCGGGTTCTCCGCCTGTCTTCAAGGCGCGTTACGTGGCTCGTGGCTTCAGTCAGCGGCAGGGAGTTGACCACTTTCAGACCTTCTCCCCCACCCCGAAGATGACCACTCTTCGGGTACTGCTGCACGTTGCTGCTCACCGTGACTACGAGCTGCACTCTCTTGACTTCAGCACAGCTTTCTTGCAGGGCAGCCTGCACGAGGAGATCTGGCTGCGTCGCCCACCTGGCTTCACTGGGTCTTTCCCTCCTGGTACCCAGTGGAGTCTCCGGCGTCCAGTCTACGGTCTCCGCCAGGCGCCACGTGAGTGGCACGACACACTGAGGACTACGCTTGCGGCTCTTGGGTTTGCTCCTTCTACTGCCGACCCGTCGCTGTTTCTACGCACCGACACCTCTCTGCCGCCGTTCTACATCCTCGTGTACGTCGACGACTTGGTCTTTGCCACAGCTGACACTGCTGGACTCGCCTACGTGAAGTCCGAGCTGCAGAAGAGACACACGTGCACAGACCTGGGTGAACTGCGCAGCTACCTTGGCTTGCAGATCACCCGGGACAGAGCACGCCGCACCATTACCCTGACTCAGTCACACATGGTGCAGCAGGTCCTTCAGCGCTTCGGCTTCACGTACTCCTCGCCTCAGGCCACTCCTCTGTCTACTCGCCACTCGCTCTCAGCTCTGCCTTCGGATGAGTCCGTAGAGTCGAGTGGCCCGTACCCAGAGCTTGTTGGCTGCCTCATGTACCTGATGACCTGCACACGACCTGACCTTGCATACCCTCTTAGCATTCTTGCACGCTATGTTGCTCCTGGGAGACACAGACCAGAGCACATGGCTGCAGCGAAGAGGGTGTTGCGCTACTTGTGCAGTACGTCGGGCATGGGGCTAGTGCTTGGAGGGCGGAGTCCAGTGGTCCTCACTGGGCACGCGGACGCTTCTTGGGCTGACGACCAGGCTACGCAGCGGTCGTCACAGGGTTACACCTTCAGCCTTGGTTCCGGCTCTGTTTCGTGGCGGGCTACTCGCTCGTCTTCTGTTATCAGCTCCAGTTGTGAGGCTGAGATCTACGCCGGGGCCATGGCTGCACAGGAGCTTCGCTGGCTCACCTACCTGCTGACCGACCTTGGAGAGCCGCCTCGTTCTCCTCCAGTCCTGTACGTAGACAACAAGGCCATGCTGGCCTTGTGTCGAGAGCAGCGACTGGAGCACAGAACAAAGCACATTGCTCTCCGCTACTTCCTTGCTCGTGAGCTACAGCAACGTGGACAGTTGCGGCTTGCGTACGTGGCCTCTGAGGCCAACACTGCTGATGTCTTCACCAAGGCACTTCCGCCTTGTGATCATCAGCGCTTCTGCACTCAGCTGGGTCTTGTGCCCGTCTTGCCTCACTTGCTCTCCTCTTGACCTTGCTTGTACTCTCACATATATATATACCTGCTCTTGCTTGTCTAGCTTTATATATATGTGTGTACTTTTGCATGTGAACTGGTCGTGTGGCCTTGACCCTGTGCTCGGACTGTGTGGTGACTTTGTGATCCACCCTGAGCTTGCTTTGCTTTGCTTTACTTGACTGGTCTTGTGACCCCTTGTTCTCCCCCACTTTGCCTATGGGGGTGTGTCAGAACATTGTAGCTCATGCTGTTGTGTAGGCTATAGTGGGGTATCCCATAGGGGGTACACCTAATTAGGGTTTCATATTTGTACTCACTTCATTTTCATAGTTCATTCATTCTCGTTCTCATTTTCTCAGGATATTAAGCCCCTGAACGACTTTGAGGCGACAAGAGGTTTGCTTGCGCCTGTTGCTTACAAATTGGTCCATGCACTTGCAGATGGGTCCATGCACTTTCTGCTTCGGGAATTCGCGGCTATGTTTTTACGGGTACTCCTTCGGCACCGCCAGATCCTTGCCTCGAACGGTCGCGATCGACCGTGGCCTCCCTCCCCCCGGGCAACGGACAGCTGCAGCTGTCGCGACATTTAACGTGAGTTATTTCCGCTGCGTTCCGACGATTTCGGAGTTGATTTTCGTGTGGCTGCTGTCCTGCGTCGGCATCTGCACGAAGATTTCGGAGTCGTCGTCTGTTGCGGCAGTTGGCGTGGTTGTTCGTCAACGTGCGCGCGAGATTTTCGGAGGTTTCTACTGTGAAGAAAAGGGCAGCTCGAAGAACTCGCCAGGCGCAAATGGAGTTTTGCGTCAGAGGATCCCGACGGCTGGGAGAGATAGACGCTCAAGCCGCCCGAATTAAGCGGGGGTTGAGTTTCATCCCGTCCGACCGGATAGTACGGCGCTTACCGTACTGGCGGGCGAGTCGTCGACGATTTTCGGCAGAAGTGCTTGTGGACAGACGGGAACTCTGGACCCGCCGACACTTACGGGCTGCAACAGACAACGACGTGGCTAAATCGCACTTAGCAGGAGTGGGGCGCAGGCACGAGGGCATATCGGGACTGAACACCCGAAAAATACTCGTTTGTTGCTGCGTGCCTGGAGTTGCTTGCCAGCTGTTCGACAGTTTCGAGATCGGTTTCCCCGTTCAAGGAAGCCGTTTTCGGGGACAGCCGCAGCAGCCCACGATTAAACGGTGTTCAAGGTGCTACCCCGACAATTTCGGAGTGTGGTGCAGGCCGCCGGGACACGCGAAAAGAGACTGCCCAACGGCTAAGCGGGGGTTGAAGAACGTCGTAGGGAGCAGATAAAAGCCGGTGGAACCGATCTGCGGCCCTACTTCGCCCGAACCTCACCATCCCCACCGATTACTGGTTCCGACTCATGCAGTCGACCTTATTCGGATGAATAACGGGGGTGAACACGAGCCTACCCTGCGCTGGTTAAAGGCATCTGGTTTGGTGCCCGTTCGACAGTTTCGGAGGAGTTGCGGCACTGTTCTACTCCGACAAAAGCGGGCTGGGTGAAACAGCACGCGAAAAAATCGGGGCGCCGCATGACAACATGGTGCAGTTCGCTGGTTTCTCCTGACCCGGGCGTCTACACGAGGTGACGGCGCAGCGGCGAAGCTGGGACCGGGATGCTGTGGAGTTTAGTGGCGTGACGGTCGCGGTGGGCTGCAAAACGGTTGGGCGAGTGTTCCTTTTTTTTTTCAAAGGTAAAGGTTATGGGGAAACCCCCTTGGTATTACCCCGGCTGTCGGTCGTAACCCGCCTACCCATTTGTTTACACGCCTCGCTGGGTAACGAGGTTGTTGTATCCACTCCCAGATGAGCACCTGTGTAACCCCCTTCTGGGGGGCTGGCAGAACACGCCGCAGGGGGGATTTGATCCTGGGACCTCATCTTTCGGAAGTGAACCATCTGGGCGATTGTTCTTTTTAATTAAGGGTCCCCGACTCCGATAGTTTTTGCCCCTCCACCGTGGCTGGATTCGCGCGGGCAACACCGACTATACCCCATCCGACAAAAGCGGACGCTGGGTGAACGGCGGGAAGCGGAATTGTCGGGGGGTGAAACGACAAAAAAATATGAAGCTGCGGGTATTTCTTCGCTTCTTGGAGTGCGGTTGAGCCGTTGGGGGACTTCGCCTGAAGGGCACTTATCTGTTTTTTTTTTAAAGTTATATTTCTGGTCGTAACCAGTTTAAGGGGTATCCATTCCAAGATGAGCACGTGCTAACCCCTTCTTGGGGCTGGCAGAACACGCCTGCACGGGGGTGGGTTCGATCCCAGGACCTCATCTATCGGAAGTGCCTCTTTCTACTGACTAGGCCACTTCTGGATGAAGGGCACTTATCGAAGTTGCCCGGCAAGAAACACAGCGGCAAGGAGACCTAGGACCCCCGGTGTTTAAACGCACACCTCGGGAAATTCTTCAGAAAAAAGGGAGCGTGGGAGCAGTCGTAGCTTCGGGACCTTATCGACTGGCGACGAGCGATGCGGTAAAACATCTGCAAAGCGCTGGTGGGAGAAACGTGGTATTTTGTTAAGCAACATCGGCGGGAGCAGTTTCGACAACGGAGTCAACGGCGTTGATGCCACTAGGTTCCGTGAAATTCGGTCTCGGAATAACCCAGGGGCAGTCCCCGGTTCTCGATTGAACCCACATGCTGGGGTCGGGTAACCGACGGAAACTGATGGTGACCGAGTGGGCGGCTATAGCACGTCCGAGATTTTCGGAGGAGAACTGCAACTGTAACTGCGTATTTACGGGGGTTTGATTCGAGCGACAATTTCGGAGTTTTTACTTGGGGACTTACTGGTTTTACGGCGAGGAGCGCGGACAGTTTCGGAGGAGTTGCGGCGTTCGGTTAAACGCGCGCGACAAGGGCGATCCCGTCAACACCGCGAGAACTACACGGACTTTCAAGGGATACGAACGACTTACGACGAACTGAAGAAGGCGGCATCAACAGTGAAGGGGTGTGAGAGACAGCTGCAATTTTTCATCTCTGCCCAGGAGCCCTCGGCGCATTACGACAAATTTCTCGGCGAGTCTGGACAAAGCCGCTGAAGGTGCTGACATCATCTGATACTGGATCGCGTTCGGCAACATTTTCGGAGTGCTATTTGATTTTGGTTACTGCATCGACGACATTTTCGCCACACCCCGATTTCACGGCCAGAGGATTTCGGGACGGGACTTCCAGCTCTACTAGCGACAAATCGCCCAGCTCGACCCGCCCACGACAAACGATTCGATTTCAACTGCTGCCAGCTGCAGCTGCGGAAGGGACCACCGAAAGTTTCGGTGGTGTAAAGACAAATGTCGACAGTTCGTGCAACGGCAAATTTTCATCACGGATTCTGGTCTACGTCAACGGGATCGCCCTTGAAGAATTTTGGGCACGGCTTACCTGGTTTTCGTCATCGAGTTTCCACACCGACGCAATTTCACCTGGACTTCTTCGCTCATCACTCGTTTTTTGGGACTTAACACCTGGATTCTGTTGGTTTTCCTCTCGGCGCAGCTGTGAAACATTTTCTGGTGTGTTTTCTTGGAGGGGGGGGGGGGGGGGGGGAGAAAGTGCTCGGCACTGTTTCTTTCCTTGGCGTTTTCTCGGCTTTCTTCTTGACCTTTGTCAGGTTGCGTCAGCACGACGGACGATCGCGATTACACCGACAAGATCGACGGCTCCAGATTGATCGCGATTGAATTTCGCGTCAGTCTGTTCCCTCCAAAATCGCATCTGCCTCGACCGTCAGATTCGCACTTACTCGATCACCGGCCCACATTCCAACTTCTACTTCAACTTGGGTTAGTTCATCGTCGACCGTCAGATCGAATTCGGACTTCATCAACGGCCTACATTCCAACATTTTCAAAAATATTGTCAAAGGCATTTCAGCCGTCGGATTCAGCTGAAGAGGAGATCTACGGAATCCTCGCTAGTGTGGAGCCTGTTTCACTACAGGGCTGCCTTATTTAGAAGGTGGGAGAGTGTAGGGATTTACAGAATCCTTACTGAGGCACTCGTTAGCGAGGCCATACCGAGGGTCACGCGACGAACCTGTCCTTCCTATTTCGTCGCACCGAACCACCCCCGAGTCGCCTCCGCACCAATCGCATCCATCACCGAGCCATCCTCGCCCAACCTCCCCGCCTTGCTAGGACTTCCCTATTTAGGCCTCGTCACTTCCATTGTATCGTCATTCAGTAATTCAGTACTCAATCATTCTCGATATTCGTTATTCTGCGCACTCTGCAAGTTCATTCATAACACCTTCCCTCCACCACATTCGCATCTTCCCCCAAATGCAAAGCACATCCTCTCGGGACTGATTTGCCTAGATTTGGCCCCACAGCATTATCTGTGTCAAAAGCTCGTGAGTGCCGTGTCCGTCAGCTGGTTGGTGTTCGAGTCTCGGCCAAGGCCGTAGCGACGCCACGGTACCTTCCGCGTCGACACGATGCTTTCCTGACATTTCCCTACTCCATAGTCGCCATGCGCTAGCATTCCCACAATGCTGAGACGCGCTGCCGCCAAGGGCCCACCGACTGGTCCCTTGGAAGGGAAGGCTTCCAGATTCGCGCGCTCCACGAGGATCGCTTCTTTCGTCGGTGTTTTGGTCCTACTTGTGGTTACCACGTTTTGTTACACCAATCATTACTTCGCCACCGTTTCAGACGATTCCGTTCACCCCGATGACCTCAGCGATCAGGAATCCACGTCGGAAGCTTCCGCCAGAGGTAGCGATCAGACATTCCCGACGGTGAAGCCGAGTGCGACGGAGAAGATCGCGTTCCTCTTCCTCACGCGTGGCCCGCTCCCCCTCGTGCCGCTGTGGGACCGATTCTTCCAGGTGCGCATCGGTGCGAATTACGCGATTCACAAGCGTCAATGGAGCTTGCTCGATCTCTGAACACGGCCGCACACCGCTCACTGTCTCACTCCCTCTGCCCCGCGCGTCTGTCCCCAGCAGGGCCACGAGGGGCGCTACTCCGTGTACGTGCACGCGTCCACCCCCGCCTTCGCCTTCCCGCCTGACTTCTCCCCCACCTTCCGAGATGCGCTCATTCCAGGCGGCAAGGTGAGCCCTCGTGCATAGTGCGGTGGGTCTAGGCGTGGAGAGCGGTGGAGCGTGGAGTGCGGTGGGGCTAGGTGTGGCGCATGGGGACAGGCAGGGCATGATGGACTGCTCCAAACCTCTTATTTTTACCTGCACTCGCATAGTAGCGTTCGTGCATGGTGTGGCATCCGTTGCATGGCATCAATTGAATCACATGTGTTGTTCCACTCGAACGGGAAGCAGTGATGCACAGCAAGTCTGGCTCTTTCCCTCCCCCTTCCATCGCGTCCTTGTTCCCCTCATGTGTCCCCTGGGTGCGGCCAGGTGGCATGGGGCGACTTCTCAATGGTGGCGGCGGAGAGGAAGCTGCTCGCAGCCGCCTTCTTCGACCCCCTCAACGCCTTCTTCGCGCTCCTCTCCGACTCGTGAGCCCCCTCCGCCCCTCTCCCACACAACAATTCCCGCACTCGTCACAGAGGCAGCAAGGAAGAGCAGAGGGGATTAGATGCGGAGTAGTCAGATTCGAGCAGCACTTGGGTTCAATCAGATCTAGAGTCGTGCCTGCACTCATCTCTCCACCCCCCCTTTCCCCCCTTGCCGTGCCACGGCAGGTGCATCCCCCTGTGGCCCTTCACCTTCATCTACAGCTACGTTGCCTCTGCCAACGTCAGCCTTCTCGATGCGTGAGTGCGCCCCTCTGCCTCCTCCTGGTCGACTCTTCTTGTTCCTCATATAGCTGCGTAATCTTTGGCATGGCACTTTTTCCCACTTGCCTGTCCTCAAGATGCTTTCGGGAGTCAGATACGGTGCTTCTGAATATTAAACATCGTATATTTGTGTTATCCCCTGGCGGTGCAGGCACCACAACAAGTACCGCATGGGGTTTCGGCGCTACGAGAGGCACATCTTCAGCCCGCTCATCCGCAAGGACGACTACGTGGGCGGCAGCCAGGTGGGGCACGGGGCAGCCAGATGGGGCACGGCACGGGGCAGCCAGATGGGGCACGGGGCAGCCAGATGGGGCACGGGGCAGCCAGATGGGGCACGGGGCAGCCAGATGGGGCACGGGGCAGCCAGATGGGGCACGGGGCGGTGGGGCGATAGCTGCACGCAGGTGACCCTCTGCTGCATGCCTTGCACTGCACGAGTGTGGGAACACCTCTGCCTCGCACTCTGCTGCTGGTGCTCATTTGCCATTGCCCGACACAGTGCTCACGTGATGTGTGTGCCGTGCTGTGGTGCATGTGCCGTGGCAGTGGTTTGTGCTGCGGAGGAGGCACGTGCAGATGATCACGAGGGACACCGCCCACTACCTCACACACCAGAAGAGCTGCCAGGTGCGCATCATTGCCAGTGAATGCTGTGCCTGGTGAATGCTGTGCCTGGTGAATGCTGTGCCTGGTGATTGCTGTGCCTGGTGAATGCTGTGCCTGGTGAATGCTGTGCCTGGTGAATGCTGTGCCTGGTGAATGCTGTGCCTGGTGAATGCTGTGCCTGGTGAATGCCGTGTCAGGTGATTTAGGAAACTTTGTTCGAGTGGGTTGGGGAAGGTGATGGGTGGTTGAGCGGCCTTCTATTTTCATGAGAGGTGGATAATGTTAGAGTGCGGGTAGCATGAGTGCTGCGTGAGTCAACTCAACGAGCTCACCCGCCCCCTGCTCCCACACATGTGTGTGTGTGCAGTTCCGCATGAAGACTGGCAGCCGCTTCTGCTGCGCCGATGAGCATTACATCCAAGTGCTGCTGCATGTGAGTGGATATAGACTAGTTTCGTGAATATTGTTTAATGCAGCTGTCATTGTACCATCATGCCCTACTGCATGTGACTATGAGCACAGACACATGGAACAGGGCTAGGTGTTCCCAGTCGTCACGCTCAGAGTCGTGCATCAGTCTGCTCCTGCTTTCCTGCTTTCCTGCCCTCTTCCATTCTTTCTCCCACTCGCTTTCCCTGCTTTGCCTATCGTCCAGCTGTATGACCCCTCGGGGATATCCCGCTATCCCACAACCTTCGCCGATTGGAGCCTGGCAGAGTGGCATCCCAAGCTTTTTGCTGCTGAGAATGTCACCAGTGACCTTATAGCGAGTATAAAGGTATGACCCACGATCAAACCTCACTGTCCAGCATTTCTTCGATGTCCACGCACTAGCTTGCATCACTTTTCTCAATGCTGCCATGACTATGTTTACTCGGTATTGCATGTCTTTCTGTCTGCCTTTGTGGCATGCGGTTGATTGCGCAGTCATCCAAGCAATTCCTTTCCTACCGCAATTTTTGGAAGGATTTTCGGAGCAATTTCTCCTATGTAAGATTCCGCTTTTCCTACATGCGTTGAATCGGCTTTGGTAGCCTGGAAACCTACTTCTCCCACTTGCTTGTCTGGGATGCACTGTTGAATGAGATTGTCGGTTGGACCTGGTCATGTCTATTTTGCTGTCGTACCTAACCCTGAGGGTTGTTGATTCCTCTTTCCTGCACAGATCGAAAATCCATCTCTTCCACAACCTGAATTGGTGAGTTCCAATGTCGCCTCTCCTCATGCTGCCTCCGCCTCACGTTGCCTACCCTCCCGTCGCCTCCTCTCCCCTAGTCTTCCTCTCACGTCGCCTCCTCCCACATCACACTCCTCTGCATTCACAATGCAGCACTGTTTTCATGCTTTGAATGTTAATTAACGAGATTTGTCCGTGCTGTTTCCGTTTCTTTGTTTCCAGTCGCCATCAAACGGGTTTTGTTCCATTGATGGGTTGCCACGAAATTGCTTCTTGTTTGCTCGCAAATTCGATGACTCAACTTTGGAGTTTTTACTAAATCATTCTAAGGAGCTTTTGGGATTTTGAAGTGAAAAATCATCCTTCATACGCGTTGCAGCTGAAAGGCAATAACGAAAGCGTCATTTGCACGCTCTGGCCAGCGAAGTGCTCAAATGTTGTCGCAGCGTGCTGTAATCGTCGCAGCCAGGCTCGAGAATCGTAGTGGCGAAAGATTCTTCGCGATCTTCTACGCATTTCCTAGAAATTGTTGGGCGAATTCCACCCACTTCGGCCATTTCCTCACCAGCCCCTCGCCTCGCCTTCCCTCCCCTCCGCGATCGCCATCACGAATTTTCTGCTTCCATCCATCTACCGCTTGCAATTCCTGCTTTCGCTGAATGCTCCTCATGGTTAGAAGCTCACAAGAAGCCTTTGCCTTCTACTTGGTTCCTACTCGCTCGAGATTCCGCTGCCTGTAGCCTTCTTGCTCACAAATGACGTATTTATTGCAATCGACAAGACATTCAGCCGCACAAGCTCTTTCGAGTTCAACCACCACTGCTTTAGTTGTTAAAGCGAAGACTGCCTTCAGAGTAACAATCCCGCGAAAGTCAGCCCATTTTCTTTCATCTCCCGTAAATTCCGTCGCTAAACCAAGTTTATCGTTAGATTCGTCGTCTCGTCGCACAACAGCCTACACTAGAGAAGGCTCTATTCGGTCAAGCTCCACGGTCATGTAAGCGATCAGTTCGTCGTCCAATGGACCCTAGTTCCTTAACCTTCCTCTTCGTCATTAGCGTTGCATTGTAGGATTTCCGACCTTCGCTTGTGCGCAGGCATTCTCATAAAACGCCGTGTTTTTGCTCTCAGGGTGAAGGAATTCATGAGGAAGATTCCGAGCAGCTCGCTGTACGTGTCCCGTCCCACGTGGTGGCTGGAGTCGCGCTTCCACTTCAGCTTCGCGGAGTACTTCAACCCGGCCAGTCAGCAGTTCGGCGTGCTGCGCGTCCTCAACGACGACCTCGTCCAGGTCCCTCCCACACGCCCTTCACGTTCTCGGTTCATAACTTATCCTTCAGCCCCTCGATTTGAACCTCAGCCCCTCGATTTGAACCTCAGCCCCTCGATTTGAACCTCAGCCCCTCGATTTGAACCTCAGCCCCTCGATTTGAACCTCAGCCCCTCGATTTGAACCTCAGCCCCTCGATTTGAACCTCGTCCCCCGTGACTCGCCTCCCTCCACCATCCAGCCGTTGTGCTTCAATGCGCACACGATTCCATTCATGACAACCGTTGCAGAGAACTTTCGTTATAATGCGTTCCATTGTCATCATGTGATGTTTTCTTGCACCGTGACCCGGGCCTGGCAGCATAAGGACAGCGGAGACGTTGGGGCGTGGGTGCGTGCAGTACATGAGTGCGGGCACGGGCGTCACGCACTCCGAGATGAACCACTCCAACCACCTGTACGTGCATGTGATGTGACCATCAACACGATCCGCGTTGTCCTAATTGTTTTAGCCTTGTTGACCCTGTACTTTTCCTTGCTGTAAGTTTATTCCCGTTTCCATGCATTGTCTGTTCTCCTCCTTATCCGGACCTGCAGGCAACGGTTTATTCAAATCTGGGTGAAGCCGAATGCAAGGGGTCTCAAGCCCAATTATGGCTCACGTACTTTCAGGTGAGATCAAGGTTCTTTGCGCAACACACAAGCCACCTTTTTTCTCTGCGCATTATTCCATTCACGTCCATTGTGTCCGTATCCGGTCCCTCATTCTCACATCGTTTTGTCATTTCCATCTTGGATAGCTTAGTACTTGTATTGACTGTAAGACCTGCGACTGGAATGTGCATGAAGTGTCTCTGACTTGGTGTTTCTGTTTTTCTCCTTTTCAATCCCTCCCATGTTTTGCAGCAAGAGCGATCGCCACAACAAGCTACAGCAAGTGGTAACCAGCTATGACCGTTATGGTTCGAATCAAGATGCCGGGTCTGGAATCATTCCCGTGAATCAAGATGTGAACATCTTTGTCTCGGAGATGGATGGCCCAGTGAGTGCCACGCCCGAATCGGCTGCTGCTACGAGGAGCTTGGAGTACACACTGCAGAGGGGGCGGCAGATGTACCTGCTGTGCATTGAGGGTGGCCTCACTGTGACCTCCAAGCAGAGTGGCAGTAAGGAGTCACTCGATGCCCGTGATGCCCTGCAGGTATGCGCTTCACCACTTCCTTCATACCCGCTTTTATATATTCAGAAAATGCGTTATAATTGCCCGTGGCCGTTTTGCAGGTTGCTGCGCCCAGCAAAAGTGACATGTCTCTCGAGTTTCAGCCTCGTGATGCTTCTGGAGCTCATATTTTATTCCTGGAGATGGCAAGAACAGTTTGAGTTTATATCATGGATGCCATGCTGTATTTTCTATAGCAGTGTCAGGGGGCTACAATCCACCCCCAAAGCTTGCAGGAAGGATCGTACACACTTGAACAAGCAGGAGGCAGAACAAGCTCAGGCGCAAAGTAGCTAGCTTTGCACTGCGGCTGAGACATACGGGGTAGCGGTTTAGTGCGATCTAGGGAAACATGGTGGTAACAGGTGTGTTGGCAGTGCAGAGCAGAGGAGTCATTGGCCTGGCAGAACGCCATCCTTGCTCGACGAAATGAGCAACAGCCAGAGGGCAGGGGCAGAGGAACGGTGGACAGGGACTAGAGTGGGCGACACTTGCCTGCCCTTGTCACTGAATTCTATCCGACCAGTCTGAGAGCGAGAGCATATTGTGTTCACTCTCTCCACTCTTAACTCCCGCTGTTGCTTGCATCTCATAGCACTGACTTGATATACAAAGGCAGCATCTCTCGTGTGCCATAGGGGGTTCCTTGTTGCGTCGTCTATTGCTCACATCACATCTGTAAGGGGGCCAGCTCTGATGATGCTGTCGGGATAGATTGTGTGGGTGCTCATTACGAGAAGCGTAAGTGGAATCAAGTGGCTCTGAGAAGGTCAGACTGCAGGAGGTCGGCATACATGAGCTCGTTTCAGATGTCAGGCACGCCAGGCAGGCACCAGTGCACGCAGTCACGCGTCATCCCCCCCACTCGCACCCCCCCTGCACCACCACCGCCCCGCCCCACCACCGACCCGTTCACTGCCTCGTGTGGCAGCAGCGGTTTCTCTGACGTGAACGGGTGGGGCAGAGGGAGGGCATTTGGGAGTGGGTGGAAGGCCACGACGTGGGTGTCGGGGCGCATGAGGGAGAGCGGGAAGGCGTCCAGCAGGCGCAGCCACGGGATGCTGGGCTGCCCCGACATGGAAGTAGGCACGGCCGAGGCAGAGGGTGGTGCGGCAGGCATGGTGGCCGCACCGGCTTCTGTACCAGCGGTGGCAGCAGCTGTAGCGGCAGCAACAGCAGCGCTGGCAGCTGCTACAGCTTCCTCTGCTGCGGCATCACGGCAGTCGGCAGCATGTGGGCACGCTGTTGCAGGTGAGAGGGGCTCCTGGCGGGAATGGGTCCGGGGGGAGGAGAGAGAGGGGAACAAGGAAGAAGAAATGTTCAGATATGTATGGGGTGGTGGGGAGCAGCATGTGCAGCAGAGCGCTACTGTTTGCTGCAACAGCTTGTGCTCATGCATGTGCACGCAGCGTGCATATGGCCGTACCAGGTGTGTGCACTCACCGCATGCATGTGGCAGCGGCCACCGGATTGAAAGGTGCCGCCAGTGAAATGGCTGGGCAAGGCAGAGCGCAGGAAGATGAGCGCCGCAGCGGCACGGGGTGAGTGTGCAACTGAGAGCGCGAGGGAGCGCATGACTGCCAGCAGTGCCTGCCCGCGCAGGTCGGCCAGGAATGGCATTGACTCCAGTTGACTCTCAGACGGCACGAACGGCTGGGCTGTGGGGGAGGTCTGCACGGCCCGCTGGTTGGCCCTGAAGCTGAACGGGAGAGAATGAGGTGGAGGATGGCGAGATAAGGGGCAAAGGAACGGGAAGGACGGACAGGGGGGGGGATGTAAGGCAGTGCAAATGAGGGGCCGGGAGGACGAGGGGCGGAGGTAATGAGGAGTGGGTGGCGGGAGTGAGGGGCGTGTGATGAAACACAACCCGAAGACCCTGCCTTCCTGCCTGCGTGTATGCCTCGCCTCATGTTCCCTCCCCGTGCGCGCACCTGTGGGCAGTCCAGTGGTTGGCGGTGCTGAGAACGACCACATCCAGGCGCCACAGGTGCTGCAGCAGCCACTCGTCCGCCTCATACACCTGAACCACCCGCCGATACTGCCGCCTCCTCCCCGCCCCCACTTGCCGCCGCCCCTGCCCGCCCTCCTCTACCCTCTCCCCTCACTCCCCCCTTCCTTCTTCTCATCCTCCCCCTCCTCCTCCTCCTCCTCTCCCTCTTCCTCCACAGGCACGACAGCGGGCAGCACCTCCTCGCGGCACAGCAGGTTGGACGTGCGCTGCAGCAGCGTGGTGTTGCTGCCGGGCAGCCACACAGCCGCGCCCCTGGCAGTGCCGCGCACAGGCGCGCCCCACGTGAGGTTGAAGCGCCACCCCACGTCCACCACCGCCACGCCCTGCCCGCCCTCCCTGCCCTCGCTGGCTGCGTTGACTGGGTGGGTGTGGTTGGGCGGCAGCACTCGGGGGCGGGGGGCGAGCAGAGCAGGCAGAGCAGCGAGAGGAACTGCTGGCGGCTCAGCGAGTCGCCCACCAGCGCCACGGTGTGGTGGCGCATCCTGGCACACGCATGGCATGGGGTTGGAAAGGGGGGGAAAAGGGGGAAAGAGGGGAGGACGGGAGGAGGGGAGGAGGGGAGGAGGGGAGGATGGGAGGAGGGGAGGAGGAAAGGCGGTGAGATGTTGCATGGCGTGGCAAGTGAGAGAGTGCATGTATGGCACCAACAGCTGCCAGTGAAGGGGCACGGGCGTTTTGGATTGAGGTGGTGGCACAGGGAGCGAGCGCCGAGAGCCGAGGTGCCATGGCTTTGCCTAGCGCCTGGTGCGCTGCAGTGGGCGCCAGATGGGGTGCGGGTGAGGGAGGGGAAAGGGCCGTGCGTGCCTTGGGAGGAAGTCGGAGGCGTTGAAGGCAGGCACGTCGCACCCATGGGGCTGCCACCCATACTCCTCAAACGCTAAGTCCCGCCTCATGCCCTCGCCCTCCCTCTCTTTCCCACCCTCCTCCTTGCCCTTATCTCCCGCCTATCTGCTTCTTCGCCCGGTCTGCTCTCCCTGCTGCGGCGTCCCTTCATGCGCCCCTGCATTACTCGTCTGCACCGAACCTCCCCCCACACCTCTCTCTTTCTCCTCCTGCTGCCCTTCCTCTTGTAACCGTCGCCTTTGCAGCATCTTTTCTTCGGATTCTGCATTTCCGCGCTGCTTCCCCCGGCCATCTCCCACTGGCCGTTGCATGCGGCGGCAGTTGAATTTCTCCCACAGGCACTGCGATATCCAGAAGCCCTCCCCGCCGTGGTAATAACGAGAAACAGGTGTTCTCGCGCCCCTCACCCATCGACCCTGGTACAAGTGACAGTAACGGGAAGAGCCAGACCGCTGGGTTGAATGAGTATCACGGGGTGGGCTCCCCGATTCTTGTTGCTGTGACTCAGTCTCCGCATGAAGATTCACGTGATTTTAACGGGGATTTTTCTTCTAGCGAGAGTGTTTCAGAGAGGGCATCGGGGGAGTCTCCCCCCGGAAAGTTCTCTCCGACCAGAAGGTCGTTTTGGCTGCTGCTGTCGTCGGCGATCAGCCAATAGGACGCGAGTACGACCGCGACCAGCAGCAACAGAAACCCTCGATTGCCGAGGATACCTGTTCGCGAAGGCATTTCGCACAATCGCTGGTGAAATCCGCATATGTTCTCGCGGAAGGGAGTCCTGGCGCTGGGCCAGCGAGCCTCGTGGTAGTAGGCACGCGTCGTGTCGGACGCCGAAGCGAGAGCGTCAGTCGCTCTCCTGCTGCTGCTGCCAGCAATGCGTGAGTGGCGGCGGGCTTTTGGTCAAGTCATTGCAGAAGGCATGGTGGACGTGGAACGAGATGGCGATGCGCGCGAGCTAAGGAGTATCGGTGCGTATGTGGAGTGGAGGTATCATTGCTAGGTGGTTGAATGCCATCCTCTCTATGGCATGATTGTTTGGAAGCAATGGCGGCTTGCAACGGAGAGCACAACCGGATTGTGATTGCGATACGACCTGTGAGCGAGGCTGATCCATATCGGCCCATCAAATGCATTCGAAGAAATGTTTGTGTGAAACCACTGTACATACAAACATTCAAAAGGTACACTCCGCATAATCAGCTGCATACACCCATTTTTTTCGACAGCTGCTCTCTCTCGCCCCTTTTCCCATCCACGCTCCCCACATCTCCCCACATCTCACCGTTTTCGCCAGCTCCGTTCCCTCGAACCTCCTCGATCTGCTTCTCCTCTGCTCCCTCCTAGCATCCCTCCTGTTCCTCTGCGCGCGTCGGGCGTCGCGATGGCTCTGTTTGACTACGAGCGCGTGGCGCGGGCCGTAAAGGAGTGGCCGACGTGGGTGCTGCGGAAGGCCAAGGTCGCGGCGCAGTACGGCTTCGTGCCGCTCGTCATCGCCGTCGGTATGCTCTACACCGAGCCGCAGCCGCACCTCCTGCAGCTCATCGGCCCTTAGACCCTCTTCTTATTCGAATCGAGCCGTTTATCGTGTGGGAAACAGTAGATTTCATCCTCGACTTGGCAACCGAGCCCGATACGCGTATCTCCTTGAAGGCGATGCAGAGCGTCGTCGGCGTCGTCGCACGGCTTCAGGGATGTGACCAAGCTACTTTCGCCAACCCCGCAGCGGACTGAGCGGATCTCCGCGGCGCGTCTGCGTGCCCTTCAGTATCCAGCTCCCCGCACGGCGTATGCCGTTGGTTGTGTTTCCTAAGTAGATAGGTCATAAGTGCCTGCTTCTTGTGTGCAGTGATGCATTGGACTCAGTCGTTGCTGTTTGCCTGATTAGATGATACAGCGTCAGTTCTCCCTTTTCGTCTCCTCCCTCTCGCCTTGGGGTATATGTCCTTACGAGGTCTTATCTTACGGTAGTTATTATTCCCTATACATCGTGCTGTCATTGGTCGATGATGGTGCAAGGGGCATTGTGATCCAGTGCTGGAGGCAATAACGATATAATTTGTGATTATCAGATGCTATTTTTATGACAATTTACACTATCTGCACGATGGTATGAACTTGATCTGTTTGGTACACCACCTTGAGTGTAACAAGATCCACGCCGTCCGCGATCCTCGTGCCCAGGCGGGAGCTTTCGATTCGCCAATATTCCAAATCTTCCTTAGGGTGCGTCAGATCCGTTGTCGGAAAAATCCGGCCGGCCGGAATTAACGAAAGTAACAAGTTTGCGACACTCGCACAAATTGTCGTCGAGTTCGCTAAATCCGGCCATTTGTAAAAAAAAATGATGGCCGGTTCAGCATTCGACAAAGTTCCGACGTGCAGTCGACTCGAAAGTCGACCAATTTGTCGACCTGAGATCGCTACAGTCACTATACGACGTCGCCAGCTCGTGCGACGCAACGTGTCACACAAGTACTGCATCTGCGACTCCGTCGCACAATCCGGCCACCCTAGCGAACTGAAAATCTGACACATTTGCAAAGCGGCCTGCAAATCGGCCACCAAATGTGTCAGATTTTTCGGCCCTGTAAATGTGGCCGGATATTGGTCGCTTTTTATGTCGACCACGTTGTCGACTTTGGCGAAAGATACAGTCGACCAAATTGTCGACAAAATTCCAGCCAAATCACATTGTAGCGGATCTGACGCACCCTTACGGGGAACACCACTACAACATTCACGCTCACTCGCCACTCTCCGCTCTGCTCATCTCTACGATCTTGCCCGCTCTCGTCGCCGCGAGCCCAAGTGCTCACCGTCGCCCACCGCCTTCGCACCGCACGAATTTTAGGTGATCGCGGCAAGATGACTCGAGAGCTCGCTTCCATCATCACAGCGGCTGCCGCTCTTGTCGGTACTGGTGTGGGCCTGCTTTTATCGCGTACTCTGCTGAAGCCTAAAATAGGAAAATCGACTGTGAAGCACGTATTCCTGGCGAAATTCAAGGCGGATTGGACGGCAGAGCAGATTCAGGAGCTGATCGACGGATATCAAGCTCTCACGAAGAAGATTCCGGCCATGAAAGGATTCGAGTGGTGAGCTGCATTATGCCTCATGACCCTTTCCTCTCCCCGCGGTTTTCCATTTCCTCTTCCGTATAGAAACCTGTCAACGTCATTCCGTTGGCTTGGCCCGTGCTGCTCCATTCCTATTGCACAGGTGCATTTTCACGAGCTCCCCTGTGGAATCCCCAAGGCACCATGGGGCCAGACTGGCTATGGGGCCTCATCCTCCCCTCTGCCCCTCCCTCTCTTCCTCACAACCCCGTTCTGCGCCAACGAACACCCCCCTGCCGCCCTCCCTGCCGCCCCCACTGCTACTGCTCCCCCTGCTTCAGAGGCGCGGACGTGAGTGTGGAGGGGCTGCACAAGGGGTACACGCACGTGTTCATCACCACCTTTGACGACGCCAAGGGGCGTGATGCGTACGTGGAGGATCCGGCGCACAAGGAGTACGCGGGGGTGCTCTTCCAGGGGCTGGAGGACGGCATCGTGCTCGACTATGTGCCCTCTGTCGCCCTCTCCCGCTTCTTCTCCTGACCTGTCACCCACCTGCTGGTGGCGGATACCTTAGCTGAGGTACGGTATCCCTTTGATGATTTCAGTGGCTCGAATAGGTATGCATTGTTGACAAGTATGTCATCCATGTAGGCGCATGTTACAAGTATGCCAACCATCTCATTCACTTGTCCAACACATAATGAGGGCACGAGGGGAAGTGCCCCTAGCTAGGGTACAACGAAGCCCATTGAGCAACAGATACCGTAACAGCACCTCGAAATGGGTGCATGCTCCTTATCTACTGAGTCTGTTACAGTGGTTCGTAGGGCTTGTCCCCAGGAGGCACGGGCTGGGGCGCATCCCTGAGCTGCAGCCGCTCCCCCATCTCCTCCTGCAACAGCCACGAGTACGCCGCCCACCCGCCCGCCACCAGCCGCCCCGCATTGACAGAAAGTTCCTGGAAGGGCGAGTGCATGAGGTGCAGCTCCCTCAGGACCGCTGCCTTGAGGGGCGCCACCTGTGCTAGCCTGTCTGACGTGGCGTCCTTGCGCTTGCTGTGACTCCCGCACCCCGTGACTGTATCGATGGCCTCCGGTATCTCATTGTGCCACTGGGACGTGGGCAGGCAGACAGGCAGACGGGGGGCAGGGGGCAGGGGGCAGGGAGGAAGAGCAAGGAGATGTAGAAAAGAGAGTGGAGGGAATGGGACGGATGGATGGGGGATTGGTGAGGATTGGAAAAGGAGAAACTGGAGAGACTTGATGCGACTCCATGATGGGCGAGCACGAGGAGAGGAGTTACGCTTACAGTGCACAGGCAGCTGGGCATCAGGACACACGGGCATGGCCAATTCTCTTCCCACTCTACACTCTCCCTTTATAGCCGCTCTCTACCCCCTTGTGAGCAGCGCACCTGCCAGGCGGTGCGCAGGTCGCGCAGCCAGAGGAAGAGGAAGGCGCAGCGGAGCCAATGGAGTGCTCGTGCAGGTCCACATTCCAGATGCCCTCCTCCCTCCACATGCCGCCGCCCCTGCTGCCCCCACTACCTCTCTGCTTGCCACTCCCAGTACCACTGCCACTCTCACTCTCACTGCCACTGCAGCTCTCCCTGTGCCCCACGCCACCCCTGCGTGCACCGCGCGCCTCCTTGTGCAGGTCGTCCGCACCGCCATACACGCCCAGCCCACGGGCCAACGCCACCACGCGGGCAGCGCGGCGCCGCATGCCAAAGCTCCAGAGCACGTCGGCCAGCGCGTTGTAGAAGGAGCGCCGCATGGCCAACGGCAGCGCCTGGAACGCACCAAACATCCGCCCTGCTGACTCCCACAGCCCCTCGTCCCCCCTCTCGCCCCTCCTGCCCGCCCCTCCCCGCGCCCCTCTTCTCACCAGCCCCTCCACCACCTCCTCCTCACTCGCACACTCCTCTCCTTCCTCCTCTGGGCCTGCCATCACGAGCCGACACATGGCGACCTCCCATTCGCCGCCAGTCCTCTGCAGGCGGTACAGCAGCTCCAGCGAGTCCTCCCACTTCTCACACCGCGCACAAGCAGACAAAATCGCTGCGTACGTGATCAGATTCGGGCGGCAGCCCTCGGCCTGCATGCGCTCAAACGCCCCTGCTGCCTTGCCATAAAGCCCCGCCTTCCCAAACGCGTCAATCAAGCAGCTCCAGCTGTACACCGGCGGGCGGTAACCGCACGTAACCATGGCGACGAGCGTGGCGTCAGCCTCCTCGTAGTTACCCGCCTTGCCATGGGCGTCCAGCACGGTGAGGAACGTCACCTCGTTGGGCAGCACGCCCGCGCGCTGCATGGCAGCCAGCGTCTCGGTGACGCGGTCCGACAGGCCAGCGCGGCCAAAGGCAGCCATGAGGGCCGTGTAGGAGAACACGTCAGGGGGGATGCCTGCCTGCAGCATACGCTGAAATGCCTCCTTAGCGCGCTCCACGTCGCCTGTGCGGCCGTACGCGTCCACGAGTGCGGTGAACGCGATGCCGTCCGCCGCCATGGCGGTGCACTCCATTGCCTGCAGCGTGGCCTCGGCGTCGGGGGCGCGGCCCGCCTTGCCACATGCGTTGATGATGGTGTTGCACGTCACTATGTTGGGCTCCACCTGCTCGTCCAACACGCCCGATGACAGGTCGTCCAACACCTGGTGGGCGAGTGGGGTGGGGTATGGAGGATGGGGGGTAGTGAAGTTGGGAGATGTAGCTGATGCATAGGAGTCACATGTGGTGTGGTAGAAGCAAAATGTATGAGATGGGTGTATGCACAATGTGCACCAGCTCACCGTGTTGCACCAGCAAACCGTATTGACACCAGAATACCGTATTGACACCAGCAACCTGTGGTCGCACAGCATAGCACACCCACCTGCAAAGCGGCATTGAGCTGGCCTTCCCGGCACAAGGGGTCGATGAGCGTGTTGTACGTCACTATGTTGGGCCTGGGGGAAACATGTGTGGGTGGAGAGGCGGATGAGATGGGTAGAGGGAAGGTCAAACAAATGAGAAGCCATGAGCAACCCCATACCCGTCCATGAGCGTGTTGTACATCTTTTTGTGTGGATGCGCGCATAAAAGGGCGAGAGAGAAGGTGAGAGAAGGAACCATAATCCTCTGGGCAGTAATTTCCTTCGTCTGCACTCTTCACTTTCTGCACGTCCTGTATTTGTCTAGCCGTCGGCCTAGGCGTGAGCGCCTCTTCCCTTGATAGTAACGTGCTGGCAGGACATAAGAGCAGTAACTGGCTGCACCTCCTTTGCATGCGCGGGCATACATGTCCACAATGCTTGCTCTGCATGTCGCCCCACCCGCTGTCGGCCCAGCACGGCACAGCTGACCGTCAGTTGAGTGGCAGGCGGCCCGCCCCAGAGCGCATGTCCATGAACACCTCCGCTGCCTCGTCGTACATGCCCCCCTTGCACAGCGCACCAATCAGCGCGTTGCACGTCACTGTGTTAGGCCTGGGTGGGATGACAGGAGGGGTGGCAAGGGGTCGCGAGGATTTACAGTGAGACGTGCAGGCGGGTTTGGGGCGATGTGAAGCGGCAAGGAACAGCGTGATGCCCATCCCATCACAGCTGGCACACTGTGACGCTCTCACCGCCAGTAATCCCCTTCCCCTCACCTGCAGTCATTGTCGTCGCACGTCTTCATGTGGTGGAAGACAGCAAGCGCGCCCTCAAACCACCCGGCGCGGCTGTACGCGTTGATGAGTGCGGTGTAGGTGAAGTGGTTAGAGCGCGCGCACGACAGCAGCATGTCCTGGAAGAGCAGCGTGGCGGCGTGCGCCTGGTGCTCCCTCGCCAGGAAGCCCATGAGCGCGTTGTACAGCCGCATGTTGGGTCGAAACCACGCCTGCTGCTGGCTCCATGCGAACACCTGGCGCAGGGGAGAGGAGGAGGAGGGCGAGGAGGAGGGGGAGGATAGGGAGGAGGGGGATTGACGAGGGCAGACTGGGTGGAGTAAGATGCTCATAAGGGCGTTGTAGAGACACAACTTCGGGAGGGGAGGGGACGGGAGAAGGGGGAGGGTTGCTGAGGTTGTGCCCTGACCATCGCTTCTTTAGAGCGGCAAGATTGAACAAGGGGATGGCCCAACAGCGCGCGACACCTCGAGGGTGGCCTTCCAGTCGTGGTGTCGCTGCAGCTGCGTCATGACCTCCTCCACCTCGCGCTTCTCCAGCCCCCCCGCCACCTCCGCCACCACCTCCTTCAGCGACCCCCCCCTGTCAAACTATGTTTTGCATAGTTTATATAACTGTTTGTAGTTAGTGTTAGTGTAGTTATATATTTGCTTATCTGGTGGTGCACCTTGGCTAGTTTGCGAAATGTACCTTGTGTGCTATAGTGAAACCAACCATTCTCACATTCTCTTGGCACGAACTCTCTCGACATACGTTGGCCTAGGCTACTAAGCCTAGGCCCTAAACCCTTACATTAGTACTTTGACATGGTATAGAGCGGTTCCTTCCTAAGGACCGATTTTCATGGGCCCACCGCTAGCCTCTCGCCATGGCGCGCCACGTTGTGCGGCCCGTAGTGCGCCTCATGAGGGCTTTCCCCCATTCAGCCCGTCGCCCGCGCGATACCCGCTGCAGCAGCCCGCCGCCCGCGAGCTATCCGCTTCTGCAGCGCGTCACCCGTCGCACGTTATCCCGTCGCGCTGCCGCCCGTCGCGTCACGTCCCGTCACCTGCCTCGTCGATCGTCGCCCGCCCTTGTCTCGCTGCGGTCTGTCGCCCCAGCCGCTCCTTCGCCCGCCGTCGCTCTGCCCGTCGCATTCCCCCCGCCCCCTGCCCGTCACCCCCCCCGTCGCGACTGTTTGCGTGTGCAGCGGCAGTCACCGTGGGGAGGAGAGGGAGGAGGGGAAGGGAGTGGCGGCGGAACGCTGTGGGGAGGAGAGAGAGGAGGGGAAGGGAGTGGCAGTGGAATGCTGTGGGGGGGAGAGGAAAGGGGGGAAGGGAGTGGCGGCGGCACATCAGAGACGACCGCCAGCGCACCAGCGCTCGCGCGCCCTTTGCTACTGCAGCCCGTCCCCTGCACACCGTCAGCTCCCGCCCGGACTGTAGCCCGTCTGCAGCTCGTCCCACCCGTCGCGCCCCATCAGCTGCACCAGCCGCCAGCCGCCCCAGCCGCTCCTTCGCCCGCCGTCGCTCTGCCCGTCGCAATCCCCCTGCCCCCTGCCCGTCGCCCCCCCCCCTTGTCGCGACTGTTCGCGTGTGTAGCGGCGGTCGCTGTGGGGGGGAGAGGGAGGAGGGGACGGGAGTGGCTGCGGAACGCTGCGGGGAGGAGAGGGAAATGGGGAAGGGAGTGGCGGCGGAACACCAGCGACGACCGCCAGCGCACCTGCAGTCCTTGCCGCCGTCCCCGTCGCCTCCCGTCGCCTCCCCTTTCCCCGTCGTGGCCCCTTCACGTCACCCCCTATCGCGGCTATTCCCATGTGCAGCTACAGTCACAGGGGGGGATGAGAGGGACGGGGGAAGGGCGTGGCGGGACCGCCAGCAGCTACAACGCCAGCAGAAACCCCCGCCAGCAGATACACCGCCAGCAGAGAAATTCCGCCAGCAGCACCACCGCCAGCAGAGAGACCCTGCCAGCAGCTACACCGCCAGCAGAGAGACCACGCCAGCAGCTACACCGCCAGCAGCTACACCGCCAGCAGAGAGACCCCGCCAGCAGCACCACCGCCAGCAGAGAGACCCCGCCAGCAGCTACACCGCCAGCAGAGACCCCGCCAGCAGCTACACCGCCAGCAGAGATCCCGCCAGCAGCACCACCGCCAGCAGAGAGACCCCGCCAGCAGCTTGGGTTTAGGGTTTAGGGTTTAGGGTTTAGGGTTTAGGGTTTAGGGTTTAGGGTTTAGGGTTTAGGGTTTAGGGTTTAGGGTTTAGGGTTTAGGGTTTAGGGTTTAGGGTTTAGGGTTTAGGGTTTAGGGTTTAGGGTTTAGGGTTTAGGGTTTAGGGTTTAGGGTTTAGGGTTTAGGGTTTAGGGTTTAGGGTTTAGGGTTTAGGGTTTAGGGTTTAGGGTTTAGGGTTTAGGGTTTAGGGTTTAGGGTTTAGGGTTTAGGGTTTAGGGTTTAGGGTTTAGGGTTTAGGGTTTAGGGTTTAGGGTTTAGGGTTTAGGGTTTAGGGTTTAGGGTTTAGGGTTTAGGGTTTAGGGTTTAGGGTTTAGGGTTTAGGGTTTAGGGTTTAGGGTTTAGGGTTTAGGGTTTAGGGTTTAGGGTTTAGGGTTTAGGGTTTAGGGTTTAGGGTTTAGGGTTTAGGGTTTAGGGTTTAGGGTTTAGGGTTTAGGGTTTAGGGTTTAGGGTTTAGGGTTTAGGGTTTAGGGTTTAGGGTTTAGGGTTTAGGGTTTAGGGTTTAGGGTTTAGGGTTTAGGGTTTAGGGTTTAGGGTTTAGGGTTTAGGGTTTAGGGTTTAGGGTTTAGGGTTTAGGGTTTAGGGTTTAGGGTTTAGGGTTTAGGGTTTAGGGTTTAGGGTTTAGGGTTTAGGGTTTAGGGTTTAGGGTTTAGGGTTTAGGGTTTAGGGTTTAGGGTTTAGGGTTTAGGGTTTAGGGTTTAGGGTTTAGGGTTTAGGGTTTAGGGTTTAGGGTTTAGGGTTTAGGGTTTAGGGTTTAGGGTTTAGGGTTTAGGGTTTAGGGTTTAGGGTTTAGGGTTTAGGGTTTAGGGTTTAGGGTTTAGGGTTTAGGGTTTAGGGTTTAGGGTTTAGGGTTTAGGGTTTAGGGTTTAGGGTTTAGGGTTTAGGGTTTAGGGTTTAGGGTTTAGGGTTTAGGGTTTAGGGTTTAGGGTTTAGGGTTTAGGGTTTAGGGTTTAGGGTTTAGGGTTTAGGGTTTAGGGTTTAGGGTTTA